>JAMXDD010000002.1:10959862-11618126 GCA_024733475.1 Syzygium grande | reverse complement strand
TCTCTCTCCTGCTACATTCTCCTAATCCCCACACGTCCGTCCTTTCTCCACCCACTCCCGTCCACCTTACCTCTCCTCCTCTTTCTTTCTTTCTTTTTCCTTTCTTCTTCTCTTCCTTCTTCCTCCCGGGACGCCGACCGGCCTTGCTGTTGTTCCCTCCTCCGCCTGACTGCACTCGCCGGCCCCACGTCCGCCACCGCCGCCCGCCCGCCGGCCGCCGCCCGACCGACCGGGTCTTTCTCTCTCTCTCTCCTTCCGTGACTAAATTACTGGCCCGTCAGCTCGGGACTGTCAAGACGACCGCCACCACAGACCGCCGCTTATCCTCACGGCCACTGGGCTGGCCTGGTCTCGTCACCCCTACCACCGCCCCTTCTCTCTCTCTTCTTCCTTCCCGGAGCTCCCTCGCTCAGCTTTTGTTTATGTCATGAGTCATTTCTTCTTGGCCGCGCGCCGTCAAGGCTAAAGAGGCCCCGCCATGTCATCTGTCCTTCCAGCCTTGATTGTGGCCAATTTGATGGATTAGTTTGATAAATTAATGGAGGATTAGTGGCCCGAGAGGGCGATAAATGGGTTAGTCAGTTCGGATTAATTTGGCTCGAGTTCGGGTTTTATTTGTGGATTATTTCGCTACCGTATATTAATTTTTGGTGGTGGTCAATTAGACTGATATTTGGGGAGTATAATAGAATATTTTGGTGATAATTATTGGCCCAGAAATTACGGTTTGATGGTCGCCACGGGGATTAAATTTGGGCGCCGACGCGATTAATTTGAGGACTAGGCGTGTGAATACAAGGGATTGGTTGATTTGTGCAATTGACACAATTGAGCCTCAATTCTGATTAATTTGAGGGTGCCTAGTTGCATATCCGGTGAGACCAAGAATAGATTAGCTTGGCGAGCTCGGGTGCATAAATTTCATGTTGATCCAATTGGGTGTTTTATATGCATAATTTATGTGTCGAAATTGTGCCATGTTGTGTGGGGTGATTTGATTTACTTGGGTTCGTGATTCATTGAACTAAATGCCATTGTGAAATTTATGAGTGCCCAAGTGTGGTTATTGCAGTCATGAATGTGTATCATGAACATTGGCACGACATATGCATATACAAGTATGCCCGAGTGACATGTGCATTGTGATCACCTAAATTGCCCCATCGTTTAACGCGGGTTCGATAAAATTGAGGTTTGTGAATGTGTGATCACAATAAACCCTGATGCGTGTTACGCGGGGTAGTGAATGCCGTCCTGATGCGTGTTACGCGGGACGATGCCCGGTACGCCGGAAGACGACCAACCTGATGTGTTTTACGCGGGCCGTTCGTGAGGAGATCGGTGTTGCGCTGATGCGTTTTGACGCTGGCTAGAGACATGGGCGGTTGAGGCGTTTTAACGCGGGCCATGAAGTGTTGTGATTAAAGAAATAGACCTGATCGTGGTTACGCGGGTCGGACCGGCGCTTTAACGCGGGTCGGAGGAGAAATTGAGAAATGGCTGAGTGCCAGTGTGCAAGTATGCGGTAATGCATTGATGAGGCATGAGCATGAGTGCGAGCACCGGCATATGCATAACATGCGCCAGACATGGGAATGCGTACATACAATCGTGATCAAGTTCCGTTGCGTGTTTGTTATTATTCCCTGCACGCCTAACCCGCGGTGGGTCATGTGATTTCTAGATTGGGCCGAGGGCCCGAGTCATGTCTTCGCTTAGTTTGTGTGCTGTCTGTCTAGTACTTGTCAGGAGGTGCATGTTAGCCTAGTTTAGGTTTAGGGAATTACTCGCTGAGATTTATTCTCACGGTTGTTGTAAAACCGACATTTCAGATCCCCGGCCTTGAAGGTCACAGGCGCACCGAAGCATTTTTGGGAGGAGCCCGAACCTGAGCCACTTACCCCTTTTTGTTAGTAGTGGCCTTGACCCGCTTTTGATTTTTGGCACTCGGGCCATATATGAATATTGTATATGATTTTCAGTAATAGTACAAGTATTGTTTTCGGTGGTTACCCTTGGCTATATATTTATATATGTAAGGGTAGTTTTATTTGCTTCCGCATGTGCTTCCAATCTCTGTGTGTGGTTTGGGTCGGCGACGCGTCCTGGGACGTCGCACGCAAATCGACCTCTGCGAGGGATGTGGCGTGCCGAGAAGTGCGGGGCGTGACAATAAATTTGTCCATAACAGAACTTCACATAATTCAACTTTTTTTGTAGTATCCAACAAAATTGCAATCAACACCATGATGTTTACTTTATCCAAACTCCCATAATATTTGTTAAACTTCTCCTTCATTTTTAAACCCATAGCTTGCAGCTTAGGCTCCAGAGAATTCGTCGAATGATTCAAATATTTATACAAAAAAGCTATACCCTCAAAATAATCATTTGAAGTAACATATGAACTTCTTGACATTCGTTAACTGGCATCATAAAACTATTTCAGAAACTTAGAAAGAATGATGGCATTTTCCCAATCTTCATTTCGAGGAGAATTATTGTCAATCTCCCTTAAGAAAGATGAATCATCGTCTTCCATCCTTTTAAAAGCTTTCCTATGCTTTATAGCTATATCTAACATTAGGTAAGTGGAGTTCCATCTAATAGAAACATCGAGACAAACTGAACCCTTGTATGTAATCCTCGTACTTTCAATACAAGATTGAAATGTTCGAGCTCTCGTGGGAGAACTCCTCACATACCTAACTACATTTTAAATACATGCAATAGAATCATGCACCTCATTCAATCCATCTTTTACAATCAAGTTTAATAAATGAGCAGTATACCTCATATGTAAAACATCACCATTCAAGATCAAAAACCTTTCCTTTGAAAATTTTTCCTTCAAATAACTAACAGCCACATCATTAGTACTAGCATTATCAACGGTTATTGTGGACACCTTCTTTTCTATTCCCCACTCGTAAATGCATTTCTCCACCATTTTCCCAATCTCACTACCCTTATGACTATGCATCACTACAAAATTGATGATTCTTTTATGCAACTTCCAGTTTTCATCAATAAAATGTGCAATGAGACATAAATAGTTCAAGTTTTGCATTGAACTCCACATATCAGTCGTTAGTGTAAATTAAGCTTACCAAAGTAAGCTTTCAAACAAGTTCTTTTACTCAAATACAACTTTATACAATTTCTAGCCACCGTAAATCATGATAAATGTTGGAATAGAGGCTGTAATTCAGTGACAAAATCACAAAAACCGACATGCTCAACCGTGGAAAAAGGTTGTTCATCAATAATGATCATCCTAGCAAGCATGTGCCTACAACGTTCTTGATCAAACTTCCACGTTGTTAAGACACTACCATCACCAGTATTTTCCCCTACCTCACCAATGACGTCTTTGTTATGTGATGCAAACAAGGTTTGCTTCTTATCCGTACGAGGATACTTTTTGCAGGTTCTCAAGTGCTTCCACATACTAAATGTTCCATGATCAACAAAGCATTTATACTCTTTCCCATAGTGAATGCAGTTTACCATAGTTACTTTCTTTGTGTTCTCAGCTATGATTTTTGAAAAATTATCCCATGTCTCCAATTGATTAGCTCGCTTTTTACTAAGAGGAGGACGGGAGTTAATTACCCTCACCTTGTTATCACACTCACGGTTGTAGAGCCCACTTCAGCAGCTTCATGGAATGGCAATTCCATGAGAGGACTCATTTCATTATATCCATCCGCTTCCATTGATATGTCTTTGTCTTGATCCATCAACTGAAATTAAACTATACAAAATCAGTGATCTACAGAAGACAAATTTCACAACAACATATGTTTAACAATCATAGAATAAGAAGTTTGTAACTCTTCATTTGTGCAACAATAATTACAGCCACAAAGCATAGCGAACCAAAGTCAAGTTGAGGAAAACTCCTAATGAATTTTAAAGCTAACGAAACTTTCTATGTTTATCTCGTGAATTTGACATACATTCCATTCCGGGTTAATATATTCTAGAAGTTTAGAAGGAAATATCAAACTTTACAAGTTCTCATAACTAAAAGTTCATACTTAGAATGAGAAGTTCAGACTTTATCATAAAAGTCATTCAAACTCTAAGTTTGAAAGACTTGTTCGTTACTAAAGACCTATGCTGACTTTGAACAAAAAGCAAGAACCAAAAATTCTTTAGACTCAAAATTTTTCAGAACCAAACACAACAGCTAGTGATATGGCATAAATTTCACAAAAGGAAAGTTTTGATTGTCTCAATCTAAAGCTATAATTGATTGACAATAAAACATTATGACAAGTATGCACTACAACGGATAAAGCTCTACTTATGAAAATCAAGATTCTACTTGTATGGGCGACTAGAATCAGCGGGATTCAGATTTTGTCAGCAAACGGCTACTCAATCTATTTTATACAAATTTGTCCAAGATAGAGATTGGAAGATGATCCTTTGAAGACTGTCCAACGGCTAGTTTGGAAGTGGAGGAGTATAAAAGGATATCAACGAGGAGCAGAATGAATAAGAATGAAATTGAGAATCAACAAGTCTAAAATCTGAGCATACTTCGATCATTTCTCTTGTCTTTCGTGAGCTAAACACTAAAATCTTGAGGGATACTTTGTAAGAGTGATTGTGTGAGATAGAGTCCTATCATCCACAATAGTGCTATCACTCAAAATCTATAATTCCTCTTGATTATATAGTGAAATCTAGCCAATAGGCTGTCAGCGTGGGAGAGTGGACGTAGACTTGCTATAAGCCAAACCACTATAAATTTATGTACAGTTTTTTTTATCTTTTATTTCTTTCTTTATATACTGCACACCAAAAGCACTGTCTATATAAACTATTTTGAATCTAAATTTTATTTAGACTGTATTGTGATTAATCATTTCTGCTATAAATTGATCAAAATTGTTCAAAATCACCTATTCATCCCCCCTCTAGGTGATCATTTCTAGCTACATCAAGTCAAACTCTTTGCTCTTGTTTCGCAATGGATTGCTCATTGATCCAGATCAAAGGGCATGCATCAAAATATGTCAAATTCGGACGAGAACAGGCAAGAAACAGAGAGTTGAGAACAAAAACCTCTCGGGCCCTTCATCAGACATATATAGAATCGCACTCAAGAGTCAAGACACATGCATAAATTCTCCATAGAGAGTTTTTTGGCAAACTCTTAGGCCCCTTATTAGAACCGTGCTCAAGACCAGACTCAATAGCATAGATCTGCTAGATTCTATTATTAGAAACTGCGCTCAAGATGAGATCTCGCGATCAACCTACGTCGACTTAGATGCCATACAAACAACAAAAACCTTGTCACCTGACAACGAACATGACAATACCACAACCACGGGCCAGAGAAGAAAACCAAAAAGCATAGAGACAATAGGTGAAGCGAGCTGGGTTGCCTAAAAAAGTACCAAAAAATTCAATTGCAGACTCACCTTTCTCTCAATAGTTGCGTCAGAGTTGGCAACAACAAGGCGAGAGGCGACGAGAGGCGTTGTGTTCTTGCGGGCTGTGGCGATGAGAAGCAACAAGCTGGGTTGCGGTGACTGAGGCAGCAAGCAGCTGTCACGCCCCAAACCCCTATGGGCTCGCAACATCCCCTGCTCCGGTCGAATGGTTGCAACGTCCCAGGAACGTCACTGACCCAACCCAAACATCAAAGCCACATGCGGAAACGGCTATTAAAAACCCCGGACAAAAAGATGATGACAACAGGGTAGAACACCATAACGATCAAACAATAATAGCAACATTTCATACAATATTACTGCACCAAATATACAAACATTATTTTACAAGCGTAAAATGCAATTAAACATCCACAGTCACCGGCTTAACAAAAAAAAATCAAGGGTCAGGTTATCTTAACTTCACTATCGGTCAACCTATTCTACACAATCCCTAAAATTCCCTAGGAGAGCTTAAGGGTCGCCCTTCTCCATTCAACTCTTGATTCATCCGGCTTGATCCTCCGGAAAATTTCTTGGGCATCGCCTACAGTTCCACTAGGCACCATGGCTGCTCTTCGTACTTCAAAAAGAGGAATCGGGCTCCCTGGGTTTATGGCTGGGGGTCTGAAAGTGGTGGTTATACAACTATGAGACGAATCTCAATAAGTGTACAACTCCAATCCTCACGTAGGCACTCACGTACCGCTAGACGAAAACATGCATAACACATGACAATCAATCAAACTAACAACCACATACGACCCTACCTGGAATCCATCATACACATCCCTGCACATTAGACAATAACACAATCAACATATCGCAGTAATGAATCATAGACGCGCATGTGCCTCAATTATAAGATAAAACCCACTTAGGCATGTCCCATACCATACCTAGCAGTTTTTACCCCATAATTAAACATCACATCTCGCGATACAAACACACTCGCACACTGACTCACACCACGCATTACTTTCGCAAACCTCGCACCTCAAGCCAATTCCCGCTCATTCTTAACTTTTCCACCACTACCGCGCCCGCGTAAAATGCATCAGGCCAACAGTCTTCCGACCTCGTTAGGCATCGACACCCCATCGGGCCGGGCATCATCATCTCGTCAGGGATGGCATCGTCCCGCGTAAACGTACACGCCTCAAGACAGGATCCTACACATTTTCCTTCTACCGCGTCCACGTAAAACGCATCAGGCCAGCGGTCTTTTGACCACGTCAGGCATCGTCACTCCATCGGGTAGGGCATCGTCACCTCGTCAGGGACGGCATCGTCCTGTGTAAACGTACACATCTTATGACGGATCTTTTCCAACCAATCCTACATCTCTGTATCCTCGTTCCACTCAAACCACACATACACACAGCCAACCACACCCACGGTCATACGGAACCTCACGCCTCACACACACTCCACAAATGCACATTCTCGTCACACGAATACCACACGACCACACACACTTAGCACATGAATCCATTGCACATTCACCCCGACAGACCACTACACTTCACGGCTACACACACACGGCACACGGCCACATCACATTCAGCCCAATACATAAACCAAACCAGCCAATAACAACAAACAATACCAATACCCCAATAAGCCCAATCAAGCCATAACAATCCCAATCCATCACACCAATTAACCCCGATCGTTCCACATCATCACAGCCCTAATTAAGCCTACTGAACCTCGAAATTTAATTGATAAAACAGTCCATAACGACCCAAACATCCAGCCTTCAATTCAGTCCCAAACAGCCACCTAATCTACCCGAACCAAGTACTACCCAAGTCCTATGATACCCGAGGTCCTAGGTAACATTTGGGGTAGACACTTACCCTAAAAGAGAGATAACCTAGCTTGAATAGAGGGCTAGAACAGCCGGCCCGCCAGCCAGGCGAGCAGGGCTTCTTGGGCTCACGACGGGAGAGGGAGAGAGAGAGAGACCGATCAATGGGGGGTAAGGAGAGAGAAAGTGAGAGTGAGAGAGAGAGAGAAAAAAGAAAAGATTAAATTATCTATCCCTAATAATTGCAACCTAAAAATTACCAAAATACCCTTCCAACTACCCCTTCGATTCAATGGCCGAGATTTAATCTTATCCTCATCCGACGGCCCACATTAAATCGTATCCGACAAGCCAAAGTACAAAAATGTAATTATCCAAAAAGGGAGAGGGCCATTCTTGTCCTTCATATTTTCAGCCAAACAGGATATTTTTTAGCTCCCCGACTCAATCCAGTCCTTAAAATTCATTCGCAGTCCCAGGGGCAAAATGGTAATTTTTCAATTTCGAACAGAAATTCCAATTTTTGTCCATACCAATCCCAAATATGTGTGGGCACTCAAAAATGGTGTCGGCCGCGCAAAATAGTCATTTATGCCCTAGAAAATTGGCTTCAAAGTCTTGAGGGGCAAAATCGTAATTTTGCACTTCCGGATCAAAATTTCATTTTTTGACTGTACACGCTCCAAATATGTGTGACCACCCTAAAATAGCATCAGCCTTGAAAAATAATCTCATACGGCCTCAAGAATTGATGTCGAAGTCCAGAAGGGCAAAATCGTAATTTTTTCGGTCTAGAACCGAAATCCATTTTTTTGCAGAAATGGGTGGCCCCAAGGTTGGCCAAGTCAAAAACGTCATCGGCCGCTCAAAATTGTCACTTTCAAAATTCTCGATTCCCGGGCCCGAATTCCAAGAAATGACTAGAATCGAACAATCGCGATTTTAGCTTATCTCTAGCTAACAAGTGGCTCATTGAGATTACGCGCTCTCGACCCGTGATCGATACTAAGTCAAATCACATTTAAGTTTTGCTCGAACCAAGGTGACCTCGATTGTTATGTAATTATGAGGGTCTATTGCTAGTTCTCTTCGGATACGATCAATCAATTAGATCAGTTTTGGTTGACCCAAAACATTCCCTCGTCAATTCTTATGGTCGAAGGTCAAACCAAAGTCGAGTTCTTTGGTCGTAGAACTTAGTCTCGAATGGCCTTTACCCTAAGGTTAGCATCTTGTGAACGCGTTCGGTATATGAAATCTCACTATAAGTGCCTTGGCCAAAATATTATCATGAACTGGGAAATGATCGAAAATTCAGATTGTTACAAAGAGTCATGTGACGAAGTCAGATATGGCAATTGAGGTGAAGTAGCTATAGCGACGAGCGGCGACGAGTTGGGTTGTGGCGACTGAGGCGGCGAGCAGCCGCGGTGACAAGTGGCGACGAGTTGGGTTGCAAGGAAGCGGCCAGGTGGCGGCGGATGCCATGCCGGTGGGACAAAGGCGGGTTGCGACAGCGAGGCGTACCAAGCTGCGGCGACTCCGTCCTTGGCTTGGTTGCGACAGCGAGATCGACAAGTTGGGTTGTGGTGAGCAGTCGTGGCGAGCAGTCGTGGCAACAAGATGCTACGAGCTGGGTTGTTGCAAGCAGCCGCGACGATGAGCTGGGTTGTAGCAACGAGCAGCCGCGACGATGAGTTGGGTTGCAGCAACAAGCAACCACAACAATGAGTAAGGTTGTAGCAATGAGCAGCCATGGCGACGAGCAGCGAGCTGCCTCCGGTGACGAGTTCTTGCGAGCAAACTGAGAAGGGCCAGAAGGAAGGGGACTCGCTCGCGAATTGGAAGACTCGAGGGAGAGATTGAGAGAGACAAATGCTAGGGTTTTATTAGAGTAACTTAAAACTGGTTCTAAAATCGATTCGGGCGAGATTTCACTTAGACTCGGGAACTAGATCGGTTACAACCGGTTCCCAAAAAAAGAACCTGCTTCCAGACCGGTTCAAACAGGAACCGGTTCCCGGACCTATTTTTCAGGTAGACCGGTCTGGTTCTTGAGTAAATCCGGTCCAGTTACACACCCCTAAACCTAATGCTATAGCCAAAATGGCCAGTCACCCAACCTTCTCAAATAGTAATTTATAGTATTCGGTTAAAAAAAAATTTCAGTATGACTAATATGACCCTCGAAGAAAAGTTTCTTTGAAAGACCCCATTCGGAGAAACGTCCCATGGAAGAGAGGGAGCTTCACTTAATTATATGAGAAAAGATTGAATTTCAATGACCCTCTCCCTCCTTGTTCATGTTCAACCATAAAATGAGTGATGATCAAAATGAGTAAGGAACCTTCACTTTGCGTGGCGATAAATTGAGTCGCAAATAAAAAGAATTGTTCATTCTTTTGTCTTTCTTAAATATTTCGTTGTGATTTACTCTCTGTTGATTGTTCTTGCTCGATTTGTCCTGTGTCCGGTGGGCAATCTCCATTGAAATTGGCCATTTTATTTTTTATTTTCTTGTGTTGCTTATTCTTTTCTAAAGTTACCCATAGTCAATCCGATCCCTAAACAAATACCCACCCACTAACAATTTTTAATCCAAAAAATACTAAAAGCATAAATCACCTTTCATCCGATGATCATTTAAGGTGCGTTTGATAATCATTCTGTTCGCGGAAATAATTTCTGATCATAAATGGTTTTTTTTATTCTATTTCAAATGCATAGAAATTATTCCTGAGCATTTGAAGGTTTTTGGTAACTGCCCAAAATTTCTATTTTTGGAATAGAAAAAAGCATAAATGCATTGGGTAGCTGCACAAAATTTGTATTCCAAATTTTTTTGATTTTTTAAACTTGGTATTGAATTCTCATAGAGCACTCACCAATTTAATTTATTTATTGTAAGTGAAGGAAACATACTAAAAGCATAAATCACCTTTCATCCAATGATCACTTAAAAATGCGTTTGGTAACCATTCTGTTTGTGGAAACAATTTTTACTCAAAAATGATTTATTATTCTGTTTCAAATGCTCAGAAATTGTTTCCGAACATTTAAAGGCTTTTGATAATTGATCAAAATTTCTATTTTTGAAATCGAAAAAGAACAGAAATGCGTTGGATAGTTGCACAAAATTTCTACTCCAAATTTTTTTCTAGTGCTTTTTTAAACTTAGTATTGCATTCTCATGGAGCGCTCACCAATTTAATTTATTTATTGTAAGTGAAGGAAACATGGTTATATGTATATACTTGGTATATACATGGTGATATGTATAAACATGGTATATACTTGGTATATACTTGCTCTCCACGTGCATTCGCTTAAACTTCTTCATATTCGGAACCGGGGTGAGGAAAATCACGGCTTAATAATGGGGTGAAGCAATCAATAACCACCATCGACTATTTGCGAAATCCTGCAAAGTCAGATGAACTTCAAGAGTAAATTGGTAAAATCCCCAGCTCTCTAATTTTCGCTTCACATTGTTCTGCGGACCACACAACCCATTAACTTTGCTGCATACCACCGAATTGGATGTTGCACCGGTACTCTCTTGATCAAGAGTATGTAAAGTGTACCTCTTATTCCACCTACGAAACTAGAAAGAAATCGCTTTGGTATGATGATCTCTGTCATGACCATACAACCAAGGTTGGCCTGAAAGAATGTGATTAGCATCCATAGGCACCACATCATGTAAGGTCTCATAGGCACCACATCATGTAAGGTCTCATCATCCGGACTATCACCGAAATTAAAATTGAGCAAGCATCGAGATGTTGCTGGTGCGTCATTACCCTTCTTAAGCCACACAGCTTTTACAAGGCTTAGGATGCACTACAAAAAAGGCCGGGTTTAGCCACGAATTTTGCCACGAAAAATTAGGCAAAATTCGTGGCAAAATGAATTTATGATTTAAATTAGCGACGGAAAAAAATTCGTCGCTAATAGGTCGTCAAGAAAATTTTGCCACGGAAAATTGCAATTTTCGTGGCTAATTTCTTGACGGAAAAAAAAAAATTTTCGTCGCAAAATTCGTCGCTAAATTTTTCGTGGCAAAATTCGTGGCTAATTTGTAACGAAAAAATTCGTGGCAAAAATTGTCGCTAATTATTCGTGGCAAAATTCGTGACTAATTTGCGGCGAAATAAATAAATTGTGGCTAATTTGCGACGACATATATTCGTGGCAAAAAATTCGTGGCTAATTTGCCATGAACATTATTCGTGGCAAAAATCTGGTCGCTAATTTGCGAATTTAACATTATTCGGCAATGCGACGAAATATTTTCGTCGCAAAAGTCGTTGCTAATTATCCGTGGCAAAATGTCTCATATTTCGTGGCAAAGTTCGTGGCTAATTTACCAAAACCAATTTTTTTTTATTTTTGCCACGAATAATTTCGTGGCAAAATCCGTGGCTAATTTGCTGCGAAAACTTTTCGTGGCTAATTTTTGAAATTTTTTTTTTCAATTATTTGCGACGAACTTATTCGTGACTAAAATTAGTGGCTAATTTCCCACAAAAAAATTTCGTGGCAAAATTCGTGACTAAATTTTTTTTCAATTATTTGCAACGAATTTATTCGTTGCTAAAATTCGTGACTAATTTTTTTTTGCGTGCAACGAACCGTTTTTTTTTGTCGAATTTTTGTGACGAACTTTTTTTTGGTGACTCACTTATTTGTTGTAAAATTCGTGGCTAATTTGCCTTTTTTTGGGTTTTGCACGAAAAAAATTTGACTATTGCAATAGAAAAATTTAGCAACGAGTGTTGTTTATGAACGATTTCGATTAGAAATCTAATTAACATTGATAGAAAATTACAGTCAATACAAGAAGAAATCCCAAAAAGAAAGAAATAAAATAAAGTTCTAAATTAGTCGGTTCAAAACTGCTCATCTTGCCAAGAAGTTCTTCCACGTTGTCTATAGTGTTCATCCTATCCATCCATCTGCGAAAGGCAAACATCACAATATCAAACTCCTAACCCCTGTTAATATTTCACATCTATTCAATAGCGAAGCATGAAGATATAAGTACCTCTTGGAAATTTAAACTAGCAAGGATCATCAGCATCATCATCATCATCAAGATCGCCATCAAAGATCATCATCATCAGCATCGCCGCTAGGAATCTCATTATCATTATCATTGTGGCCATCACCACTTTGGAGGAACGTCAAGACCTTGGAGGTTGAGGTGTCGATGATCAATTGCAAATGTTGTTTCACTCCTATCATTTCTTCATCCTTCCGTATCCAATAATTGTCTCGGTGGTTCAATTCTTGGTCCGTTTCGCTCATCGCGTTGTGCCCTTAAAAAGCCGCCTTTGGAGGATGAAGTTGCAAAGAACCGCGATTCTGTACATCCTTGACAAGGATCCTATCCCAAATATTTGACCTTTTCTCATTCCACCCGATGCCTCCATCCATAACGCCATACTGTCAATCGATGGCTCGGACGCAGCACCACCATCACCATCACCACTACCACTACCACTAGCAGCAACCGTGCTCATTACAAGTTCATCATATTTGTCCTACATTAACAATATAGATAAAAATAAAAAAAACTTCATATATATGTAAATACAAAATATAACCTTACATACATACCTTAATAGCTTTTGCTCAATTGCCAGTCCATGTCTTATCTTTTTTCTGAAAGGTGCGTTCAAATGTAGCCATAAATGTTAGTTCCGTCCCCAATTCATGTGCCTACAAAATATAAACATAAATGAGTAATTATTAATTTAACTTACAACATGTCTTTTAAACATGACTTACCATTCTTTTTCTATGCTCCCCGATATTGATAGAGCCCCCAGCATATGTGGCAGACCCTTCACTGGAACTAGAAGCTCGATTCTTTTTATTAACTTCACTAATTCTCTTATGCTTTTCGGTGTCCCAAGTTCTCTGAAATTTCGCCCAATTGTCAGCTGTAATAAAATCTGGCTTTTCTTGCTTTCTCTTTGCTCTATTCATCACATTTTGCATGTGATCACCGACTTTCTTCTTAAAAATTCTTTTAATTTCTCTCTCTTCCACTTCATCCCACCTGAACTTCCGCTGCAAGCAATCAATAGAAAAATAATTGTACACTTAATATACTAAATCGAACTTAGTTTGTGAGGAAATAGAATGACAAAACTTACCTTGAACTCATTCCACCACAATTCCTTTACTTCTTTTGGAGTGGTCGTCCAAGTACTATATTGCCCCATCCAATGGTTATTAATTATTTTATTAAGTATCCTCACAACTTGCGTAGCATCCGTGAATCTGCAAACGGGTTATACAAATAAAGAATGTGAACATACGTCGTAGCATGTAGCATGTGAACATACATAGCATCATACGGACAATTCAGTTAACATCCATAATAATTCACATATAGTTAAAACAATGAAATACTTACGAATCTCCAAACGGGACTATCATGAATCGGGTATCTTCTTCATGTGTCGAGTGTTGCGTTGAAAAAGAAGAAGGTGGAACCGAAGGCGATGGAACTGAAGTAAATTCAGTTGGCATTTGAGGGAATTCAGTTGGCATGTGAGGGAATTCAGTTGGCATTTGAGGGAATTTGCATTTGGGTCGGAGGAAGGGCCAATGTGTCCACGTACTAGTTGAGGATTAGATGAAAGGGCAGGGGTAGGGGAAGCGGAAAGGGACGAGGCTGAAGCGGAAAGGGCCGATCTTCTTTGTGAAGCATCACCACGACGCATGTGACCTCCACGTTTATACTAAAAATTGCAAGGTTAGATAAAAATGTAAAAAATAATGAACATGTATTAAAGAACATAATGATGTACGCCAGAAGCTTACCATTTTGTTATTGAAAGCAAGAGAGAAACTTGGCCCCTAAAAAAAAGGAGGCAATTAGAGGCCTGATTGATTCAACTTGAACATACACACTTGATTTTACTTATGGTGAGCTCCTGATTTGATTGGGACTTTGTGAACAAGTCTTTGGTTGACCAAAATAAAACCTTTCTAGTCTAAAATTGACTAAAAAATGGAAACTTTAGAACTTATTTCAGCACTTACCAATAAGTTATCCGAGAATGGGGTGAAGTTAATACCTTTTACAAACAGTTTTTTGTCACTTATCAATTTTTTTAGCAATTTATCAGTATGGAAAACATTTCTTTTTTTTTTCCTTAAACAATAGAACCCAGAAAGTCACTCAGAGAGATGATGTCAACAATTGTTTAAATTGGATATCATTAATTGGCCAATGCTTAAAAAAGGGAGCGAAGTATACGATCCAAATCGCAAAATCCTTTAATCTTGAAGTCAAGTTGAACTTAACTTGAATCTATATAATAGTGCGTATCATGAACGTCGCTTTTGATTGGTGTGTTATCTTACTCTAAAATATGATGTTTCACCGAAAAGAGAAAATCTAATAATATGTATCACATTGATGGATTTTTAGGAAAAACATTACCTTTGTTGATTTTGGACATGAAAGTAAATAGCTGAAAAGTAAAGGACTTGAAAAATGCAAGTACTAGGATTAAAGATTGCAAGAAAGGCAGGTAAATGTGCAAAAACTTAAAGATGAGAAAACATTGCAATAACAGGTATTCTGTGATTGATCTAGGGAACATTTATAAAGATTACCACATAGTTACTTATATTGTACTAGCAGCAGCAGTTACTACTTACAATCATTGATCAGCAATCATGTGCCTATGCACAATCCTTTATAATCTAATAGTTGTTTTCCACAAGGAGTTGCGTGTTCCAAGATCATAGGGATAACCAATGGGCAATCGTGTGATTGCATCAATCCATCATCTTTTCTTTTTCAAGCTCCAACACTCGGCAATAGCAATCACTGATTAGTGAAGGACCTCGGTCTATAACTTTTGTAATGTAGGCTATTGATGACTTTATTAGCGAGTTATCAATTTCCTTAAGTTAGTGAAGGACCTCCATTCTTACCAGACTTTGTTCTTATCAACTAAACTTACCACTTGTCAATAATCGAAAAGTTAATCATTTTTTAGTGTCAAGAAGGCCATACATACAAACAAATTATATCCCAAGCTACAACAGATAACAGACTAGCAACACTCTTAGAAGATGTTCACAAGAAAACTACAATGTCATATTCCAACGATAGCATCATTAAAACAAGAAAATGCAGGAAATGAAGACAACTAACCTAAAGTTGCCTTTCCAAATTGCCCCGATATAAGCTCACTGTTACGGAAATAAACAAAACCAAAAACCAAAACCATCATTAGGGCACAAAATGACTCGAAACAAAAAAATAGAGATTAACGTCCAAATGACTGCGAAACGGAAAAAAAAAAACACAAATTGTCACAAAAAACACTATTCACCAGAATCGTTTTTCACCAAAAAACCCATCTAAACGACTTCAAAATGCCAAAAAACCACTTGCGTCACGGCCAAAGGCGGTGAGTTTGGATCAGCAAGCCGTTTCCACTTGATCGACCAAATTTCAGCTCATTCCGACCATATTTCACCTAATTTTGACCAAATTTCAAACAAATTTCAACTAAATTTCAACCCAAATGTAATCAAATTTCAGCGCATTCCAATCAAATTTCAACCTAAATCCAACAACATTTCAACTTAAATATGAGCAATTTGATTCTGTTTGGTGGGCGAAACAAATTGGGTCTGTTTCGCCCACGAACATAATCAAATTCATGCAAGCCAATGCGTACAGCCAGGTAATGTGTGTCAAGCACGTACAGAGGCACACCCAACAAGCACACCCAACATAGACGCGGAATGTATGCAGCTACGTACAAGTCCAAATACGTAAACTAGTAATGTATGCTTTGGTATCGTAAGCGAAGTAGCCGACGATAAATGAAATTGCTAAATGAAATGTAACCATTCGCTTCACCCACGAATAGAACTATGCACTAAATATAGAAGGTAAGCAAGGTAGCGTGGCGCGCAGCAAGGTATGCATGTACAAAGCGTATGCCAGGCGCGTATGCTAAGCGCAGGTTTAGTAGAAGCACGTAAGCAAGGTATGTCAGCTAATTCAAAGAGAAACTCAAGAACCCTAATTAATTCTAAAGCGCCAAAGAAAACTATCACTGTATTTGAATAGTTGACGATTTATTCGTGGCTAATTCACTAAATTAGCTACTATTCTAAACTGCGGATACTTGAATTAGCTACTAATTTGAATTTTCTCAAGGCAAATTCAAATAAAATGTAAAATTCTACACGTTATTTTTAAAGATAATTCGATATTTCAATCATATTCATGGCTAATCATATTCATGGCTAATTTTGCCAATGGATTTTAGCCACAGTACTGATAATATAATAAAAACCCAAAAATTCGGAGTTTGATGAAATTCGGGGAAAAATCCACGGCTATTCACATGCATTTTTGCCACCTAATTTCATTTAATTAAAACCTAAAAATTTGAATTTCAAAAATTTGAATTATAGTTTCAGAAAAATCCGGCGCAAATTAGCCACAGATTTTTCGTAAAATTTCATGAAAATTAAAAAACCAAAAAATTCAAATTTAAATGAAATTAAGAAGCAAAAAAAATAGCTAATTTCGCTCCCGGAGAGAAACTCAAGAACCCTAATTAATTTCTAAAGGCCAAAGAAAATGAAATTTGATTGAAACTCCAAAATTAAATTTGCCGGAGTTTAAATTTTTCCTAATTCCATCGAATAAAAAAAATAAAAAAAATTTTATTTTAATTGAAATTCGTGGAAAAAACCATGGCTAATTTGAATTTTCCAATAATTTAATAAAATTCAAATAGAAAAAAAATTTTTTTTTTAAAATTCGTGGCAAAATCCGAGCTAATTAGCCACGGATTTTAGCCACGAATTTCCTTTAATTAAAAAAACCCTAAAAATTCTATTTTCTTAAAATTCGTGGCAAAAATCCGTGGCTAATTTGCCACGGATTTTTGCCACGAATTTCATTTAATATAATAAAAACCCAAAAAATTGGAAGTTTGATGAAATTCATGGGAAAAATCCGTGGCTAATTTTGCCATGATTTTTGCCACGAATTTCATTTAATAAAAACCCAAAAAAAATTCGAATTTCAAAAAAAATTCCAAATTATAGGAAATTTGTAGCAAAAATCCGTGGCAAATTAGCCACGGATTTTTGCCACCAATTTCATTGAAAATAAAAAAACCCAAAAAAATTCGAATTTAAATGAAATTCGTGGCAAAAATCCGTAGCTAATTTGCCACGGATTTTTGCCACGAATTGCATGAAAATAAAAAAACCCAAAAAAAATCGAACTTAAATGAAATTCGTGGCAAAAAAATCGTGGCAAATTGGCTAATTTTGCCACGGATTTTTTTACGAATTTCCTACAATATAATAAAAAACCCAAAAAAATTTATTTTCATGAAATTAAAAACCCAAAAAAAAAAATCCGTGGCAAATTGGCCAATTTTATAATTTAATTTCCTATAATATAATTTAATAAAAAAACCCAAAAAAATTCAATTTAAATGAAATTCGTGGGAAAAATCCGTGGCTAATTTGAAAAACGGATTTTTCCCACGAATTCCTATAATATAATTTAATTAAAAACCCAAAAAATTCGAATTTTCATGAAATTCGTGGGAAAAATCCGTGGCAAATTTGGCCACGGATTTTTGCCAAAAATTTTCTATAATATAATTTAATAAAAAACCCAAAAAAATTTGAATTTTTTGAAATATAATTTAATTAAAAACCCAAAAAAAATCCGAATTGGCTAATTTGCCACGGATTTTTGCCACGAATTTCCTATAATATAATTTATAAAAAAACCAAAAAATTTGAAATTTTATGAAATTCGTGGCAAAAAAAACCGTGGTGGCTAATTTGCCATGGATTTTATAATTAATTAATTTCCTATAATATAATTTAATAAAAAACCCAAAAAATTCGATTTTTTCATGAAATTCATGATGAAAATAAAAAAAACCCAAAAAAATTCAAATTTAAATGTGGGGCTAATTTGCCACGGATTTTTGCCACGAATTTCCTATAATATAATTTAAAAAACCCCAAAAAATTTGAATTTTCATGAAAAATTGTGGCAAAAACCCAGCAAGAATGCCACGGATTTTTGCTATAATATAATTTCCTATAATATAATTTAATAAAAAAACTCAAAAAATTCAAATTTTCATGAATTATTATAAAAATCCGGGCAAATTAGCCCACGGATTTTTGCCACGAATTTCCTATAACCCAAAATAATTAAAAAACCAAAAAAAATCAATTTTTAATTTCCTATAATTTAATTAAAAACCCAAAAAAATCAAGAAAATTCCGTAAAAAATATGGCCATTGCATTTTTCCCACGAATTTCATATAATATAATTAAAACCCCAAAAATGTTGTTATTTTCATGAAATTCGTAAAAAATCCGTGGCAAATTAGCCACGGATTTTTGCCACGAATTTCCTATAATATAATTAAAAACCCATAAAAATCGAATTTAAATGAAATTCGTGGAAAAATCCGTGGCTAATTTGCCACGGATTTTTTCCACGAATTTCCTATAATATAATTTAAAAACCCAAAAAAAAATGTTATTTTCATGAAATTCGTGGGAAAATTCGTGGCAAATTAGTAAACGGATGATTTAAAAACCCATAAAAAATTTCTTTTATAATATAATTTAATAAAAACCCAAAAAATTTGAATTTTCATGAAATTTAAAAACCCAAAAAAAACCCGTGGCAAAAATTTAAATGATTTTTTTTTGCCACGAATTTTCTATAATATAATTTAATAAAAAACCCAAAAAAAAATTCAAAATTTGATGAAATTCGTGGCAAAAATCCGTAATTTAATTTGCCACGGATTTTTTTGCCATTTAATAAAAATTTCCTATAATATAATTAAAAACCCAAAAATAATTTTTTTTTATAATAAATTAAAAACCCAAAAATAAAATCCGCAAGTAAAAAAAAACCCAAAAAAAAATTCGAATTTTCATGAAATTCGTGGCAAAAATCCGTGGCAAATTAGCCACGGATTTTTGCCACGAATTTCATGAAAATAAAAAAAAACCCAAAAAATTCAAATTTAAATGAAATTCGTGCAAAAATCAGGTATTTAATTTGCCACGGATTTTTCCCACGAATTTCCTATAATATAATTTAATTAAAAACCCAAAAAATTTCGAATTTTCATGAAATTCGTGAGGGAAAATCCGTGGCAAATTAGCCACGGATTTTTGCCACGAATTTCATTTAAATTTGAATTTTTTTGGGTTTTTTTTATTTTCATGAAATTTGTGGCAAAAATCCGTGGCTAATTCGCCACGGACTTCATTTCTACTATCCCACACCCGTGTAATTCATTTTTTTTCCAGACAATAACATTAACAGTATTCAACAACAATTACAATGATAATAATAACAAAAAACAACAACAATAATAAACTTTTGTCATAATAATAATTACGACATAATTAGTAAAAATGTCTCAAAAATCTTCATCTTCACCTTCGTCTTCATCTTGATCTTCTTCTTGAGCATCATCATCCTCCTCATCATCCTCATCATCTTCTTCATCATCCTCATCATCCTCATCATCCTCTGTCTCAAAAATCGATTTCGCAACACCTTCTAAATTTGATTCGCGAATTTCAATTCTGACTACATCTATCATTGCTCCACATGGATCTCGTAGAGTAGGAATGTTATATTCCCGATTTCAACCACGTTACAAACTTCCTCTTGTTGATAGGCTGTATCCTTCTAGTGCTCCTCGACTTTTCTTCGTGCTTTGGTTTTACATACCGCCCACCAATCAGCTTTGTCACGTTTCAAACTAGGATATGATGCATAATATACTTGAATTGCTTGTTGTGCCAACACAAATGGTTCGTATTTCTTATACCTTTTCTTGTGATTTATTTCAACCAAATTAAACTTCGTATGCACCTTCATTCCTTTGATGGGGTCGAACCACATGCACTTAAATAACACAACCCGCATTAATGGTCCGGGGTACTCTATCTCAATGATTTCATCCAACAAGCCATAAAAATCATCTTTTGAACTACCACAATTGGATGACCGAACACACACACCACTATTCATTGTGGCTTTTCCCATTCCATATGCTTGAGTGTGAAAATTATACCCGTTTATGAAATATCTTTGGCCAAGTGCGTATGGTTGCTTATGGACCCCATGATAGATAATATAGCAATCCTTGCTTTTTACCTTGATCACGGTGAACCTAAGATTACACACATAAAAGTCAATAATATATATGTATAAAATATTTATAACTTGATTTTGGTCTATAGGCAACTTACATATGTTTTGAACCATACTGCAAATTGTTCATCGCACAAACGGTCGAACTCATTTGGTGGTAGTCCATACATTGAATCTTGAAAAATCCTATTAACAATTTACATTTATATATTAGTAAATATTTGACAAGCAATACATATATTTGCAAATATACACTTACTGGAAGTATGGCTCCACTTCTGGACAGTTCAGCAAAATATAGGTATGGGTAGCTTGCCATTCTTCGCCTGTTAAGCAACGAAATTGACATGCACCGCTTGGTCGACCGAGATAATTGAAAATAGAGAATGATTTGCAATTGGGATCGATGGGACCCTCATCATTTCTTCCTGCTCTCCGCCTCTTGACTTTGCACGCGGCTCAAAATAGTATGATGCAAATGTTGTCACTTCTTCCATAATATATGCATTACAAATTGAAGCTTCAACACATGCCTTATTCTTCACTTTTTTCTTCAAATGATATAAGAACCTTATTGCAATAGAAAGAAGTTTATCAGAACATAATATTTACTAAAGTATTTTTAAATTTATTTTGAAAATTTTTTTACCTCTCAAATGGATACATCCATCGAAATTGGGACGGGACTCGCAACTTTGGCCTCATAAGGCAAGTAAACTAAGAGATGCTCCATTGAATCGAAAAAACGATGGAGGAAATATCCTTTCTAAATTGCAAAGAATAATTGGAATGTCTCTCTCCATTTCTCCATGTGTGATGCTTTTAACATTGTTGAGCAAATATCATGAAAGAAATTACTTAACTCTGAATGGCACCCCATACAAAGTTAGGTAGAAGTTCCTTCAAAGCTATTGGAATTAGTCTTTCCATAAATATGTGACAATCATGACTCTTTAATCCTATCAACTTGCATTCGTTCAAATCAACACATCTTTCAATATTCGAAGCATATCCATCAAGAAACCACACTGATTTCAACCATTGACAAATGACTCGTCTCTGCTCCTTATCCAACGTATAAACTGCTTTTGGTTTTGGTCCCCTGCTGCTTGCATCCACATCTAATGTTGGCCGATCACAAATATCTCTCATATCTTTTCTTGCATTCAAGTTGTCTTTTGTTTTTCCCGTGACATCCATAACAGTATTTATGACATTGTCGAAAACATTCTTCTCAATATGCATGACGTCAAGATTATGATGAATAAGATGGGCCTTCCAATATGGTAGATCCCAAAATATACTGCGTTTAGTCCACTTATGTGCACTTCCGTACGCAATAGTTGTGCCATGAGGGTTTTCAACAACAGTTAGAAAGTCCTGCACTCGCTCCCATATTTGATCACCGGTCAACCTCAACGGTGGATGAGTTCTTTCAATCCTATTCTTGATGAACTCTTTTTTATTCCTTTTGAATGTATGATTCATCGGCAAAAATTGCCTGTGACAGTCAAAATAGCAGGGCTTCTTACCATGTCTTAATCGAATGATTTCGATCTCTCCAAACATATCGGACATCCTAAAATCCCAGTTGTACTCCATCCGGATAACATTCCATATCTTTGGAAAGTCATTTATCGTCCAAAGAAGAGCAGCCTTCATTAGAAATGTTTGCTTAGTAGAAACATCATACGTAACGACACTTTCATTCCATAGCTGTTGTAACTCTTCAATCAATGATTGCATATAAACATCTATCAACTTTTTTGGATTTTGCGGTTGGGCACGATCAATGTCAAAAACATATAAGGTGTCTTCATGCACATACGGTGTGGAAGATTGTACTGAGTTACGATAATCGCCAACATGAATAATTTTTCCCTGATTTTCCAAATGGCGCAAATCCATCAGCACAGAGACCTAACCTGATATTTCGAGGCTCCATCGCAAACTCAGGGTATGTTATATCAAAATGTTTCCATGCCTCCACATCCGAAGGATGACACATTAAACCCTCTTTCATTTCATGATTTGCATGCCAAGTCATGTGTTCAAGAATGGCTTCGGGACGATAAAGCCTTTGCAACTGGGATTAAAGGTAGATAAAACATTTGCTTGCATGGTCTACGCTCGATTATGACCCCGCCTCCGATTATGACCCCGTGTGATTAATCTTGTACAGGGAAGGCTACAGAATTTGCAAGATTCCGCATTTTCATCATCTCTCCAATATAACATACAACCCCTACTACATACATCAATCCTTTCAACTGGAAGACCTAAGTTATTCACTAACTTCTTCATATCATAAAAATTACTTGACATGATGCTATCACGAGGCATTGTTTCTCGCATTACTTCAACAAAAGAGTTAAAGCAATTCTCGGACATTATTATACTTTGCCTTGATATTTAACAATCTTGTCACATCGATAATCGAGTATGGTTGTCACAACCTCGCCTATAAAGGTTCATCCGCCGCTTTCAACACTTCCCTTAACCGATTAGATGGAAACGTTTCATTACCCACATTCTCATCAAAACTCGTTACTCCTATCTCTTCCTCAAGTGTAGGAGTGAAACTAGTACTTGCATGGTTCGGATCCGAAACAACATTCGAATGGGGATTGCATCAATCACCATCCCTCGATATGGGTTCAATTGATCATAATAGCTACATTCTTCTCTAACTGAAAATTGATCACTTATTCCATATCCTTCGTCAGATATAAAAGGTTCACCATGACAAGTCCAATTATAGTAGTTCGGAGTAAATCCAAATCTACAAAGATGTTCTCTAACTGTATCACACACATGAAATTTACCATTACTGCACTTTCTACACGGACACCTTAACTTATTTCCATCCATCAACTCATATTTACTACTAGCGAAGTCCAAAAATAGTTCCAACCTAGCACAAAACTCATCGGTCAATCCTTGACGTCCAGGTAAGTTCTTATTATACATCCAAGTCCTATCTCTTTACATTGTGTCTATATAAAAATAACAAAATCTCGTAAAATATTTAAAACAAAAATAATCAATAAATTTATTACTTTGAAATTTTAAAAAATAAAACAATTACCCAAGTATTTGACTGAAATTTTTGTAGTTGAAAGTGCTCAATTTGATGAGAATTGCAACGTTCACTTCATCTGCGAAACTTTTAAACGGATACGTACCTACAAAAAAAAATTGACTTCATATTTTATTTTTTTATAATAACTTTTTTCCCTAAATTTTTTTAAATTTTAATTTTTTTTTAATTTTTTTCCCTACATATTTTTCTCCGGTCACCGGTTGCCAGACCGGCGAGTTCGACCTTGCTGGCCATGGGCGATGTCACCTCGCCGGCTAGATCTGGGTGGCGAGGTCGAGAAGCATCACTATAATTACTTGGCATAACCATAAAAATAAATTATTTCCAAAAATCCCATAAATATTTTCATATAACAATTGATGACATAATCATCACCATACAAGTTGGAAATCATAATTTGAGATTCAAGATTTTCTAAAATAATAATAAATAAATGTGTATTTTCCACAATTCAAAATATTTTCTCGAATCGAAATCATTCAAATCATTTTCGAAATACGCCAACTTATACGGCGTAATCCAACATTGGCATCACAATTCAATATTGAAAATCATCCAAAATACTAATATTTAATTTTCGGAATTTAATTATTTAATAATAAAATATTAATATTTCAATTCCAAAATAATAAAATAATAATTAATTCTTACAATATTAATATTAATAACATAATCAACAATAATAATATAATTGATAGCGTATCACCACATTCACGATAACTTATCGCACATCTACCGATACCCTGTCACCTAATCCTAATTAACTAAACAATTAATAAATTAATCTAAACAATATTTAAACTACCCTAAGCAAGTTTAACATCCTAAATACGGGATTAGGGGTTAACTTACTTGGCTAACGCAGGCAACGACGCGATGACAAGGGCGGCGACGAGGGCGGTCCGCGGCTCGGGCTCGGCCACCGGCGGACGGGCGGTGAACTGCGGCAAACGAGCACGGCAAAGGGAGCGACTGAAATGGAGGTTGGCGATGGTGGTCTCAGCAGTCGGGATAGCAATAGCAAGCGGCGAGGCCGGGTGTAGGCGGACCGGCGGCTGGGTTGCGGGAGGTGCGACCCGCGTGTTGGCTGAAACAAGTCAGCAATGGCGGTCGTGGGCGGCAACGGGCTAGCCGGGGTGGTGGCGGTTTGGCAGCAAGAAGGTGGTGCGTGGCGGAGCTGGTCCGACGAAGGGCAAGCCGGCAAGAAGTGCGGTAACAAGCAGAAGTCGAGCGGAAGAAGAGGACTAGGGAACGAAGGAGAAGAAGAAAGGAAGAAAAGGAAAGAAGAAAAAGAAAAGGAAGAAAAGAAAGAAAAGGACGAAAGGGGAAATAATGGGGGTAGGTGGTGTCAGGGGGGACCTGCAGCGTGGAAAAAGGGTAGAGAGCGAAGGAGAAGAAGGAAGGAAGAAAAGGAAAGAAGAAAAAGAAAAAGAAAAGGAAGAAAGGGGAAATGATGGGGTAGGTGGTGTCAGGCGCATGAGGGCGGGACCAGCGTGGAAAAAGGGTAAAGAGAGAGAGAGGAGAGAAAGAGGAAAAGTCAAATCGCAATAATTGCGATCCAACGGCCACGATTCGAATTCAAAAACAATCTAACGGTCCCGAAAAATTCTAATTAATAATTTAGGATTTGAACAAATGGTATCAATAAAAATACACACCGCGAGAGAAGTCTATCAGTCCAAATCAATACCCGGTCAAAAATTCACTTTTCACCTATCCCGAGTAATATTGCGGCTTGCCACAATAATATCGACATCGTCCAATTAAATTCATCCCAGAATTCCGAGAAATTCGACACTAAAGTTCGGGCTCTAAATAACGGCGAAATCCATCGCTAACTCCGTTGCAAATTAGCTATGACAAAATTTTTCATCGCAAAATCCGTAGCAAATTTGCGACAAAATATTTACTTTCTTCGCAAATTAGCAACGGAAAAAATTCATCGCTAATTTCGTCGCAAATTAGCCACAAATTTTTTTTCGTGGCAAATTTCGTCGCAAATTAGCCACGAATTTTTTTCCGTGGCAAAATCCGTCACAAATTAGCCACGAAATTTTTTTCGTGGGTAATTCCGTCGCAAATTAGCCACCAATTTTTTAAGTCGCAAATATCGTTGCAAATTAGCCACGAATTTTTTTTCGTGGCTAAATCCGTCGCAAATTAGCCACGAATTTTTTTTCGTGGCTAATTCCGTCGCAAATTAGCCACGAATTTTTTTTCGTGACAAATTCCGTCGTAAATTAGCGACGAATTATTTTTCGTCGCAAAATTTGTCGGTAATTTGCGACGAATTTTTTTTCCGTCGCTAATTTAATTTTTCGTCGCAAATTTGCGATGGAAAAAAATTCGTCGCAAAGTCCGTCGGAAATTAGCAACGAAAAATTATTCGTCGCAAATTTCCGTGGCTAAATCCTTGTTTTTTTGTAGTGATGCTTCTCAATATGCTTCAATTTTATCAACCAAAACTGTGGAGATAACATCGTCCATGCTTCCTCGATCAAACATCAAACTACAAGCCTTGATGCCGCAGAGGATACGAAGATGCTATGCCACCTCCAATTTTCATCCTCATCTTTGGTTGTCATGTTCGTCTTGCCCAGCCTCACCATCCTCATAGAGAGGTTCTTTGACATCACCTAATTCTTCTTCGGCTTCGGCTAAGTTCAGCCTCCTTTGTGGAACATCGAGCCCCCCGATTTAGAAAAGTCACTAGTCGAGCCACCATTAAACTCTTCCCTCTATCACTCTTATCAGTGTTCTATCTCAATTTGAAGCTCACGGCCAACCTTTGAGTGTTTTTATTAGTTGATTACTCTACCCGATGGTTCTGAACAGCACCAAATCTTTCGCCAAACCAGCCATAGAATGATTGTCATGCCTTCTAGGGGGCAACTCTTTTCTTAGCCATCAACGATATGAGCACCTTTGAGATTAAACAAACGAACAACTCTCATCTTATGGTGATATGTATAAACATGGTAATATATATACAAGAAACGCCACTGAAATTCATCACTTTGTGCTTATTTGTACAGCCTAAAGATGGTGCTAAAACAAGTCAGCAAACAAGAAAGGCATTCAAAAACTCAAGACACCTAAGGATCCTCTCCCATCGTCATCTAGTATTTAAAAACAATATTACAAAAGTCAAAAACACAAAGTCATGGAATCTTAAGCATATTGTAATCCCTTGCCATTTTATTTGCAATACTTTTCCTAAGCATGTTTATCTCAGCTACTTGCTCATACGACGTATCATATGCAACCTCTACTTCTCTATCTCCAAACATGTGCTCTGGATCTCCATAAAGGAAATTTTTTTGTAAATTTTGTCTTGATCACGAATGTAATTATGGAAAGCATAACATGCAATTACAATAAGTGCTTGCTTTCAAATTGTAAATAAAGGCATGTGTTTCAAAATGGTGAAGTGATTCTTCAATGTCCCAAATGACCTCTCATTGACATTCCTTAGTATAGAGTGTGCATTCTCTTATCCTCCTTAATCACTCTATAGTGGGGCATAGTTTGTCTAGAGATTAGAGGTGTCTCTGGAATAAACTCTTCTTCGATTTCTTCCGCATAGAACATCTTCCATAGTGGGTTGAACTCCTTTTCTTCAGCTTTCAACCAGTTTCCAAACAAAGTTGTATTCTCCTATTCAAATTTCTCCTCATTGAAAGCTATCTCTTCGCAATATGTCGCATAATGGCCCATTTCCCACAAGAATAACAGAAGTGGGGGAGACGCTCATACTTGAAGTCCACCCATAGCTTTTTTCCTTTGAAGCTAATACGCCTACTTGATTTAAGAGAAGTTGACAGTTTAATAATCACTTGCCTACTTTCTGCATGGCATTAGATTTTGAATCAAGTTTCACTTCTGATGCAATCCCCATTGTTTCGACTACTCTTCTTGTAGCTTCTTCTGTCTACCATTATTGTGGCATCCTATTTATTGGCATCTTCAAAACACAGACCGGGATTTATAGAGTGTAGAGGGGTGTTTGGCTCCTAAGATTTGAGTAAGAGCAGGTTGCTTGCGAAGGACCAACGACCATTATCAAGAACCGTTTTCATTTCAACTTTATAATTGAAAATAATTGTCACTAAACCAGACTAATTTTGCTTGAAAAAATCGTTCTCCAATATCCAAGCCTTCTTCATAGTTACTTGGAATGTCTAATAATTGATATTTGGATTTGAAAGGAGTTTCCCAACTAAGGTTAGCCTACATTCCTCCAACTTTGCTTCCGATTCAATATCATCGAAAACCGTTTTTTGACTATAACATTCCTAACCTTTTGTAGAGGCTAACCACATGGCTTTCGTCCTCATAGGCCGTAAAGATGCACGTGTAAGTTGTGTTAGAAAAATCCCACAGTGAAAAATTGGTGTGGTGTATAGCAGTTAATATATCTTAATTGGATCATAATTCACTGACTTAATTTTTAGAGCGAAGGTGGTTCTGACTGAATATGTTGATGGACTTGGACTTAGACTCTTAATGATCTCTCTAGGTTAAAGCATAATACTTCTACTGCGTACTCCCAACAAACGGTACAAAGCCAATGGTTTTGGGGCTAACAATATAACCTAGAGAATGGGTGAATAGGTTGTTTGAGAACTATGAAAAACATTTGCGGAATATGACAAATTCAACTACAAATATTGGCAAAAACAATTTATAGACATTAGGTGCGTGTTGCTGTTTGACAAATTGTAATGATAAATATCAAGTAATGCTAATAGTGAAGAGATAGAAGATTTATAAGCAGATATATAGTGATTTGGCTTTATCCCTAAGCCTACATCCACTCTCCATATTAACAGCAACAATTTGGGCTAGATTGCACTAGTAACCACTCAACAAGTTACAAATGGCAAGTTCTGATCCTTTATAAATGATATAACACATTATCAAAGTTCGGCTACTACATTTACTCTTGTACATTTGATCTTTCACATGATTACTATACAACAAGATTATCACAATGAAGATCCTTTGAGAGAATGAAACAACATCAACAAAGAACGCAGCTCAAAGATAAATATTCGTATTCTACGTTGTGCTCTCTAACATTTTGGCTTACGAGCTCTTTTCTTAATTAACTATCTTCAATCTTCTCGTTGGAAATGCTCAAAGGATCAACTAGCCATTAGAGAACCATTAGTTCTGCTGTCCGAGGATGGAACTGTCCATACAGTCTATCCTTAATAGTTGCAGGTTACCCGAAATAGCTTTTGCAGCTATTATCCTGATACTGACTACTCTGACATTTCTGACAAACACATGTTCCTATTCCCTAATAGACTTCTCAATGTTCCATTGCACATTTCCATCCTTCAACAACTATAATCTCGAATATCCTCAAATGCTTGTTATTCAAACAACATCAATGACATGATGTCCAGAATCGATACAAACAACATCAATTTGGTCATTCCAAGCATATTAGCAATTTTAACTCTACTAAGTTGTTCATTTTTATGATCCTTCCAAGCTTTACCATGTATCCTTGTTCTAGGTTTGTTCACCATCACCAGGTCCATCCAACTATTCACCCAATCTTTGTACCTCCAAGCCATCACAAACATCCCCATTCTTCTTAGCTTGTTCACTCTTGATCAAGGTCCTTCTAGATGTTCACCTTATCTAAATATCCTTTTAGCTTGTAGACATTTTCAATTGCCTAATATCTTGTTTACCTTAAATATCGATACAACATCTTGACAGTGGCAGAGCACTACTTATATCAAAATGTTCTAGTACTGTTTATGACAAACATCTGCATCTCAACTTGTTCATTTATCACCTGGCACTACTTAGTAGCATTTAATTGTATGTGTCATAGTCAAAACAATATAGGGGTTTTTCCTAAAAAGTGGTAGATTGGTGGGCTCCTAATCTGTTCCGATGTTTGGTGAATATCTCAAGAAAGGAATCTGCTAACCAACGTGATTTCCAGGCGATGGGCGTTATGGTGTAGCAACGCGGTCCCGATGGCATCCTCCATGGTTTGGTTCAAAGAAAGAGACTAGGTATGAAGTAGGGCATTAAGGGAGATTCAAGTTAATATATCTTATGGATTTGACTACAACAACTAGTGATTTGATGATTACTAGAGGTATAGTGTTTAAGGATGGGGTATAAAAAAATTGGGCATCAAAAGTAAGTGTAACATTGAGAATAATACTACACTAGGATAGGAAGAGGATAGTTAGGGTTTCAAGTAGATTATTCTATTTTAGATGGAGTAGGTTGTGTTGCGAAATGATTCATGGCAGTGGTTTAGGACTTTTGCTAGGGATTACACAAGAGGTAGGGAAAGCTCCACACACGAGAGAAGTGGCCTTACTCCGACTATTTAATTATCCTATTTGAAATGTAGAATTTAAACTATAGCAAAGTATTGTGGTCCATAAGGGTGATCAATTTCAAGGTGGATAGGTTTTAGACCTAGAACTTGGAACCTATCCTATTATAATCGGTTCCCAATTTTAGATCCTAAAACCTACGATGTTTGCTTGGAACCGAAATTAGAACCTACCTTGTTTTGTCAATCCGGTTCCAAGGTCAACCTAAGAGCTTGCTTTTTTTTCTTTTTTTGGTTCATTTTTTATAGCAAAATAATATGGGGTTATGAGCAACAACAATTCAAAATAAAAAAAATGAACAATAGAAATCCCTATCCGCGAAAAACAACAAACCATAAAATGAACACGTAGTCACATACAATTATAAACGATAAAAAGTTCAAACACATAACATAAAACAGATTATAAAACTCCATTCCCTATTCATCCATAAAAGTATGGCTCCAAATTCAAACCACCTGAAAACAAAACAAATAACATAGTTAATCACTTAATAACAGTTTAAATTAAATTAGTTTTATAAACCAAAACAATAAATAAAAATACTCACCACATATCTATATTCATTCTACTTCAACTCGTGAACTCTATTTACCAATAATTATGTGCTCGGTAAGACAATCTAAATCTAAAAACCAAACAAGAGATTAAATGAAGCATTCACTCATTAAATAGATATGCAAATGAATTACAAGATAGAAAGAAATATTCATGACTTATCCAACTCAAACTTTTCCACATTCTCAATGCACTCTTCAACATTAATTGGCACACGAACGACTCTCAACATATCTTGAGTGTAAATCAAACCTTCCACCACTCTATGAGTTAAAGAACTTCAAAAGCCGTCAAGTACACAACCTAATGTACTAAAAATCGAATTTGAAACAATGGTAGTTAGGAGAATAGTCAAGATATCCCAAACCATCAAAGATAAGATTTTATCTTGAATCAGTACTTTTCCACCACATCAAAAGGTCAAGATGAAGGACATCTTCACTTTTAACTTCAAGATACGGATCAAGCTCAAATTTGTTGTCATCAAACACCTTTTTGCTTTGCGTGAATAAAGCTTTTTTTTCCAAGCTTGAATGTCATGCTTATTGTTACCTTTACTGTCATTAGCATTGGAATCACTACTACTAGCACTCATACTTGAACCACCAAAATTTCCATCATTTCAGTTACCAAAAGAACCAATGAAAGATTGCTCATAAAATTCATATAAATGCTCCAAGACCTGCTTCAACTAAGGGTAAGCATTGTCCGGGTGGGTGGTTTACACCCTAGAATCGGGAAATACCCACTAAGGATCAGTTCCGAAAAATTGAAATCGGGAACCGCCCATTGGTTCCATAGAACCAGTCCATGATCCCTACAAAATTGCATTCATTAATTAATATCATGGTAAACCTAGTTTTTATGTGGGTACTTCTTTGCAAGTAAAAATGTAAGAATAATCAAGAAATCTGCATGAATGTCTTGCTTATCAAATGCAAAATGATACTATGGTTTTAGGATGAATGCTCCCATTTGGACATTTGATTCCATCTCTTGCTTATCATTTGACACGAAATGATATTGTGATTTTAAGATGAATACTCCTATTTTTTTTTTTTAAATATGTATATACTGATCCAATTCGGTACTCACTTGTAGCAAATTGGAGCGGGGAATCGAACTGGTCCCTATGGGAGCCGCCGATTCTAGGCCAGTCCGGTTTAGTTCTAGGTGGGCCTGGTGGCTCCTGATTCCTGGTTCCTTTGCATACCCTTAGCTTCATCTTATCATGCATCTTATAAATTTTCGCTTCATCATCATAAATTTATTCATAAGAGAACTTCACATAATTCAACATTTTTGTTGGATCCAACGCAACCATAATCAATACCATCATATTTAATTTATCCAAACTCCCATAATATTTGTTAAATTTCTTTTTCATTTTTGTACCCATAACTTGAAATTTATGTTCTAGGGCATTGTCCGCATCGTTCAAATATTTATACAAAAAAGCTTTTCCTTCAAAATAATCATTTAAAGTAACATATGAACTCCATGACATCCGTTTGGTGGCATCACGAAGCCATTTAAAAAATTTAGAAAGATTGATGGCATTCCCCCAATCTTCATTTTGAGGAGAATCAATGTGAAGCTCCCTTACAAAAGATAAATCATCTTTTTTCGTCATTTCAAAAGTTTTTCTAAACTTTATGGCGGTGTCTAATATGAGGTAAGAGGAGCTCCCTTACAAAAGATAAATCATCTTTTCACTTTCAATACAAGATTGAAATATTTTAGTTCTCATGGAAGGACTCCTCACATACCTAACTAAGTTTCGAATAAGTCAAATAGAATAACGCCCCTCATTCAATCCATCTTTTACAATCAAGTTTAATTTATGAGCAATACACCTTATATGTAAAACATCACCATTCAAGATTAATAACCTTTCTCTTGAAATTTTTTCCTTCAAATAACCAATGAACATATCATTCAAATTAGCATTATCCACGGTTATTGTGGACACGTTTTTTTCTATTCCCCACTCTTAAGCGCATTTCTTCACCATTTTCCCAATCTCCCTACTCTTGTGACTATGCATTACCATAAAATTGATGATTCTCTTATGCAACTTCCAGTTTTTATAAATAAAATGTGCAATGAGACATAAATAGTTTAAGTTTTGATTGGAACTCCACATATCAATCGTGAGTGCAATCCTAAACTTAAGCTTACCCAAGTAAGTCTTCAAACAAATTTTTTCACTCAGATACAACTTCATGCAATCTCTAGCCACCGTAAATTGTGACAAATGTTAGAAGAGAGGTTGTAATTCACTGACAAAATCACGAAAATCGACATACTCAACTGTGGAAAAAGGTTGTTCATCAATTATGATCATCTGAGCAAGCATGTGTCTACAATGTTCTTGATCAAACTTCCATGTCGTTAAGACACCTCCTACCTTGCCAGCCATGTCTTTATTACATGGAGCAAATAATGTGGATACTTCTTGCACTTTCTCAAGTGCTTCCACATTGCAAAGTACCAGTATCAACAAGGTACGCATACTCAGCCCCACAGTGAATGCACTTTACCCTATTTGTTTTTTTTGTCTCCTCTATGATTCTCAAAAAATTATCCCAGGTCCCTAACTAATTAACTCACTTTTTAGTAAGAGGAGGACGGGAACTAGGTACCCTCACCTTGTTTGCTGCACTCATGATCGCATATGCCACTTCTTCAGCTCCATGGAAAGACAATTCCATGAGCGGACTTATTTCATCATATCTATCCATTCCGTTGATATGTCTTGATCCATTAGCTTAATATCAACATGACAAAGGCATAATATAATTAGTACATTATTTCTTCTACTAAAAATGAAATTCCATATAGAAAACTATACTCTTAAGGAAGAACGGTGAAAGCTGAACAAATTTGTGAGCATATATCAACTAAACAACTAAAGCTCAAAAGCTCAAAAAAATCTTAGGATGATATTAGTATAGAAAATCAAACTGTGCTTGCACTTTATAGAGAGCTCAAAAGCTCAACAATGAAGAGCATTAAGTAATTCATAAAGCTGAACAAAATTGATCCAAGAAAGAAATATCCATACATTTAGAAAACTCATTCAGATTGTTTAGGTGCATACAGACCCTGAGCCTCAAGGGCCTAAGGACACTTTAGACACGCATTGAGAAAAGTTCAATTATTCACCTAAACGGGCGACATAAAGTGGAAAGAAATGTAGCAAACAAAGAAACAGTATGAATTGACATTGAAAGAGTTGCCTATAAAAGATTAAACATGAGGCTCAAAAGCTCAACAAAAGCAAGATGAAAAACTAATATCCAAAACTCCAAAAGGCCACTCACATGCTCGATAAGGAGACATATATGTTATCGGAGACAGAGAGAGGACTCACTTGTTACCAACAAAGAATCAGCTTGCTAGGGTTGCTACGGATATATATATATAGAGAGAGAGAGAGAGAGAGAGAGAGAGAGAGAGAGAGAGAGAGAGAGAGAGAGAGAGAGAGAGAGAGAGCTTGCGTTGCTGCGGGCACGAGCGAAAGTGGGAGAGTCGGAGATTGAGAGAGGACTAACAGGAAACGCCGCAATGATGCTAGCATATGGCTGGGAGTTCTTGCCAGCGCCATGTGAAGAAGAGGAACGACGAAGATGGAAGGACTTGGAGTGATGAAGATGGAAATTAGGGGAAAATGAAATTAGGGTTTTGGGTTTTTAGCTTATAAAACTGGTTCCCAAACAAGTCCAGTCGATTTGGTTCTTGGGTGCATAGTCACTAGAAACCAGGAACTGGACTAGTTCCAACCAGTTCCAATGGGAATCGATTCCCATACCTATTTTCAAGCGGTCTAGTCTTGCTCTCAAGTAGAACTGGTTTGGTTGCACGCTAGTAGCCCAACTTGTTTTATAGACTTAAACAAGCGTTATTTGTGTACATACTCTATTGTGAGTAAAGCTATAGACAAATAAAGATTTGACACATGGCACAATGGGAACTAGCCTCTTCTTCAAGAACCATATTAATGAAGGGTTCAAACTATGAAAAACCCTAAATTGGTATGCTTGTGACAAATTTGCTTCAAAATAATTTTTGACCTCCAAAAACCTCAAATTGGTACACTTGAGACAAATTTAACCTGTGTTAAATTTGATTAATACCACAAGAAAACATAAATTGATAAATAATGAGAAATAGAGGGGGTAAAACCCTAAACTAATATAACTATCAACTATCACATGTTATCTAACTCAGCAATTTGACTGTAAAATTTAACGGAGGGTAAATTTATCATAGATGTACCCGTTTGGGGTTTTTTGTGGTAAAAAAATTAGTTTGTGGTAAATTTATTGCATGTGTACTAGTTTGGGGTTTTTTATGGTATTAACCCATTAATGAAATATAAATTAATTAAGATGGAGATGGTACATATTATATCTAATAATAACATCAAAGTACAACCATTTGTGATCCTAAATTTGATTTAATGATTAGATCCAAGAAAAATGAAATGAATTATATATATTCGGATATTTTTTTAAGGATCACCAACAAAAGTGAAATCAAAGTAAAAAAGAGAAATGTAAACTCATAAAAGCTGTTGCCCTAGGCTAGAATAAGATGAAGGAAAGGAAAAGTAATTATTTATCTAACCAAGTACTGTAATATTTGGGGCCGTTGCTTGATGTATATACATTTGGTTTGCTTTTAACATATGCATGTTACTGCTTGTGCTTTAATATCCTAGTTTCTGCTGCTTTTTTCCTGCTTTTCTTCGGGAAATTCTTGCTTAGATCAGCCCCGTGGATAGGGTGTAATAATAGCCTGTTAGATTTTGTACAATCATGTGGGACCTTTGTAATCAACGGCAAGAATTGAACCCTGTCCACGTGGATCTGGATCTAGGGCAAGGTTTTTTCTTTTTTATTTGTGGTATTCTTTTTTGGGCGAATATTTGTGGTATTCTACTGCCTGCTTTTTGTTACTGAAGCTGTGAAAAGACAATACATTGATAGTTGATACCTTGAACAAAATTGCAATTGCTGGTGGCCAAGGCACAACTTGATCTCCAATCCTAAAGAAGGTAATTTCACCTCTCTTATATTTTCTGCAGTAACCAAGAATCGCATTGAAAAGCTCTCGAGTTTGAGCAGCATTTTCTAAGATATAATTCGGTGCTAGGAGCTAAACCATATTTCTGGTCAGGAACAGGAAGAACAATGAGTCACTTGGTTGATGAGATACTCTTCACACGTCCTGAAGAACTACGTACAATAGCATTTACCTAAGACAGTAATTACGACTTCAGAAGCTGCTTCCGGTTCATTTGATCGCACTGAAGACCCATTTGTCCTTGGATTTCAGAATGATCCTCTCAGGTCTCATCTATTGTTATGTCACGAGCTGTCATGAGCTATCATCGTTGCTGTCTAAGCTCCTGGTGTGATGAATCTCTAAAAGCAGTCCAAAGGGGTGCATCATTGACCATCCATACTTATTTGCTTCGATCTTACTGATGGATCTTGATTATGTCTGCCTCCTCAATTACAACACAGAACAGAATCGTGACTCGATCATCGGGCTAAAGTGGCTTCAATGTGCAGTGCATGAAACAAAAGAAAGGCAAAGATTGGCTTAGTTCTCTGTGAGTGTTGGCAACTTGAAAACCCTAAAATCCCCAAAATCACGATGTTTCTGATAAAAACCAAACATATCTTGGTGAGAATTCTTTTCATATTCTATGAAGAATCTTTTCAGATGTTCGTTTTATGCATTTCATTATAGTGAATACTTCACTCTCAAAGACTCGCTTACTAGATGTTTATTTGGAATATCCTTTTGTATAGTGAGAATTGAAGTTCATTTCATAACTGATTTTACCATACTTTCGACTACAAAGAGGTAAAATAGAGTGAAAAGCTCTGAAGCAAATAACATCTAATGTTTCTGTCATCTCCTTTATTCATTTGTGTTTCCAAGCTCATGAGGTGATGCGGTCATCTAGTTGGCTGAATAATTGCATGGGCCCCAAGCTGCATGAGGGAAAAAGAGATACCAATGAGTAGTTACGCCATTTAAGTATATATGATCTGAATTAAAAAGTTTCAGCATAAAGCAGGTGGAATGCCAGAGAAGATGCCGCTTACATGGATCCTGAGAAATGACTAAAGCACTGCCATTGAAGGCGCAAGCACTGGGTGAGCGGGACAGCTTTTGGAAGTAGAGGTTCATGTCGAATGATGCTTCTGAGACCTTGTTTCCCGGTATATAACAGGATCCCCCTTGTCTTGTGGCATCACAGTCCACAGCATAGGGCGACTCTATGCAAACATAGTTTATGTTGCGCTGGAGCTGATCGGCATCAGTTGAAGGCTTTGCAATGCACCAAAGTCCACCATTTGATATATCAAGCACAGTCAACTTGGCCTCTTGTGGACTGAACCAACAGCGAGATCTTGGAGAATTAGGCGCTAGCTTTTATATTTGTTGTAGCTTTGTATGGCTAACCGGAACTTTTTCCTCTATGAGAAAATATGTAAAGTCCTTGATCTCAGCTGCACAAACATTAAGCTACTTCTTTGTTGCCACTTCTCTAATTTTTTTTTTCCAAATATAAATTGTTAGATATAAAGGAAGTTTCCGCAAATGATGATCAAATTGCTTAACTTGATTCATCAGTTCATGTAGTTAGAGTTTACTTTTAGGTTGGGAAAGTCATTATATTTGAAGCTTGAAAAAATTACACAATTACCTGGGATGAATTGTCTTTGTGTCAGAATGAGAAAGAATGGGCTGGTTGTAGTTGCTGACTTGAGTGAAAGGCTCATGTCTTGCAGAAGATTGATGAGAATCCTATACAGGTGAAATTCGTAAGCTTAATTTCTCCCATTAATCCTTATTTGAGACCAAAAGAGAAACTGACCACTTGAAACATTATCACACTTTAAACTCTATCTCCTACTGATGCCGTGGACAAGTGGGTAAAGAGATCATACCTGTAAAGCTCCGATCACTTTTGGCTTCTCCTCCTTTGCATCTGTACTTGCCTCAGCAATAATTATTGCAACTCCATTAGAGATGAAATGAATATATAATAAACAGAGAGATGACTGTGCAAGCATTTAGCTTCTTGCAAACCTCTATACACTTTCATGCAAGTTTATGTTGAAATCAGTCTTTGCTTCATCAAAGCAAGATGTTTGGTTGGAAATGACTAAGTAGAGAAAATTCAAAGTGCATATTGGCACCTGCATTCTTGTTGGAGCACAAGAGACAAACAAGAGCAAGGAGAACGATGGCCAAAGCGTGCCTCGGCATTGCAGTGGATTGTTGAAAACGATCAAGCGCTGTGATAAGGGGTGAGAGATGATATGAATATACAATAGACAAAGAGATGACTGTGCAAGCAAGTAGTTTCTTGCAGACCTCTAAGCACACTCATGCAAGTTTAGGTTCAAATCAGTCCTTCATCAAAGCAAGATGTTTGGTTGGAAATGACTTAGTAGAGAAAGTTCAAAATGCATATTGACACCTGCATTCTTGTTGGAGCACAAGAGACAAACAAGAGCAATGAGAACAAAGACCAAAAAGTGCCTCAGTGTTGCAGTGGATTGTTGAAACCGATCAAGTGCCGTGATAAGGGGGTCGAAAGAGTTGCTCTCCAAAGATTTGTTTGAGGAGATGAGAGACACAAAGCCATTGCTTCTTTACATAGACGATCTGCCACTATTCTGGTTGGTGTACTATGCTTGATAAGAAAAGGGCTAAGAATTTGTACAGATTCATCTGCACAACTCAGAATGTGTGTGTAGCTTTTCTATTCCTGAAAAGGCATTAGTGCTAATCGTTTTTTTTTTCACGGGTGAAAAAGCACTATAATCTTTGGCCTTAGTTGTTGTCTGTGTCAGCCTTATGCTTATCGTGCCACATATTTTCCCTGGCTTGATTTGGAAAATAACAGAATTAGTCAGAGCAATGTGGACTTACTAGTTTTCACCATGTCGTCGAACTTCATAGATGTTCTGTTTTCTTTCATTTTCACATCATATACATTCCAAATGTCCATTTGATAGTATCACGCCTATTTATAATAAGCTTGTGTAAATTGACGGTGGAACAGATTCTCTCTACACTTTTATCCACATCCGTTAGTGATTGAAAGCATGAGCATTCAATTCATCGTACCTGTCTATCAGTAGGAAATGAAGAGCAAGCACTCAATGTTTCAATTGACCCGATTCAATTTACTCAAGATGTGCAACGAGAAGCCCTGGCCTCGTCAACATGAAGACGTATACACGATCAATAACATGCCCAGGCATCTAGGGTTGAATAATAGTGGACAAATCAAGTCAAGTGCTGTTGCTTGAAGATTGTTGGTGATGCCCAAATCTATTGATGTTGATTCTTCTATGTGGTTGCTATCAGCTGGAATACTGCTAGACTTTCTGTTTAACTCTGAGTCCAATGTCGATGTTTAGTATATCGGGATTTCTCAGTTAAAACTACTCAGTTCAGTGTCTCCTAAAGAAACAGAGATCAGAAATGGTAAGTGTTGTCTTCATAGTGTTAAATAAAAGAGTCATTGTAAAACTAAAGAAGTCATGGTATCTCCCGACGTAATGACAAACTTTTTTGACGGACTCTGGGGGCTTTATTGCTACAATTGGTGCTATTAGTTGGTCCATATGTGTGAACAGTGTAAGAAAATCAATGATCTTGACCTAGCTTTAAATCCAAATCGTATGGGTTATCGAGTCACCGTATTGAATCGATCCTTACGCAAACTGTACAAGTGCAGGAATAGGTCGCCGTCTTCTGTAACAGACAAATCTATCACGGGTTACTGTTAAAATATTAGCCTACACTAACCATCCAACCACATTTTATTACCGAACCGAGATGTCCTAAGCCCGCACGAGCGTATTTGACCTATCTAGCATTGTCCCTTCTATTTTATTTAATTACATAACAGTATGTTTTTTCCAAACTAAAACATCATGTTATTAATGCCGGCCTACCTTTATAAGAAATCCAACATGCTCTCACTTATCTAACTATGGTCATGCTTAACACCTGTGACAAAGGCGATCAAGTTTACCTTCTTGGTTAGGTCTCCACCTATATCAGCATGTGGTTTGGCCCATAAGGACATCCTAATAACAATATGCATACTTATCCCTCAATCGATCTAAATCATGGTGATATGAGCATATTCCACCAACCTCAATCTCCAATAGCCCACAACCAAGACCAAAAACCATATCAAAACTCAAGTTTACTCACCAAATCATATAACTTTTCACGATTCAATATATACCAAAGTATCTCTCATAAATCATATTCATATATCATGAACTTTTCGTGATTCTTTCATGAAAAGTTTCTCAAATCATTTACAGGCAATCAACTCAAATTGTAATTACAAAGATGGCTTGCCATTTCAAATAGACAAATAGTAGCAAATGCTTCATCCAGTTTTGTGCAGTCAAAAATACAATTTCTTAACTCATGATATATAATACATATCGTTTTCCAAATATGTTTTTACAAACTCAAAAAAGAGATAGTATTACTTACCCGGGAAAGCCGAAAAACAACTTATGAAGGTTAGTTGAGTCGACGCCTTCGTATTCCTATCAATTTATCAAAAAACGATATCAAAATCCAAGAAATACACTAACTCTAACAAATGATTCAGCTAAACTACGCTTATTCATCGATCATTTGACTCCTATGTGCTAGCAAAGAAACTTGTTTGTAGCCAACATTCATCTTTGTCTATTACACATAACTCATACAAAAAATTTTAGAAATTCGTTCCAATTAACCTATACTTCAGAATCGACTTTCGTCAAACCCTACAGTTCCACAATGCCTTTCATATAATTCTACAGCTTAGTAACTCCAAAATCAGATTTTATAGCTCAAAACTTGCATAACTCCGAATTAAGGACCTAGCTTCAAAAATTACTCCAATTAAATGAATAATGGGCTTGAATATTTATTAGGCATTGCAAATCGGAGTTGATTCGGCTTGTCTGGTTGTCCGGATAGGCTACAGGCAGAACTTTTTTCTCTTTCCTCTCTTTCCTTCACAAACGAACCCAATTCTCTAAAGAGAGAATTGTGAAATTTTTTGTAGATTTCATTGAAGAAGAATACATTTATTAGATTACTATTTAAGATAGATATATGCAATTAAATGGAGGTACACATGCCACTTTGAGAGATAAAGTTTTCTTTAGATTTCATTGAAGAATAATACATTCATTAGATTACTATTTAAGATAGATATACATAATCAAAGGGAGATATACATGCTATCTTAAGAAATATGGAGAATTAACATAATAATTAAAATATCTTAAAAAAATCCTCGTATTATCTCTAACAATAAATATAGAATGGCTCCCCCTCATACTCTATCATTTTCATATAGATATAAACAATCAAAGGGAGATATACATGCTATCTTAAGAGATATGGAGAATTAACATAATAATTAAAATATCTCTAATATAGAAAATTATCTTAGAAAAAATCCTCGTATTATCTCTAACAATAAATATAGAATGGCTCTCCCTCATACTCTGTCATTTTCTTTTGTCGCTTCTGTTAGAGGGAAGTAAAGAGCCGGAAGTTTCAATGCTCTCGAAAAGTCCCTCACTTTTTACATTGGACTTGCAATTTTTTATTATGTTCTGAATCTGACCATTAATGTTACTCATCATACCTAGATTTTAGCTACAGATTTTGTTATTTAATGAGGAAATATCGACACTCACTACAAAAAAAACGCATTTTTGCCACGAAAATTTTCCAACGAAAAATTTTCGTCGCAAATTTGCTGCAAATTTTCCAACGAAAAATAAAATTGATTTGAAATTTCCAGAAAAAAATTTCGCCATAAAATTCGTTGAAATTTCAACGAAAAAATTATCGTTGGAGATTTCCAACGAATTTTGCGACAAATAAAAAAAAAACCCGGTATTGTTCGGCATTTTTTTATATTCGTGGGAAAATTCGTTGGAAATTTCCAACAAAATTTCCAATGAATTTCAATTTTCGAGCAATTATTTATTGTGTACGATTTTTGTTGGAAAATTCGTTGGAAATTTCCAACGAATTTAAATTTTCCGGACAATTATTTTAGTGTGTAAAATTTTCGTCGGAATATTCGTTAGAAATTTCCAACGAATTTTCCAACGAATTTCAATTTTTGGGCAATTATTTATTGTGTACGATTTTCGTTGGAAAATTCGTTGGAAATTTCCAACAAAATTTCCAATGAATTTCAATTTTCGGGCAATTATTTATTGTGTACAATTTTTGTTGGAAAATTCGTTGGAAATTTCCAACGATGTACGATTTTCGTTGGAAAATTCGTTGGAATTTTCCAACGAATTTCAATTTTCGGGCAACTATTTCTTGTGTATAAATTTTGTTGGAAATTCGTTGGAAATTTCCAACGAATTTCAATTTTCGGGCAATTATTTTTAGTGTGTACAATTTTCATTGGAAATTTCCAACGAATTTTCCAACAAATTTAATTTTCCGCCCAATTATTTTAGTATGTACAATTTTCATTGCAAAATTCATGGGAAATTTCCCACGAATTTTGCAACGAAAACCTAACTTCTGCCTTATTTAAATTTTATTTCGTTATTCCGTTTTCAATTTCCAATTTCTCTCTCTCTCTCTCTCTCTCTCTCTCTCTCTCTCTCTCTCTCTCTCTCCCCTGCGCTTCACCTTCTCCCTCGCTCCGTCTCCCCCTTCACCTTCTTCCTTCCCCCCTCCTCCTCCCATTTCTTGGCCTCTGGAATGACAAGATCGCCATGCCTCAACATCGGCTCCTCCCCCAAGGCGCGCGGCGGCCATCGGGCCGCCCCGGCGGCCCCGATGGCTCAAGCTCCCCGATGACCCCCCAACACCCCCGGCGCCCTCCGGCGGCCCGGCGCCCGAGCGCCCCGGCGCCCCCGGCGCCCTCCGGCGCCCGGCGCCCCGAGGCCACCATGGGCCGCCCCCAGCGCCACCAAGCCTCGTTGCCGGCGAAGGGCAAGCTCGCCCCTCGCCCGGCGGCAGAGGCGCCTCGCCCGACCATGGCGGGCCGAGCCGCCCCTCGCCCGGTGTGAGGCTGCTCTCGACGAGGGTGGGCCCTCGCCGTGGTGGCCCTCATGGGAGGTGAGGCGATTTTCGAAAAAAAAAATTATCGACCAAAAAAAAAATTTGACCAAAAAAAAATTCGACCAAAATTTTTTTTTCTATGGAAAAAAAATTTCCACAATTTTTAGACGAAAAAAAAAATTTGTAGTTTCCAACGAAAAAAATTCGTCGGAAAAAAAAATTCGTTTCCAACGAATTTAGCCACGAGTTTTCCAAAGAATTTTCCAACGAAAAAAAAAATTAAATAGCAAATTTCCAACGAAAATTTAAATTTTTCGTTGGAAAAATTTGCGACGAATTATTACCAACGAATTTTTTTTCGTTGGAAATTCGTTTTCCAACGAATTTCCCAGAATTTTTCGTTGGAAATTTCGTCGGAAAAAAATGATTTTTTTGTAGTGACTTTCAATTAGTTTGCACTGTTACTGGAGTGGATAGCCAATTTAAAGAATCATTTCATTACCAATACAATTTCTAATGAATCCCGATCAGAATTAAACTGAAATGTAGTATTGACAGTGAAAGCTAAGTTTGTTGCGACCTACCCCTCGAGGGCTGCCTCGAGTGCATGAGGTTTAGAGGTTAATGTTCATCTAAATGTTCAAAATGTCATATCCCAAAAGACAGCTTAAAAAGCATCATTCTTTGATCATGAACGGGGACTCTTCCTCAGTCCATACCTCGCATGATACAGGATCATTTTTATATTTTTATCAATTAAGATTCGCCACTAGCCTTTATCGAGGGTTGGCTAGAATACCCAATGAAAATGTGGAGATTTCGTTTCAATTTCTTACGGAACCCGAGATATCTAGGTATGGGGACTAGGTTACATTAATGTTTTCACTAACTCCCTCTCGGTATCACTAACTTAATTGATTGTTATCTAAATGGTCATGCATTTGTTTTACCATTTTCATGCCAAAGTCTTAATCTATTAAGTGTCCATGCACCTTGTTTTTATATTTTTTTCATTTAAGATTTTGAACTAATAACCTATTTTAGTCTAGAAAAGAAATTAACAAACAAGTGTTATTGAAAAGACGGTGTGTAAAGTAAATACTTAAATCTAAGCACGAGGAAAGAAAACTCACAACTCGTCGGGTAATTACTACAAAACAAATTGAAAACCTAAGACATAATTGGGTGAATAAATTGGTACAAAATGAGACGGGATTGGACATCGGTCTTTAATCTCCATCTTCAAAAATTCTCAAGGATGTATTATGCAACTCAAAAGTGAACCTTGAAGTCTAAATCAATCCTTGACAAGGAAATAGATCCCATTCATGGTCAAGGCGATAAGGAGCTCTATGTTTCCACTTATCCAAAGTTAGATCATTAATTCCGATCATTGGATGAATTGCGCCGTTAATTCACTACCGAGTAACCTCGAAACCAATTATGGTCAAAATTTCCCTTATTCCCCTTATTCTTATTGGATATGTGAGACTACAATTGGTTCTTTTTAGGTTATTTTAGTGATCTTTCAAACTAACCAATTAGCCTAAGCTAATCTTGTTTTTTATTTAAACTAAACTAGCTATTACAAACGGCTGAGACCAAATTGGACATCGGTCTTCTACCATCATCTTCAAGAGTTTTGACCACCTCCTCCTTGGATCGTCTCGCTTGGCCAACATCCATGGTGTCGGTTTTCATCCATTCACATTTATTCATGAATCATGTGCAATCATTCAAAACAGCCAAGTAAATAGAGTTCATCGAAATCAATCAATAAAATGGCCTTAGGGTCGGCCTTTGCTTTTCATGCATTTTGATCACCTCCCATCCCTAATGGCTAAGTTGATTGATTGATGATTAATGATAACTGGCCACCATTTGTATTCACAAAACGATGGTCGATATCAATTAAACCCATAAAGTCAATTTTAATTATCCATCATAGGCTACCCGCCAAACATGCATCAAACCTAAACATTCATCTAGCAAACACATGTAATAGCAAGGAATTAAGCAAGCAATTAGGCCCTGTGACCTTGTTTCTCAATCAATTACTCAAGGGGAAGTGAGCCTCATGAGGATCACTTATTCAATTTTAATTCAAGTTTCAAGCAAATTCTGTTTAGAACCAATTAGCTTAACAAATGAAGTCTGATTGACATGGTTCAAGCATTATTAGAAAGTTTAAGATGTGAGGTTTGAAGTTTATGAAGACCATTCAAACCAGTTTGTTGACACCTAAAATTTAGCTAATTATTAAGTTAATTATTGCATAGAAAATTAAGGATTGACCATGACCCCTAAACAAAAATATTATAATTACAATGCATAGCATATAGTTTTAGGAGCATTTTTAGGCCCATATAATTACACTTGCATTGGACTGGAGCTAATTGACTATGGATTAAATATGTGTGATCTTTGGCAAGAAAAGGACAATGGGCAAAAAGGTTTGGCCATACTCATGGCAGAAAGAGTGAAATATGATCATGCCAAGCGGATAGTTGAAAGGCAAAGAGAATTCAAAGAAGGAAACAAAGTAAGGGAAAATCAAGGAAGAAGATTGGTGCAAGTGTGTTGAGGTGGAGAAAGAAGCAAATCAATGGGATTTTGCCATTATTTGAGGGAAATATTCAGCAATTTAAAACGGATTCATTCGGCGCAGAGGATCGTGTAAAATAAAAAGAAAATTATGAACAAAAGGAAGGTGGGTGACAGATTTACGGACTAATTGGGGCTGGGCATATCAGCGAGACTATCAGTACTCGTCGAGATCTTCAGAGAATCCACGGCAGATTGAGAAGAGAGAGAGAGAGTCGTGGGAGGTGAGAACTGTAGAGAGAAGGAGTCTCGGCTGAGACCATCACTCAGCCGCGCTCTCATCTCAGCTTCCGGCGACGAGCTGCTACAACAACAATTTCATTAGCGGCGGCCATCAATCACCATAGCCGCGACGTCCTTCCAAACTGAAAACACTAGTTGCAGCCATCAACCAGCCCACGAAACCAAGCCGGAGAGGCTGCTGTCCTGCTCGTGTGACCACACCACCCTCCGTTGGCGACCACCGTGCTGCTACTGTGAACCCCCATAGCTGCCGTGATCTGCAGTAGTCATTGAGATCCACCAGTTCAGCTGCGAGTTGAGTTCGCTGTTCCACCGTCAAACCTGCTGCCATTGCCGACCCTCTTCAATGATTGACACTGCCGCTGTTTATTTGCCCCGCACCAGTCCACGACACTCCTGTGATCCAACTCAGTGTTCCTGGTGCAAAACCGGCAAGCCTCAGGCGCGCATCACAGATTTTCCGGTGTGACCATCGAGTCCCGTGAAGTCCCTGCACCTACATCGACGAAGAGGTCGACCGAGTCTTTGGCTGAGAACCTCCATAACCCCGTGCCACCTGTTACTGCCCATCGTGCTGTTCCTGATCCGAGGAGAGTTTGCTGCCCCCTAGTCCGAGCTGTGACTGTGACGCCACCTGCTGCCGCCCTCCCTGCCCCAACGCTCTCCGACCCTCTCCATCTCATCGTTGCTGCCTGGAGTTCCCAGTTCAGAACCACCGTCGTCTCTCGCTATCATAATCAATATTTCCAGTCGTTGGTGTCAACACTCATGTGCAGAGTTCTTCATCCATTGCACGAGAGGAGCCAATTGGTGGTGAAAAGAAGAGGGGAATTGATCAAAAAGGACCAAAGCGGGCGTGATTGGGCTGAGTGGAAATTTCAGTTCGTAGCCGGTTCCATGGAATTTCGTAAAGCACGATCAACAAAGCGAGATTCATCTTGGAGAGCAGAGAACATTCCAACGTGAAGCCAAGGAAGCGATAGAACGAAAAACAGGAAGAGATGACTCGGTTAAAAGGGATTGGTCCAACCGCAGCACAAGTTCTCACCGTGAACTACTTGTTGTGATGTTGTCGCTCACTGACGGCCACACCGAGAACTCACTGCTTACTTCAGTCCTCAACTTCGCCCGACTTTCCTTGCCGCCGTCGTTGCTGCCTCTTCGTTACATCGTTGCTACAGTTGTTTCTGTTTTGTAGGTCGGTCGAGCTCCGCGGCGAACCAGCCTGAGCCGAGAAGTCCTTGCGAGCATTAGCAGAGCCGAGCACCACCTCGAGTACACCGCGACCTGTTACCGTGAGCAGCCCCCTTGGCCTCCAATGCCCTTATCCGCAAGCCTTAATCCAGTCCAATTCCGATAAAATTACACATGCCCAAATGACGTAACGATTCTATCCTATTTGATTTAAATTGTTCAATTGCTATTTATGGATAAATTGTGTTATCTAACTGATTTGATTTAGGCATTATCCAATTAGGACGCATTGAATAGAGTCAATTTAATTACTAATTTGATCCGTAAAGATTTTGGATCAATTTTTTAATTACTTTGACTTTATATTGGATAATTGTTGTGCCTAAGATTGCGGCAATCTTTAATTTAACCCGTAAAACAATTGGTTATTTTTTATATTATCATAATATTTCATTTAAAATCTTCTTGGATGTCACATGCAGATTACGTAAGATTCTATCTGTAATTTAGATTAACTTCCATGTCTTTAAATAAAAAAAATAAAAAAAAATATTATGTGTGTGTCATATATATTAATTGTTTCATGCTTGCATCTTCATTGCCATGTCATTACAACGTGCCGTGTATGTCATGTTGCGTGATATCTCGCCATGTCTCTCACGAATGCTATGTCGCATGTCTTCTAGCCATGCCATTCATAACTTGCCATGTCTTTCATGGCCTGTCATGTCACCATGTATGCCATGTCATTGCTTACATGTCATTTAGTAATTGTAAGTTAGGTTCATGAAATTGTGTGTCATGCTAGAATAGATCCATATCAATTTTTGCCTGTCATTAGATGCTAGGCCATTTAAATAAAAATTGCGTGTCATGTTAGATTAGAGAAATCCCTAAAAAGATTTGATTGAAATTGCCTATTAATAAGAAATCATCTTTAGGGTTATAATGTGATTTTCTAGCTAACATTGCGTATGCTTTCGTTACTTCGAAATAGGTAATTTCTTAGTCTCCTTGTGATTTATTTATTGCTTTGTTTTATTGGGTGTTGCATTACTAGCTGTTATCATCTCACATATTAGTGAATAGGTTTAAATCAATTCAAGCTACTTGCTAAATATTTTTTGAATAAAAGAGAAAAGGTACCGGAAGGGCGTTAAAGTAATTTAGCGTAACTAAGTCCCTGAACTCACAATCTTTGATCGTAGGAGTAAAGTAAATCTCCCTATACTTTACTTGGATTTCTAATCGACCTATCAAGAAATAGATTAGTGGCGACTCCTAATTGAAATTATCTTGCTTGTTAAAAACTTGAATCTAAATTGCAAATTAGTATTGGCCTAGGAGAGCCCGAGCTAAAATTAGTCTTAGTAATCCATTTGCACCTGAGGTAAAGTCGTAGGACGATTTCTACCCGATTTACTCAAAATATGTGAATTAACTCAGATACCTCTCACTCAAACTGGTTCTAACCTGTGATTTGAAAAAATGCGGGAAAAATATGAAACGATATCGAAATTGCGTCAAATTTTACAAGGAGTGTTTGTAAAATTCTAAATGCAAATGAACGTGTCAACATACGTGTCAAACAAGTAAAATAATGATGAGAAGAGTATCGTCCCACAGAGATTGATGATTACTAAATCAATTAAACATTAAAAATGGACTAATTCTAAAATTTATCTAACAGATCAAAATAAAATTGCGAATAAATATAAATTGACAATCTTAGAAATGAAATTTCGAAACTAAAGGCAGATAATCAATCAAATAAAATATGTTAAAGCATTCGATTTCACTATAACCACTATATATGAATTTCAGATCTCGTGCATATAAGAACAATGTCAAACATGTGATAGCGGAATTTCCTAGTCTATTTACTATCATATCTCTAGTGATAATAAACCTACTCAGTTTATCAATCCACTATATCTCTATGTAAATTTAGATAAACATAAGTGCATTAAAATTTTTGAATATTCCCGATTTATAATGAATCTTTTAGACCACATTATCACCGAAATCTATATAAATAACATGGTATACTTTTATCCAGATTTAATTCATGGTTATTATTATAAGGAGCAATTGCATTTATTACTTCTCGATCTCAAACATGCACATTAGATCATTCAAATGGTGGCCAATCACTTAAAAGCATTAAGAACAATAATATATAACTTACATTAATGAAATCACTCGTAGTGCATAAAAAGCATGAAATTCATACCATAATAGTTAGGATACATCGTAGTCCTAACAAAAGAAAAATAAAACATAATAGAAGAAGAAACGAAAATATAAATTAAACCAAATTCCTTGAATTAAACAACAAAAATTTTGTCACCACTTTTTGTCTTCTCTTCAAAATAATTGAAAAACTCCAAGAAGAGTGAAAACAAAAACAATAAAAAAAAAAACTAGCTATCCCCCATGCTCTTAATGTTACCCTATAAATAGGATAACATTTAAGGCTCTCATCACAAGGCAATTGCTTTTTCGCATAAAACTAAGGAATAAATCGCGAAATTCCCGAATTGGTATCCACCTTCTAACTTTCTCTAGTTGTCACAACTTTTTGTCTTCTTTTCAAAATACTTGAAAAACTCTCAAAATAGCGAAAGTAAAAACGATGAAAAAAAAACTACCTATCCCCCCAAGCTCTGAATGTTATATTATAAATATGCAAGACTTTTAACACAAGGCAATTGCTTTTTCGCATAAAACCAGGAAATAAATCATATAATTCCCGATTTGGTATCCACCTTCTAACTTTTCTATGGGTAGCATATTCTTTTCCTTCTTTTTTTTCCATTTTTCCTTATTTTCTCCATGTCTCCTTATTCTGTATAAACAAGGAAAATTTAAGTAAATAGAAGGAAATCCAAATATTTTCTCACAAATATTACATCATCTGTTGCCTAAAATTGGTAAAATAAATATATTTTTTTATAGAGTTAACAGGGAATTAGGAAAACATGTGATGAACAAAATTCTTGTTTTAACACTTTGCTAAACCCCCCCCCCCTTGAGGTTCCTAGTAATTCAGTTTTTACCCCGAAACTCAATTATAAAATAGTTTTCAAGGCCAAACTGACCTTATTAAAAAATATTGCCAATTTACTCCTCAAATGTTGCCATTAAGTCCTCAAACTTTCCTGTCTTCAAATTAAGACCTTAGCGAATAACTTTGAAGTTTTGAGTTTTTGCAAAAAATGACTTAAAGTTTACCAAAATTGCAAAAACAATGCTCAATTCTAATTGCGAAACTCAATCGACACATTGATTAGACCTTTGAACAACAAAACTAGCTTTAATTTTGATAAAATTGATAACATTGGAAAGCTTATAATCTCAATTAAAACTTTCATGAAGAACATGTTGGATGTATGCCCTAAAGTAACCATGTAATAGTTACATGTTAGGAATTTAAGTTGTGCTATCAATTTCATTATTTATTGAATGGCAAGGACATATTCATTCATTTGTCCAATTATTTATGTATATATGAATGATTTCATAAGATCAGTTGTGACTGGACATATTCTTGAGACGTTAAGAATATGTGTAACGGGTTCACTGTTAGACTGAATCTTTAAATTGTTCCCGGCTGATAAATCATTGAGCGGATATTAATGATTCTATTGAGATCGATGTGTTCTTAACTTTATCATTAAGTATACAAGTCACGATTCATCGGACATTGTGATGCCCAAGTTAGAACATAGGTGCTTGTACTTAATAAGTTCACTGAACATGACATGTATAGAATGATTAGCAACATAGAAGCTTTAAGCGTGGTCAATGTCTAATCGTTCATGCTTTGGTTTTGTGTAAATAATCCTTAGACTTGAGGCGCAGTGTTGACTTGTGTGTTGGATGGCTATGGTTGCAAATATTACTGGCTCAATTGATCTGTTTTTGTACTTGATGGTCATAGTTTGTTCACATACGAAATTACACGTGTACGCAAAATGGAATTTGTCTCCTTGCTACATGCAAGGTATAATAATGATGTCCTATGCGATATAATCATGACAATGCATTGAAATTCTCGATTGGGATTGTAACCAAGAATGAACTATTCATGTCTCATATAAAATGCATGTTAATTAGATTTGTGCATATGATCTTAATATGGTCTCTGTTCGATTGGGACATAGTAAGAAGAGGGGATTGAATTACACTATAGCCAAAAATGATAGATTCATTATGTTCTTAAAGCATTCATAATGTCTGGGTAGCCATAACATATTGCTAGATGTTAATCATGGCTTGTTGGTCCTAGAGGTTGATCGGGACAATCAATTCTCTTGAGAGTACTAATGTGTTGGTGCAAGTCTTAATATCGGCTCGGTGATGAACCTAAGAATGTCACACACCATAACCAATTAGAGATGACGTTGAACAGTAGAGACTCTTGCAAATATGTTTGCAATCATAACAATCGATTAGTCAAGCTAAAATCAAATTAAATGAGATTTTATTTTATTTTATTTTTTAGTCATGAGCGTACGTGCATATGATGCACACAAAAATCTAAAATGATAGTGCACTCTTATTTTTATAAAATTAAATTAATTAAAAGTGTACAAGGTCAACATTTGTTGACCGTGTGCAGCACACAATCAACAACGATGTGTTTTAATTTTTTTTAAAAATTAATGGTGCATGCACACGGTCAACAACTGTTGCTGATCATGTGAAGTGTGTCCATGCGATTAATAACTGTTGATAATCGCACAATTAGAGTGTGATCGACAATAGTTGCTAAAAGAGAGTGCAAGTGATAGTGTAATATGTGTGCGTGAGAGTTAAAAGGTTTTTTTCTCTTTTGATGCCGTGACTGAAATATTGAGAGTGCAGAGAATTGTCGCCCAGAGATTGCTAGCACCATTATAGTGGTGATTTGTGGTGATTAACCACAGGTTCTTTCTCCTGCAAGATGTGCGATTGGTCGTGTGTCTGAACTAAAGGTCCGATGGTTGCGAGGCTCAAACAAAAGAACATATGGACCAAGTCATTTTGGGCACGCTATGTCACGCCCCGAAGCTCGTCCAACTCGTGACGCCCCTTACCTGGTCAATAAGTGTGACGTCCCAGGAATGTCGCCGACCTCAACTAAATATTAGAGATTTCATTGCGCAAACGAAAATCATAAACACCCGGACAAATTAAACTGGGGAGATTAGGGAGGATTTACAACTTTCATTTCCCAATACCAAACTTATGCCATAGTATTTACAATTTACAACCACCATTCACATAAGCACACTTTGCTAACACCTTACTGACAACCACCGAGACAAAAAAAAGGTACGATGGTCTCCAAAAATGGTACTTTGTTAAAAACCTCCTTTGAGCCCCTAAACTAGCATTTACGCCCCTTACTTGGCGTCCATTCTGAGTCTGACTCCACGTCTGCTTAATCTGAACTCTCCTGATCGGTCCGCTCCTCTGAAGAACTCGACCCTGCCTCTATCTCGATTGGGTGATTGATGTCGCCCAACTCAACTAGAGCTACATTCTGATACTCCTCAGCCAGAAAATCGAAGAAGTTGAACTCAGGTACAAAATTGGGATCCATATACTGCTCAAATGGGAGTATATATTCTAGGTCTTCTACAGACTCTTCCGATTCCCCAGACTCATCATTAGGCTCTACCTCGGCTTCTACTTCGGGTTCCACCTCAGGTTCCACTTCCTCTGGTTCCTCCTCGGGGATCGGTTCTAAATTTATGTCCATTGGATCATCCTCAACCTGTGATGCTTCGGGTTTAGGTTCCTGCTCAGCCTCAGATGAACCTTGAGCAGTTGCTGTTGAAAGCAATCCCGACTGAGCTAAACTAGTATCTACACTTGTCAACTCTCCATCTATCGGGGGTACGGCAGTCGGGTCCCAATCTCCAACTAGATCAAACGGAACATCAAAACCCCTAACGGGCCCAAACTCAGCTCTGTCCTGATCCCGGAAGAACCAGGCAGTGTATTTCTGTTCTTCAAAAAGAGGTAAACCTACGTCTACAAAAACAGTAGAAGTGTGCTTAATCCAAATAAAATTATCGTCCATCGGGAATTCTGCAACCTCAAGCTTTGTATGCACAGGTACTCCAAAACGTTCTGATGGCTGTGGCGGATTATTCATGGCTTGGGTCGAGGTTCTGAAATGTTTGGTTGAAAACAACCGTGAGACACTTCTCAGTAAGTATACCCCTAAACCCAAACTAGGCTATCACGCACCTCCATACAATCACATAGACACACGTGCATTCGTACTCATCAAACCATTACATTGCAGGCACATCAAATATTATAGTCAAACTCAAACGTGCACACACCCGTACTCAATCACAATCACATCGTATGCAAACACGTGCATGTATCATTCTCATCCCACTATTCCTTCCATTCTCATCGTCACTTTTATATCCACTCGCCAGTGACTCGCGTTGAAGTACACACCTCAGGCACACTGCAATCATTCATTTTCCACTTTCACTCGCCAATGACCCACATTGAAGTACACGCCTCAGGCACACTGCAATCATTCATTTTTCACTTTCACTCGCCAGTGACCTGCATTAAAGTACACGCCTCAGGCACACTGCGATCACTTTTCACAACACTTCAGGCCCGCGTACCTGTACACGCCTCAGGCCATGTTTCTTGCCCGCGTAAACGTACATGCCTCAGGCTCAACATCTACCACCTACTGCGCAACCTACGTTGAAGTATATGCCTCAGGCTGGCAGTCTTTTGGTAATACCGGGCATTTCTCAACCCTCGCCAGTGACCCGCGTAAACGTACACGCCTCAGGTCCACTGCAATCACATCTCACAACACTTCAGGCTTGCGTAAACATACATACCTAAGGACGGCACAATTTTCACAATCGCACATATGCCATGTCGCACATAATTTTCATGAACACGAATCATACCACATTTCTTTCTCACTCACACAAACGCCCAACAATCACTGGTCACACACAATTGGCCCATCACACGCAGCCTATGCACACAATAATTCACACGTAATTCATGCTCATCGAATGATTGACATAGCCAATTTTATCAATTAACTCAATCTGGCACAACGTGCACCCAACAAGCATTTTTAATTAGCCAAATTGCATAAATGCACGCTCAAATCCACCACCACAACTAAATTATTTTCCAAACGCACATTAAACACAGAAATCGCTATTTTTCTCCCACCAAACGACGCCAAATCGATTCTGGTCCTTTACGGGACTTTCTCACCATAAATTCTCGGTTCTAAAAATCCAACTTGCGTCCCGATCGGCCCATCACAACCCATGAACAGTAAATCACAGCCACTGTTATTTTCTAATTTCCAATAATTAATGCCCGAATTAAATCCTAAGGCCCGCCATAAAATTTTCACTATCAATTCATACAATTCCGCACCTAACTTTATACAGATTTCACCCAAAATCGTCCGTCGATACCCGAAGTCCTAATTTGGGTTTAGAGCGCAACTTACCCGCGTTCTAGTGGCGTTGGATTAATTCCGATCCTTCATGGGACTTTCTCGCCATTAAATATCGGTTCTAAAAATCCAACTTGCATCCCGAACTGAGCATCATAGCCTCATGAACAGTGAATCACAGCTTGTGAACAATGATTCTTAGCTTAAAATTCCCGCAAATCGTCCTCCAAAAATTCCAAATTAATTCCTTAAGGCCTGCCATACATTCCTGGTCTAAAGCTTCAACATTTTGCATCCGCACAAGTCCAATTTCACCCAAAATCAAATTGTTCGGCGATACCCAAAATTCTAAATCGGGATTAGAGTATGACTTACCGCGTTCTAGGCTAAAATGGCTAGAATGGAAAGCGGCGGCGCTCTACAGCGAAGGTGAACAACTCATGGTGGCTCTCGGCTTGCACGGCGACGGTCCGGCGGCGGCGTGGTCTTGCACGGCCGGAAATGGGTCATAGGGAGAGAGAGAAAGAGGGAGAAACAGTGAGGTTTGAGGCTGGTAGTGGTGGTGGTGGCGTACGGCGGCTAGGCGGCGGCTAGAGGGCAATCCGGCGTGCGGCAGTGAGCAGCGGTGCTGGCGGTGGAGAGAAACGGCCAAGGGAGCTCACAGTGGAGGAGGGGAAGCTCATGGTAAAAGAAAAAAAAAAGGGGGAAGGGGTTGATCGTGAAAATGAGGGAGAGAAGGGGGGAGGAAGACCACATTCTTGACTCAAATAGTGATTTTTGACCAATTGCGAAAATGACCAAAACGCCCTTTACTCATATTTTTAATCCGACGGTCCCGATTCGATCTTATCTTGATCCGACGGCCGAGATCGATTCTTGCACAAAAATATCCAAGGGTATACTTGTAATTTTCCAAAAATCCAAGGGTAAAATTGTCCAGTCAAAATTTTGGGGCAAAATTACCAAAATGCCTTTTACCCTTAAAACATACCCTTTAATAAATCCTAGGGGTATTTTGGTCACTTTCTCCGTTTCTTGTCCAAATCAAATTTTTCCGAAGGAATTGAGCACACCAAAAATTCACACGTGTCACGTGCAACATCGTCTGATGTTCCGACGTGACTTCCTAATTTTCCGGTGTCCAATTTGGGCAAAAATTCCATAATTAAATTCTATTAAACGCAACTCGAGCGTTTCTCGAGCTAACGGGCGGCTTGCTGGGGAAATTCGCAGAATCGACTCATGACTGATACTGAATCGAGTCACGTGCAAGTCCGTTCGATGCGTGACGATCTCGGTTGTCATAAAAATCGAGAAGATCAATCACTTGATCCGAGGGATACGATCATTCGGTATAATTTTGGAATCATTCGTCAAGTCGTTTCGTGGTCCAACAGAATCACCCGCGATCCACTACTAGGACAGTGGCAAACTAACCCCCAACTATCCTCGGATCGGCCAACAGTGGCTCAAAATATCACTTTCGTGATTTAATGGTCGAAATCCATTCACGGTCGAATTTCCTTTAGTCGTGCGAATTTAATTCCCCTATTAGCCTTTCCCTAATGGTTAGCATTCCCGGGAGTGATCAGTTCCGGGCGAGAATTTACTGCGAGCACATTTCATAAAATTCAATTATTCAATAAATTCCCAATTGGTGGAAATTTCGGAATGTCACACGCTAGACAGTTGTGGGGCTTGACGGAAGAATATCCGAACCTAGTCGTTTTGAGCACGCTACGGGAAGTAATCCGTTTAAACCCCTATGTGCAATGCCTTTGAAGATACGTGTACAACTTTAATTTTCCATTGTGTTTATATTTAATTTTAACTATGTATTTTCCATAGAAAACCAACAAAATACATTTTGAAATTTCGAACTTAGAAAATCAGAAAAATCGAGAAAAGGTAAAGGTCAATCGAAAACACACACTCACAGCAACAAAATCGTCCTTTCAAGTGAAAATTGTGTCAAACAAATTATCCTGGAATTTTATAAAAAATTTTTAATAGAAAAATCAAGACATTGTTTACAACTTCCATGAAGATACTTTTCCTATATTATGAACACAAAAAATTATAAAAATCATTGAACGAGACAAGGCTGTGTAGGAACATATTATCACAGAACAAAGAACAAATTTTCAGATTCTGATCTCTAATCACGAGGACGATTTGACAGAGTAAATGGTATTCAATTTTGACACAAAACCTATCAAATCGAAACTCAGGATGTCTATTTTGATTCTCTTGTAAGACACTTTTCAATATTTTGACGTTGTCAAACTCAAATCAGTAATGGAAGCAAACTGACTCAGTAAGTTACGATTTTCCAGATTATGCAATCAATCATCAAATAAGCTATCAACAATCAATTCCATCACTACATTCACTATTCTAGCATCAACATAAGTCATAAAAAAACAGCGCATCAGCTACCATGGCTATCCTCATTCAAGATCAATCGGCTTCATAAAATTTCATCCATAAGTTAGAACTAGGTTCATCGTTGCACCAACCTTGTTCGACGAAGTTGCTGAGCTCAATTGAGTTATTCGGCCACCAAGTTTACTTCACAAAGGTGCTAAGAATAGCTAACCAAAGTTTGAAATCACAACACAAAAGATCAAAGTGAGCAATTCCTTTGTAAAGGTAGAAATAGCAAGTAACTACTAAGTGAAATTAAGAGAAATTGAGAAAATTGGTGGCTGTTTTGATGAAGGCCGACCACTACAACCTCTACGACAAGTTGAGAAGGTTGATCGCAAGGCTAGGGATGCCAAGGAAAGGCCATCAACCGCCAAAAAATAGCTGAAAGCCACTGAGCAGTAGCACCGACATGGAGCATAATGCGAAACCAAGAGGAAGAATGGACCGGTTCTTAACTCTTCGGCAGTGGTCCGATGTGGCTTAGGTTGTTAAAGGCATAATGGGCGGGCCGCCCAAGACAGGCCAAACCCGGCCAATGAACCACAAGGCCCACAAGGTGGTTGTTTGCCTTTTACTATAAATAGTTGACCCCCCTTTGAAAAACAAACGTGATTTTTCATATACACAATAAGACACGTCGAAAGAACGTCTTTTCTGGTTTTCCTTTGGAATGCAAGTGGGTACGAAAGACAATCAAAGGTTGCTCTCAAGTGCTAAGTGGCATTTAATCTATGGCAATACCAGGTATGCTCATTATGTGATATGCCTGTACAATCGGTGATACAAGTTGACGATTATTGGGCACGTTTTCTGCATAGTTCAAATGCGTTTCGAATATGTTGATCGAGGGATAAATTTATCCCAACATTAGTATCATAGCCCACTTATTTGTTTCTTCATCATGCATGTGAATTCCCTCTAAAATTGAAGTGTATACTGCCCATTTTGTTTCGGTCTCATTTTTTTGGGCCCGTTTTCTTTGCGTCGACGTAATATTCATGCACGTTTCGATTTAATTTTTCTGTCAAAACTCGTTTTTGAACGAATAGACAGATAGTATTCATCAAGATGAATAAAATGAGGGGTGGCACGTTGCCCGAGGAGGCTGCACGTACCCTCACATGCCAACAAACGCTGTGGGCACGTCGGCATGTGATAGATACTCGCGGCTATGGCAAAGCAATGCGTTGGACACCGCCAACCACCGATGCTGACTTCAGCAACGCATGGATCTGGGTTGACCCGGATCCTAACCTGACTCGATCTAGTGACCCGTTGACTATTGACCCGACCCAGTTGATCGTTGACCGATCAACGGTCAAACTAATTAGAATACCCTAGCACACTATTTTGGCCCGTACGAGCTCATTTGAACTTCGATTTAGGCGTTCTTGGTATTGTCATGTTCGTATCGAAATGCTTTACATTATGTTATATTTGTATGACATGTTTGTTGCACTTATAAATGTGAAAATGCATGATAAACCCTATGTATGTGTACCTTAGGGTATATTATTTGGCATTTTCTCTAGTATTTCTCTATGATTTTCGAAATATAAGTGTTGGGTCTTGTGTATATGAATAAGCATTCCTATCTTAATGTATTATAGATTTTGAGTAATCCTTTTGTTCTACATTCGTTTCGGGAACAATGGTATATACGATATGCATTTCAACAATCCCAAGAACAACAGCTCAAAAGGAGAGGCTTAAGAAACATAGAATCAAGGTAACTATTTATCAATGAGACGCTAGTGATAACATGATGATGCACATCATCAAAGTCAACAAAATGAAATAAGATATCATTTGGAACGGTTTCATAATGCATGAATATCATATGGTCGAAGCCCTAAAATGTACTATTTCTAAGAAGTTGGGAAGAATGGTTAATAAGGTTAGGGAAACCTTAGAGGGTCTAAGTTATAAGATGCTTGTGGAATATTTTCTAATAGAGTACATGAGGATCAGGGCAAGGAGAACGTCAACCCTTGCATTGAATGGGTCTCGGCGCAAACCATAGCCCGAATCTAGGGGTATTTCCAGGAGCCTCTATTTTTTGTGCCAAAGAAAATTCATAAGTCTTTTCCAATCTATGTGTTGTTGCATAGGTACACTTGATGTTGTTCCTTTAGGATTTGGAGTCACTTGTGTATATGTTTCAAGTTAATATTACATGTTCTTGAATATTTGTGAATGTGTTATGAAATATATGGTTATGGAAATTTGTGGCCTTTTATTTGATATTGTCATATTATATGTTATGTTATCTGTGGGAAGTCCTTAAAAGTTTGTATAACTTTTAATGAACCAAATTCTTTTGACACAAATGATTATGTTAATGATAATTTCAAATTAAGATTCTTAGACAATGATTGGAAACATAGTGACCTATCAACTCTAAGACCTTTTGTAAAACTATTCATTAATGTGATTAGTTCACGTAATTATGATGCTAATGAAGCATTAAGATAGGCATTAATAATTCGTGCGTATATATCTGAATTGTTCAGATATAATGGCTTCAACAACTAAGAACATAGTAGCTGAACTTAATAAGGGAGAGAAATTGAATAGTGATAATTATGAGATTTGGAGTCTCAAAATTCAATATGTCCTAGAAGAGCAAGGGGCACTCGAAGCTCTTAACCAAGTTATGAAAAAACCTGAGGATGGGACTACTGCCGAGCACAAAATGGATAAAGATGCCTTTGCTGCGTAGAAAAGGAAGAACTCTCTTGCTTGCATTACGTTACTAAGCAGCATGGACAATGATCATGTGAGAGTTCGGACGTTTTAAGAACGCCAAAGACATGTGGGCGACACTGACAACAAGATTTGGTCGAACTTCTGGACGAAATTGAGATAACTCACTATTCATTTTAACTCATACAAGATGCTCCATGGAAAGACCATGAAACAATATTTGACACGAATGTCGAATATGATAAGTGAGCTGAAGGATGTTGGTCATATACTCACTAATGAACAGCAAGTGCAGGCAGTAATCCGCTCATTGGCTTAAAGCTAGGAGCACATGAAGATCCACTTGACTCACAATGAGGGTACCAAGACCTTCGAGGATGCTATGCGGCGTATTGAGCCGAAAGATGACCGTTTTCAAGCGGCTAAGCCAAAAAACCAACATTTACTTTGCCGGTTCTAGCTTGCATGGAATTTCAAGCTCCAAAACGAAAGCATCCTGCTAGGTTCAAGAAGTAGAAAGGCAAGAGAGCAAGTCCTTTAGGCAAAAAACTAAGGTTCAACCAACGGGAGAAAGGAAAGCGTCCTTTCAAAAAGAATATTTCAAGAGTGAATGTTACAACTATGGCAAGAAGGGTCACTTTGCTTGCAACTGCGGCGAGCCAAAGAAGGTAGAAACCCTTAGCATACTTGAGAGTGCTACTTATGTGTCTAGTTGAGTCTTTCTAATTGAATCTAATCTTTTCGTGGACTGTAGACTCGGGAAGCCACAGACCATGTAGCGAAGGACAGAGAAGCTTTCATGGAGTTTCAATGAATTTCAAAAGGAACGAAGTGGATGTATGTGGAGAACAATTCCAAGTAGAGGTCAAAGGCATTGGCACCTATCAATTGCTTATACGCGGTAGATGCACATTGTTCCTACATGATATGTTATTTACTCTGAAAATTTGTCGGAACTTAGTTTCAATGTTGGTTTTAGTAAGACTTGATTTTAATGTGAACTTTCATAATAGTGATGTAGACTTGTCTTTAGGAACAAGTTATTATAGTTCTGGGTTTTTTTTGGATGGTTTCATTGTATTAAATATTAACTATTGCGAGGTTAATGTTAGTTATTCTTTATTTACATCCTCTGATTCTTATGAGAATGTGAATATGTGGCATGCCAGACTTGGTCATATTGGCCAACAAAGAATGAATAGATTGGCCAAAGAAGGTTTATTGAGAAATATTAAAAAGGTTGATTTGCCCATATGCGAGTATTGCCTAGAAGGAAAAATAATGTGGAAACCATTTGGAAAGAGAGTAAGGGCTGAGTTTCCTTTGTAATTAATCTATACAGACATCTGTGGTCTAATGAATCTAAGAGCAAGGCACGGGGCTATTTACTCCATCACATTTATCGATGATCATACTCGATTCAGACATGTCGATTTGATTTCTCATAAGTTCGAGGTATTAAGTTACTTTAAAAGATTTATGAGCTTAGTGGAAAATCAATTAGATAGAAAAATAAAACCATTAAGATATGATCGAGGTTGAGAATATTTTTCTGATCAGTTCAGAAATCTATGTGATGAAAAGGGAATAGAAAGGCAACTGATTATTCCATATACTTCTCAATAAAATGATGTTGCAGAAAGGAGAAACAGAACTTTAATGGAAATTGTTAGATTAGTGATGGCATAAGCTAACTTACCTATCACATTCTAGGTTGATGCTTTGTTAACTACTGCTTATATACTTAACCGTGTGCTTTCTAAATCAGTTACTTCTACTCCATATGAGTTATAGACAGGTAGAAAACCTGATTTAAGCTTTTTAAAATATTGGGGTTGTGCTGCATATACTCGTGAGTCCTCTCACTAGTATGGAAAATTAGGCTCAAGAGGCAAAAAGAGTATTTTCATTAGATACTTAGAGCATTCAAAAGGATATGTGTTTATAGGTGACCAAGAGAGTGAAAATATAACTAAATTTGAATCACGGGACGTCACATTCTTAGAGAATGAATTTCCTAAAAATGGCGAAATAGGTGGAGATTACTCACTATACAAATCTATATATCGTGATAGTGAAGTTAGTGGGAGCATTGTGACAAGTGAGGAGTTTAGTGCAAACTAGTCTCAATTGCAACCGTTTAATGAGACGAAACCACTATAATCTAATCAGAGTGGGAGGGCAATGGAACGTGGTGAATCATCAAGAGTACAGTCTCCCATACGGCAATCAAGTTGTAATAGGATTCCCTGTCGACATTTTGACATCGAATGAGAAGCTTTCATGATCACCCCATAGGATGAAAATGAGCCGAAGAATGTGAATAAGGCTCTAACATGCCCTGATAAGGAAAAATGGATGCATGTAATGAAAGAAGAAATAAAGTCGTTAAGATCGAACCAAGTTTGAGAGTTGGTTGATCTTCCAAAAGGACACAAAGCCATTAGGAATATGGATGTCAAAACCAAACCGAAAAACCGAACCGAGATACGAACCGAACCGAACCTAACCGAAAATTTCGTGCATTTCGGTTCGGTTTCGGTTTCGGTTTCGGTTCGGATCATCAAAATAAACCAATTTTTTTTTCGGTTCGGTTCGGATCGAACCGAACTAAAATAAACACTTCGATTTAGGGCTATTTTGCCCTCTCTCTCTCTCCCTTCTCTCTCCCCTCTCCTCTCTCTTTGTGCTTAATGAACTTAAAACCGAAAACTGATCCGAACCAAATCAATTTTTCGATTTGATTTCAATTCGGTTCGGTTCAAAGGGCATCTTTAATGGTTCGGTTCGGTTCGGTTTTTTTGAAAAACCGAACCGAACCAAACCATTTAAACCCCTAATTAGGAATAAGTGGGTTCTTAAAATAAAGCATAAGGATGATGGCTCAGTTGAGAGGTATAAGGCTCGCCTTATGGCAAAATGATATAATCAACAGGAAAGAGTTGACTTTAAAGAAACTTTTTCTCCTATGGTGAGATTTACCTCTATTCGCCTTATTCTGATAATAATAGCTAGCATGGATCTTGAATTACATCAAATGGCCGTAAAGACTGCATTCTTCAATGGAGAATTAGAGGAAGAAATTTATATAAAAAAACCTATTGGTCTTATTACAAAAGGCCAAGAGTAAAAGGTGTGCCGACTATTGAGGTCGATATATGGCCTCAAGCAGTCTTCGAGACGATGGTATATACGTTTTCATAATGTTATAATAGCATATGATTTTGTAATGATTAGTGAAGATAATTGTGTATATATCAAAAAATCCAAAGATCAATTCGTGATATTATCATTATTTGTTGATGATATATTAATTGCCGAAAGCAATATGGAGTTTGTTAATATGGTCAAGAATTGGTTATTTTCCAATTTTGAGATGAAAGATATAGGTGAAGCTGTATACATTCTTGGAATTAAGATTTTAAGAGATCATTCAAAAAAATCTTTATCGCTTTTACAGGATACGTATGTGAATAAAATCCTTGAGCGATTTTGTAAGCAAGATTGTAAACTAATAGATACTCCTATTGCAAAGGGCAAAGATTTGAGTGATAGAATATGTCCTAAGACTCCACAAGAAAAAGTGAAAATGGAACATGTTCCATATGCTAGTGCTGTTAGAAGCTTGATGTATTCTATGATGTGTACAAGACCTAATATTTGTTATGTAGTTGGAATAGTAAGTGGATACCAATCCAATCCAAATCAAGCACATTGGAACGTCGTCAAGGAAAGTCCCGACTATGGCTAACTTATCAAGGAAGTGATATGCATCTTGAAGGCTATACTAATGTTGACTAGGGAGGAGATTTAAGGGACAGAAAATCTACCTTTGGATATGTGTTCTTACTAAATAATGGTGCCATATCTTAAAGTAATAAGAAGCAATAGTGTGTAGCCTTATCCACAATGGAAGCCGAGTTTGTGACTCTATCAGCTACGACACAAGGAGCTGTTTGGCTAGGAAGATTTTTGGATCACTTATGTATTGTTGAGAATGCTGCAAATCCCGTATTGATTTATTGTGATAGCCAAGCAGTAATAGCATACATTAAGGATCCTAAGTACTATGGAAAGACGAAACATATAGATATCAAGTATAACTATGTCAAGGACATAATTGCATGAAAGGAAGTGAACATGTAGTATATATCTACACAAAGGATGACAGCAGATCTTATAACAAAGCCGATTCCTAGAGAAGTTTTCCATGATCAAGTGAGATCTCTAAGACTGTGCAGAATATGATGTACTATTGTAATTTTCCCTAGATGTTCACTGTTAATGAAGTTTGTTATTGTCAATGCCTATGAGTTTATATGACATGTATGAATGTCGATGCTCAGTGCATTATATTGAAAAGGTATGTTGGACAAATGAGATATTAGCTCACTCACACGGGTAATCGCCTCTACTCACTATGTGATGAATAGAGTTAAGACAGTTTTAAACTTGTTATTTATGTAATAATTGAGAGCTCAACCTTGAAGCATGAATGTCGTCTTAATAGAATGTTAAGATGAGGACATATAGATTATTATGTCTGAAAGTGAAATGACCTACATATTTCACTTTACCTGTCTTTAATGCCAGATGTGAGTTCTGTCGTGACCTACCTCACGAGGGCCAAACTTGATAAGGCAAGTTTAGAGGTAAGTGCTCCTGAAATGGTCAATACGGCACATCATAAAAGACGGCTTATCAAAGCATCAATATTTTAGTCATCCGTATGATTCATTAATCATGAACGTGGATTTTCCCTAATCCATACCTCACATGATAGTGGATCGATTTTATCTTTTTTAGGAGTCACCACTAGCCTAGATCGGGGGTTGGCTAGAAGACCCAACCAATATGCGAGAATTTTGTATTTGGTTCTATGAGAATCAGATATCATGGATTTGGGAACTAGCTTACGCTAATATTTCTATTAATGCCTTTCGGTACCACTAAATTTATCGTGATTATTATCTAAGTTGTCACATATTTGTTTTATACCTTGTTCATGCCAAAGCTCTAGTCCACTAAGTGATCATACATCTTATTTTTGTGTTTTCATTTAAAATTCTAAACTAATCACATCTTAATCTAGAAAAAAACGAAACAAACAATTGTATTGAAAAATATTGCGTAAAATAAACAACTAAGGTATTGAAAGAAGTAGCTAATTCTAAGTTTAAGAAAGGAAAACCCACAATTTGCAGGGTGTTTATACAACGCAAATAAGAAACCTGAGACATATGTCGGGTAATGAATGAATTTTTACAAGAAAATAGATTGGAATGGACATCGACCATCGCTGTATACAAAGAATAGAGTCGGAATGGACATCGACCTTCGCCATCTTCAAGACCATCGTCTTCTTGAACCTATTCTAACCCTAATCTAAAACTGAAACTAAAGAAAGAACAACAACAAACAATATACAATCACAAAGTACACAACATCACAAGTCAATCAAAGATAACAAACAAGTCACAAAGAATTTCAAAGATGGCCTCGAGGTCGGCCTTTGCTCAAACATGCATTGATACCTCTTATTATCTACCCATGTTCATTTTAGACACAATTCATGGTTATTAACTACCATTGGTGTTCACCAACAGCAATTAATGCCATGAATCCCTAAGTTAGGTTCTATGTGTAATCCCAATTTGGACCCACGATCATGCACCATCCCTAGGCATACATCTAAAAATCACATGTACATTGATGAATTAAACATACAGGTAGTTCGAAAGACCTTAATTCTCATCCAATCACTTAAATTAGTGAATCGACACCGGGTCACTTCATTCAATTTATCACACCCCAATCACAAGCACATGCACTAGAAAAATCAATAAATTGTGTGATTATTAAAAAAAATGAAATTTTGCAGGTGAGTGGAATGACAATTTTAATAAGAATTTGAGTACGTTAGACATTATTGGGATATTAATCCAGAACTCGGGTGCGAAGTTCTCAAGCACACTGATCAAGTTCCATGAATCATCAAATTAGTATCAATTCTACTAAAACTGGCATCAAAACAAAATTTAGGGGACCGCTACACAACCCTTTTTTGTCTTGTGAACAAAGTTCCTGAAATGTGGATTAAAACTCATGAAGACATTAAAAATCGGTTCAGCATGCATTATTTTCTAAAAATCCTAAAACAAAAGACAATTCATAAATGAAAAACAAAGAACAGCAAAACATGGGATTCAAAATGCATTCAATTGGAAAAGGACCCATGGTTAAAAAGTTCTGGAAAATTTCTGATATATCAAGCATGGATGAACATCAAGCACACAACAACAAAAAGGTTTTTGTAAGGTGACTTAAACACGTGTGTGGTCCTAAGATCAACTACTACATGAGGGTTCCCTGGGTTATCAAAAAAAAAAACGATGAACATTTTTTTGTGAGGAAACTTCCAAAGATAAGCCACACATGAACTTACAAAAATCACAGAACATGAAGAAATGCATCAAAACAGAACATAGGAGCAGATTTTCAAAGAAATCTCATGGCAATCTAGGCATGTTAATGATGTCCAAAAATTCTCAAATTTTGTCATGACCTAGGTCTAGGAATTACAATCAAAGTCCATGAAGAACTCATCATCAAAACATTACCGAAAAATTCACACAAAATCAGCAAAGTGCAAACACAGAATCAAGCTTATATGTGTTCTGAATTTGCAATTCTCCTGATTCTAAGGCAAACTTGGCAAAAATGGAAATAGAGTCTATTGACATGAAAATGATGCAATCTTGGCATCGTTGGAAAGCTCAAGATGTGTTTTAAGATCTCCTAAAAGACATTGAATTCGATTAACATCAATTTCATGATCAATTGAAAGGATTTCTACAATGATGCATGTCAGCAATGAATTACAGCAGATAAGCCCATAAGATGGATGTCATTTACTATCCTCATCACATGGTAAAAATGTGAAATAAATCATGTGAATAGTATACAACATGATGAATATTTTTCATGAGAGACCTAAGTTATGATCTTAGCAGAAAAATCAGAAAAAAATCGATAACAGTGCAGGTCGGGCAAAATCAGCATATGCTGAAGTCAGATTTCATGAGTTTTCCACTCTTAAGCATATTCCAAAAATTTCAAGGAAAATCTATGTTATAACCAATCTGATTTAGATCATTTTTCATGAAGACAACTCCTATTGAATCTCAACACACAAGGTAGCAAAAAAATCAACAAGTAAAAAATCTTGACTCGTAGTAATCAGTGCAGAAAGCCATTTCAGACCCTAGGTCGATTCATAGAGGATTTCATTCATCTAGACTCATCTAGAAAAATCTGAAAAAAAAAAAATGCTATAGTCAAAATGATTCTCAACAACTTTCATGAAGACCACAACATCCAAATTCGAACAGAAAAATCAGCAAAAAATTAGCAAAATTGTTCCAATTGTGAAAAAACCTGAAGAAACAAAACAACAGAATTTCTGATTCTGATGCAAACTCTAGAATAGGTTTTCAAATAGAAAATTATACCAAATCGAGTGTTGTAAGATATCAAATCGAAGCTCTTGAAGCATATTATGAGAGTCCAGAAGGTGTCAAGATCCAGAAACGCTATTTAACAGGTCAAAATCATCAAAACAGAAAACAGGTCCAGAAACTCGAAATTGCAGATCATCTTCTAGCTCAAGAACATCATCATCAAATCATCAAACGTGTAATCAGTAGCAATAAATCATCAATATGAAGTCTATAGAAAGCCCTAGGGTGAATCCTAGCCCCGGCTACCTATCGTAACCTCGCTTCATCGGATTCGAGCATAGATTCATACCTTTTACGGGATTTCGATTAAACCGAGCTTTGATCCGTGATTATCTTAGCAAAGCAGCAGTGAAAACCTCTCAAGGGTCGTTGAGGAGGCTCTAAGGACTTCAAGAGATGCCTGAGGGGATCGAATTAGCATCGGAGGGCCGCCAATCAGCCTGCTGAACAGAACCGGTCCGATTCGAATCGGTTCAAACCGCCACGGGAAGAGAGGGAGAGACGAAGTACTCGGAGGCAGCTTCGGTGATGCTCCGACCAACAGGACATCCAGGGAATGGAGGCGGACGTCGGAGGGGGTGGTGGCGCTAGTGGTGTCGCCGGTAAGGACCCGCTGGCGAGGGTGAACTAGCGGTTCTTGAGAAAATCGCGTGAGCTGTTTGAGAGGTGAGAGAGAGAACGTGAAAGAGAGAGCGAGCAAAAGAGAGAAAGGAGAGAGAAATTCTTTTGTAAAAATGGCCCCCCTTTCAGTTTTGGAGAGAAAAATGGGTTATATGCTCCCCTCAAGATTCAATCTCGGCCGTTGGTTTCATCCGACGGTCAAGATTTGTGCTTATTCTTTACTTGGAGGCTAAGCATAGACCTCAATTAACATGTGCTAATTTAAATAGCCATGATTTAATCTCATCAATGGGCTTGATTAATTTTGCAATTAAAGACCCAATTGAGGGCATTTTTGTAATTTCACAAAATCTGGGGACTTTTTTTGCAAAATCTAAAAAATGGAGGGCACGGAGTAATTATTCAAAGGACGGGTCGCTAGTCACTGGTCGCCGACAACTAAGAACTAGCCGGAGGAGGGCCGAATCGGCCTCCTCTACTGGTGACCGGTTTTGATCGGATTGACCGGTTCGGTTTTCTCCTTAGGCGGTTGAGTTTCAATTGTTCCAAATTTATGAGGACTAAATTGAAAGGAAAGATTCGTCAATTTTGAGGAAAAAATAGTACAATTTGAAGAGAAACGGTCTAATTTTGATCCAATTAGGCCAATTAAACCAAACCTTCAACTTTTATGGTTTTAATTACCTAATTGGTGATGAAAAATATTTGATCCATGCCATAGGTGCACCAAATTGGATTTTTCCTAAGCTAAATTGGACAATTTTATGCAATTTCTTGCCAAAATTTGCAAATTAATTGAAATTGAGTTCAATTAGACTTGCGAAATGCTTATTGAACCAATTGTCCATGCTTATAGTGACCTATTGCATTCAAATCGACATTGAAATGGATTCGTGGCCTTCATGTCAAAATTAAATTGAAGGCCAATGTTGAAATTGAACCTCAATTCATCAAATTAAACCTTAGTCTTGAACGGTTCATCTTGAATTTCATCAATTGGCATCAATAACCCCTAATCCCCATATTCAAGTGAGCTAAATGTGTAAAAATTGGATAGTTCTCAAGTGAATTTCGCAAAATTGACCTTGGATTCGTGTTTATCTCACAAAAATGAGTCAAAGGTGGCCAACCATTCGCGAATAGTGAAGAATTGATTCAAATCCCTAATTAGGGCTAAAATTGGGAGTTTTCATTTTAAAGTGCCGATTCACAAAATTGGTCGCACGAGTGATCTTATGATAACCTCTGGATCAAATGTCATACAAGGAACTAAACTAAAATATGAAGAAAATGAAAGTAATTTTTTTTTGGCCAATTTCGAAACCATTTTCGCAAATTGGGGAAAAATAGGTTCTTAATCAATTTTTCCAAAATTTCAAATGCAAAGTTAAATTGAATGTAAAATAAGATGATTTTGGGATTTTTATATTTTCCAATTTTTTGGTCAAAGGTTTGATCAAAAGTCAAACCCTAGTTGACTTTTCACTAGAGTTTGATTTTATGATTAAATCTTTGAATTTTTCTGTAATGTTCACTTCTAAAATGAAATTAAACTTGAAATGAATCTTTTTATATGAAAAGCTCCAATTTGATTTGGGTTTAACTTTTGATCAAAGAGTTAACCAAAAAATCAACTCGAAAGTCAACCATTTGACTTTTCAAATTTTTGCATGAAACGAATGATAAACTATCTATAGAAGCTAAGCTAACAAACAAAATTAAAAAATGACACTTTTTGCTCAAGAAACGGATTCTATTGCGATCGGAAACCCTAATCTCGAGTATTCTACTTTTAATGATACATCGACTAAAAATTAAGTGTCAACAAGTTCTGATAGATGAATAGAGTAGATTTGTGAACTCAAGTAGCAATTAGGTATGTCTAAACTATCATTTATATGATATTGAGAGTAAAGACATACGCTCTATAAGAAAGGAGAGGATACCACAATACGTATTTCATATTATGTAAGCATGGGACGACCGATAAGAGTTGGTAAAAATTATTTTCTCAACTTTTTAAACCGTGTGAGACTCTTGAGGAAAATAGTTCCTTAATTAAGTGCCCTAACGACTCTTATTTATCCTCAAAATTTCTATTCAATGTTCGTTATCTTGGGATGTTGCCAATGATCATGATAATTCGATCTAACGAGGTATTTCTAGAAAAGCGAGTTAGACTGAAATGAAGAGGTTTAAGGAAAGAGGAAAATCAATTTGTTTATAATGTCATATTCTATTTTGTATTCACAGGTCGATCGATTATGATTTTGAGTAAATTATAGTTGTAAATACAATATACGAGATACTAAAAGAGATGAAGAGGGATATAAACGTGACTGATTAATTTAGAGAACTGCATACTAATTCTACTCTAGATAAATATTCCCAATTTCAGCTATTATGTATTCCTAACAGATGTATAGCAATAAACTCTCGAAATATACTGGTCGCACAGATTATTTGTCAATATGAACTTTGCAAAAAATAGAGTTGTGATTAACCCATCGTAGGCGAGTCGGAGATGAAAAGTATAATGGGTGGCCCGCCCAAGATGGGCCAAATCCAGCCAACGAACCACAAGACCCATAAGGTGGTTATTTGCTTTTTATTATAAATAGTTGACCCCCCTTGGAAAACCAACGTAATTTTTTATTTGCATAATAACACACATCTTTGAAAAAAACATCCTTTCTGATTTTCCTTTGAAACGTAAGTGGTACGAACGACAATCGAAGATCACTCTCAAGAGCGAAGTGGCATTTAATATGTGGCAATATCGGGTATGTTCATTATGCGATTTGCCTATGCGATCAGTGATGCAAGTTGAAAATTATTGCGTACGTTTTCCGCGTAGTTCAAATACGTTTCGAATATGTTGATCAAGAATTGAATTTTCCTAACACTCCGTCTATTGCGATAAGAAAGGGAAGTTCTAGATGGATCAGGAGTCCATGGCAATGTTGCAGCAGTTGACAGGGCCGATTGGCATCATCTCTGTCTTGGGCTTTGCTCTACAGGAGAAGAGCTTAATTTTGATGTGGGTGACTATTGACACCTAATTTTTAGCTTATTTTTGTCATATTTTCAAAAATTTCAAAATTAGGTCTAGAGATCTTGGCCAAGCCTAGAAACCTAATTCTAAACCAACAAATAAATTTTTAGCATTTTTTCGCATTTTTTCTGAATTTCTTTTAGTCAAAATAATCAAGAAAATCAAGAAAAATAATAAATGGAATCAGAAAATTCCATAAAAATAGTCATTAATCTTCTTTTAAATCCAATTTCATAATTACACTGTCAAATTTAGAAAATCTGAATCGGGTATATGTTTTTCCCAAAATTGGGCAAAATTAAACCCGAATTGAACCAAAAATAAAATAAAATTTTTCTACACATTTTTATATCATAGTGTCTTCACAAAAATTGATTCTAGAACCTTTAATTGCATAATGGTCATTCCAATTGCACAATTTGACATAAAATAAAAAAAATCCCCAAAAATTGATTGAAAATTAATAATTTTGAACCTAAATTGGGAATCGTGCCTAAAATGAAATTACCGAAATGTGAGACTATCATTTCTTGGGTTAATCAGGGGTGGGTAATGCAATTTTGGCTTCAATTTTGCCAAATCAGGTCATTAAGACCTCGAATTGAACAAAACCCTACTAATCCGAATATAAACATGAGAAAATCTTGGGCACAATTATAATAAAAATTGGGAAAAATTATATGTTTGGATTTGGAATATGATAGGAAATTCAATTTTGAGGTTTAATTTCGAAAATTTTATGGAAATTGGACTTAATTTTTGAATTAATGCAAAATCGAAACTGCCGGGTCTGGCGGGTCGACCCGAACCGACCGAACAGGTCATCTTCCTTACCCGGTTTGCCATAATGCCCAGAAAAAATCAAAGAAAATGCTAAGACCCAGAACTTTGTTGATCATTTCTCGGTAATTCAGCATGTGGAAATTGATTAACTCAGCTGGAAAATGTCCAACCGGCATCGGTTAACAATCCAAAACCGATTGGAGTTCGGTTCCAACCGATTTTGAGTACGAAATCAATGAACAAAAACCAGAAAAAATTGAAGAAGAAGAGGGGGAGGTGTTCGAGAAAATTCCCGAGAGAGAGAAGAGAGAGAAAGGAAGGAAACCAAAGGGGAAAAGCTAGAGAGAGAGGGTTAGAGGTCCCCCCGTGAGTGTTTGGCGCCACCTTAGACGGCGGGGCGCCAACGAATCACGAGTTGGCTGTGACTTCCCCTCATCGTGCCAAGCCAGAACACTTGACCGTGAAGGCTTGAAACCGAGTTCCGTCCAGTCAATGTGGACCTATTCTGACGAATCTAAGAACACCGGGATGAAGAAAAAATGTCAAGGAACAACCCTTGGGGTGTAGATCAGTTCAACAATTTCATTTTACCATCGAATGGCGCAGGTAAATATCGTTCGCGGTCGCTGTTTGACAAATTTTCTAGAATAGGTTTTATCTCAATCGTGTGTTTCTTCGTATTTTTTTGTTACGATTGATACCTAAAACATATTCTGAGTCCCTCTTGCTTGTTTTTTGATGTTTTGGATGATGGGAAATGCATTCAAACCGAGTCAGCCATGGTTGTTGAACTTCGCCTGACAACCCGAAGCCTCGCCGAAGCATTACCGTGACTATAAGTCGTCTAAGTAGGCTTCCTTTTGCTTTGGTTGATGATTTCTATGCTGATTAGACTCGATATAGATGGCTAGGGCGATCAAGATTGAGATTTGTATTCTGGAAATCATGCTTGAACAGTTTACAAGTTAGGACTTTCGGGTTGATTTTTCGCCGACCGACGAACGTCCAGCGGCAACCTAACTAGTCTAGATTGATAATAGGACATGTGGACTGTGACGCCTCGCACCTCGGGGCCATTAACGTGACGTCCCGTTCATTATTATCTTTATTTACACACACGCGGAAGCATACTCGGGACGATCACAACAAAAAGCACAAGCGGGATTAAGACAAAAACAGCATCATAAGCAAACATTATATTTATAGGACACGTAAATATATTTTACAGGCCAAATTATCCAATTTTAACCATTTATACAACAAACGTTATGGCTTGGGTGTCCTAAGCCCATTATTATCTTTATTGGTTCAACTTTGGAAGCATACTTTGAGTAAAAAGTCCATTGGGAAAATGTAAATCACAACAAAAAGCACAAGCGGGATTAAGACAAAACAGCATCATAAGCAAACATTATATTTATAGGACACGAAATATATTTTACAGGCCAAATTATCCAATTTTAGCCATTTATACAACAAAGCGTTATGGCTTGGGTGTCCTAAGCCCACTACTTCTCCTCGCTCCTCGCTTTCCCGAACTCCAACATGGCTCGAACTCATCCTGTCGCTGCGTCCATTCGACCATCCTATGGACCCGAGGGTGGAAAAATGGGGGTGAGTCGGAGAGACCCAAAGAAGCAAACCTACTAATATCAAGCGCGAGGACGGGGGATGAGTCGGGGAGACCCAAGAAACAAACCTACAGGCACAAGCCGGCCCTTACCGCACCCGCATCAATGGCAAATCAATAGCAAAGTTCATACAAGAGAACATCAAGCATGGCTATAACATGTGCACTTTGCCATTCAAGTCTTGATTCTATCTCAACACAACATCAAACACAAAATATGATTAAATCAAGAAATGAACCAACCACAATCAACTAAATGACCGAGAAACGGTCCAAGCAAACCGTGTCATAACGCATCACAACTTCCTTTCCCGATATTAGGAAGTTTACTTACACAACCAACCAAACTAGAACAAGAAAGGAACACGGGAGTTTCGGCAATTCTCGGGCATGAACACGAACCCACGGCCTTGCATAAGGCTTCCTCACTCGATCAAACAACAAAAGAGAGACAGCCTCGACGGTAAGCTTTCTCTTTTCTTTCTTTTTCTCTCTATTTCTCTCTCTCTCTCTCCCTTGCGGCTACTCTCTCTCTCTCTCTCTCTCTCTCTCTCTCTCTCTCTCTCTCTCTCTCCCCTTGGCCAAATGGCCCTTTCCTATTTATAGGGAGGGGAAACTTGGGGCCAAAGTAAAGGATGATGTAAGCGCTTATGTCACCGGGGCGCGTGAGGTAGGCGCGCGTGTCAGCGAGGCGATGAGGTCATCGCTTACCTCACAAGCCATTATGAAGGGCCATCAAAGTCCAAGCAATAATAATGGCCAATTAATTCATGTCATCATGATAGGGACTCCAAAGTCAAAGCAATTAATGAGGCTTCTCGAACAAGCTTCATTCTTGGCCATTTGTTTCCAATTTTCGTTTTCCCCTGGTCCGACCTCCGAAAAATGCATAAAATATCTCATTTGAAAGCTTGGAACGTGTACTTTAAATCACCAGAAGACACCAAGTCCAAATTCCAACTTTCTCATATAGAAAATGCTAAATCTTTGAAATCTGGAAAAATCGAATAGTATTGCACTGTTCACGAAATCAGACTTAAAATCATAGTAAATGAACTCCGAAAATTCTCAAATTCGGATATGTCATAAACAAGACCTTAATAAACATTTTTCATGAAGAACGCGAAATCTGATTCTCTCTTTAAATATCATTTTCAATCACTCAAAGATAGACTAAAAATAGTTCACTGGAACAGCATTTTTGTTTCTCAAAATAAGCTCTGTCCAGCATGCAAATCATCTCAGAAAATTCCCAAATTTACATACGTTATAGAAAAGGAAGTTTTCAACAACTTTCATGAGGAAACTGTTCCAAACTCAGCCTAGAAAAGCTTGTAGAAAATCAAGACGGTGTAAACATCACCGAAATACTCATTCTGGGCAGTTTCACACAGTCCGAAAATCAGGTCATCGTACTACTCATCTCCACTCCAAAAATTCTGAAATTAAATCATGTAAAACTTCAAAATGTTTGGAACAACTTTCCATAAGAAAGCGTTTGGAAATTTGGATCACAAAAGTTTCCCCAAAAATAACAAAACGAAGGGATACAAAGGATCCAAAACTAGGTTTTCCAAAACAAGATAAAACAATTTAGTTCTAATTGGAAAACCGTCAAACTTAAACCATAGCCATTTCCCAAGGACTGAAATTGAGGATATTACAATTTACCTGCGGCTTCCCAGGCCCAAAAATCGGGATGTGACATGGACTTGGTGAGGGTGCAGGTGGAATGGCGGAATAGTCGCCGGAAGGTCGTCGGCGATGAACCCGAACCAGCAGCCTTGAGAATAAAAAATGCAAATCCATGCACACCAGGTATTTGACTTAATGCCCCAAAGAAAATGTCCCTAAAATGGCGTCGTTTTGGTCGTAGGTCTCGCCAGAGGGGGTGATCGGTGATGGCATCGGAGACGGCCGATCCGGTCTCGACCGAACCGGTCTGAACCGGTCCAGTCTGGTTCATTCCTCTCGATGAGAAAATTTAAAAATAAATAAAAAATGAAAAAATCATTAAAAAAAATTAGCTTTTCTAAAAAATTAGGAAAATTTGCAAAAAATTTAGAAAATTCACAAAAATTACAGAAAATTCAGAAAAATACAAAAATTTTCGAAAAATTCATAAAAATTTTGGAAATTCAGAAAATACAAATAAAAATTTGAAAATTCTAAAAAATCAACAAAAATTTTGAAAAAATTGGGAAATTCACCAAAATTTCCAGAAAATCATAAAAAAATCATTTCTTGGTTTAAAAAAAATTTTCCGAAAAAAAAATTTCAAAATTTTGAAAATTCATAAAAGGGTCCAAAATCATCGTGGCCAGCCATAAAAAATGAAATTTGAATTTTTGAAGTGTTCAAATGGCACTAAAAAAAATCAAAAATTTTTGAAATCCATAGAATGATAAAAAATCATTGTGGCCAGTCATAAAAAGTGAAATTTGGATTTTCCAAAATGCCTAAGTGGCATAATTTGGAAAATTCCAAATTTACGGTCAAAACCCCTAAAAAATCCTAAACCCTAAATAACGAAATGAACAAGCTATTAAGGCTTTGTTAGAGTTTGAGTAAGTTTTCATTTCTAGTGACCAAATTAGGGTTGTTGTGATTGATTTGCTATTGGATGTGCATTTGATTCTTGGATGCTTAATTGTCTATTCATGATTAGATTAGTGAAGTGACCTTAGGGATCCGTGTGATACGCTAGACATGTCATATTGTTCTTAGGTACCGAAAGGGCGCTAATGGTCTCAATTTGGGATCGTTAACATAATCAAGTCCCTTATCCAGAATTTTTAGTTCGTAGGATTGCGGTACTTCTCCCGTACCACAATTAGGTTTCTAGTCGACCTACCATAAATGACTAGTGGCGACTCCAAGTTTAAATTTAGATCAAATAAACCCCGCTGTTACGTGAGGTATGGCCTAAGAGAGGCCGTATAAAAAAATATCTCCATCCCAAGCACGCGAGAGCATGACGCGACAGTGACCTTCTTGAATGCGCCAATGTTTGGCGTTGGTTGTGGACTTTACGAATATTTGGCGATGGCTAAAATTTGAGCTCTCTAGCGTTGTTTGGATTCATAGTTGTCGAGTTTCTAATTGCGGTTAGAGAGCAATGAGGATGACTTTACCAGTACCTTTTTTTTTTTTAACTTCATTCCGTGGAGTTTTGAAGTAATTTTCCCTGCTCTAGTGCTTGGTGTGCAAAGTTGGGAAGTAATTGAGTTAGGCGTTTGAAATGTTGGAATTCCCTTGTTCTTGTATGGTTACACTATCAGAAATATCGTTGAGGGCCAAGGCGAGGATAGTGACTCCCTTGCTTTGGTCGAAGAGGGCCGCCAAGTCCTCGTCTTTGCTTTCCTTATCCTAGTCTCTTGAAATTTATTCATAACTATTGCCCCAAGTATGAGCGTGTGGTGCTAACTAAATCCTCCATACATATATAATATCATGGCATTCAATAAAATTAGTATATGCTAGTATAAAATATCGGCAAAATTTGAAAGAACAATGACAACTCAAAAGTTAACCTTTGTGCCAAATGGTTTCATTAATGCCAAGAGTTGAAATTGTGATGTTAAGGTGTAGTGATATTTATTATGATGTCTATTTTTTTTTTGTATCGTGTTGAAAAGAGTGTGTGGATACCCGGTAGCATCAAACCACTGGCCATGCACCAAAGGGATTTGGATGATGAATGCACCGATGAAGATAATAGCACTTGATGGAACTGAGTACGATCTCTTACGTTTGGACAGTGAATTGTTCGATGGTAATGATCAAACGGTAGGAAACTGCATACTTATTCGGCTCTAGATAAATATACCCAATTTGAGCTATTATATACTCCTAACAATTATATAGTAACAAGCTCTCGAAATATGCTGGTCGCATAGATTATTTGCAAGTATGAACTTTGCAAAAAAAAGAGTTGTGTTTAGTCCATCGTGGGCGAGTGAGAGATAAAAAGTATAATGGTTGTACCACCTAAGATAGGCCAAACCTGGCCAACGAACTACAAAGCCCACAAGGTGGTTATTTTCTTTTTCCTATAAATAGTTGACCCCCCCTAGAAAATCAACGTGATTTTTCATATGCATAATAACACACCTCTTCGAAAGAACGTCTTTTCTAATTTTCCCTTGAAACGTAAGTGGGTACGAAAGATAATCGAAAATTGCCCTCAAGCGCAAAGTGGCATTTAATCTATAGCAATAACGGGTATGTTCGTTATGTGATTTGCTTACAAGTTGACAATTATTAGGTATGTTTTCTGTGTAGTTCGAATACGTTCGAATATATTGATCGAGGATTGAATTGTCCCAACAACACTTCGTCTATTGCGACTAGAAGGGGGAAGTTCCACATGGATCCGGAGTCCATGGCGGTGTTGCATCGGTTGAAAGGGCCGATTGGCATCTCCTCTGTATGGGGCTGTGCTCGACTCGAGAAGAGCTTAATTGTGATGAGTGTGAGCTTCTTCAATGCTCCAATGTTTGGCGTTGATTATGGACCTTACAAATATTTGGCGATGGCTAAGGTTTGAGCTCTCTAGCGTTATTAGGATTCAAAGTTGTCGAGTTTCTTATTGCAGTTATAGAGCAATGAGGTTGACTTTACCAGTTCCATTTTTGTTTTAATAACTTCACTCTGTTGAGTTTTGAAGTAATTTCCCTGTTGTAGCACTTGGTGTGCAAAGTCAGGAATAATTGAGTTATACATTTGAAAAGTAGGAATTCCCCTATTATCGTGTGGTTACACAGTCAGAAATATTGTTAGGGGCCTAAGTAAAGACTGTAACTCCCTCATTTTGGCCAACAAGGGCCGCCAAGCCCTCGTCCTTGCTTCCTTTATCCTAGTCTTTTCAAATTTATTAATAACTCTTGGCCCAAGTATGAGCATATGGTGTTGACTAAGTCCTCCATACATTTATAATATCATGGCATTCAATAAAATTAATACATGCTAGTCAAAAGCATCGACAAAATTTGAAAGAACAATGACAACACAAAAATTCGCTTTTGTACCAAATAGCTTTATTAATGCAAGGAGTTGATATTGTTAAGGTGCTATGATATTTATTCTAATGTCTATTTCTTTTCTATATCTCCTTGAAAAGAGTGGTGGAAATCTAGTAGCATCAACCCACCGGGCCATGCACCGAAGGGCTTTGGTTGATGAATGCACCCACGAAAAGATAGCACTTGACGGAATCGACTAGAATCTCTTATGTTTGGACATTGAATTATTCGATGGTAATGATCAAACGGTAGAGAACTGCATATCGATTCTACTTTGGATAAACATGCCCAATTTAAGCTATTATATATTTCTAACAGTTATATAGCAACGAGCGCTCGAAATATGCTGGTTGTACAGATTATTTGTAATTGTGAACTTTGCAAAAAAAAAAAAAGAGTTGTGTTTATCTCATTATGGGCGAGTGGAAAATGAAAAGCATAGTGGGTGGGCTACCTAAGTTGGCCAAACCCAGCCAACCAACCACAAGGCCCATAAGGTGGTTATTTTCTTTTTTGTACAAATAGTTTACCCCCTTGAAAAACCAACATGATTTTTCATATGCATAATAACACACCTCTTCGAAAGAACATTTTTTTTATAACTTTCCATCGATACGCAAGTGGGTACGAAAGACAATCTAAGATCACTCTCAAGTGCAAAGTGCCATTTAATTTGTGGCAATACCCAGCATATTTATTATGTAATTTGCCTCTACAATCAATCACACAAGTTGACAATTATTGCATACGTTTTCTGCGTAGTTCGAATGCGTTTCGAATATGTTGATCGAGGATTGAATTTTCCCAACACTTCGTCTATCGCGATAAGAAGGGGAACTAAGGGAAGTTTTATATGGATTCTGAGTCCGTGGGGCCGATTGGTGCCATCTCCATCTGGGGCTGTGCTCAACTTGAGAAGAACTTAATTTTGATGCAGGTAAGCTTCTTCAATGCACAAATGTTTGGCGTTGGTTATGGAGTTTACGAATCTTTGGCGATGGCTAATATTTGAGCTCTCTAGCATTGTTTGAATTCGAAATTGTCGAGTTTCTGATTACAGTTATAGAGCGATAAGGCTGACTTTACCAGTTCCTTTTTCGTTCTTTTTTTAACTTTATTTTGTGAAGTTTCTAAGTAATTTCCCTGCTCTAGCGCTTAGTGTGCAAAATCGAGAAGTAATTAAGTTAGGCGTTTAAATTGTTGGAATTCCCTTGTTCTTGTGTGGTTACGCTATCAGAAATATCATTGATGGCCTAGATGAGGATCGTGAATCCCTCGCTTTGGCTAACAAGGGCTGCCACGCTTTCGCCTTTGCTTCCCTTATCCTAGTCACTTCAAATTTATTCATAACTCTTGCTCAAAGTATAAGTGTGTGGTGCTGACTACACCCTCCGTACATCCATAATATCCTGGCGTTCAATAAAATTAGTACATGCTAGTATAAAACGCCGGCAACATTTAAAAGTACAATGACAACTCAAAAATTCGCTTTTCTACCCAATGGCTTCATTAATGCGAGGAATTGATATTGTGATGTTAAGGTGCTCTTATATTTATTCTGATGTTTATATTTCTGTATCCTGTAAAAAAGAGTGGTGGATACCCAGTAACATCAACCACCGACTATGCACCGAGGAGCCTTGATTGATGAATGCATCGATAAAGAGAATAGCACTTGACGGAACCGAGTACGATCTCTTACGTTTGGACATTGAATTGTTCGATGGTAATGATCAAACGGTAGGGAACTACTTATCGATTCTAATCTGGATAAATATGACCAATTTAAGCTATTATATATTTGTAACAGTTGTAAAGCAATGAGCTCTCGAAATATGCTAATCGTATAGATTATTTTTAAATATAAACTTTGCAAAAAGAGAGTTGTGTTTAGCCCATTATGGGCGAGTGGGAGACGAAAAGCATAATGGGTGGGCTGCCTAAGTTGCCCAAATTAGGCCAACGAACCGCAAGGCCCACAAGGTGGTTATTTGCTTTTTCCTATAAATAGTTTACCCCTTGGAAAACTAACGTGATTTTTCATATGCATAATAGCACACCTCTTCGAAAGAACGTGTTTTTATAACTTTCTATCGAAACGCAAGTAAATACGAAAGACAATCGAAGATCACCATCAAGAGTAAAGTGGTATTTAATTTATGGTAATATCCGGTATATTCATTATGTAATTTGCCTTTACGATCGGTGATACAAGTTGACGATTATTGCATACGTTTTCCGCGTAGTTCGAATGCGTTTCGAATATGTTGAACCAGTATTGAATTTTCCCAACACTTTGTCTATCGCGACAAGAAGGGGAACTAGGGGAAGTTTCATATGGATCCGGAGTCCGTGGGGTCGATTGGCATTGTCTCCATACGGAGCTGTGCTCAACTGGAGAAAAGCTTAATTTTGATGCGACTAAGCTTCTTCAATGCGCTAATGTTTGGCGTTGGTTGTGGAGTTTACGAATATTTGGCGATGGCTAAGGTTTGAGCTCTCTAGCGTTATTTGGATTCGAAGTTGTCGAGTTTCTGATTACAGTTATAGAGCGATATGGCTGACTTTACTAGTTCCTTTTTCTTTCTTTTTTTAATTTTATTTTGTAGAGTTTCAAAGTAATTTCCCTGCTCTAGCGCTTGGAGTGCAAAGTCGAGAAGTAATTGAGTTAGGCGTTTGAAATGGTGGAATTCCCCTGTTCTTGTGTGGTTACACTATTAGAAATATCATTGAGGGCCTAGGCGAGGACCGTGACTCTTTCACTTTCGTCGACGAGGGCCACCAAGCCTTTGCCTTTATGTCCCTTATCCTAGTCATTTTAAATTTATTCATAACTCTTGCCCCAAGTATGAGCATGTGGTGCTGACTAAACCCTCCATACATCTCTAATATCATGGCATTCAATAAAATTTGTACTTGCTAGTATAAAACGCCGACAACATTAAAAGAAGAATGGCAACTCAAAAATTCTCTTTTCTACCAAATGGCTTTATTAATGTGAGGAGTTGATATTGTGATATTAAGGTATTATGATATTTATTCTGATGTCTATTTTTTTCTATATGCTATTGAAAAGAGTGGTGGATACCTAGTAGCATCAACCCACCAGTCATGAATCGAGGGGCTTTAGTTGATGAATGCACCGATGAAGAGAATAGCACTTGACGGAACTGAGTACGATCTCTTACGTTTGGACATTGAATTGTTCGATGGTAATGGTCAAACGGTAGGGAACTACATATCGATTTTACTCTAGATAAATATGCCCAATTTAAGCTATTATATATTTATAACAGTTGTATAGCAACGAGCTTTCGAAATAGGCTAGTCGTACAGATTATTTGTAAATATGAATTTTGCAAAATAGAGAGTTGTGTTGAGCTCATTATGGGCGAGTAGGAGATGAAAAGCATAATGGGTGGGCTGCCTAAGTTGGCTAAACCCGAGCAACGAACCACAAGGCTCATAAGGTGGTTATTTGCTTTTTCCTACAAATAGTTGACCCCCCTATAAAATCAACGTGATTTTTCATAAGCATAATAGCACACATATTCGAAAGAACGTCTTTTTATAATTTTCCATTGAAACGAAAGTGGGCACGAAAGACAATCGAACATCACCCTCAATCACAAAGTGACATTTAATTTGTAGCAATACCTGGTATATTCGTTATGTAATTTGCCTTTACGATTGGTGATACAAGATGACGATTATTGTGTACGTTTTCTGCGTAGTTCAAATGTGTTTTGAATATTTTAATCGAGGATTGAATTTTCCCAACACTTTGTCTATCGCGACAAGAAGGGGAACTAGGGAAAGTTCCATATGGATTCGGAGTCCGTAGGGTCGATAGGCATCGTCTCCGTCTGGTGCTGTGCCTGATTGGAGGAGAGCTTAATTTTGAAGCGAGTGAGCTTCTTCAATGCGTCAATGTTTGACGTTGGTTGTAGAGTTTACAAATATTTGGCGATGATTAAGGTTTGAGCTCTCTAACGTTGTTTAGATTTGAAGTTTGTTTTGATTAGAGTTATAGAGCGATAAGGCTGACTTTACCAGTTCCTTTTTCTTTCTTTTTTTAACTTAATTTTGTGGAGTTTCGAAGTAATTTCCCTGCTCTAGCACTTGGTGTGCAAAGTCAAGAAGTAATTGAGTTAGGCATTTGAAATGTTGGAATTCCCCTGTTTTTGTGTGGTAACACTATCAAAAATATCGCTAAGGGCCTAGGCGAGGGCTGTGACTCCCTCGCTTTCGTCGACGAGGGCTGCCAAGCCTTCGCATTTGCTTCCCTTATCCTAATCACTTCAAATTTATTCATAACTCCTACCCTAAGTATGAGCTTGTAGTGCTGACTAAACCTTCCGCATGTCTATATTATCATGGCATTTAATAAAATTAGTACATGCTAGTATAAAACACCGACATCATTTGAAAGAACAATGACAAAATCAAAAATTTGCTTTTCTACCAAATGGCTTTACTAATACAAGGAGTTGATATAGTGATGTTAAGGTGCTATGATATTTATTTTGATGTCTATTTTTTTCTGTATCCTATTGAAAAGAGTGGTAGATACCCAATAGCATCAACCCACCGGCCACGTACCGAGGGGCTTTGATTGATGAATGCACTGATGAAGAGAATAGTACTTAACGAAACCAAGTAGGATCTCTTACGTTTGGACATTGAATTATTCGATGGCAATGATCAAACGGCAGGGAACTACTTACTGATTCTAATATGGATAAATATAGCTAATTTAAGCTATTATGTATTTGTAAAGTCATAAAGCAACGAGCTCTCGAAATATGCTAGTCGTATAGATTATTTGTAAATATAAACTTTGCAAAAAAGAGAGTTGTGTTTAGCCCATCATGGGCAAGTGAGAGATGAAAGGCATAATGAGTGGGCTGCCTAAATTGGTAAAACCTGGCCAACGAACTACAAGGCCCATAAGGTGATTATTTGCTTTTTCCTACACATAGTTGACTCCCCTTGGGAAACCAACGTGATTTTTTATATGCATAATAGCACACCTCTTCGAAAGAACGTCTTTTATAACTTTCCATCGAAATGCAAGTGGGTGCGAAAGACAATCGAAGATCATTCTCAAGCACAAAGTGGCATTTAATTTATGGCAATACCCGATATATTCATTATGGAATTTGCCTGTATGATCGGTGATACAAGTTGACGATTATTGTGTGCATTTTCCGCGTAGTACAAATGCGTTTCGAATATGATGATCGATGATTGAATTTTCCCAACACTTCATCTATCACGATAAGAAGGGGAACTAGGGAAAGTTCCATATGGATTCGGAGTCCGTGGGGCCGATTGGCATTGTCTCTGTTTGGGGCTGTGCTTGACTTTAGAAAAGCTTAATTTTGATACGGGTGAGCTTCTTCAATGCATCAATGTTTAGCGTTGGTTGTGGAATTTACAAATATTTGGCGATGGTTAAGGTTTGAGCTCTCAGCGTTGTTTGGATTCGATGTTGTTGAGTTTCTGATTACGGTTAAAGAGCGATAAGGCTGACTTTGCCATCTCCTTTTTCTTTTTTTTTTTAACTTTATTTTGTGGGGTTTCGAAGTAATTCCCTTGCTCTAGTGCTTGGTGTGCAAATTTGAGAAGTAATTGAGTTAGGCGTTTGAAATATTGGAATTCTTCTAGTGTGATTACACTATTAGAAATATCGTTGAGGGCCTAGGTAAGGACCGTGACTCCTTGTTTGGTCGACGAGGGCTGCCAAGCCTTTGCCTTTGCTTCTCTTATCCTAGTCACTTCATATTTATTCATAACTTTTGCCGCAAGTATGAGCGTGTGGTGCTGACTAAACCCTCCGTACATTTATATATCATGGCATTCAATAAAATTAGTACATGCTAGTATAAAATATCGGCAACATTTGAAAAAACAATGACAACTCAAAAATTCGCTTTTCTACCAAATGGCTTCATTAATGTGGGAAGTTCATATTGTGATGTTAAGGTGCTATGATATTTATTCTGATATCTATTTTTTTCTGTATCCTATTGAAAAGAGTGGTGGATACCCAGTAGCATCAACCCATTGGCAATGCACCGAGGGGCTTTGGTTGATGAATGCACCGATGAAGAGAATAGCACTTGACGGAACCGAATACGACCTCTTACGTTTGGACATTGAATTGTTTGATGGTAATGATCAAATGGTAAGGAACTACATATCGATTCTACTCTAGATAAGTATGCCCAATTTAAGCTATTATATATTTCTAACAGTTATATAGTAACGAGTTCTCGAAATATGCTAGTCATATAGATTATTTGTAAATATGAACTTTACAAAAAAGAGAGTTGTGTTTAGCTTATTATGGGCGAGTGGGAGATGAAAAGTATAATGGGTGGGCTGCCTAAATTGGCCAAACCCGACCAACAAACCACAAGGGCCACAAAGTGGTTATTTGCTTTTTCCTATATTTAGTTGACTCCCCTTGGAAAATCAATGTGATTTTTTATATGCATAATAGCATACCTCTTCGAAAGAATGTCTTTTATAATTTTCCATCGAAACACAAGCGGATACAAAAGACAATCGAAGATCACCCCCAAGCGCAAAGTGGCATTTAATTGTGGCAATACCCGGCATATTCGTTATGTAATTTGCATGTACGATCAATGATACAAGTTGACGATTATTGCGTACGTTTTCCATGTAGTTCGAATGCATTTTGAATATGTTGATCAAGGATTGAATTTTCCCAATACTTCGTCTATCACGATAAGAAGGAGAACTAGGGGAAGTTCCATATAGATTCGAAGTCCGAGGGGCCGATTGGCGTCGTCTCCGTCTGGGGCTGTGCTTGACTTTAGAAGAGTTTAATTTTGATGCGGGTGAGCTTCTTCAATGCACCGATGTTTAGCGTTGGTTGTGGAGTTTACGAATGTTTGGCAATGGCTAAGGTTTGAGGTCTCTAGCATTGTTTGGATTCGATGTTGTCGAGTTTCTCATTACAGTTATAGAGCAACAAGGCTGACTTTATCAGTTTCTTTCTTTCTTTTTCTTTCTTTTTTTAACTTTATTTTGTGGGATTTCAAAGTAATTCCCCTACTCTAGCGCTTGGTGTGCAAATTCGAGAAGTAATTGAGTTAGGCATTTGAAACATTGGAATTCCCCCCATTCTAGTGTGGTTACACTATCAGAAATATCGTTGAGGGCTAGGCGAGGATTGTGACTCCCTAGCTTTGGCCGACAAGGGCTGCCAAGCCTCTGCCTTTACTTCTCTTATCCTAGTCACTTCATAGTTATTCATAACTCTTGCCGTAAGTATGAGCGTGTGGTGCTGACTAAACCCTCTGTACATCTATATATCATGGCATTCAATAAAATTAGTACATGTTAGTATAAAATATCGGCAACGTCTGAAAGAACAATGACAACTCGAAAATTCGCTTTTCTACCAAATGGCTTCATTAATGTGGAGAGTTCATATTGTGATGTTAAGGTGCTATGATATTTATTCTGATATCTATTTTTTTCTGTATCCTATTGAAAAGAGTGGTGGATACCCAGTAGCATCAACCCATTGGCAATGCACCGAGGGGCTTTGGTTGATGAATGCACCGATGAAGAGAATAGCACTTAACGGAACCGAACACGATCTCTTACGTTTGGACATTGAATTGTTCGATGGTAATGATCAAACGGTAGGGAACAACATATCGATTCTACTCTGGATAAATATGCCGAATTTAAGCTATTATATATTTCTAACAGTTATATAGTAATGAGTTCTCGAAATATGCTGGTCATACAGATTATTTGTAAATATGAACTTTGCAAAAAAGAGAATTGTATTTAGCTCATTATGGGTGAGTGGGAGATGAAAAGCATAATGGGTGGGCTGCCTAAATTGGGCAAACTCGGCCAACGAACCATAGGGCCACAAAGTGGTTATTTGCTTTTTCCTATATTTAGTTGACTCCCCTTGAAAAACCAACGTGATTTTTTATATGCATAATAACATAAATCTTCGAAAGAACGTCTTTTATAACTTTCCATCGAAACGCAAGTGGGTACAAAAGACAATCGAAGATCACCCTCAAGCGCAAAGTGGCATTTAATTATGGCAATACCGGGTATATTCGTTATGTAATTTGCTTGTACGATCGGTGATACAAGTTGAGGATTATTGCGTACGTTTTCCATGTAGTTCGAATGCATTTCGAATATGTTGATCGAGGATTGAATTTTCCCAATACTTCATCTATCGCGATAAGAAGTAGAACTAGGAGAAGTTCCATATGGATTCGAAGTCCGTGGGGCCGATTAGCGTCATCTCCGTTTGGGGTTGTGCTTGACTTTAGAAGAGCTTAATTTTGATGCGGGTGAGCTTCTTCAATGCACCAATGTTTAGCGTTGGTTGTGGAGTTTATGAATGTTTGGCAATGGCTAAGGTTTGAGCTCTCTAGCGTTGTTTGGATTCGATGTTGTCGAGTTTCTCATTACAGTTATAGAGCAATAAGGCTGACTTTACCAGTTCCTTTTTCTTTCTTTTTTTAACTTTATTTTGTGGGATTTCAAAGTAATTCTCTTGCTCTAGCGCTTGGTGTGCAAATTCGAGAAGTAATTGAGTTAGGTGTTTGAAACATTGGAATTCCCTCGTTCTAGTGTGGTTACACTATCAGAAATATCGTTGAGGGCCTAGGTGAGGACCGTGACTTCCTAGCTTTGGCCGACGAGGGCCGCCAAGCCTTTGCTTCTCTTATCCTAGTTACTTCATATTTATTCATAGCTCTTACCGCAAGTAGGAGCGTGTGGTGCTGACTAAACCCTCTGTACATCTATATATCATGGCATTCAATAAAATTAGTACATGTTAGTATAAAATATCGGCAACGTTTGAAAGAACAATGACAACTCGAAAATTCACTTTTCTACCAAATGGCTTCATTAATGTGGGGAGTTCATATTGTGATGTTAAGGTGCTATGATATTTATTCTGATATCTATTTTTTTTCTGTATCCTGTTGAAAAGAGTGGTAGATATCCAGTAGCATCAACCCACCGGCCATGCACCGAGGGGCTTTGGTTGATGAATGCACCGATGAAGAGAATAGCACTTGACGGAACCGAATACGATCTCTTACGTTTGGACATTAAATTGTTTGATGCTAATGATCAAACAGTAAGGAATTGCATATCGATTCTACTCTAGATAAGTATGCCCAATTTAAGCTATTATATATTTCTAACAATTATATAGTAACGAGTTCTCGAAATATGCTGGTCATCTGATTATTTGTAAATATGAATTTTGCAAAAAAGAGAGTTGTGTTTAGCTTATTATGGGCGAGTGGGAAATGAAAAGCATAGCTGGGCTGCCTAAGATGGCCAAACCTGACCAACGAACCACAAGGCCCACAAGGTGGTTATTTTGCTTTTTCTTACAAATAGATGACCCCCCTTGGAAAATCAACGTCTCATTGACCCTTACTGGCACAGAAAAAAAAAAGAAATGGAAAACAATTAAAAATTTAAAAAATCTAAGTGATAATGGAAAATTGTGCAAGAAATCTACATGGGACGATTTGATTTGTCGGAAATGACACACAAATGATAGATTTGACTCCGAGGTGGCATTTAAGATAGCAAAAAAAAAAAAGTTATGACACTCCTGTTTTTCTTATCCATAAGTTTCGACAAGTGAACCCTTTGTTGGTCAAACACTCATACCTTGGTTTTCTTGTATTCTCGAATTAGGATTAAGAGGTTTGTCAATTATAACATGAGTAATTCCACTAATCTCTAAGACATGAAGCATTTCAGTGCTTGAGCACACATTAATTCAAGTAAAATCCTCATGCAAGATTGCTCAAAAAGTTCGAGACAATTTCATGGGTCACCCCAAAATGAGTCACTTTCTAGCTTGCTATACTTTCTGCGAAATTTAAAGTTTCCTAACCAGCTCATAGAGCAATGTTGGGCCAAATTAGATAAAACACTCATTCCAGATCCAAGGATAAATTAAATATTTTGCTCCATTTCAATTGTTCACATCAATAGAGAAGAATACAACCGGACGACTAAGTAAGCAACAATAATTGAGAGGAGAAATTATCCAGAAAGTCCTAAATATCTTCTACGACGGTCAATTCAATACTAAATCTTTCAATTTTTCCAATTTAGTCCTAAATCTCATACGATTTGCCAATGAATCATTGATGTACAACACTGATGTAGATAATTTTTACTATTTTTTTTAAAAAAAATTCTGAATTTATCTTCTTCTTTTCCCTTTTTTCTCTGCTCTTTTTTTTTGCTTCTTGGCTAGTGGGGTCATCAGGCCTGACGATCCTCGCCTATGGCCTACGAGGGGGTTATGGCCCTCGCCTGTTGGCCAGCGAGGGCCACGTGCCCTTGCTCGTGGCCGTCAACTGGGCCCTAGTGCCCTCGCCAACCAAAAACAAAAAAGAAAAACGAAAAACGAAAAAAAATCGAAAAAAAAATAAAAAAAATTGCAAAAATTATTCATGTTAGCGTTGGCTATGTTACGTAGGTCAACCGATATTAACCGGACTACCATGTTAGTGATTTCCATTCAAAATCGATAAATTGTTAAAAGGTTTATGATTAAATTGGCAAAATTAAAGAGTTTATGATTGAATTGATTGCCATAAAAAAGGTTTTAGATTTTTTGGACAATTATCCAATAATTATAATAGTATAAAAACCATACGACTACATTCTTTAACAAGTGAATCCTATTACATCATTACATACTCTCCTTTTATCAGAGAATGTACAAAGAAAAGGAATCTTTCCTTAAGGCTGAAAAAAATTAACCCTAATCTTTCAAATCCTGTCCCCTTTGATTAGATAAGTTCTCTAAATGAATGCATTTCACAGCTTATTATTATCTCATCGTTTATGAAAGAAGTCAAAGTGTCATTGTGATTGAGCCACTTTAGCAACCAAATACTCATAGAACAAACTAAAAGATCATGCAGTTAATGTCATCCCACTTGTATAGAATTTCCAGCATATGGAGTAGATTAGGTACCCCTGGCAAAACTTCTCTCGATATCTCAGCCAATTTTGATTGTTGATTTATGAAACGAGGTTGTTATCGACTGTGGATATTTGTCGAGGCACTGAGAGGAGTATTGTGCGGGATAGAGGATATTTACGAGTCGTAATGTAATTGAGATAATGTCCCTAGAGTATAAATTCAGTATTGGCCCTCTACTCTTTTTCAAAGTGATCTATGAACTTCCTCAAATTGCCCATCGTTGGTCCTTCGAAGAATCCAGCGCCGGATTTTGCTCATGCATACTTGGTGTTAAAAATTGGCCATGAATGGATGCCCAAACTCTATCCGACAATGGTGGCAGCTACAAAGCTTAAGTGACTGAGTGATCGGCGTTGCCTCGTGAGACTAGCACAAACATGAGCCCCCACATGGTAACCGCCAGCTCCTCTTCTCCCCTTGAATTCTTGAACATGGAAAACGAAATTCACACACACCGTTGCTGTCAACTCACAAGCAATCGCCATTGCTGCGCAATACAAGCCATCGTCGTCGCCTCATGAGACCCACGTACGGCTACTGTCACATGGTGGCCGACCCCCCTCTCGAGAAAGAAATTTGAATCTCAGAGCTAGAAGAAGAAGAAGGAGCCTCATGCATGCCGTCGCCTCTAGCTCCTCGTCGCCCCACGAGATAGTCTAGCCGATGTTGTCACCTCAAGTGTCATCACCGTCGCTTCTTGAGCTACCGGTTTCCGTTTCCTCTCTCTACTCTATCACAAATCCAAGAATAGAAGAGATGTAGAGGTGACCAATGGTGGTCCTCCTTAGTTGACTACCAAGAGGTGGTCGTCCGCCTCAGACGATGGTAACTACTGCTGGCGACCGTCTTTGAGGCTTTGAAGCGGTGGGCCACCTGCGGATGCTATGTCCCTCCCTGTCTCTCTCAATTGTTTTTTTTTTTTTTAACTTTTTATTTTGGTTGTTGGGGCACCACATAAGAAATTTGAGGGAATCAGACCGTGACGCATGTAATCCAACGTTCAACTCACCCACTACTCAAGCACTAGGTTGAAACTCTTGAAAAGTAAATGGGTCAATTTGAACTAAAAAAAAAAAAAAGTAGAGAGTCAATTTTGAATTTTGAACGAAAGTATGGATCCTACATCATCCCATCGCATTCCCAAAACTTCTAATCAGTATAAATGGCTCAACAAACTTTAAAATGATATCGATTTTCATCCATGATTAGTTGTATCCGGGTACTTACGTAAGTCCTTATGCTCTTTACTTCAATCGTGAAGTTGCCGACATTTAGATACTCTAAAGTTGATTATGTGTCTCAACAGATTGCTAATTATGCATGAAAATTACTAAAAGTTGAAAAGTTATCAACCACATAAACTATAGCATTCTTCTATTTTAAAAGTTACCAAGCAATATCATTACTAGAAAAAGATAAGACACTCAGATAGTCAAACTTTAAATGAGAACTTAGTATTAAAATGAGAAGTGACTAACAACGTTTGAGAGAGTTTTAGGGAATGCCCTTGTGTAAATACAAAAGATTTTAGGCCAAAGGGTTTTGACTAAATTCAAATAGCATGTGTGAACACTATTACATCCAATCTAAAAAACAATTGTTAAAATATAAATTAAAAAGAAGAAGGAAACCCCAGCTCAACTACCTCAGGCGCCGGGCCGTCCGGAAGTCGCATGACCTCAAGCAAGGCTCCCAAGCACCAGATTCGACTTGCTAACGATAGATCCGGCTCGTCGGTGACGTCACACGAGCTTACACGGTGAAAATGGTACGGGGCAAAACCGAAATCTAGATAGTTTATTTGAGGGCAAAGTTATAAGGGAAAATAATCTTTTAATATCCCGAAAATGCTCAAAAACCAAAATCGAGTAGGACTTGCATCTGGTTAAAGATCGTTGGGAATGCCGACTTTGGTTCAAAAACCTTCGAATTTCTTGCCAAGCACCTCTCCCTTTGGCACAAAGGGGCTTTTGGAGGTCCTTAAAAAGCCCATTTACAAAATGCCCAACTCAAAATGCAGCCGAAGGATAATGGACCACACCACGCACGTCTAATTTAGCGAGGAAATTCTCGATGGAGCCTTCATCTCAAGTACGTCGTGGGTAAAAATTGAGAAAAGGGGCAAAAAAAACTAGATGGACCTTTTCGTAATCACGCCCAGCCAATAGCCGAACTGCTCCGTGCGCACGGGGGCTGAAGCCGCCCTTGTTGCTCGACCAGGCCGCGCCGTCGAACCGTGGAAGGAACTGGAAGAGCGAGCTAATCATTCATCGTGGAAGAGTTGCAGTGAAGGAGAAGACGGTCCAACTTCGTCCCCAAAGTTTCCCCAATCCTCGTCCTCGTTTTCAGACCCAATTCCTCAAATCTCAGGTTGGTCGCAGGTACGAGAGAGGGAGGGAGGGAGGTAGGGGAGGGAGGGAGGGATGGAGGTGGAATTGGAGGGGAGAGTGAAGCCGCTGGGGTACAAGGTGAAGGCAACGTCGAGGGAATCGCCGTCGCAGAAAGCAGCCCACATACTCGACCCTGACCTCCGCACTCACTGGTCCACCGGCACCAACACCAAGGAGTGGATCTTACTCGAGCTCGATGTACTCTCTCTCTCTCTCTCTCTCTCTCTCTCGCTCGCTCGCTCGCTCTCTCTCGCACCCATCCACACAGACCCATTGGACTAGATATGTATTTTGCGCCTTCGTGCTTCTTCTGCTGCGATTGCGCGCCGTGCTCGTCTCGTTGCCAGCGGTGGACCCAGAGAATTTGAACTTGGGAGGGGGAAAGCTACGACCTTTGGCCGAAAAAATCTCGACTTTGGGGGCGAGACATGCGAATTTTGCGTGAAATATTTCACTGAATATAGCTAATGGTAGTTAAATGATGCCCGAGCAAGTGTCAGCTATCGCTTGCCCCCCTGCAGCTGTCTCTATTTGCGAACGCTGGTCATGCGTAATATGATTTTGTCTCGCGATTTTAGTTCGACAAAGAGTTCCGCATATGCGTGATGTGTACTGGCAGATTGCTGTTTACTGAATGGTTTTAAGTGTGTGCCGAGTACCTCTCCTGTGTTTTTTTGTTGAGTAAATAATTAATTTTTGGGAAAGAGACTCCGTGCAAGTATCGAGCCTTGGGATGCACCATTCTTTGTTTTAGGTTATTTTGGATCCTGAAGTTAACCTTGCTAAAAGTTCACATCCCTTTGGGAGAAGGCATGGGCATTTAGACCATTGCTGATCTTTCGGGCTGTTATTTTGGGTCCTTCTCTATTTAGTTTCCTGGCTATTTTTGACACGAGGTATAGGAACAGATAGTGGAGCTGGAGAGTTCTCAAAGCTAACTCTTTAGAAACACCGGCAATTAACAAAGGCTGGTAGGATGGCACTCATTAGGAGTACTTTTTCTAATCTTTTATTGATTGTACGTCACTATCTGTTATTCCTTGCTTTGGATCAAGAAGATTGGAAAGCATTCCGTCAAGATTTTAAGGGGTCATACAGATGGAGAGTTCAGATATGACATGGCAAAGTGCCTGACAGATGTGCAATGAGGGAAGACTGTTACAATTTTCGGAGAGCTCTCTTTTGCAGATGGCAGTGGCACCTCATGGTAGAGAAGGGCAGTTTCTTATGGACTATAACAGCTGCCAAGTGTGGTACTTCCCATAATGATTACATCTTCTAAGCTGTAGCACTGGAACTAGCCTTTGTAAGTGGATAGGCAGGAACTTGGACTATTTTGTGTCTGACAACATGGGGAATCAATCTACTTTTGGAAAGATATATAGTATCTATAGTTCTTAAAATCTTCAAAAGATTGGGCATCAGAACACTTATTTGACTCCTTTGATTAAGTTCATAGTTCTCAGTTGTGCTCTGAGCTTAGCGATAGGGCAGTGTGGCGACACAACACAAATGGTATGATTTCAGTGAAATCTGCTTATAGGAGGTTTCGTGCTATTAGCACTGACACGTCCTGTATTTGATTCTCTTGGAAAATCTACTGAAATCTAACGTGCTTGCTAGATTGGCTTTTTTAAGGTGGGATTGTGCTTGGAAGGAGATTCTAACTACTTTAATTTAACAAAAGGGGGGGTTCAATGCCTGCTAGGAGGTCTTGTCTCTGCAGAGGGGATGCTGAGACTGTGATCATCTTCTTCTTGGGCATCTGCATACTATGGAACGCTCATCCCTAGCACTCATATGATTGGATTGGGTGGTGGCCGGTTCCATGTTAGGAAAATACTTCGAGCTTCTTCTGTCTTACTGGTTTGCAAAGAAGGACGAAATACTTTGGTTTCAATTCCTTCGTCCATATTTGGATCATTTGGGGTAGAAGGGATTTGAGAATGAAAAAGTCCCCAAAGTGTTGTGAAGGATGGATGGTTCTCCACACTTCATGTTGGTCTTGTATTGGCAAGTCATTTGATACACTTTTTCTAGAGTAGTTGGATCTTTTTCCTTGTTATTTGTATGTAAACAGGTTGGCCCCTGCCCCCTGCCCTTGCCAAATCTTTACTCATTTATTAGAAGAAGAAAAACAAGAATGGGGCTTTCTATTTTAGTTCCTACACCTTGCAAATAAAAGACAGGCTTCCAATGCCTCCTTCAAGAGACCAATTAATCTCTTCCTTCCTAATTCTTCTTCCCTCCAACTAGTTCTTACAGTACAACTGACTTCATTTTTTGTTTTTCACATGTTGGTATCATGTGACAGTCCAGCAAGAAATGAGAAAAGAAAAAGGTTCCCATAAGTTGAATAAATCATGGAACCTTAGACATTGCATCAATATAAAAGCTTGACTTTCTTTTTTTAATAAGGAAATGTATATGTCATAGATAATTATCAGAATTTTGCAAGGAGTGCTCTCTCTCTCTCTCTCTCTCTCTCCAGTTATACTGATTTTGATATTTCATGTTCATTTTCAGGAACCTTGTCTTTTGTCACATGTAAGGATCTATAATAAGTCTGTTCTTGAATGGGAGATTGCAGCTGGCTTAAGATACAAGGTTACATGCTTTGACTTACATTAGTTTTGAACTTCTTTTAAGTCATTGATAATGTTCCTGAAAAACTAATTAACTGACTATTGACGTGTCTTTTCATTATTTTGGTATTTATGTGGTTCCTTTATTATTCCTTTGTTCGATTTCAACTTATGTATATTGAGTCATCTGATCTGCACAATGCACATGATATATTGTTAGACATATTCTAATATAATTTAGTTATGATAGTAGGCCCTCTAAGTTGGATGGTTGTATATTCAATTTCTATAGAACACTTATTCACATCTAATTTCTGCCTTTTTTCTGATTAAAATTTGAAAAACTAATTTATTGAAGTATAAGGGAATTTAGGTGATATTCCTAAATCTGTGCATTTTTCAGTCCCTAGTATCCTCTAATCTAGTAATTGTGTCTATTAATGTGGATTTATTGGTCTGAGTATATGTACATTTTTCAAGACATTGCTCATGTATGGTTTATGGTTATCCAAGATAACTTGGCATTTGATTATACTGTTTAATATGACTTTTTGGTGGTTTCTAGCTATTTAATAGCTCAAAGATACGATGTATTATTGATAGCCATTTAAGTAAGGAAGGCCACACATACATTTATAACGTAGAAAGTATGGCACAATGGATGTGCCAAATTTGGGAGGGGGGGGACATCATACTGAATAATTACATTTAATTATAGAAAAGAATACTCCTGAGTCCTAAACATCAATGACTAGCTCATAACATGGAAATATATCGACTGGAACATTTTACTTGTGACCATTCCTAGATTGCCTTTTTGTTGGGACTTCCTTTTCTGTAATGGCTTTCATTGGGAACATCTTACTCAGAGGTGTAGCTTCTTGATGATTATTGAAAACAATTTCAAAGAATAATTCTCAGCTTTTGCTGTTTGAAATAAGTACATCTTTTGATTTGGAGTTGTGAAGCATTCCTATTTGAAAATGCTTTCAGCTTTCATTCTTGAGCTTGTTGAGAGAGATGGATATCCCATGAGACTCTGTGATTATTGGTTTGTTAACAATCTGCTGCAGGTGTTTTCACATTTCTAGGAATACTAAAAAACATTCATATTGCAAATTTTAAAGTTTGATGGAAACGTGTCTAGCCAGAGTTGAGTTCAGTTACTGTTTCATACTCTAGTGTTGAAGTTGGTCACGAAGGTTTTTCTACTCCTCTTCACCTCCAAACTGCTGTGTTATGTTGTTCTGGTTGTTTTAAAATGCGACATCATATTTCCAATTGATACTGTGCAGCCACCACAAGCTGATCCTTCTTGAACTTCCATGATGGATGGTTTACCTATTAAAGCTCATTGAGGAGGAACAGAGACTCGATTACTGGTGGCTTAGCTGCTTTTCGATTTACCAAATGAGATCTAGGAGTTTTGCACTGTAACCCCTCAAAAGTTTACTATGAATAGCTCCCAATATTTTAGCTAATGCCCAAACTATTAGAAAGATGGTTACTAAATGAAACAAGAGATTAGAAAGTGTGCTTTTTAATCACGGCCAAGCTTGCTCCTTTTGAAAGGAAGCAATGTATGTGTTTTCTTGGAATTCTGATGGGATAAAAATGTTATTCTTCTTTTCCTTGGTCATTATGAATCATATGAGTATACTCAAATGTCGTACATATTGAATATTCTGGGACTATTACATAAGCTTCAATTTTTGCTAATCAAAGTCGTCTGTTAAGGCATCATGAATTGGAGTTCTAGTTTATGCTTGGTGAAGTAATTATCAATTAGAAGTCTAGTTCTGATTAGTGAGCATGGATAGAGGCTTATAAAATCAATTCCAAATCAAACAGATATGTGCAAAAGAAGAACCAAAGTCAGTGCGTAATAAATGTCCTTTGGAGGTTGGATAGAAACAACCATGCATTAGTTGCACGAAAGAAATAGTTGCGTGTGCGTTCTATGGGGCTTTTGGCATTTGTAAAGGTTTGTGATGTTTGATGTAGACTAGAATGAGCTTGATCGATATGTTCACATTGCTCCTCTGCATATTGAGAAGATTGCAGTTGTTTTAATAGATTAATAAATTTTGATGAGAGAGTGCCCTTCATTGAAGAACTCATGATAATTTAGACAATAATTATACAAAATAATTAAATGCAACTAGAGAAAGTGTAATATGTTTTTATGGTTCTCAATTGATTAAAATATCAAAATAGAAAAATTGCTGGTTTCTGACGAACATATTTGTATTTCCAGTGTGAAATGATATATTTGTGGGCAATAATTTTCTTTTCAGCAAAGTTATCTTGTCTGGACTGGGAATTCTTGTCAGGTGTTTGTGGAAGATGAATTTTGAATGATAGTCTGATCTGCTATGATTTTGTACCAGCCGGAGACATTTGCAAAAGTGCGTCCTCGCTCTGAAGCACCACGTAGGGAAATGACGTACCCTACTAATTATACACCATGCCGCTATGTTCGGATATCATGTTTGAGAGGAAATCCAATTGCCATATTTTTTATTCAGGTAAATGACATGATTTATTTAGTGTTATTTGGTGGTAAAATTTTAGCCAACTGAGTAAGTAGATTTTTTGTTTTCTATTTGACTGAAACATAGTCCATCGCGATTTCTATTGGAGAGTCTAGTGTATAATTTCTTTATGTTAAGGGTCGATGGTTACAGATTTTGAGTTCGTGGGTTAGCGAAAAACCTCTTTTCAATTTGGTTGTTTGTTGTAGTTTATAAATTCTCTTCCTCTGAAATTTTGTGTAAGGGTGGATTCCCCTTGAGACCTTATGGAATTATATGGTTTAGCATTTAACAAATCATTTAGCCATGTTCATGTCATGGAATTGCATAAGTATGGAAGAAATTTTAAATGCTTGTAGCTGTAACACCCTTAATCTTAAGTGCTTAGGGGGTTACTTTATGCTATCATTATTTATTATTACTTTACTATCAACCAAAAGGCTAAAGTCCTGTGAAATTGGGCTAATGCAGTGAGATCTGGGAGTTCTCTGTACTCTGAATTCCTTATTTGCGAGGGTCTTTTGATTGAGCTTGGCATGTAATATACCAGATATTAGCAACACCAGACCAAAAGGAAGGCAAGTTCATTTAACACTATTTCCTTCGACAATTAGTGCCATGGGTTTCTAGGATAGATTTCTCAAAGAGATGTCGTCCCACTGACCACCATAACACTATGTTTGGGGAAAAAAGTTAGAAGGAAAAGAAAATAAGGAGATAGTGGCGGAGATGAAAGTTGGAAGGAGTGAGAATCACAAGGTATATTGTTGTTTGGAAGAAAGGAAAGAAAATTGGAAAGAAAGTTGCTTGGGAATTAGTTAATAACAATATATTACCTTTTTGCCTTTCTAATGGGTCATTTTGGTTTCGTTACAAGGATAATTTCGGAGTTTCAATTACATTTGTCCCACTTTCTCTCCAAAATGGGAAGGATTGGTGGAGCCAAGGGAAATTTTTTTTATCACTTTTCCATTTTCTTTTGTCGTTCCAAAACAAGGGATTTGTACTTTTCTTCTCCCCTTATCTTCCTCTTTTTATTCTTTCCACCCATAATTCCCTTTCCAAACAGAAGCACAAGAGTCAAGACCAAAAACAACATAAAGATGAACCAGTTAGTACATAGTGAAGTTCAATGGAGCTACTTAAAGTCCGTCATATCCACAAAGTCTGAAAAAAAAAAAAACAGAGGATTCCACGGTTCCCCGCGTATGCGGTATTATGTGCTTTATACACAATGGTATATGGTCTTATCCGCCTAAATCCAGAAAAAGCTTAGTGCAGTGCTTACTGATGAAGTGAAAAGGAAAATCGTCTCCCTACCATAGTAACATGCCCGGTAAAATTCAGCATTGTTTCTTACCCTGAAGAAAACGTTAAAACAGTTCAGAATGAAAAGCCTAATAAGTGAATCTTCAAGGTCTAGTCGTGGAGATCCACCTGGCACTTGCCCTTTTGAAATTCACTTGATTTAACTACGATTGGATATTTAAAATTCTGAATCAGACAATTATCTATTTAAGAGAAATTGTTTTTCCAGATTTTGAACTGCTACTTCTTATATGGTGTATTTTATTATTGTGGTCTCTCCTTATTGTTTGTTATCCTTAAATATGCTTGAAAGTCTTATGAACATAGCATCTATTTCATGACTGTTCAGTGATTATTTAATTATCCATATTTTGCAGTTAATTGGAGTTCCTGTGCCTGGTCTTGAACCAGAGTTCCAACCAGTTGTCAGTCACTTGTTGCCACACATCATAGGCCACAAGCAAGATGCTCAGGATGTGCACCTTCAGGTGGATGACATATGCTGCCACCTAATCTTTATTTGGTCTTGTTTTAAATTGTTTCATTTTATATCTGATGCTTGTTGATCTGTAGCTGCTTCAATACATGACATGCAGATTGCTTCCTTTCCTTCCCCAACTTGAGGTGATTTATTGATCTCATTTTTTATTATAGATCATCTCCTTTTTATTATGATCTTGGGTAACATGGATTTTTAATTCCAGGGAGACCTGAGCAGCTTTTCTGATGCTCCTGAACCTAGCCTTCGTTTTCTTGCTATGGTTGTGGGTCCATTTTACCCTATACTTCACATTGTCAATGAACGGTTAGTTCACTTGAAGTTACCTGTCTTTCCAGTTGGATTTATACTTCTATGAGGATCAACAATCAATCAAATTAGTGATAAGGAATTTTCTTTTAAATAATTAAAAGATATTAAGGGGAGGGCTCTGAAGATATGGACAAATACACTAGGAAGTGGTGCAAAAGGATTGAGTAGGACACTGCTTAACTTGAAATGGCATTCTTGATGTTGTTGATGTTGCTGCAGCTGCAGCTGCTGTTATTGTTGGTTAATAAAAGAATTCTCAATAATTGGCATGGGTTGTGCTTACTATTAACAACTAATTTCCAAGAAAGATGTATGAATTAAGTGGAAGCCTTTCTATCTAGAAAACTGACCATGACCATTCATGATAGCACCTTTTGTTTTCTAGTTTTTTGGTTTCTGTTTGTATATAAAGAAGGCATGGTGTGCAAATGAGACATTTAAAGTGCCAATGATCACATGTCTTGTAGTATTTTGCTGCATGTCTAGGAGAAAATGGCATCTGGCCAGTGATGGCAATATCAATTTGGATTCAAGAATGCATTCTGCCGCTTCTTTCATGGTGTTGATGAATGGAAGCTAATTAATTGTTTTATTTTTGAAGTCTTATGTTCTAAGGCAAGGGGATCAACTTCCCCATTTCATTTAAATATTGGAATGGCGGTCTTGAATTAAATGCTTGCTAGAGGAGTCGATTCAGGTTTGTTAAGATGTTCGGACTAGAGATGGTCATATTAATATCTCTTACCTCTTATTCGCTGATGATACTATGGATTTCTCTGGCTCAAGTGAGGAGGATCTTTTAAATTATAGAAATTTGCTCTGCTTTGTAGCCGTATCAGGTTTGAAGTTTGACTTATCAAAAGTGGCCTAATAACAGTATGCCTGGCATGGTAGCAGATGTCAAAGAGCGGCAGATACTGGCTCGACTTTTGTCTTTATTCCCTTCCTTCTTCAGTGGCCAAAAGAATTAAAAAGAATGGAGATGTTGCAAAACGATTCTTTTGGGAAGTTTGGAAAGGCAAGAAAGTTTCACCTAGTAAATTGGGCAAAGGTCAAATGGCCTTTTGTTCAATGAGGGCTGCAAGAAAAGTCTTTTTAAAGGATCTCCATGGAAAATGGCTGTGGAGAAAGATAATGTTAAGAGGCCAACTGCGATGAGAATTGCTTACTATTTCATGAGTCATCAACTTCGGATGGGTGACTCCTGAACAATGACACTTATGGCACTGGAGTTTGGAGATAAAATAAGGAAAAAATGGCCTAAATTTATGCATTTTATTAAGTTCAAAGTGGGAAATGGCTTCTCGATCTCCTTCTGGTATGACAGGTTGGTGCACATACCTTCCTTGAAGATAGGTCAAACGAACTTTTGTTCAATGAGGGCTGCAAGAAAAGTCTCTTCAAAGGATCTCCTTGGAAAATGGCTATGGAGTACTTAATGTTAAGAGGCCAACTAGGGTGAGAATTGCTGACTATTGTATGAGTCATCAACTTTGGATGGGTGACTCCACTGAACAGTGAAACTTATGCCATTGGAGTTTGGAGATGGATAAGGAAAAAATGGCCTAATTTTATGCATATTATTGAGTTCAAAGTGGGAAATGGCTCCTCCATCGTTCTCGTATGACAGGTTGGTGCATGAACGTTCCTTGAAGACAGCTTTTTCGGATTTGTTCAGAATAGCTTCCTGCAGGAAAATGCTAGTAGTTTGTTCTGTTTCCTTTCTGATGGATTGTAATCTGCAATGCTTCTTAGAATATGGGCTAATGATGGAGATATCAACAGACTTCAGAGCTTTTCTTGAGATTTTTCAGTTTGCTAAACTGGGGCTGTGAGATGACATGGTTTGTTGGAGATTATTGAAGGACAGAGATTTACTGCTAAACCCTTCTACCATGCATTTACTCAACATCTGCAAGTAGGATGGAGCTTTCCCAACTGATTTAATATGGAAAGCACCCTCTAGAGTTGCCTTTTCTTTTTGGGAGGCTACGTGGTGGTATATCTTGACCATTGACAATATGCAATGGAGAAACTTCAACTTGGTGAATACGTGTTTTTATGGAAAACCCTAGTGAGTCTGTTTGTCACCTTTTCTCCACTGCAATTGGATGAGGTGATTTTGGCATTCCGCCTTGGCAATGGATTGTATAACTCGGTTTGAATATGCTGGTATTAAAGAGGAAATGTGGGTGTGGAAACGTCTTCTTTTTCGCCAAGTTAAGGGGGAAGGGCGTAATGCTTTCGACCATCGCTCCAGCTAGTTTTTTTTTTTATGGATAATTTGGAGGGGGGTGAAATCTCAGGGCTTTGAAAACAAAGGTTCTAGTATTGGTTGTGTAAAATAGATGGGTAAAAAGTTATTTAGTTTCTGGTCCACACAAAGATCACTAAAATGACACCTTTTCTTCGCTGGATTTGATAGACCGTGTCTCTTGTATCTAGCTTTTTACAAGGTTGTTACCCACTTGGTACCCTTTCAATGAAAATTGTCTTTAACATTCAAAAAAGTACTAATAGCTCGTTGATGTGGCAAACTAAACATACCCACCAAATGGATATAAATAAACTAGATCCTATAAGTTGAATTGGTAAAGAATGTTGCATAATGCTACGGTTTTCTTAAACCAGGGACTGATGCATGAGAATGCCATACAGTTGATATAATCATCCACTAAAATTTTATTCTATGAAAACTGGTCTATAAAAAAAACAAAAAACAAAAATCCTGTCCTGAGAAGCCGACATATTGTATTTTGCTGTTTTAAAATTATCTGTATGGTATGGATCTGTGATTTAACTAGGTTATGCTAAGGTTGCATGTGTAATTTTATCTGCTATAGATGAATTATGAGCTGAGCTGTGGAGGGTGATATTGTGATGCAGTGAAACGACGAAGTCTTCGTCAAATGTCACGGATTCTGAAGTTCCTAAAAATAATCAACCATCGTCAGTGATAACCGTCTCCTCAAATTTTGAGGTACTTTTTTCTTCTCCTTGACTATTTCTGATTTGCAGCCTGATAACCTCACTAATTACTTTCCTGAAAGACTATCTCTTAGCACCCTGTTTCCCCCGCCCAGGTCCAATTGCTGTCCACTCCTTTATTTGTTGGTGAAACATGGATGGGAGTCATCTCTTTTCTGAAAGATTTTCTCTTTGCACCCTGTTTCATTTTTTTCTGTCATTGGCGAGGTTTTGTGTTCCTTTAGTGAGGAGAATAATGATTTACTTGATGATACATATGGATCGATTGTCAACCATAGTCATTACATTACGTAATTCTGGAACTGAAAGTGAGGATAATGGTGACAAATCAGTGATATGTAGCGGTGTCATTTTGTTCATGTCATTATCGCGTGAACCTGTTTGACAAAAATAAATATACTGGTCATATGTGGGTTGAACTTGCATAACCCGAAGTGACCTAGTCTGACCTCGTCAGTGAAATGTATTGTGCCATCTTGATACACGGTTTAATGACCTACGATAACCTATATATTTTCAATAAGGTTAATCTTTTTGTATTCTCTTAATACTAATGAATATGTTAACAGTGAATATTGATGCTAATGATTGTTCAATTTCAATAAGTTACTCTAGTTGGAAAGTTTTTCTTGGTAAAGTAGGATTACTTCCGAATTCTTTTTAAAAATTAAACCAAATAAGGAACTAGCTCATAGTTTTGTTGATTTTTTCTGAAATTATTTGGTTTTTGATAGATAATCATATTAAACTTGTCAATTTCATAAATAAAGGCAACAAAAACTAAGTTGTATCAAGAAGCTATAAGGGTTTTTTTGGCTCTTGGTGGGGTTGGACTGATTAATTAGACAGGTTATGTGAGTCATCTTTGATTTACCTATTTAACAAGTGGATCATGTTCAGGAGGAGTTTTCAAGAAGATTAATTAGATATAAGTTGTGTTTGGGTTGACCTATTTAATAATACCCCTTTAAGTTGACAGACACAATCCATTGGTGCAAATTGACACCTTTATTGATATGTAACTTCCACCTGTCACAACAATATATAATTGTGGTATGTTAAATTATTTGTTTTAGCTGAATACTTTAGATATTTATTTCTCTACTGCTTTGTGAGCTAAGATCCCCATAGTTTTGGTCATCTTCCAGGTTCAAAGGTAGGATACACTTTTCCTTTTGCATTCTTTATACGGAAAAAACTTTCATCATCTTATAGTACTGATTGCAGGTAACATAATTTCTCTTTTTCTTCACACATGCAGCCTCGGCGATTTCGGAGTGCATCACCATTATTTATATCCAGCTCTACTGTTTTCCGGTCAGATGCAGTTTTTGTGCTTCTTAGAAAGGCCTATAAAGATTCTGACTTGGGAGCTGTCTGCAAAGCAGTAATAACATCATCCTCTGCTCCTACTTTCAAGATTTGGTCACAATCTAAACCTATTCTAATTTTTTTGATTTTCTCGTTCAAATTTTGCAGGCTTCTGTGATTCTGCAAAAGTTCATTGAGCCTGCTGTAGGGCAAGAGACATTTAACCCTTCATGTGATGAAGCACCGGGTTTGGAGGATAACGCAATGCCTGCATTTGGCAATCCTTTTTCCTTAACTGATTTCTGTAGCTTATTTGGAGAGGAATTCCAGATGCCTGATGATCGATCAGATTCTAGCTACCTGAGCATTTTGGATATATGGGCAGTGGAAGAAGGAATTATGCATGTGCTTTATGCCTGTGCGTCACAGGTCAATTGAGTTTTAGGCATACAGTGCTCCTCTTTTCATGACATCCCTTATTTATTGTGCTTTTGGTCCATGGATCTTGTCATCATTTTTTGTGTACTTTATATACTTCACAGCCCCAGCTTTGCAGAAAACTAGCGGAGAACTCTGTGGAGATGTGGTCAGCTTTACCGCTTATGCAAGCATTGTTGCCAGGTCGAGCACCATGAATCAGAATTCCTTTAGGAGGATATTACTTCTGAATTTATTTTAGAGAAGCAATGTTTGTAGTCTTGAAAACATTTGGAACCGTAGATTTGTAGTTAATGCAGAATGCTGTGTGTGAATAGACATGGTACAATTTAGTTATTCTTATTCAACTTATCCAATTTTCAAAACATTATGTTGAATTCTTTAAATACCAAAATATTTACAGTAGGGTTGGTTGCATGTTCCTTTCACTTAGAAATCAGTGACAATGTTTCTTCTATCCTTTCGATTATTAGATTATTTTCTCATTCTTTCTTTTGTGGCAAATTTGTCCTCAATGCTAGTTTTTCTTTCAAAGTTAATGTGTGCTGTTACCTTGGTTCAATGTTACTAATTAATGTGTAAACTTTTTGTGTTAGCAATTTTTTGAAATATTTCAGAAGCACAGAAAGAAAACATGGGTTTCTACTTGAACAAGTAGCAGGGCCTTTTAATATTTTCTAGCATAATCGGAATCTACTTTATTGAGATTACTATACCAACTTTCAAGCCAAAACGAAAAATAAATAAAAAAACTCATATGTCAAACTGAATCAAGCTTTCTGAATTTACGTTTGCTGTCTTAGAGGATGCCGCTGTGAAATAGTGCAAGGGGTAACTATGGAAGGAATTTAATTGATCAACATGACAATAAGAGTAAATTAGCTCCAGCTTGCAGCTGTGCAAGCGAGGGTTGACAGAAACTTCTGTACTTTTAAAGCCCTTTCATGTGATCAGAATGCCCTATTTTTGGGACAAAAAACGATGTTTGGAAGAACCTTGGACAAGTTGAAAGATTGGGTGGCTTGTCACTAAAATTGGGATGTTAAGTGTGGCATTCCCATTCCCTCGGGTCGGATGTAGTGGCAATTAACCCACATGTCTTCTCATTTATGCTTTCCCATGAACCTTCATACATTATTTGTCAACTTCTTTTTAAAATATCACTGGATATGTTTGATTGATTAGCTTTATATGTAATACAGCCCTTCGTCCCTCCTTGAGCAGTTCTGATCATTATACTGAGAGTTTTTCCCAGTGGAGACAACTGCATGTCCAGCGAGCCTTGTCTCAGGTTGCATCTGGCAAAGGTTTCTTTATTTTTTGAAAATTTGTTTTCTGTTACATCTGCTGACCCCACTAATTGCATATGCAGATTGTCATGATGACATCTTCATCACTGTACCGCCCATTACTTCATGCCACTGCTGGATATCTTTCATCATTTTCGCAGTCACATGTTTGTACTTGTCGTACATGTCTTGTACTGTTGTATATGAAAATCGTACTTTTTGGTGATAAGGGTTGCGCAACTCACTTCTGTTTCAACCATTGTTACTGACTCTTGGATAGGTTAAGGCTGCTTGTGTTTTGATTGATCTCTGTTCAAGTGTTTTAGCTCCATGGATGCCCCAAGTAATTGCAAAGGTCGGTTGCAAGTAAACTTCCTTTGGTGCTAATTAGTTTGCTCACTCTCGCTACCATTTTTACTCTCATTAATGCAGGTTGATCTTTGCATGGAACTTCTAGAGGACCTCTTAGGCATAATACAGGTTTGACATCTTGTTGTTCTTTATTCAGTGCTATGACTATTCATTCTATTTTTCCTTTTATTTGTTGGTTAACTTTTATTTTTCTTACCCTTGTCTTGATGTCGGGACTTCCTTTTCTCACTCGTTTTTGTTTCTGGAGAAGCGAGAGTTGATTTATAAGGCCCAAAGGCCATATAAATTTACTAATTCTCAGAGAGCAAACTCAAAAGCCTAATTATGACAAAGCCTCTTATGATCACTGCACTAGTCAAGATTCTTTTCAATATTGATTGAAATGATTTATTGGTTAGGAATAACTGATAACTCCTTTCTTCTGTTTTAGGAAAAGTTCATATACCTTATGGTGACATTTAGAGAAATTCCTTCATACGCCCCTTTCAGATTCTTATTTAGCTTTTCAATCGAAAAGGGTATACACCCCTCAGATTTGTGTATCGCCTAGATAAACTGACTATTTAAATTTGGATGGTGACAACGTGCATAGTATTTTCAAAATAGCCAAAGTCTTCTTTCTCCTGTGTTCTGGAAATTCAACAACTCGATTCCAAAATTCAGTTCTTTTCTTGTCTTCTTTCCTCATTATTATCAACAACTTACTTTTCAAGATGGAGAGAGTAAGAAAGGAAATAAGAGAGGGAGGATTCATTTGAAAACCATAGGCTTAACCCTAACGTGAGTTTCTTCAGTCTCTTTATCTCAATATGAATCTGTACAAGTACCATAATGTGCTTCTACATATGTGTGCGCATTGACTTAAGTACCTAATGGTTAACCTACACCATACAAGCCTTAACTTACCCCATCCCTTTGTCAACTAATGACACATGAGCAATAACTTACATTATACCTGACTTCACTTCCATTCACATTCTCATCAGCTGTGTGTCCAAATATTCTCATTCAGGCTGGTTAATTTTCATTGTCATTGAGTTAAAAGAAATTTTATGAAACCATCCTCTTGTGTCTCTCTGATCACACTTTGTATCCTCTTGTTTTAAATCCTGTACTTTGCACTTTCTTCTTTCTATAATTTTCTAGTGGTGTTGGAGCCCAGGCGTGAATTGTAGGTTCTTTAAAACCATAGGGTGCAATGGACAGCGTTTTAAAAAAAAGGGTGCAAAGTGTGAGTTAAAAAAAGGTAGAGAATGGTTTTTGGTAATTGTCCCGTTGATTGAATGATGGGAACCACTTTCATGATTCATTTAATTGAACCATCCAAGGTGCACTAGAAGTGCAACTGCAACTTCTTGGTAGTGCTAACCGTGAATTTCTCCGTTTATCAGTCCAAGAGTAACTTGTTTTTCCAATTTTGAGATATGTACATACTCGTAAGTCTATCACTATTTATTTAGTACATATGTCTGCATTTTTATTCAAGTATGGATTTATCAACAATCTCGCACGAATCCATATGTTGAACCACTTAGATGGAATGTTCACCAGGAGCTTCAAAGGAGTAAAGGAAAGGAAAAAAGTGGACTTGAGATTATATATGAGAGAGAAGTCTAGAGTGGATTTGTCAGCCATAATTGCTTAGGCTCAGAAGATGATCCCAATATTATCAGCAGGACTTGGAACAAGTAGGTGATCTATGGTGGAAATGCTGTTGGCTTGTGCACATTAAAGGCACTTGCTCTTGTGCAACTTCCCACACAGTTTTAGCAGCTTAGAGAGGCATCCTTTTGGACCAAACTAAGAGTTCTTATAAACAGATTAAAAAAGGAGGAGTGAAGCAACATTTAAATTATCCCTATCAATGAGTTACGAAAAAGTGTAGAATGACATGTGAAGCGTCTTATATGTTTTCAAATGATAATGGCTCTATATGAATGACCAAATGCTTTTCTCTTTGCTTTGTAGATTTATAGCCCTTCACTACTATTCCATCCCTTTCTTTCTTTTTGGTATGAGAAAGTTTAGGAAGTTGGGGAGGTTACGCCATGCCAAGGCCAAGGCATACCACAGGCCTATAAGGTCTTAAAGTGGATTTATAGATCGCCTACCAAAGGGGACTGCTGGCAGTGGGATTTGAACCTGCTTAAACTTTTAGATAAGCTGACTGTAGAGTCACAACTTCTACCTTGTATCAAGTAGGAATTTGGTGCTCAAATCGCTCAAAGGTCCCTCATCTACCTCCTACTACAGTCTATTTCCATGCTTTAAGTCTTGGCCAATTCCCAAATCACGTTTGAGAGGGGAGAGTTAATGAAATAAACCTTTATTTATCACCTTATATTTCTAGATCGGTAGGCAATGGTCTCTTAACTTTTGCTGATATGATTGCTTTGAAATTCATGAGTAGCTTTAGCACCTCAGCAAAGTTTCATACTTGCTCGATATCTGTTAGACATTACAAATTCCCCTTTATTCTAGTTTTGTGTGTGTTCTGTTGACTGACAGAAATTGCAAAAACATCCATGAATGATGGCCTTTTGAGGGTTGTTAAATTTGGTTGTTCTGTCTGTCAGGCTTTGAATGTTTACAGCCTCCTTCTTCTTGTTTTAACTGTGGCTTTCTTTGAGAGTTGTATCTTAAGGCTTTTTCATTATTGCATGATCAGACTTCTCGTCATTCTCTTGCCTCTGCACGAACTTCCCTCAAATACTTTCTTCTTGGTTTGTCTGGGCACCTGGATGATATATTGGGAAAATACAAGGTGCGTTACTGTTTATATGACCGTTTATATGTTGGATTTGCTACCTGGTGTTCCAAATGATGAGAATCAAGATTGACAATTACCTGCTCAAAAACTCTATCATGCTCGGCTTCTTTTATCGGATCAGACATTAGTTACCCTAGCTTTCTCTGCTTATTCACTTCTCAAAGTTCTCGAGTTGATTAGATACTGTGTAGAAGTGAGATTTTCTTTTGGCTTCTTTCAGGAAGTCAAGCATAGAATTCTCTTCCTTATAGAGATGCTAGAGCCTTTCCTTGATCCCGCCATAAGCACATTCAAGAGCACAATAGCTTTTGGAGATGTGTTTCCGAATTTTGTTGAAAAGCAGGAAAGCAATTGTGAAATTGCCCTCAACATCATCCGCACAGCTGTATGGAAGCCAGCCATACTTCCTTCTTTGGAATCTGAATGGAGATCTGGATCGGTTGCTCCTAGGTAATTTTTTTCTCCCACTATCACATCAGTTGAAATTAAGTTATCTGCAGGATGATTAGCCAGGATAATCTTGAGACCTCCACTCCTGTTCTGCATTTGTTTTATGATATCATGGTTCGAAGCATGATGGAATGGTCTTGCTGTAAGCATGAACACATACTCAATATATTTTTGATACTCAGGGCGAAGTGAAAAAAAAAAAAAGAAGATTCCTTTTTCCTTCATAATGGAGTTTCGAATGGTAATCGGAGCTCTTTTCTTTGTTGTATGGACAAAGCAGAATGTTTTTGTCAACGCTCTTTAGAGAGTGGACCTGAGTGAAGCAAAAAATGTTTATGCATGAAACCAGGACCTTATATACTACAGTCAAGGAGATAGTCTACTTCCAACCATTATAAACAAGAAATGATGGAGCTTTTGTGCACTGTGATGGCTTTTTTTCCTGGGCTTGTTGAATTAAATAGTGAACCCAGAGCAAGGAATAACAGTTCGTATGTATGTGCAGTGTGCTTCTTTCAATATTGGAACCTCATATGCAGTTGCCAGCCGACATTGACCTTTGCAAGTCTCCTGCTTCTGTTAATGAAGTGGAAGCAACTTCCTGTTCTTTAGCCTCTGCTGTCCGACGTGGTGGAGCTTCCTCAAAGGCAAGTAGCCTGGACGACCATGATGGGAAGGTAGAGGTATCTGATGCAATTGCTAAGGTGGATGCGATTGAAGATGCAACCATGCTTTTTGTCCCTGATGAACTGCTGAACATAGCACTACTAAATGTGTCCGTCACTCATGATCAGAATACCTCAGATGCTAAGCTAGAAGATACCAGCTCAGAACAAAAGCATATATTTGACAAAAGCTTAACTGACCAGTCCAAGAGTGGGTTTGTTTTTGATGCAGATTTTAATTTGGAGTATTTCAACTTGCAAGCAGATTATTTTCAACTTGCCAATTATAGGGATTGTGAGCTCAGAGCTTCTGAATTTCAACGTTTGGCTTTGGATTTGCACTCACAGCATGAGGTTACTGCAGAGGGTCATGACGCTGCTATAGATGCTTTGCTTTTGGCAGCTGAGTGTTATATCAATCCCTTTTTCATGTCTTCCAGATACAGCTTGAAGGTTGTCAGTGAAATAACCAGCAGTAACATCAAGGTTCCTGCATGTTCTACAGTTCCAGACATGAGGAAGCACTCTGGTGATATCAATACTTTTGAAAGTATAGCTCACCTTGAAAAGAAAAGAGACAAGATAGTGCTGCAGTTACTACTTAAAGCTGCTGAATTGGACAGGAACTATCAGCGGGAAGTTTCAGATGATGGACATGCATACCAAACAGAATTATCTGATGAACCAGTTGTTGAGTTATCTCCTGAAGATGTAGAATCTGCTGATGCCATCACCTTGGCTAGACAAAACCAGGGTTTGCTGTGTAATTTTCTGATCCAGCGACTGCAAAGAGAGCAACATTCAATGCAAGAGATTTTAATGGAAGGTCTTCTGTTCTTGTTACACTCATCCACCAAGCTCTGTTGTGACCCCGGTCTTGTGATTAATATCATCTTAGGTTCTGCTGAGTACTTCAATAGTATGCTGACCTCCTTCTATTTTCAGTTAAAGGAAGGTAATCTACATTTGGATGCTGAAAGAGTGTACGAGCTTCAACGGCGCTGGATATTGCTTAAGAAATTGGTAGTTGCCACAAGTGCTGGTACTGAAGGTTCAGAGCTCAAAATTAGCATCAATAATACCAACTGTGGAAATTTGCTCCCACCTTCTGCGTGGATGCAAAAAATATCGACATTTTCAATTTCTGCTTCTCCTCTTGTCCGATTCCTTGGTTGGATGGCAGTATCACGCAATGCAAAGCAATATGTGAAGGACCATCTTTTCCTTGTCTCAGATTTAACTGAGCTGACATATTTATTATCCATTTTCTTCGATGATCTGTCCATGGGAGATAAAGTTTTTAAGAGAGAAGATGGTGAGATAGGTATTGAGCAATTAGGAGCGAAACCAGAGAATGCATTAGGTAAAGGGTTTGAACAATATGTTCAACAAAATGGAAATCAGTCTTTTTACGTCATTTACCCTGATCTCTGTAGACTTCTTCCTAATATGAAAAGGCAATTTGAATCTTTTGGAGAAATCATTTTGGAGGCTGTCGGCTTGCAACTCAGGTCTCTTCCTTCCACTGTACTCCCTGATGTTTTGTGCTGGTTCTCTGATCTTTGTTCAAAGCCATTTTCCCAGGAATCAAACGCTTCTCAACTTAGTCCAACTGAAATAAAAGGTTTTGCTGCAACAAATGCAAAAGCAATTATCCTTTACATACTTGAAGCCCTAGTAGGTGAGCATATGGAAGCTATGGTAGCTGAGACACCTAGACTGGTGCATATGTTGGTTTCTCTTTGCAGAGCCTCGTACTGTGATGTGCTTTTGTTAGATTCAGTAATGTCTCTTTTGAAGCCAATTATTTCATATTCTCTAAAGAAAGTCTCTGATGAGTTTGCATTAGTTGATAATTCATGCCTCAGTTTTGAATCACTGTGTTTTGATGAGCTTTTCAAGACCATTGGGGAGAGAAGCGACAGTGAAATTGATTCTTCTGTTAAATCACATGGAAGAGCTTTGACAATTTTCATACTAGCATCTGTCTTTTCTGATCTCTCTTTCCAGTATAGGAGAGACATATTGCAGTCTTTACTCTTGTGGGTTAATTTTACTTCTTTTGAGCCCACATCTTCCTACCATGACTACATATGTGCTTTCCAATGTGTTATGGACAACTGCAAGCTACTGTTGCGTCAGGCATTACTGTTCTATGGCGTTATGCCACTCAAGTTATCTTCAGATGGTGTTAATGCACTCTACGATGCCGACAGAAAATCAGTTGGCTGGTTTCTCAATGACATTTTGCATGAGTCACTTACATCTGAGATTCCGGATACTGGTAGCATTAGTGGTAACCTTAAGTCCTTGTCTGTGGAGGAAATCAAAGAGTTTGTGGAGGACATTGACCGCCTGATTAACAAACTTAGTCCAACACTGGAGCAATGTTGGATGCTTCATCATCGACTTACCAAGAAGTTGGTTGTTTCATCAGCAGAAAGCTTTATATACTTGAGGTGCTTATCTGCAATTCTGCAAAACATTCATTTATGTGATGATGGCAAAAGGGGCGACTCTCCTGCCTCAGTTGCATCATTGAACGAGCTTCCAATGCATTGGAGGGTTGGTCTAGAGGGCCTTGGTGAATTTATTTTGGTTCTCCTAGAAAGACATTGCTGGACAGTTGCATCTGTGATGGTTGACTGCCTACTTGCAGTGCCACATCTTTTGCCCATTCATGATATTGTGGGAACCGTATGTATAGCAATCACAAGGTTTTCTTGCTGTGCTCCTAAACTTTCTTGGCGTTTACAATCTGATAAATGGTTGACGACGTTGTTTGGTAGAGGATTCCATAACTTTAGTGGAAAGGAGGTTCCAGTGGTGGAGCTATTTTGTAGGTTGCTTGGCCATAATGAACCTGAGCAAAGGCTGATAGCACTTAAGCACTTGGGAAAAATTGTTTGTCAAGACATTGACGGAATCTCAGTCATGGATTATTCACGATATCAGGATAAGTTCATTTCTCCTATTTCAATTACTGATGCTGCTGATTCGGTTCTCCCTCTTCTGGTTTCAAGTACATGGGATCATGTTGCTCTTATGGGATCATCAGATACATCTTTGCTTCTGAGGACGCGTGCAATGGCACTACTAGTAGATTATATTCCCTTTGCTGGTCGTCAGCAGTTGCAATGTTATCTTGCATCTGCTGATGCTGTTCTAAATGGCCTAGGAAAACTTTCATATCCAATGCTCGAGAGCCCTTTCTTACAACTCTCTTTAGCACTTGTTGCAGGCGCTTGCCTGTACTCTTCAAAGGAAGATATATCTTTGATTCCTGATAATCTATGGATTGAGATTGAGAATTTGGGATCTTCAAAGACTGGTATGAAAGAAGTTTTCTTTGCTGCTGTTGATTTTAGCCTCTTGAAGAGTCACTCCAGCTCCTGCCACCTTTCCCTAGAAAGAAAGGAAAAAGAAAAGAAAAGACAGATGATTATTTATGAAAAGAAGTAAAAAGAAAGCTAGAATGAACCTTGTGTGTGTGTGTGTGTGTGTGTGTGTGTTTTCTTTTTGTTTTGAAATGACCTGGGAACTCTGTATGTTGCAGAAGGAAGGATTGGATATCTTGAGAAGCAAATTTGCCTAGCCTTATGTAGGTTGAGAGATAAAGGGGTTGAGGAGAAAGAGGTAAGTGGAAGATGGACATTTTATCTTTTTTTTCTCGTATTTTGAGTTTAAATAATGTTCGAATGCAGTGTTGTGGCTCCTATGAATCAGATCATGGTACAGTCAGTTAGGGAAGAACTATTAGCTTTGTCAGCCTTGATGTTTTGTGAAAATAAGTAAAAAGAATTCTGGTTGTCATCCCAGCTTTCATTTTCTGCATCATTGGAGGTCTAAAAAATGAAGTCAAATAGGTGCAATCAAGGATAGGCTACCACTCTCTTCTTTTGGTTTGATGATATGGTTCCTTTTCTACTTGATCTTTCTTGCGGTTCTTAGATATGTCTTCTGACATATCTATTGTATAGAGGAGGTACCTCCTTGGTGCTATTTAATGAGCTATCTACTACCGATATCTTTTATAAACTTTTGAATTGAGTAGTATTTATCATTTTCTATGGAGCTCATCACCTAATAAGATGCTGTATTAGATGCAGGATGGATCAAAAGAATTTTGTCTGACTGCTTTTATGTAGGCCGATGGTTAATAGCTTATATTAAGTGTTTACTGAACCATGCTTCACTGTAAAAGGTCTTGAGAGAAGCTCTTTCTGCCAGTGGTTTCAAGCAACTTGATCCTGATTTCAGCAGCACACGTGAAGAAATTCTTCAGGTAGTAATTATTTCTATGGCCACTACTTATTAATGTCATATTACATAAACATAACGGGTAAACTTTACAGTTGTACGTCTTCCTCTTGTGGTTATGTCTAAGGCATTACAGTAGCCAATCTGACGTTTGCAGCTGGTAGTGAACTGAATTTATAGGTAAATCAATTCATATAGAGCATCAATGGGGTGCAAACTCAAGTGCAAAAAAAGCTCAAGAAACCTAAAAGGAGCCTAATGGCAAGACAAGGCATTTACAGTGTTGTCAATCACATGCATGCCCCACTCTAACAAAAGTGTAAAACTTTGAGCCGATTTTCAATAATTGCAAAACTGAAGACTCCTGTCCTTCAAATATTTCTTGTAAAACTTTAAGATGGCTGGACAGGAGGAAATCAATCTCCCAAGTTATACTTTTAGCTAAAGCTTTGATGGGTTGCCTTGAGAAATCTACCTCCCAAGTTATCGTTCCATATTGAAACTATACTAGTCCACCACAAAGGCCCGGCAACATTGACAAGGTTTGGAAACCGATCTTATAGTCATTTTGCTACACAGTGTCAAGCCAAAAAGTGTATCCAATTCCCATTGCCACTTTATTGCAGCTTGAAGAGAAAAATCACTCCAGTCCTCTCTAGTGCACCTCCAAACACCAGTGTCGTGTTTTTGTTTTGGAGATTTAACCTGCTTTGAAGGCCAATTTTTGCAACTGGACATCTGTGACTAAGTCTGGATAAATAGCTGTGGACATTGTATTTTATAGCATTTGTCAGATCATCAACAAGTTTTGAACTCAAGTTGGGACCTTTAGTTTTTCTTGGATTGTAGTGTCAGCTAACATAGATCTCATGTATGGTAATTGTTGCTAGAACCTGTGTTTTCTCAACTTTTGTTGAAATTCGAGTTATTAACTTGTATGCATTTTGTGAGTAAAGGATTTCTGGAAAAGCGATGTTGTGGATGGATAGAGGAGATAGGAACAGTCTTGAAAACATATGATGCTGTAAGCTGATGATGCTTCTTTGTATGTTGCCATTAACAATCATGTAGCACACTATTGCTACTTTGGTCTCCAGTGAGACATTAGAATTTATGTCCAGTTTGTTTTTTATTTGGTTTAAATTGTCAGTTCGTGGATAATTTGTTATGATAACAGGATTTATCTATATCTGGGCATTTACTTTAATCTTTTGAACCATCCTTAGTTGTTTGCGTAACTTTACAGATTAGCTTAGTGCCAGTGGGTTTTAGGTTTTATTTGTATTTCAACCAAGAAATTCTTATGCATTCAAGGAAGATACTGAGCATGTCTATTAACTTTTAGCTCATAAAATTAGGTGAATTTTTATGACTTTGCTGATTGTGAACAATTATCTTCATAACCTTACCAAAAAAAAAAACAATTATCTTCATAATGATGACATGTAATTGATAGGAATTTGAAACTGATAAAAGAGGTTATATTCTTACCATCTCGACAGACAGGATTGTGAGTCAAAAGGATATACCAGTTGAATCTAGCACTTTCTGCATATGATGTTTGAGTTAGTTTTCCACTAAAAATGACCCCCAATTACAAAGTAGCTCTAGTTCTTTTGCTAAAAGAAAGTTCGTGAGTGATCATGAAAGGGTAAGCAGAAGGCTCCGTTTGTTTTGCAGAGAATGAATGACTTGGAAAATATTCCTAAAAATGAACACTTGTATCACTTCAATTAATTAGCCAATGAAGAATGTTTTAATTATTGACAACAATATGTCTAAAGATTTTCATGGACGATGAAAATATTTTTCATTCATTTAATTTGTAAGCAATATAAACTATTAATTTTAGGAAAATGCTTTTCAAAACATTCATTTTCCACAAAACAAACCAAGCCTTGAATGTTCATATTTCCCTATTCTTCTGTTGTTCACCCTGATGCATTTGTATTTTTGTTTGGCCTTCATTTTGCAATTTTTTTTTCTTTCGTTTAGACATAGGAAGAAGTGTTACATGTTGAATCTTAACATTTAATATTATTGCTTCATCATGCTTCTCCCTTGAGAAACTCTTTATGCATCGACTTATTTCAGGTACTCACAAAGCTGACTTCTGCTCAGTCATATGTAGAAGCATTCTCTCGAAAACTACTTGAAGAAGTTGTGGTGAGTCTAGGATTCAATGTGATCCATGGCTCACATTTAGGACTTTGTTGTTCTCTCTCTTTTCCCTTTTTGAAATAAAATGTATTGCAGGAGCAAGAAGAAGCTGAAATGGAGTTGGAAGTTCTTCAAAATGAGAATCGTGCAGAAGATCAATTTAGAGATACCAAAGAGACCACTCGATTTAATTCTTCAGCCGGTGATCTTATGTCCTTGTCATCTTTATCTCGTGGAATTTGTTTTTCCGGTATTTATACTTCCTTTTTCAGATTTGATAAAGGATGAGAATCGTCTTCAACAAATCAAGAACTCTATTCATTCAATGTAAGTTTCACTTTCATGCTTAGCCAATCAATTCAACTCCTACGTCAGATTGAGGATGCACATGGTCAGTCACAATTTTAGAATAGCTGGAGGAAAATGATGTGAAGTCAATGGAGAATTATCTCTTAGTAGCTGGTTAATGATAGTCAACCATTCAGAAAAATGTAATGAGGTTTGAAGCTGCTCTTCATCAATTATGTAACTGATTCTTAGATATTCATAGTTTAATTGTGTCAATATAAGGCCCCAGAAGCAACAGCACTTGCCATTCGTTAGTTCTTGGGAGCATCCTGAAAACAGCTGATTCAGAATACGGCTTTCAAGTTAAGTTCCAAACTAGTGGATGTGTCAAAGGGAGTGATAAAGCCATTGCAAAATGGAAAAGACTCATAGAATGGCACATGCAAATGGAGATTTTTCCCATTTTCATTAATCTATGAACAGAGGATTTATATGACACATAACTCCGTCAATCCATATATATTGATCGGAAATGAATTATTTGAAAAAGAAAGAATCGAAATTGATTTTCTATGTGACAGCCATTTTTTATACAAGATATATCAATGAACCCAACTATTGCAATTGCTCACCAGCTAAGCATTTACCGATAAATTGGAAGGAGGGCTCCTTAGCATGTATACAACATGCTCTCTTGAGGCAAGCTTGGTAGCAATTCTTGATTAATCACCAGCTTTAATTCAATTGGCAGTGAGAAGTCAAGGCTGCAAGAAGAAATAATAGCTCGCGGCAAAAGAAACTCCTTATGAGACACACTCGCAAGAAGTTCCTGGAAGAGGCTGCTGTACGAGAAGCAGAGTTACTGCAGGAGCTTGATAGGTTCTCTTTCCCCCTTATATTGATGCATTTAGTGATTTCAACTTCGCTCAATTCTAAATTATGAATGATATCATGTTTGTGTAAATTACCGATGGCCTCTCTTAGGGAAAAGACGACTGAGGTAGAAAAAGAGATCGAGAGACAACGGCTGCTTGAAATTGAGCGTGCAAGAACCAGGGAGTTGCGTTACAACCTTGATCTGGAAAAGGAGAAGCAGGCACAGGCAAGAAAAATTTTCACTACAGCTCAAGCATATCATATGTCTTTCTATAGTTCTAGGCAATTAAGCATTAATGAAGATCAATTAATTTAGAGAGCCCATGCAAATTTGGTATGGTGTGGTAAATGACAAGTCTATGCATAAACTGTTGTTTAGAGAAAGAGTTCCTGTTCCCCGACCAGGGATTTTTAGGAAAGTTTGTTCAATGTATCGAAAACATCCAATGTACGCTCATCACATCCTTCAATAAACAAATCCTTCTACTAATCTGTACAACTAGCATTTCTCTTAATTTTAATTATTTTTTCTGGTACTACGAAGTTCTGAGTTCTCTTTAAAAACTTTTGGGGTCTCAGGTCTCAAGAGTGACTTGTATTAAGGGAGGCTGGTGAATGACACCTTAAATATGTTAATTTTCCCTTGTGTTGAGAGAATTTTAAGCTGTGAAAAACTTTGAATTGCACATTAAGTTTATTTGTTCATCGTTCAAAGTCTTTTGTTGAATTTCATCGACATCTTATTATATGGATGAATGGAATAATTACAAGATAGACAATGTAACATACCCAAGAGGGGAGAGGCGTGTGTGGGTGGAAATTATCTCAAGTTGAATAAATTCAAGCTCCTTACAAGTGCCAATTGTAAAGTACTTTTGAAACTGCAAACTCAACCTAAATGGCATGCAAACCTACCAGTGCATTCACTTAGCTAATGTGAACCATCCGCTTCATATCCAAGATTTTCCATTAGTGAACGATGAAAATCCATTTGAATAGCAAACTTATGATTGTTTTGTAGTTAAATGGTTAATATGCTCTGTGAAATACCCCACTAACATCATGAACCAGGTAAGATGCAGTTTAAAGCTCGGGTGGATGGCCCAAACGTGGAATTATTTGCACTTGGTGGCAATAATTCTTTTCTGCTTAATTTACACACAAGTTTGGTCCTTAACCACCAAGTCAACCAAACTCTAGCAGTTTTAGTATAGTACTGGCTGATTTTTCTGCTGATTCGCAATAAACCAATCAAACTCCAGTGGTTTTATTACGGTACTGACTAATTCTTCTACTGTTTTCTATTGTTGATTCTCAATTCACAAATGAAGGGCATTGTATGAGAAATTCTGGAAAATTGATATGTATTGTGCAGATAATAACACATAAATATGTTATATATGGAGAGAAAACATGTAGTGGTATCTTTCATTGAGAAGCCTGTCAGCTTTTGTTAGTGTCTAGTGCCCTTAATCATTAATTATGAGATTTCTTAGTTGCATAAAAAATAGTTTTGGCAACTTTCAATTCTCACTTGTTTGTCTACCTAAAAAAGTTTAGGTACTTCATAAATCTTACGGCAGCTGCGGTTCTGCAAAGTCTCAAATTATTTTCAATTCTCTCCTGATTTGATGACTATGTTGTTTGATTGAATAAGGGCAATCCTTGGGCAGATAGTTTCTTTATTGATTCCTATTGGGGCTGTGCAGTTGGACACGCTATAGTCATGAATGACTAGAAAATTATCGTTCAGTTTTTGAATTCTGAAGCTTTTTGTCTGCCCTTTTTTTTTTTTTTGGTAAAGTTTTGTCTGTCCTTTTCTTTTTGTATATACAGAGAAATATATCTATGGAAGATTGTTCATCTAACAAAAAAATTTCTTAGAGAGAATCCTTAGGAGTGATGACAAGCTCTCGACAATGTGCTGAAAAACGTATGGAAGAACTGTCTAGAGACCCCTTATAATTTGGGTTATTTGTAATGTAAATTGACTCCTTCCATCAATAATTAGTTTCCAATTCATCAACTGACTCCATGTAATTTAGTTATCATGTAAGACTGTATTTTATATCTTTGAGATGCTTGTTAATTGACTCCTCATACTTGGAAACCTTTCTAATTCTTTTTAAAAAAAGTATATGGAGATTTCTTTACCTTGAAAAAAAAGAACAAAAAAAAGAAGAAACTGAAATTAACGGTGTGCAGGCTTTTGTAGGTGACAACAATAACTGAAATTAAAAGTTAGACAAATAGTAAGTGGTAAATTTTGTATTCTTTCAAATTATGCTGTAAGTAGAGACTAGTCTTCATAATTTTATAAGACATGAGAAACCTGTTACTTTTCTTTCCCAACCTTGAGTAACGTCCTGGCAAAGTTTGTAGTCTTCTGGCATCATCCTTTTTTGGAGGTGCTAGATGGTTTGTCTCTTTAATGTTAAGTTTGCCAGATTTCTTTTTAGTGCCACTAGGGCATGTACCTTCTACTTATTCCTATTTTGTGGGGGCAGAGGAAGACCGTGAGTTAGTGCTGCTTGCGAAACACTAAACTAGGAAGTCATTTTTCTTCCTAGTCAGATGTTATCATCAAATTATACTTACGTAGTGGTGAGTCTCACACCAAAAGATTATATCATTTTCTCAATTATGTTAGCTTATTGTATTTCTAAACTGATATGATTTGCTTTAGTGCTGCCATGTCAAATAAAAACAAAAGATCATATTTTTTCTTGGTTTTATGAGTCTTCTTCGGTAATAATTATGGCACTGCTTGTAGAGAGAACTTCAACAAGAATTGGACCAGATTGAATCAGGAGTACGATCTTCAAGGCGCGAATTTCCAGCCTCCGCTCAGTCCAGGTATCACTTTGGTGCTTCACATGTGAACCTTAAAGAGGATTCTCATTTTCTATCCAGCTGTTGAAGATTCTAAATACCAGTCCTTGATCAAATTTAAAGGTTTGCAAGTTTTTTCGCTTGCTGCTTGTACACATTCATTCAATCAGATGGGACTATGGATATTTATTTTAATTACTCAGATTTATAACAACAAACAACAACCACCAGTCCTTATCTCACTTAAGTGGAGTCAGTTCAATGGATCCTCTTAGGCCACTGAGCACTATCTGTTTTGCGAGCTTTGCAGTATGTTTGGCAAAATGAGAGCGTAGTTAGAGTTGTCATTTTGTGTTTATCATAGCCCTTCTTTTGGGCCAAGTGTTTATTTAAGCATTTACTGGTCATGTTTGGTAACTCTGTTCTCTTTCTTGATCCCTTTCCTAAGATGCCTTTCAATTCTTTCATCCCCTAAATTGCTGTGCTTGAAATGATATCTGGCTTTTGATAGTTTTGTGATTTAAGTATTCCCCTTGATGAAATCTGCAGTCGCTCGCGGGATAGATATCGTGAGAGGGATAATGGAAGGCCGGTTAATGAAGGAAGCACTAGAGCGGGTGGTGGGAGTTTGCAGCCTGAAAATGCTGGCAGTAGCTCATCCATGGGAACAATGCAGACGGTTGTGTTGTCTGGATCTCGTCCATTTGCTGGGCAGCCACCCACAATTTTGCAGTCACGTGACCGAGCAGATGACACTGGCAGTAGTTATGAAGAAAATTTCGATGGAAGCAAGGACTCGGGTGACACGGGTAGCATTGGGGATGGGGAGTTGGTGTCGGCATTTGACGGGCAACCTGGTTTATATGGATCTGCCCAAAGGCATGGCTCCAGAGGGAGTAAATCGAGGCAGACGGTGGAAAGAAGAGAACGTGATGGCAGACGTGAAGGAAAATGGGAAAGAAAACATTGATTATTTCTATTTTGGTTTTTCTTTATTAGGGTAGCATAGCGAAAGCTTTGGGTTATGTATCATAGATACATAAAATATGTTCCCCTGTGGGGAAATATGTTCACTGTGTGTGTGTGTGTGTGTGTGTGTGTGTGTGTGGGCTGGGGGGTGGGGGGGAGGGGGCGCGGGTCGGGGTTGGTGGACAGACCAGGTTTGCAAGAAGAAACATCTTTATCGAAGGCTTTTTCTAGAGCAGTGAAAGGTTAAGTCAGTTCCCATTTGTAACCCCTCCGGACCGGGGTTGATCTTTAGGCCTCCTGAGAGGTGAATTTGTGGTCTTGACTTGATTCATTCTCTTATTTATGATCGATCCATTTGAAAACTCTCTTGGTTGGTAATCTTAAAAGCGAAACGGGGTTTACATATATGTTTAGCTAGTGAGTCGACAATGCATCTCCTTTGTGGTTCAGACTTGCTTGAGGCTCCCATTGCGTACTGTTGCATTCTACTATAATGCTTCCAACTTTCGCAAGTAAATTTTCGTCGCTTGACCGGTGAAGGAAGGTGCTCCCTTCACCAGTTGTCCTCGATATGAAAAGCAATGTAATTTCGTCCTTAGAATAAGGAGAAAGGTCCCCACGGATCAATATAGTAGAAAGAAGGCCGACAAATTGTAACGTTCGAGATATGGCAAATTGTGATCTGACATCTGTGAACACAGGCCAAGTTATTTGCCAAAAACAGTAAGAATAGGAGAAAGTTCCATTTGAGATTTTCAATATGGAATAATAGTGGAAGTCATATAACTAGAGTCGAAACTAAGTTGGATCTAACTGAAAAGTGCACTTAACCTTCCTACTTATCAAATTTCGGATCATTGATTGTCGTAATTTGAGCTGATCAAATAACTCGCTCTGTGTATCATGAAATAGACCCAGATCCTCCGAAAAAACCCATCATGAAAAGGTGGTATACGCCGCGTCACTCTTGGATAATGGAATTGGAGAAGTTGCCGCAAGTGTTGTTCCAGTAAATTGCATCTTAGCCTATCGCGACTACTGATTCCAGGACGAAGTACAAACCACTGTCTTTCTTCCGTCTCATTACCATACGAGCATCCCTTCTTTCATTACTTACACCTTAGAGAATTGATACCCAATTTCATCAAGACTAGTCATAGCTATAAGGTTTAATGTCAGTTTTTGCGCATGTCTCACCTCACTCATTGTCCTTACTATACCATCATGCATCTAGATTTGAATTGTTCCTACATCCATTACTTTACAAGCAAGCAGCATTTGTGGACACCTAATTCTTTACTAAGGTTTGAACAAATTTTGATAAAAAATAAACTTTGTTTAAATTAAGAGCGAAGAATACAATTGGGCTCTCTCTACAAGAGCTATCCAACAACACTCAATTTGCCCAAATCGGATAGCCGAATCACAGAAAATGCAATTTTTAATTGTGGTCGCTCAATCTTAAGGGTGTCAGGAAGATTGTGAATTTTTTATGTCAAGTGATGAATTCACATAGATCTAGCCACAAGCTTTCCGCCGCCTTCAGAACTGTGTCAATTAGAGTTTTAAGAAGGATAACACCACAATTTACCACATTTGTCATATGTTTCAGTCCGGTTCTCCAAAATATGCGATCTTGATGCTATTTTTGAAATCAAACCCCATTTTCGAAATGTCTGTGTTGCGAGCTTTCAATTTGTAGAAATTTTATATAAAACAAAAGAGGAGAGCAAAAAAACCTTTAAGGGTTTTCCACTCCTCACACTTTTATATTAATTAAATAACAATTAATGACCATAATAACTTTCTCACACTTTAAAACTCCCTCTCAAGCTGGAGCATAGATATCAAGCATGCCCAACTTGTTACAAATATACTCAATCCTACTACTTCCTAAAGACTTGTTGAAAATATCAATTAGCTTTTCACTGATCCTAACATGACTAGTAGAAATAACTCCAGCCTGAAGCTTCTCACAGATAAAGTGACAATCAATTTCAATATGCTTGGTACACTCATGAAATACTCGATTTGACGCATCATGGATAGCTGTCTCATTATCACACTACAATTCCATTGGTGTAGGATCTTTGAATCCAAGTTCAACTAATAGCGGACACATCTAGACTAACTCACAAGTAGCTTGAGCCATAGCTCTATATTATGATTTTGCACTGAATATAGCCACAACACTTTGCTTCTTACTCTTTCAAGATATTAGGTTTCCTCCAACAGAGGTGCAGGAACCCAATGTAGAACTCATATCTATAGGAGACTCGGCCCAATCAACATCTAAAAATGTTCCACCCTTCTATGACCATGATCCCTACAGGATAGACCATGACCTGGAGCTTTCTTTAAGTATCTCAAAATTCTAAAAATTCTAACTACAACATCCCAATGAGAGGTATGGGGGGAAGACATAAACTGACTCACAACACTCATAGGAAAGGGAATATCAGGTTGAGTGACAGACATATAATTTAATTTTTCCAACAAGTTTTCGTTACCTTTTCGGATCATCTAACAGCTCACCGTCCTTCGTCATCAATCTTGAGCCAACTTCCATTGGTGTATCTAGTGGTTTAACTCCTAGCATACCCTCTTTGTAAGCAAATCCAAAACATACTTGCGTTGTGAGATATGAATAACTTTGTTTGTCTGTGCCATTTTGATACCCAAAAAATATCTAAGTTGTCCCAAACCCTTTGCGAAATTGCTCTCACAAATACAATTTCAAGTCATCAATCCCTGTAGAATAATCTCTAGTTATGACAATATCATCCACATAAACTACAAGAATCACATAAACTACAAGAAATATCCGACCAGCTCCAAAAACAGTAAAGCATAGAATGATCTCCACAATATCTAAATAGTCCAAAAAGGAGCACCACCTTAGTAAACCTCATAAACCAGGCTCTAAGAGACTGTTTCAAACCATATATAGATTTCTTCAAATGACAAACATGACCAGACTCCCCTTGAGCAACAAACCCAGGTGGTTGCTCCATATACATCTCTTCATGTAAATCACCATGAAGAAAGGCATTTTCAACATCAAGCTGAAAAAGAGGCCAACAAGCAAAAGTAGCTAAAGAAAGTAAAAGGGGAATAGAGGTCATCTTTGCCGCTGTAGAGAAAATATCACCATAATCGACCCCATAAACTTGATGTTGATACCTCAATTTTGGCAATCTATTTAGTTATCTATTAGATAGAAAATCAGGGATCGAAATCAATCCCTAAATAAAAAATTAGTTAAATTGCATATAGATATTATGAGTGTTTTGATTTGGCCCACATAAATTGCACTATCACTTAACGGACTGAGACAGAGATAGCTTTGGTATTTTGAATTAAAGACTGAGCCCATGCGAGCCTGGCCTCTCTCTATAGTTCGGTTACTCCTATTTTTATTCATGACTCACTCGACAAATGCAAGGGCGGTCCATTTGTGTGGAGAAGGAAAGAAAATCCATGTGATTTTCCATTATTCAATAATATAAAAGGAATATTTCGCATCCACCAAGAACATTCATTTTGCCAAATATTTGGGCATTCACACGTGCACACTTTGAAAGTTAGAGAAGCCGAAAGAAGCAGGAGGAGATCCTGCGCTATATTCAATAGGAAATCGGTCTAAAGGGTTGATAGGAAAAGACTCTTATTGAAAATAAAATAAAAAATTCTTGGGAAGAAAATTGAGAAACGGAAAGTTGGTGTACTGGAAGATTGAAGAGAATCAAGTAGGAGCGAGCATCGGTCTAGAGTTGACCTTAGACTAACCCTGTATCGGCCCAACCCCACCAGTCCTAGTCTAGTTCCCAGTGGGATTGGTTTGGTCCTCGGTCCTCGGACCCCTAGACCCTACACTGTAAGGGTTGGTCCTTGATCCTAGGAGTTTAGGATTGGTCCAACCCGGATCAACCCTGTTATATATAATTATATATAATGCATTATATATTATATACTTTTGTCTACTCTAAATTCTAGCTCCTCCTCCTCTGTTCTCTTTTTTGTTACGCAGTTCAGTTTGCCGTGTAAATTAGAAACTAGAAAGGAACCCAGCTCTAATTCGACCAAAAAAAAATAGAATCCCTCTTCGCTCGCCTCAACCTCGCTCGCCCGCCTCGGCCTCTCAAATCGCTTGCCTCACCTAGCCGCTTGCCTTGCTCAGCTCGATCTGGCCTCTCCTTGCTTGCCTCATGAGCGTAGCTTAGCTAGACAAACATACTTTGTCAAGTATTAATATGTATGTTGTTTGTGTTTTCAAGTTTTTAGAAGTTGATGCGATCATTTAAGAATGAACAAGATATGAAGTTGTATAATTCATGGTTTGTATTATGTATTTTGAACTTATGGTTTAATTGTCTTTCAAGTGTTCGTTTTCATGATTTGTTGCATTTAGCAAGTGTGAAATTTATGTTATTACCTTATCTTATATTTATTTTTGATATATACTAGTGTTCATAGTTTAGTTGATCAATATTGTATCGTTGATGAATATGTAATTTGAAATAGCATGTTTATCCTTTCAAAGAATACAAAAAAATGAATTGAAAAAATAATTGGTTGGCCTCGGGTTGACCCTTGAACCTAACCGACCCTATGAGTCCAGTTCGATCCTCGACCCCAAGCTCAACAGGGTCGGTTGTCGGTCCCAAAAATTGGGGATCAACATTGTACAGGTTGGTCCTTGGGTTAGGTATTGGACCGGGCCCAACTCAGACCATCTCACCCCTAGAATCAAGGGGATCATTCACTATATAAGGGGTTGAAGTTCTCTTCAAGGGGAAGGCCGCACAAGCAGTAAATACACTGCCACAATGTGAGAGAGAAAAATAGAGAAGTCGTGCGGCCATTAGAGAGAAATTGTGAGAGTTCGAGACCTAATTTCTAAAAAAATATTACTTTTATTTTGAGTGACAATTCTGACACAAACTTTTTTTATCTCATAAAAAATTATCAACTTTCAATATAAATTCCAAATTTGGCTTAAAAAATTTGAAAATTTCTAATTATGGGGGCCAAATTTGAAGTTAAAGTAAAATATTATATTTTTTATTGGGACAAAAAAAAAGCTCGGATCAGAAAACTGATGCTTATTTTCGGAATTAGCAGAATTCGGCCACCGTACATTCAAGAAGGGAGAGCGTGAGGGAACCTCTTCTGCCTGGGGGTTTTTCTGACACATTCAGATTAGAGACAAAAGGAGAAGAATCTCTCTTCCGGCCACAACTGAACGGTTTTCATGAAAAAGCGCGAGAAAGGAAAGACAAAACAGGAGGCTTCGTCTTCTTCCTTGGGCATGTGCTTCCTGGCCCACTACTTGTGCTGCTGCCAAGCTTTTCCTCGCGCTTGATCCGTCGCTGCAGTTTCTTACGGACACCGCTGCCCAGATCCGGAGCTTCGCCACCCAGATGATTTCCGGTGAACCTTGCGCCTTCTCGACGCTGTACTTCACCTTTGCTCACTTGCAAATCCAGCATCGAGCCACCTGTGGCGTCAAGCGAGCCCAAGGGAGTGTGGTGAATTCCAGCAACATCAGCTTCTCTTTGGACGCTTTACTCGAATTCTATTGCAGGTTTTCTGGCGCTTGGCGAGAGAACTAGTCCCCAGTAAACTCTCCAATAACGGCACCATTCATTGCAAGCTCCAAGCGAACGTCCAGCAAGCCATTTCCAGCGCCACTGCTGCTTCGCCGTCCCTGTTCCGGCATCGAGCTTCTGTTCCGATCCTCCGCAATGATGACGACCCTCTGCTGGCTGCTTGCCGCAGCGATCAGCGGTGGTGCTGTTGTCCCAGAGCTAATGACGGCGCTGCCCCCTGCCTGCGATTGCTCCTGCCCAGCGAAGCGTTTCGTCCAACAAAGTCCAGACGTTCTCGATCGAGATTCACATCCGCTCCCGCTTGGACTAGTGAGCTTCTGGCTCACATCACAGTTCTTTGGGTGATCTCAGTCATTTCCGGCGGCTGTCTCGTTGTCTCTAGCAACATCGCCATGCCAGAATAGTCCTTGCCAAGTTCCTTGTTGGCTTCCCAGTATTCCCATCGATCCAGCCGTCTTCGGCGAGACACACCGGCGGGCACTAAGATTTCCTGGTGATGGCACTTTCCCTTCAAAGACCAGATCAATCCCATTGCAATACCAACATGGCAGCATCTTCAATTGATCCGTGGCCTTGACGTGTCAAGTCAAGCTCTTTGCCTAAAACGTCTCCACCGTGGCAGCACGAGTCCTGTTTCTTTGCTCAGTGGAACTAACGAAGTCAACGAGTCATTGTGTCCACTTTGGCTTCTTCACAGGTTTCTTTTGGCGAAACAATTAAGCCTTCCACCACGCCAACCACGACCCCACCGTCGCTGCTTTAGCCGTGAGTCCCCCGAGCCAGCCGAGCTGAGAGTTCTCAGTTGAGCACCACCGTTAGCCACGTCTGCAAAGAGCCCAGCTGAGTCCACCGTTCGACGTTGGGCATCCGCCAAGTCTCATTCGCAAGCCATGATCCAGTTCGATTCCGATAAGATTACACTTATTCAAATTAGGTAATAATTTTATCTGATTTTGATTTGAATCATTCAATTGTTATTTATGAATAGATTATATTATCTAATTGGTCTGATTGAGATTTAGGCATTATCCAATTAGGGTGTTAAAGATAGTGGTTCATTTAATTGTTAATTTGATCAGTAACGATATCGGATTATTTTTTTAAATTATTTAAATTTAATATTGGATAATTGTTGTGCCTAAAGATTGCAATAATCTGTAATTTAACCCACTAGACGGCAAGTTATTTTTTAGATTATCGTAATCTTTAATTTGAAATCTTTGTAGATTGTGCGTGGATTTGGTAAGTCTTTATTTTTACTTTAAATAAGTGTTATGTTTTGAAAGATCAAATTGCATGATAGATAGGATTGTTTCCTAATTATATTAGAATTGCATGTTTAGAATTTATATAGTTAGACTTATCTTCTAGATTAGACTGCATGTTAGGCTAATATCAATTTAATTAAGACAAGTTTCTGGATTAAAATACGATCTAATCCAAATTATTTCCTAGTTTGTATAGGATAACTTTTCAAGTTGGGTAGTTAATTTTCATTAATAACTTATCTCGAATTTCATGAAAAATACCAAAAATATCATGAGCATGTCATCATGTCACGTCATCATGCCTGTCACGTCATTGCTCGCGTGTCATTTAGGAACTATATGTTTAAGGTAATTTAATCTAGACTTGCATGTCATCTTATAATAGTTGTATGTCAATTTTTGCCCATCCTTAAAAATTGCATGTTAGGTCATTTAAATAAAAACTATGTGTCATGTTAGAATAGGGATGTTTTGTACATCATCGCATTAGAGTAAGTGCATTACATCGATTGCATATAGATTAGTCCTTATTTAAGTAAGAGAAAACCCTAAAAAGATTTGATTGGAATTGCATGCAATTAGAAACCATATTTAGGCCGAATATATGTTTTTCTAGTAAACGTCACGATGCTTACGTTGCTTTGAGGTAAATAATTTCCCATTTTCCTTGTAATTTATTTACTGTTTTGGATTATTAGGAGTTATATTAATGGCTGCGCACTTGCATAATCACCTCATATGTTAGTAGATAAGTTGAAATTAATCCAAGCTGTTTGTTAAATATTTTTTTTGAAATAAAAGAGAAAAGATATCGAAAGGGTGTTAGGGTAATCTAGCGTAACTAAGTCCCTGAATCCACAATCTCTGGTTTATAGAAGTAAAGTAATTCTCCCGATACTTTACTTATTACTTTTTTTTGGGTTTCTAATTAACCCACCAAAAAATAAATTAGTGGTTACTCCAAAAAAGAAATGATTTGCATGTTAAAAATTTGAACTTAAGTTGCAAATTGTTATGAGATTGGGAGAGCCCGAGCTAGGGTAAACTTAATAATCCAGTAGCCAACCCCTAAGTGGTGCACTATTTGGAGAGGTCGCGACACCTATGCAAAACCTTTAGCAATCAATCTGACCTTGAGGCGAGCAAGAGAACCATCAGGATTAACCTTGATAGTAAGCACCCTACAAGTAGAGGAACAAGATCCCAAGTCTAATTTTGATCTAGTGCCAATAGTTCCTCCTCCATAGCTGTCCTCCAGCCTAGACTAGATAATTGCTTCAACAACTTTTTTAGGAATTAGATGTGTATCAATGCTGACCATACTAGCCCGAAAAGAGGCAAATATGCCAAAATAGGAGACAAATTGTGCAATAGGATCTGGGTACAATTATGAACTTCTTTGCGATGTGAAATACGGATATCAAGGTCCGTATGTAACAGGCTTGCCTCAGACTCAGAGGATGAAGAAGATGAAGTAGGCGGAGGTACATGTGCAAGGGGCTCCACGTGCTAAGAAGGACGTCTACTATATACATGCTGGACTGGTAAAGGAACTGTTGGAGAATCCAAAGTGGATTTTACAATAACATATGTAAAGGAATCATCATCTACGATGGGAGGCTCCATTGGTTCATCAGAATAAACAGTAGACTCAAAGAAGGAAACATCTATAGTGGTAAAATGCTTATGCAAAGAAGGATGGTAAAAATTGTAACCCTTCTAAGTACGAGAATACCCCATAAAAATACATTTAAGAGACCAAGGGTCTAGTTTGGAAATCCCTGGACAATGGTCACGAATTTAGTAGACACAACCAATTATATGAGGCGGTAAATGAAACAAGGATTCAGAAGGAAAAAGAAAAGAGTGTGGAGTTGCACCCTTAAGAACAGAGGATGGCATGCGGTTGATAAGTTAACATGCAGTCATAACGGCATTAGCCCAAAAGGATTTGTCTACCTGCATTTTCAAACATTAATAATCGAGCAACTTCTAACAAGTGGTGGTTCTTCCTTTCAGTGACACCATCTTGTTGTGGTGTATCCGAATAGGAAGATTGATGACCTGTTGGGCCATAAATTCAGTAAAAGGATTAGAAAGATATTCTTTGGCATTATCACTTTGAAGAATATGAATGGGAATTGAAAATTGAGTATGTACTTCGTTAACGAATGCACAAAATACAAAAAATAAGTCGGAACAACTTTTCATTAGATATAGCCAAGTGGCTCTTGAATAATCATCTATAAAAGTAATGAACTACTTGAAACCCAACTTAGAAAAAGTAGGACACGGACCCCATACATCAAAATGAACTAACACAAATGGTTGGGAAACCTTTTTATTGACTCTTGGATGATAAATAATACATTGCAATTTCACTTAAATCACACTCAAAACTAGATAAAGAATGAAACCGGGGATTAACTTCTTTAAACTTTCCAAGGAGGGGTGGCCCAAACGATAGTGGATCTGATTTGGGGAAGCTGCAAAACAAGCAACACTAGTAGTCTCATCAAACAAGTATAGCCCCCCTAACACTTGTCCTTTACCAATCTTCTTTGTTGTCTTCAAGCCTGAAAAGCACACAAATCAGGATAGAAAGTTACAGAACAATTATATGTTTTGGCAAGATGATTGACAGACATAAGGATAAAAAAGGATAGAAAGCTTGGGAGATACATGACTGAAGATAAAGATAAGAAGGATGTAAGGGGAACTGTGCCTATCCTATTTACTGTGGATAGAGAACCGTCAAATAATGTGACACTGGAAAAAGACTCGTGAAAGTCAAAAAAGAAACTTGAAACTCTAGTCATATGGTCAATAACACCTTAATCAATGACCTAGGGGCGAGATGTAAAAGAATGACACATTGCATTACCTATCATGGCAAAAGCCGTTGTGGAGGAGGATTGTGAAACCGGCTGGGAAATCTAGAACTGATTTTACCTAACAAATTCCTCCTCCATCATTCTGATCACCTTTCTTCTTTCAAATGATTGCGAAGAGGTACCAGACTCTACTGCAATGGCTACATTAGATGCAGTCTATTGAGGGGGGCCTTCTATGAAGCTTATAACAAAACCTCTGAATGTGTCCAAGTAAACCATAGCAATGACAAGTCCGGACAAATTCGATATTACTCCCTGTGTCACTAGAATTATTACTAGATGAGGGTGGTTGGCCTCTAGCAAAACCATGGCCACCACTACGACCTCGACCACCATTATGATTTCCTTGGGCTGCCAACGTTGAGCTATCACATGTAGAAAATGTTGGTGTCTGTTTGTAAAACAAGTAAATAAGGCATTTTCCCTGTCTCACTTAGGAAAAAAAAGAAAGTTTTGGTCTTTTTGTTAAAGTGATATATACTATTGTAAATGGAGAAAAATGGGTGAGTGGACTAGACCTCACAATACTCACGTGTGGATGCGCGATTTTGACGCTATTATTACGCGCACTTAGCACTTTAAACACCACGAACCAAAATAAGCCTTCATCAACAATTTATTTATTTATTTTGACTTATAAATGTTCGGACAAACTAGAGGTGAGCTCTTCCCAATTCGGTCCAACCCAAGAACCGAGAACCGAACCGACTAGTCTTGGGACCATGGACTAGACCGGACCGGACCATCGATCTGGTCCGATTTCAATGGGACCAATCACTTATTGGTAAAGGCAAAAGGGAATTGGAGAAGTTAGATTGAGTTTTTTTATTTTTTTCAAAAATTTTAAAAAGTAAATAAATAAATATATGAAAAAAATTAGAAAAAAATATATATTTATCAATCCGGTCCATTCGGTCCAATCCGGTCCGATTTCCACCCTAGAATCAAGAACCAGACCTCCCGGAAATCAGTTCCACTTTTAAGAACCGGGAATCGGACCGATATTCCTGAAAATCGGACCAAACCAATTGGTTTGGTCTGGTCCCGATTTGGACAATCCATCTTACTCACCCCTAAACAAAACTGTCCATTTTTCGAACATGAAAAGTTGTGTCTGAATGGCGATTTTCACACTCAAAGGGTTATGTCCGAATTACAATTTTTCGAACACGAAGGATTGTGTCCGAATGGCGATTTTCACACGCAAAGGGTTATGTCTGAATTGCAATTTTTCGAATATGAATGGGTGTGTCCATATTGGCAGTTTAAACACCAATAGGTGTGTTCTATTTATATTATATATTGGACAATTCTACTCAATTTTTTTTAATGAACTAAGCTACCTTCATTTTCATCTTCCTTAAAAGAAAAAATAAGAAGCCATTTTCTCAATTGCTTCATAGAGAGTTTTAGGAGATTTACTGGAATTGCTATCCAAAGTATTCTTACCGTAACATTCGATGTATCCTAAAGGGAATTTGCCAGTATCCTATAGCAATTTTGTGAGGCAAATTGATCCTAAAGGAGAGTAATTAGATGCCTCAAAGTCTAACTACATTTTGATTCCATTTCCTCCAACATTTTTGAACAATAATTTTTAGGATCAATTTGCACAACAATGAAGTCAGAATCTATCAAAGTGATGAATCAAGATATGGTCAAGTTGGATCGGTTCGGCGGTAACAACTTCACACGTTGTAAGGACAAAATGATGTTTCTGCTCACGGCCCTGAAGATCTCATGTATACTGGATCTTAATTTTGCGCCTATTGATGAAGATCCCGTTGCTATCATTGAAGGAGGACAACCAAATGCCGAAGAAGTTGAGAGGGTGAACAAGGCAAAGAAGAAACGTGAAGAAGACAAACTACTCTGTCGCGGGCACATTCTGAATACGCTGTCGAATCAACTGTATGACTTGTTCATGAAAATGAAGTCTGCTAGGGAAATCTAGAATGCACTTGAATTCAAGTAGGAACAAGGTATTAACAAATTTCTGATTGCTAAGTACTTTGATTTCAAATTCATTGATACTAAACCCGTTTTGGAGCAAGTCCATGAGCTACAAGTTCTGGTAAACAAAATTTGTGCTCTCAAAATCAACATATCAAAAGCATTTCAAGTTGCAGCAATTATTGCTAAATTACCTTCGAGTTGGAAGGACTATGGGAAAAGGCTAATGCACAAGATAGAGAAAACAACTTTGGTTCAACTCCATAAACATATTCGCATTGGGGAAGAATCATGATTGCATGAAAATTCTGGATTGTATGAGACCAAAGTGAATGTCCTAACAGGTAATGGATTTCAGTCCAAAAATCACCCGAACTTGAAACGCAAGAGAGAGCAGAATTTTAAGAAGGCACAAAAGAAGAAGAAGGGTGGCTGTTTCAGTTGCGGCAGAGTGTGGCATTATGCAAAGGACTGTAGGCACCGCAAGAACGACACTTTTGAAGAGAAGAATTCACCAACTCTAAATATGAAGGCAGATGCTAATGCGGTTGAAGAATCTTTTGTTGCCATGGTTACAAACATGTTTTCGAGCATAGATATTTCTGAGAAATTTGATGGTATTGTAGCTGCACATCGAAATCAACAATGCTTCCGTCTCCGTCATGACGAGCTTTTTTGGACAACATGCAAAAAGAATTGCACGCTAAGTCTAGATTCAGAACTTAACTCGGCTCTCCCAAAATATGACTTAAGGTTTAAATACTTAACATACAAATGGTTTATATCGAGGAGTCGCCACTAATCGATTTGGGGTGGGTCGATTAGAAACCCAAATAAGGTGATGGGAGAATCACCGTATTCCATGCAAAACCGTAGATTAATTGAATTCGGGGACTTAGTTACACTAGTTGAATAACTAATACCCTTTCGATACCATTTTACCCCTGTTCATATTTTGAAAACATTTATCGGCGATTTGGATTGATTTTAGGACCTTTCTCCTAACATGTGAGGTAATGAGTGCATAATCAAAAGCGATTAGCAATCAAAAACACAACAATTCATGCAGCCTAAGGTTCTAACCTTAACTAAGTCGGATGACATTCAAAAATACAATAGCTCATGCAATTGTATTAAAAACATACATAATAAACCACAATAATAATAACATGCAAAATAATATCACACGACCAAATTGACTTATCTATTTAAACATGAAATTAAAACAACATGCATAATAATACAAACTAAATTAAATTAAAGCATTCAAATAAGTCACATAAAAAAATTAATTAAAATTTTTTTTTGAAAAAAATTTTTGATTTTTTTTAAATTTTTTTTTTAAAACGGAAAAGGAAAAGAAAAACTTGGATTTCGAAAAGGCGTTGACCGGGTTTTTTTAAAATTTTTTTTAATTGATTTTTTATTTTTATTTTATTTTTTTTAAAAAAATAAAATATAATATTTGTGGATGCTAATTTTCAAATGACAAAGTTCAAGCAGTGAGGCTGTGGATTCAAGAGGTCCTAATGACAAGTCAAAGGTCAATGGCAAAGGGAAGTGGGGTTACACTTTACTCTAGAAAGAAGGATACCCTTCTCAATGTATTGTAAATACCTCAAATTAGGAAGAATTTAATTTCTAATCGATTCAAATAGAAATATTTTTGTTTTAGAATTAAATTTTTTGTATACTTAATTTTGGGCAAATTAAAAATAGGTGTCAACATGTCCGAACGGGTTGGTGGCTAGATTTTATCCGTGCAATAATAAGTCCGTGTTCAAGCACTCAGATGAGGCTGTGGATGCTAATTTTCAAGAGGTCCTAATGACAAACGACAGTCTTGCAAAGGTCAATGGCAAAGGCTCCGTGGGGTTACACTTTACTCTAGAAAGAAGGATACCCTTCTCAATGTATTGTAAATACCTCAAATTAGGAAGAATTTAATTTCTGTCGATTTGCTATGTATGAATGGATTCAAGAACGGGTAGTGTTTAAGTTTGACAAGGTTATCCTATCAAGAACGGAGACTCTTCAATTTTATGGCATAGTTGATTAGCACATTTAAATTTTCGCTATTTTAAAGAATATGAAAATATTAGACTTGATCAATTTTAATGGAGGATTAGATAAATGTGAAATTTGTGCTAAGTCTAAATTAACAAAGAGGCCTTTTCCGAGTGCAAAAGAAATTCAAATTTATTGGACTAGATGCATATTGATATATGCGAATTTAATGGAATGTTAACTCGTGGTGATAAAAGGTATTTTATTACCTTTGTGGAAGATTGTAGTAGGTATTTATACGTTTATCTCCTAAGATCAAAAGATGAAGCGTTTACCATGTTTAAGAAATACAAGGTTGAAGTATTGCTTAAGTGAATTTTCATCATTTTGTGAACAACATGGTATTATTCATCAAATTTCAGCATTATACACTCCATAACATAATGGTTTGGCTAAAAGGAAAAATTAGATCCCTTGGGGAAATGGTTAATTGTATGCTTTCTAATTCAAAGCTACCGATTAATTTATGGGGTGAAGCATTACTTACTATATGTTATATTCATAATAGGATACCATCCAAGAAGAATAACGTAAATCCATATGAATTGTGGAAGGGTAGAAAGCCAAACTTATCATATCTTAAAGTGTGGGGGTGTTTGGTTTATTACCGAAAGTGCCAGACCCTAAGAGAACAAAACTTGGTCCTAGACCTATTAAAAGGGTTTTCCTTGGATATGCTTAAAGTAGTAAAGCTTATAGACTTCTTAATTTAGAGTCAAATGTCATAGTAGAATCAAAAGATGTTGAATTCTTTGAGAATAAGTGTTCTAAAGACTTTGAAATTATTAAAAATAATCATTCAAAACCTATAGAAATACAAGTAGATTCTCATGAGAAGGAAACAAAGGACTCGAAAGACATAACTAAACCAAGGAGAAGCACTAGAGCGAGAAAATTAAAAGATTTAGGTCCCGACTTTGTTACTCATGTTTTCCTTGCTAAAGGAGACAAAAATAACAACGCGAAAAATAAAAACCCCTTATTATTAAACATAGAACATGACCCTAAAAGCTTTGGTGAAGCAATGTCTTCTAGAGATCCTTCTTTTTGGAACGAAGCTATAAATGATGAAACGGATTCCATTATGTCCAATAATACTTGGGTATTAGCTAATTTACCAAAAGGATTGAATCCTATTGGGTGCAAATGCCGTTTTTAGAAGAAAATATAATTCTGATGGTACCATCCAAGCTTTTAAGGCTAGGTTTGTGGCCAAAGGGTTTAACCAAAAGGAAGGAATAGATTATTTTAACACGTAAGCTCCTGTAGTACATATAACATCTATTTGAATTCTATTTGCCTTAGCATCCATTTATAATCTTTATGTTCATCAAATGGAAGTAAAAAACTGCTTTCTTAAATGGAGATTTAAATGATAAAATTTACACGGAACAGCTAGAGGGTTTTGTACTTGCTAGGAATGAAAAGAAAGTGTGTAACTTGATTAAATCTCTTTATGGGCTTAAGCAAGCTCCAAAGAAATGGCATGAGAAATTTGATTCAGTCATACTATCCAATGGTTTCAAACATAATAGAGCTAATAAGTGTATTTACTCTAAGTTCACTAAAGACTATGGGGTCTTGGTTTGCTTATATGTTGATGATATGCTTATTTTTGGAACTAATATGACTGGAGTCAATCAGACTAAGAAGTATCTGACTTTGAATTTTAAAATGAAAGACTTGGGTGAAGTAGATACTATATCGGGCATTAAAGTTAAAAAGCATAGTGGAGGCTATTCTTTGAGAAAAGGAGATTACATGGAAAAAATGATAAATAAATTTTAGCATCTTGGTTTCAAAGGAATGAGTACTCCATTTAATCCTAATGTGAAATTAAATTATACTTCTGGTAGGGCAATAGCACAACTTGAATATGTGAGTGCTATAGAGACTTTAATGTATGCGATGCATTTGTACTAGACCTGATATTGCTTTTTCCACGTGTAAGTTAAGTAGATACACTAGAAATCCAAGTATAGAACATTGGAATGATGTTACCATAATGTTTGGCTTTCTTAGGACAACAATAAATTTTTTATTGTTCTATAATAATCATCCAGCTATACTAGAAGGATACACCGATGCTTCTTGGATTACAAGCGTAGGAGATAAATATTCTACTTCTTGATGGATTTTCACATTAAGAGGATGTACTATATCTTGGGCAAGCAAAAAACAAACTTGTATATCTCACTCAACGATGGCATATGAATTTATTACTTTAGTAGTAGCTGGGAAAGAGGCCAAGTGGATTAGGAATTTGTTGTTGGACATCAAATTGTGGCATAGCCCTATGCCTCCCATTTCTATCCATTGTGATAGTAAGACTACTTTGGCAAGAGCTTACAATAACACTTCTAATGGCAAGTCTAGGCGTATAAAGCCTAAGGCATGAGTACATGAGATAATTGATTCAATATGGTATCACAACAATTGTTTACGTGAGGTCAAGCAAGAATTTGGCTGTCCTTTTACAAAGGCACTACCAAGAGAGGTAGTAAAAATGAGCTTAAAAGAAATGGGGCTGAAACCATTTAATTAAAATCACCAGTAATAGTAACTCGATCAAATATTTGCACATCACTAGTTATATGGTTTAATGGGTAAGAACAAGTTACTAAAATTGATTATATGATATTGACATAGCCCGACATGAGAAATCAGCATAGTATAATATATTAATGTATCACTTTCATTAGCAATAGAAACACGTGCTAGATACTTCATATAAATGAGCTTAAAAGTCTTCTTCTTACGAAAGTTAGGATGCTTTCTAGAGAGCTGATAAAAAGGTACAAGCACAAGGCCATAACAATGCTAAGTAAATTATAAACTTCTCATTAAAACAAGAGGTTAGTATATGTGCAGTATGTCCAGTTCTATTACTAAAATTACCAAGTTTAAAGGCAGCAGGTACTTGTGACTTTGATAGAGCTTTGATATACTTGCACTAAATGAGGGTTTAACTCGAAAAAAAAAAAATCTTCATGTATGTTGCACGTGGAGAGAAAGATGTGAGACAGTTTGAGAGAGCGAGTCCAGCGACACGTCCCTCGATGAGGAAGAAGGAGAAGAAGATGAAGATGAGTAAGTCAAAATCCAGCATAGCAAAATTGGAGTTCATTCACCGGGCGACACGTGTCACCCGGGCCCAAGCCAGCTAAATTTCAAACGTTTTAAAAGCTAGACTCTCTCTCTCCACTTCCCCGATCTCTCTCTCTTCTCCTCCTTCATGTTTCCTCTCTCGTCACTCTTCCTTCGCCCATTTCCTCTCCAAGTCTGAAGTTGTGTCCGATAACCAGCCATACTCAGGGGTCATTATCGAGTTCCTGCGCTTCATTCCCTCCTCTTTTGACATCTCATTTTGGCCGCAATGCTTCAACAACATGCCATCTCTTCGTTCTTCACCAATTTCTATATTGATCTCATGGAAATTTTGCTATATCTTATTTTAAATTTTTTAAAATTATTTATTTTACAAACAAAGTGGGGGATTGTTGGTGTTTGTTTGTAAACAAACAAATAAGGCATTTTCCTTGTCCCACATAGGAAAAAAAGGAAAGTTTTGGTCTTTTTATAAGTTAAAGTGTTATCTACTTTTGTAAAGGGAAAAAAATGGGTGAATGGGCTAGACCTCACAATACCCCCATGAGGGTGCATAAGTTTAATGCACACTTATCACTTTGCAAACCAAAAGACCAAAATAAGTCTTAATCAACAATTTATTTATTTTACTTTTGACTGTTGAGACCAAAATGTCTATTTTTCGAACATGAAGGGTTGTATCCGAATGGCAGATTTCACATATGAAAGGTTATGTATGAATTGTAATTTTTGGACATGAAGGATTGTGTCCAAATGGCGATTTTCATGCACGAAGGGTTATGTCTGAATTTGAGAAATCAGTATAGTGCATTACGTTTTAGAGGTTGAATTATATTCTTAATGAAGTATAATGCATTGATGTATCACGTTCATTAGTTGTCACGGGCGAATCCCATCGAGCACGTGACACACTTCTCTAGTAGAATCTTGCGGCGTCCCGGATAATCGCTGACCCAATTTAACTTATCGAGATCTAAAACATCAGTGAAAGCTACAAACACCAGATAATAATCGACTAAGGGTATGAGGAGAATAAATATCCATTACTCATCCAAACTTATATAATATTCACATATACAACCCATAATATACAAGCACACGAAATCTAAACTATGCACTACCGACATCCAAAAAGATCAGCAGCCTAGTATACTCTATCTCCAAAAATGACACTTCAAAAAGCCTATACTCAGCCCCTACACTAGCCCTTATGCCCTCCGGATGGCATCCACTTTGAATCGACTCCTCATCACTCGAATCTGAATCCCCTAAATTTATACGCTCCTCGAGGACTCCGACTCAACCTCGATCTCAATCGGGTTATCTATATCACCCGACTCCCTTTGGAACCTCGACCCGCTCCTCCTCGTCCGGCTCCCCTTCCGGCTCCTCCTCAAGCACGTCCTCCCGATTCCCTCCGGGTTTTCTTGGGCTCATTTTGAGTTCTTCTTCCGGTGCCTCTTGAGGTTCTGCCTTAGGGTCTTCTTCTTATGGTTCTTCTTTTTCCGGTATCACATTAAGATCCATATCCATAGGATCATACCCGCCTGCGATTCTTTCGACTCCCCCGCTCATGCTCGGCTCCCAAGGGTGAAGTATGCAGCATTAATGTCCGGACATTCGCTAGACTAGTCTCCAAACTAGTCATCTCACCGTCAAGATATAAGCTTCGGATCCCAATCCCCCTACTCTGTCAAAAGGAACAGGAAACCTCTAGACGAGGCCAAACTCATCAAACCCATCCCGAAACATCCGGTGGTATATGTAAATTATAAAAGGGTAACCCTATGTCTAGAGGACTACATACTATGCTTAATTCATGTCCTATTATCGTCTACCGGGAACTCTACAACATCGGTGGTGACTTTGTGCATCGGAATCCCAAAACGCTAGGGTGGTAGCGGTGATAGATTCATAGCTCGGTGGGGTTTTGAAATTGTTGGTTGAAACAACCATGAGATCACATCTCAATAAGCATACACCTTAAATCCCACCTAGGCTATCACGTATCTTTAGACAAACCAAACATGATATCAAGAGTAAACACATCATTCACATAATTGTACTTACCTAGGCTTTTCATGCGTGCAACCTGCACGTTAGCCACAATAACATAATTGCCAACCACATGCACATTCCAAATACATTTCACACACTATTTTCACACTACTCGCTAGTGACTCTCTTCGTAATGGTTCGCCGCTCAGATTCACTACAACCATCTCATATTTTCCACTTAACCCACCAGTCTGAGTTATGGCGTAGTAATACCGCCTACAGATTCACTGCGACCATCTCATATTTTCCACTCAACTCCCTCCTCTTTGACCCGGCGTAGTAGTACCACCTCGGCTTTTATTGCAACCAACTCATATTCACAACACTTTGTGACCGGCGTAATGGTACCCAATTTAGGCCATATATCTTGCCCACGTAATGGTACCACCTCGGGCTCAACATCCATCACTTACGACATAACCCGGCGTAATGGTACCATCTCGGGTTGGCCATCCTCCGGTAATACCGAGCATCATAGGCATAATGGGAACGGCCTCGGGGACGGATCAATTCCCCAAGTAATAGTACCGCCTCACTTTTTTATTGTAACCACACATATGGTACCACACACAATTTCTCACTCGTTCACTTGCTCGACACCAACATGCCACTATACTAGCCGATTAAGTTCGGCCGATTGCACAAACCAAACCACACACAATTCACATGCTCAATCAAAACCCAATCGTGGTCAATTACCAATCAAATCAATTCAGTCCATGCATGCATATAATAGCCCACATTTCAATCAATCAAGTCACGATCCAACAAACATACAAGGCCACTAACGGGCCCACAATCACAACCACGACCATACAAAAATTTCGGCATTCCCAAGCTCATTTCCAACCATATTAAACACAACAATCTAGCCATACTACCACACACCAAACCGACACCATTTGTTCTTAAATCGAGTCCTAAGCTCATCAATTCAATCCACAACATATGGCCCTCAGTTCAGCCTATTCTTACAAACATTATTTGCTTCCTCAAATCAGCCAATATCAATCCCCAAATCATAAGGCCATAATAGTGTTAAGTAAATTGTAAACTTTTCGTTAAAACAAGAGGTTAGTATGTGTACAATATGTCCAGTTCTATTACTAAAATTACCAAGTTTAAAGGCAGTGGGTACTTGTGACTTTGATAGAGCTTTGATTTACTTGCACTAAATAAGGGTTTCACTCGGAAAAGACCGTCATGTATGTTGCATGTGGAGAGAAAGATACAAGACGGTTTGAGAGAGCGAGTCCAGCGCCACGTCCCTCGATGAGGAGGAAGGAGAAGAAGATGAAGATGAGTAAGTCAAAATCCAACATAGCAAAATTGGAGTCCATTCACTGGGCGTCACGTGTCACTCGGGCCCAATCCGGCTAAATTTCAAACGTTTTAAAAGTTAAACTCTCTCTTTCCACTTCCCTGATCTCTCTCTTCACGGCCACGGTGGGGAGGAGTTGGTCTCTCGGGAGGGGAGAGAGAGAGAGTGTATATGTGTGTCTGAGAGAGGTGAGAGAGTGAGGAGAGAGAGAAAATTGGGTAATTTAAATGAAGAACACCAATCATTGGTGTCTAACTCAAGCCCAAATGACCATTATGCCCTCCTCTCTACAATTCAATCAATCGCCAAGATTCGATCTTATCCTAAGATCGACGGTCCCGGATTAATTTGCCAAAAATATCCAAGTGCAAAATTAGAATTTCACAAAATTCCCAAGGACAAAATTGTCCAAAAATTTTCATCTCTAATGCCAGGGTGAAATGACCAAAATGCCCTTCCCCATTATACTTGGCCTTAACAAACTTCCAAGGGTAAACTGTCATTTTCCATTTCTAGTTGAAATTCGATTTTTGTGAAGGATTTGGATAATTCTAAGGTTGATCAGGCTAATGGCAACGTCGTCCAAATGAATCGTGACTTTCTAAATTTTCAATGCCCAACTTGGCCTCTAATTAATGATTAAGTTCTAAATAACGTAACTTGAGCGTATCTCGGACTAACGGGTGGCTTTTGGGAAAATTCGCCTTTATTTGACCCGTGGTCGATATTGAATCAAAGCCACGTTCAAGTTCACTCGGGTCGTGGCGACCTCGGTTGTCACTTAATCGTGAGGATCGATCGCTAGTTTACAGACGCGATCATTTGGTATAGATTCGGAATCATTCGTAAATTCATTTCGTGGTCAAGCAAAATCACCCACAATCCACTAATATGACAGCGGCGAATTGATCCCTAACTATCCTTGGATCGGCCTTCATTGGCTCAAAATGTCACCTCGACAATTTTCATGGTTGAAAGTCGGTTCACGATTGAATTTCTTTAGTCGTGTGAATTTAAATCCCTAATTGGCCTTCCCTAACGGTTAGTATCCCAGGATTGATCGAGTTCGGATGAGATCTAACTACAAGTACATTCATAAAATCATCCATTTCATAAATCAAGTGGATCGGATTTCAGAATGTCACATTAGTAATAGAAACACGTGCTAGATACTTCATATAAATGAGCTTAGAAGTTGTGCGCTTCTTACAAAAGTTAGGATGCTTTCTAGAGAGCTGATGAAAAGGTACAAACATAAGGATATAACCTTGCTAAGTAAATTATTAGTTTCTCATTAAAACAAAAGGTTAGTATATGTGTAGTATGTCAGTTCTATTACTAAAATTATGAGTAAGTTAAAATCTAACATAGCAAAATTGAAGTCCATTCACCGAGCGACACGTGTCACCCGAACCCAAGCTAGCTAAATTTCAAACGTTTTAAAAGCTAGACTCTCTCTCTCTCTCCACTTCCCGATCTCTCTCTCTTCACTCTTTCTTCGCGCTCTCCTCTCTCGTCACTCTTCCTTCGCCCGTTTCCTCTCCAAGTCTGAAGTTGTGTCCGATAACCAGCCATACTCAAGGGTCATTATCGAGTTCCTGCGCTTCATTCCCTCCTCTTTTGACATCTCGTTTTGGCCGCAGTGCTTCAATAACATGGCATCTCTTCGTTCTTCACCAATTTCTATATTGATCTCATGGAAATTTGGCTATATCTTATTTTAAATTTTTTAAAATTATTTGTTTTACAAACAAAGTTGAGGATTGTTCTTTACCAAAAAAAAAAAAAAAACAAAGTGGGGGATTGTTGGTGTTTGTTTGTAAACAAACAAATAAGGCATTTTCCTTGTCCCACATAGGAAAGAAAGGAAAGTTTTGGTCTCTTTATAAGTTAAAGTGTTATCTACTTTTGTAAATGGAAAAAATGGGTGAATGGGCTAGACCCTAGAATACTCCCAAGCGGGTGCGCAACTTTGATGCGCATTTATGACTTTGAGTGGCACGGACCAAAATAAGCCTTAATCAACATTTTATTTATTTTTATTTTTTTTTTACTTTTGACTGTTCGGACAAAACTGTTCGTTTTTCGGACATGAAGGGTTGTGTCCGAATGGCGGTTTTCACAGATGAAGGGTTATGTATGAATTGCAATTTTTTGGACATGAAGGATTGTGTCCAAATGGCGGTTTTCACACACGAAGGGTTATGTCCGAATTTGAGAAATCAGTATTATCTGTTACGTTTTAGAGGTTGAATTATATTCTTAATGAAGTATAATATATTAATGTATCACTTTCATTAGTAATAGAAACACGTGCTAGATACTTCATATATATGAGCTTAGAAGTTGTGCCGCTTCTTACGAAAGTTAGGATGCTTTCTAGAGAGCTGATGAAAAGGTACAAGCACAAGACCATAACAGTGCTAAGTAAATTATAAACTTTTCATTAAAACAAGAGGTTAGTATATGTGCAGTATGTCCAGTTCTATTACTAAAATTACCAAGTTTAAAGGCAGCAGGTACTTGTGACTTTGATAGAGCTTTGATATACTTGCACTAAATGAAGGTTTAACTCAAAAAAGACTTCATGTATGTTGCACGTGGAGAGAAAGATGCGAGACAGTTTGAGAGAGCGAGTCCAGCAACACGTCCCTCAATGAGGAGGAAGGAGAAGAAGATAAAGATGAGTAAGTCAAAATCCAGCATAGCAAAATTGGAGTCCATTCACTGGGCGACACGTGTCACCCGGGCCCAAGCCAGCTAAATTTCAAACGTTTTAAAAGCTAGACTCTCTCTCTCTCCACTTCCCCGATCTCTCTCTCTTCACTCTTCCTTCGCGCTCTCCTCTCTCGTCACTCTTCCTTTGCCCGTTTCCTCTCCAAGTCTGAAGTTGTGTCTGATAACCAGCCATACTCGAGGGTCATTATCGAGTTCTTATGCTTCATTCCCTCCTCTTTTGACATCTCATTTTGGCCGCAATGCTTCAACAACATGCCATCTCTTCGTTCTTCACCAATTTCTATATTGATCTCATGGAAATTTTGCTATATCTTAATTTAAATTTTTTAAAAATTATTTTTTTTACAAACAAAGTGGGGGATTGTTGGTGTTTGTTTGTAAACAAACAAATAAGGCATTTTCCTTGTCCCACATAGGAAAAAGAAAGGAAAGTTTTGGTCTCTTTATAAGTTAAAGTGTTATCTACTATTGTAAATGGAAAAAATGGGTGAATGGGCTAGACCCCACAATACCCCCATGTGGGTGCGCAATTTTGATGTGCACTTATCACTTTGCGCGCCGCGGACCAAAATAAGCCTTAATCAATAATTTATTATTATTTATTTTACTTTTGACTGTTCGAACAAAACTATCCGTTTTTCGGATGTGAAGGGTTGTGTCCGAATGGCGGTTTTCACAGACGAAAGGTTATGTATGAATTGCAATTTTTTGGACATGAAGGATTGTGTCCAAATGGCGGTTTTCACACACAAAGGGTTATGTCCGAATTTGAGAAATCAGTATTATCTGTTACGTTTTAGAGATTGAATTATATTCTTAATGAAGTATAATACATTAATGTATCACATTCATTAGTAATAGAAACACGTGCTAGATACTTCATATATATGAGCTTAGAAGTTGTGCCGCTTCTTACGAAAGTTAGGATGCTTTCTAGAGAGCTGATGAAAAGGTACAAGCACAAGGCCATAACAGTGCTAAGTAAATTATAAACTTCTCATTAAAACAAGAGGTTAGTATACGTGCAGTATGTCCAGTTCTATTACTAAAATTACCAAGTTTAAAGGCAGTAGGTACTTGTGACTTTGATAGAGCTTTGATATACTTGCACTAAATGAGGGTTTAACTCGAAAAAGACCTTCATGTATGTTGCACGTGGAGAGAAAGATGCGAGACAGTTTGAGAGAGCGAGTCCAGCAGCACGTCCCTCGATGAGGAGGAAGGAGAAGAAGATGAAGATGAGTAAGTCAAAATCCAACATAGCAAAATTGGAGTCCATTCACCGGGCGACACGTGTCATCCGGGCCCAAGCCAGCTAAATTTCAAACGTTTTAAAAGCTAGACTCTCTCTCTCTCTCTCTCTCTCTCTCTCTCTCTCTCCACTTCCCCTGAGCTCTCTCTTTTCACTCTTCCTTCGCCCATTTCTTCTTCAAGTCTGAAGTTGTGTCCGATAACCAGCCATACTCAAGGGTCATTATCGAGTTCCCGCGCTTCATTCCCTCGTCTTTGGACATCTTGTTTTGGCCGCAGTGCTTCAACAACATGCCATTTCTTCGTTCTTCACCAATTTCTATATTGATCTCATAAAAATTTGGCTATATCTTATTTTAATTTTTTTTAAATTATTTGTTTTACAAACAAAGTGGGGGATTGTTGGTGTTTGTTTGTAAACAAACAAATAAGGCATTTTCCTTGTCCCACATAGGAAAGAAAGGAAAGTTTTGGTCTCTTTATAAGTTAAAGTGTTATCTACTTTTGTAAATGGAAAAAATGGGTGAATGGGCTAGACCCTAGAATACTCCCAAGCGGGTGCGCAACTTTGATGCGCATTTATGACTTTGAGTGGCACGGACCAAAATAAGCCTTAATCAACATTTTATTTATTTTTTATTTTTTGTACTTTTGACTGCTTGAACAAAATTGTCTGTTTTTCAACATGAAGGGTTGTATCCAGTGGTGGTTTTCACGGACGAAGGATTATGTATGAATTGTAATTTTTGGACATAAAGGATTGTGTCCAAATGGCGGTTTTCACGCACAAAGGGTTATGTCGAATTGAACACCACGAGGTGTGTTCTATTTGAATTATATATTTGACAATTATGTTCAATGTTTTTTTTTTACGAACTAAACTTCCTTCATTTTCATTTTCCTTCAAAGAAACAATGGATAGCCATTTTTTCAATTATTTCGCAGAGAATTTTAGGAGATTTACTAGAATTATTATTTAGTATTATTACCGTGACTTTTGTTGTATCCTGCAAGGAATTTACCAATAACCCATAGTAACTTCGTGAGGCAAATTGATCCTAAAAGAGAGTGATTACACACCTCAAAGTTTGATTACATTTCGATTCCTTTTCCTCCAATCTTTTTGAACAACAGAGAATCCATCCTTAGATGGTTCATATGAGACCCTCAAGACACGAGCAAACGTGTCAGTGAGTGAAGCCACCTTATCTCCTCCAAATATTTGGGAATGGGCTACATCAATTTCAACGTGAACAGGATTGGCAGCTCCATCAAGCAAGCAGCTATGATTTTTTTTTAGAGCACAGAGAACAGAAAACACACGAATGAACCCTAGACGACCATGGAGCTCAGATCAGCAACCACAGAGCTAAGATCAGCTCACAGGGAGGGACACGAGTTCGACCGGTGTCAAATATTGGCCGGTAAACGAAGGGTCTAGGATGAATGAGACCATGCGACAGTGGGTCTGAGCCGACGATGCTCTGCAGCGTTAGATTTGGACTCGACAAGGCTGAACGACACTAGATTGAGCTGGACAATGCTTGCCAAGTCAGATCTGAAATCGCAACGACTAGGTTTTTTTTTTTATGGTTCTAATACCATGCAGAAATTGATATAGAACAAAAGATGAGAGCGTAAAAACGTTTTAAGGTTTTCCACTCCTCACACTTTTATAATAATTAAATAACACTTAATGGTCATTATATCCCTCTCACACTTTAACACTATCAACACAAAAATTAGGCTAATCGAACATTGGACAAAAAAGACAAGCTCTCTCTTTAAGTTTTGGGCAATTTGTGAAAGGTTTATAAAACATATGTAATTTCAAAAAGATATGATTATTGTCAGTGCACGGCGAACGCACTATGTAGGGCGGGCTTCGCCCATGCAAAGAAGTGTATGCACATCAATAATTAAGTACTTTGTTATTAACTGAGGAATTCATTTCGAGTTATATCAGACTTAATCTAATATTTTGTGCTTGTCGAACTAAATACATGCATTTTATGACTAGATCATTTCATTTACTTTTAAGAGTATCTTCAATTGTTGCCCCTAAGTGACAGACTAAAATTGACTAGATATTATTACTCCGACAATTTATTTTGAGAGGGAAAAGATCACAAAACATAGCTTTTCTATATTATTTTAATCTACAACAATCCATTGTAATTTGCTATTACAAAAATTTATGGGTGGGAATTATATCGATAATAAAGAGAACCTTTAGTTATGATACAAACGTTAGTAATTGTGTTATTAGAGAAATAGTTGCTCCTCTCTATTTAAACAAGAACCGTGTAACCATTATCACGCCCGTACTTCATTGGAGCATAACATCCCGTCACGGTCGATTATGGTGCAATGCTCCCTAAAAGCGTCGCCAACCCACACCCATATAGAGATCAAGCACAAGCGGAAGTATAAAATAAACAAACCCAGACAACTACAAATAGAGCCAAGGGTAGCCAAACAATAATCAATGCAGAAAATATGTACATACTTATATTACTATTTTAAAACTCTTTTACAGTGTTCATTCCAACCAATAAGGAAACACCAATAGCTGGGAATAACCAAACAGCCACTTCTCCAAATTCTCGTCTCCGTCTCCACCGGGGTGCATGCTCGAGACTATTGGATAAAATGTGATATTCAAAAAGAGATGGTGACCTCGGCATCCTACTCTCGAGGGTCTGAAAATGTTTCGGTTTACACAAGCCTGTGAGGCGAATCTTAGTGAGTTCAATCCCTAAACCTAGGCTAGGCTAACATGCAATCTCTCTTGACCGTAAAATAAATATTTAAATCACAAATCAACAATAACCAAATTATTCTTAGACGGCGTGGGTTAGACGAAGATCAATATATATAAGCCACGGTGCATACGTGGCACTCATAATCACATAGGTGCCAATCACATGCTTATGCACCAATTTTTGCCCCACTCGGATGCTAATCAAAACATTTCTATGCATGCAAATGTTATTGACATGTCGGGCGCATTTCTTTGGCCCAACGCCCATGGCGACGCCAACGACGGAATTCATTATTATGAAGAGAAGAAGTCATCAATTTTTCGCCCGGTCGTCGGATGGCGGTCTTCAAGGTTCATGAGGCACAACAATGGTGGGCCGGTCACCTAAATCAGAGGAGGAATTTCCAAAGTGAGGAGGAAGAAGACAAGAAAAAAAAAAAAAAAAGAGAAAATAGGGGTAAAAGGTGCATGAGGAATTTTTTTTTTTTGATCAAATAGGCGGGAATTTTTTTTCAAAGTACATGACCAATAAATTGTCGCAAATTTTCCACGGACGACGAAGGTCACTAGGTAATCACACAATTCATTATTATCGTCGAACCCGGCATATAACGCTTCCAGGGCAAATTTAGGTTAATTTTTTCGCAAATCATGGCGGACACGCATTCTCGCAAATTTTCACAACATTGCCACCTCTAAGCATACATAATGTTCGTGTCCATGTTATGCAATACAATTATTTCCGTGAGCAAAATAAAATTTTGACACCCATTGTCACAACACGTGCTTAATTGGCCCAATTAATACCGTGCGGCCAAACGTCGTTCACAAATCAGTAATTCATTGTAAACCAAACAATAGCCAGTCACACTCCACACAAATAGCCACACCACATGCGACATAACGGAAAAACGTTTCGAAATCAACAAAAATTCAACACAATTGACATACAAATTCATGTTTTTTTAGTGAGCAAATGCATGAGCAATTTCACTATCGAGCTCCAAAATTGGTCAATTAATTCAAATTCTCTCCTCAATAAATCCTGAAAAATGATTTACCATAGTTTTTCCGATAATAATTTCCATCAGAGTCAATCCTCAACTCAGAGAAATAAGCTCATCATACTATTTGAATTGGCAAGATACTAAAATGTGGCCGATAATTCTAAACAACCCTATAAAAACACTGGGATAATCCTAATCCGGTTTGAAAGATTATTTTGTCCAAAATAAAAGACATTCAAGTAGTCCCACAACTCCTTCACTGTATCAATATGTGTATCCAAATCCGCAACTTGGGATTTCCATGGAGTTCAACATTTGACCAAGAAACCCCGGCATCTACAGTTTTCCAATTTGCATCATAGATAAATCTATTACATGTTAGATGATTCTGTTGCTCTCTCCCAATCGGTACTAACAACACGATTTTCCTCCGTTGCTGAAAATTGGTGACACCTTCAACTTCTTCTCCGTCAAGCAACTAGAGGATGTAGACACAACCTCAGCCACTTCACCTTTATTCTCCGCTATAACCTGATGTGTACCGATATAACACAAGAATTTTCAGCACAATAATTAGATTCAAATCCCACCAACCAGAATTCAATTCAACAGACTACTGCGATTTGTTTCAAATAGTCCAAATCTCCACAACACTTCAATCAGATTCATCTATTTCATCAAAACGTACACCGAAATCATAGATTACGCCCAAATAGAAACCACCTCATCCATCATCAATTTCAAGGTGAACAGGGTCAGCAGCTCCATCAAGCAAGCAGCTATGATTTTTTTTTAGAGCACAGAGAACAGAAAACACACAAAATGAACCCTAATTTTCATGGAATTAATCAAAAATGGCAAGGGGCATTTTAAATTTTTCGACAGGAAGGGAAATTCGATTTTCGTCCGGTGTCCTATATATTCATGGTAGACATAATCTAGGATGAATGAGACCATGCGAAATTCACTTTTAAGCCGACGAAAATGCAGCGTTAGATTTGGTTCGGGACTAAAATAATATTACTTTTTCAATTTTTGGTCAATGCTTGAAGTCAGATCGTGGCCACTCAAACTAGGTTTTTTTTTTTATGGAAAAATAATACTCATGCGGCCTCAAAATCCAACAAAGATGAGAGAGGGTAAAACGTTTTAATTTTTCACCCCGGACCGAAACAATTTTTATAATTAAATAACTCCAAATGGTCATTATGTCCCTAATACACTTTAAAAATGATCTCTTAAAAATTAGGCTAATCAAACATTGGACAAAAAATAAAACTCTCTCTTAAAGTTTTCAATTTCGAAAGGTTTATAAAACATATGTAATTTAAAAGATATGATTATTGTCCTGCAGGGCTATCCTATGTCGTAATGGTCTCGATCATTGAAAGAATGTAGAAATCATCAATAATTAAGATACTTTGTTTTAGGTTGAGGAATTCATTTCGAGTTATATCAGACTTAATCTAATATTTTGTGCTTGTCGAACTAAATACATGCGTTGGCCTTGACTAGATCATTTCATTTACCCTTTAAGAGTATCTTCAATTGTTGCCCCAAAATGACAGACTAAAATTGACTAGATATTATTGTCCGACAATTTATTTTGAGAGGGAAAAGATCACAAAACATAGCTTTTCTATATTATTTTAATTGACAACAATCCATTGATAATTTGCTATTACTAAAATGAAATGGGTGGGAATTATATCGAGTTAAAGAGATCCTGGAATTATGATCAAACGTTAGTAATTGTGTTACAAGAAATAGGTATTTAAACAAGAACAATAGTAATAATAATTAAACAATAATAATAATAATAACAACAACATTAACGTTAATAACAACTATTGCAGGCGTATGGCACTGTGGACTTTTTGAAACAGGAATAGTTTTGCTGGGTTTTTTAATCAGTAAAAACTTCAATCGCCTAATGTTCAAGTCAATATAATTTCATTAGCCTTATAAACAAAAAAATAAAGAAATGAACATAAAATTTAAGCTGGCTCTTTCTCATATATGCGAGGATCCAAATTTACAAACAACAGATAACAGAAATAATAAGAGAGCACAAATTCTAACTCCACATTCAATCTTTCGCAGAAAATGAAATTTTCCATTGCCCAATCTTATTTTCACAAGAAAATACATCCTCGCGCGTTTCGTGACTCATGAACTAAAAGTGAAAATTCCATGAAAACTCATTTCACACAATCCTTATATACAGAGAACCAATCAGTGAAGTGCCTTACAAAACCCTAAACCAAGAAAAGCTCAAGAAGGAAGTAATCCTCGTGCTTTCTGAGACAGATTCCAAGAAAATGCTGCACCATTGCTAAGAAGTTCATGGCTTCCGTGATGACCTCTTCCTTTGATCTTTCATTCCGCGATTGGACCCAAGTAATGGCCACTCCCTTAAACTCATCATACCAGTGCTATCTAGTGTTAAAATGTCCTCGTCTCTTCTCTGTCCGTGAGACCTCGCCATCGATTCTTCATCTTGAATCATCGTCTTGCTCCTATCACCATCATGACCACGAGTCTTCTCTTCCTCTTGCCTGACTTCTTCCCTCATAGTTTGATCATTTCCAACTTGATCACTGGCATTGATGTTTCGCATGGAGGGGAGTCCATCCCGACCATCACTTGGTGCACTCGAAACTTCTTCAGGCAATTCTGATGATCTTCTTGCTTCCGAAGGATCGCTGATTCTGCTAATTTTGCCTACAACAACATCATCGCTTTCTCTTCGATGCAATTCCTCAACCGATTCTGGGCATTCGACCCTTGCCATTTGACCATTAGGAGCGACTATCTCGAGCTCTTGCTCGGAGTCAACCCTCACCCTTCGATCATCACCAAGATCATCCTCACGTTCCCTTCAATGCGATCTCTCTGTCGACTCTTGATCTTCGACCGTCACCATATGATCATTAGGAACATCATCCACTCACTTGTTCGGGGTCAACCCTCATCGTTCGATCATTCCTGTTAAATCAGCAGCATTCTTAACAAGTCAAAAAAGTCCCCCCAGTTCGTGTAAGGTAGGAAAAACCCAGTACTGAGTCATCAAGTCACGGACGCAATTAGGACAGTCTTGATCTTTCTCCATACCCACCGCCATTACCGCTCGTATCTTGGGAATCTTCTGTTCATTCCATCAGATCAGAGGGAGAAGAGAATTCTCTCGGTTTTCTAGGGAACAGAAACTTGCGTAACGTCAGTGGAAAACTCGATCTCTGAGTAGTGATTTCTCTCGGAAACTCTTGGATATAAAATATAGAATGGCTGGTGGAGGTTAGTACCGGTCTCTTATACGAAGGGTGAACTGAGCGCTAGGTTCTTCAAAAGCCGTTAAAAAACAGGTTATTCGTTTTTCTCAATTATGTTCCCGTAGACATTCAACGAAGCTAAACGAGCTAAATGTGCGTATCTGCAAAAACGCTTCCTTACTCGTTTCCTTTCATCACGAAAACTTCGATCACATTTGACAAAAAATAGTCGATAATGTTGGCGGCCCGTATGGCTCGGCCGAGTGCCCTAGGATCACCATAGCGAGATATTAACGATACGGTAAAAGATGGATAGAATTTGTGCACCTGATTTGGATTCCATCGTCACGGATGCGGAAATGACGATGAACGGTCATGAGATCTTCTCCCCAATAAGCCTCCGGCCCCGGCGCTATGAGACCGCCTCGACCAACTCACGGAAGCCTTAGGTGAGTTTGAGGCGTTTGAGAGAGATTGGAGAGAGTTAGGAAGGAGGAGGGACCTCTGACTCTATTTATAGAGTTTCTAACCAGGCCCTCTCATAACGGGGCGGGCCGAACTCGCCCCACAAGCCGGGCCCATATCCGACTAATTAAGAAACTTTACACCTAAACTTATTAGACCAAACCCATGGCGGGTTATAACAATCTCAATTAATGTAACCCACATTAGGAAAACGTCACATTCTCCCACTTGGGCTATATTAATTGAAATCGTACCTTATGTGCACCTTTATTTGGTCTATAGATAATTCTCAATAGTCAATCCGATCCCATAAAGTTTCAAATACCGAATCATGGCGGTAAGCGTGATGTAATCACATAAAGCCTTCCATGGTCACAAGTGCCTTAGACTTTCTTGATATGGATTCGATATGGTTGTGTGGCAAACGGATGACACCTCATAAAAGTGATACCTCATGTGTTTATCCCTTTTGTAGGTCCTCATTCTCTTTCCTTAAGTGTCACAAAAACCCGATGTGTCACTAGAGAATATCTTTATGGTTCCAATGAACCTGCATATGTCTTATCCTTATTGTTAACATTACTTTATGTGTAATAAGACATATCCTTAAGGCTAATAACTGAATGCCCCATAGCCTTTACTCAAGGTTTACACAAGTACCTTAAGATTTTCACCTTATATGTGTATTTATCACAACAAAAATGCATTCAGAAAAAACTTTATTGAATGCAAATAAGTTGATACATATCCAAAATGTTACAAAGAGTAACAGAACACAGATGTAAACTTTATTAGAGCACAAATTAAAAACAAAACAGCTCCTACTAAACAACAAAGTATCCCATGATACTCCCAAGCCCATGCTAACGACATATGTCGTTCAAAAATACAAGGGCGAAGGCCTTTAGTTAGTGGATACGCTACCATATCATTTGTGGGAATGTGCTCTTTGTAATGTCACCATCCACGACTTTTTCCTTTATGGTCAAGTACTTGACCTCTATATGTTTAGACCCCTTGAGACCTCTGTTGTTGTTAACAAACAACCTTTGTAGAGTTATTGTCACAATACAATCTGTATGGGCGATCCACAAAATCAAATACGGTCAACTCCCTAATGAGGTTCCGGAGCCAAATTGCCCGAGTAGCGGTAGAAAAGCATGCTACAAACTCCGCTTGCATGGTAGAGGATGTCATTGATTTTGTTTCTCACTTTTCCATGATCGCACCTCCCGCTAACTTAAAGATATAACCTGTCGCCGACTTCCTTTCATCCGACGGCCAAAGAAAGTTCGAATCCGAATACCCTACCAGCTGTAGGTTCTCGAACATGTCTCAGAGATCAAGATATAGTCTTTTGTCCTCTTTAGGTACCTCATGACCTTCTTGGCAAAGAACCCGGTGATCATGTTCGGATTTGGTGATATCCGCTTAGAAGTCCTGTTGTAAAAGCAATGTCGGCCTAGTGCAAACTTGAGCATACATGATACTTCTAAGTGCACTAGCATAAGGTACATCCTTCATTTGGGTTTTCTCAACATCCGTATGAGAACACCGTGGGAGACTCGAGTTTATCACCCTTTATGATGGGGAGCAATTCACGGCTTGCGATCTGCATCTTGAATCTTTCAATACGATTAACATATGTTCTGCGAGACAAACCCAATACTCGAGAACGATCCCTATGGATCTCAATGCCTAGGACAAAAGACGCCCTATCAAGGTCCTTCATGTCAAAATCCTTTGATAACATTCGTTTTGTCTCATGTAGTAATCCAATATCACTACTACTTAAGTAAGATGTCATCTACATAGAGTATGAGAAAAATAAATTTCCTCCCACTAACCTTCTTTGTATATACACCGATCCAACTTGTTCTCAACAAAACCTAATGAAGTGACAACACTATGAAACTTCAAATACCATTGTCTAGAAGCTTGCTTAAGTCCATAAATAGATTTCTTCAATCTACACACAAGCTCACCTGAATCATCAGCTGCAAAACCTTCGGGTTGCATCATATAGACTTCCTCATCAAGGTCTCCATTTAGAAAGGCAGTCTTAACATCCATCTGGTGTAATTCCATATCAAAATGAGCTACCAATGCCATGATCACTTTAAAAGAATCCTTAGAAGATCTTTGGTGAAAAAGTGGCCTCATAATCTACTCCTTCTCTTTGAGTGAAACCCTTGGCTACCAGTCTGGCTTTGAATTTCTCAATCTTTCCTTTGGAGTCCCTTTTAGTCTTGTATACCCATTTGCAACCAATGGGCTTGTAACCTTTAGGCAATTTAACAAGCTCCCAAACACCATTATATTTCATAGATTTGAATCGCCTTCTTTCATTGCATCCACCCACATATATCTCGATTGAGGACAAGAAATTGCATCTGAATAAGTCACTGGATCAACTACACAGCCTATATCATAGTCATGCTCTCCCAGATAGACCATATAGTCCGGTGGTATAGCCGATCGTCTCTGCCTGATAGATCTCCTGAGTGGAGCTACTACTTCCTCATCCTGCACCTGAGGGGTTTGAAGTTCTTCATCAGGAGCTGTTTCAATAACAGGATCCTGGACCACAATGTGGCTCGGTGTGGTGTAGGGAGCTCCATAATTGTCTGTACAGGTAGAGAAATCGACACTGTAGTACCTACCATATTATTATCCTCAATGGTCTGTGAGCAACTACCCTTCTCGGCTACATCAAATTCCAGAAATTTATTTGTATACGTGATTAGACGATTCTTGTACCTCCATGGAGATTGTAAAAACCGATACCCCCCTTGAATGATACGGGTAAGATATGAAGTAACATCGAGTGGTTACGGATTCTAACTTGCTCAATGTCGGATTGTATAACCTTACTTACGCAGGACACCCCAAACTTTAAGATGATTTAGGCTAGGTTTCGTCAGGTCCATAATTCAAAAGGAGTCTTTGGAACAGCCTTGGTAGGAACACGGTTTAGTATGTAAAGAGCTGTCCTCAAGGCTTCACCCACAGAAAATCAGGTAAGTTCGTCCTGCTAATCATACTCCTCATCATGTCCATGAGGGTGCGATTCCGTCTTTCTGCCACACCGTTTTGCTCAGGACTCCCGGGCATAGTAAATTGAGCCACTATTCCAGAATCTTCCAAGTATTTGGCAAATGGCCCTTTCAGCTGTCCAGCATCGCCATGCCTGCCATAATACTCACCACCTCGATCAGACCTGACAACCTTTATGACTTTTCCCAGCTGTTTCTCGACTTGATCACGAAAAATCTTGAACTTGTCAAGAGACTCAGACTTCTCCTTAATCAAGAATAGATAACCATATCGGGAATAGTCGTCTGTAAATGTGATGAAATAGAAATTTCTACACAATGTTGCCGTATAGGGTCCACTGATGTCGGTGTGAATGACCTCCAACAGGTCAGAACTACGGACTGCGGTTTTCTTCTTTATCTTGGTCATCTTACCCCTACAACAGTCTACGCAAGTATCTAGGTCACTTTCAAGAGTAGGCAGGATGTTTGTCTTTATCAGCCTTTCCACTCTTTCTTTAGAAATGTGACCAAGTCGTTTATGCCACAATGCATAAGACTGTTCCTTAGGTAGAGGTCTTTTGGAAACAACCCTTTCAACTGTACAAGCGACGTATATATCATTGGGAGATAAACACAATCTGTACAATCCATTTGATATGTTGCAGCACCCAACCTTATTTGAATTAAAGAACATAGAAACTATACTGTTCTTTATTTCAAAAGAGTAGCCACAAACATCTAAACTTGATACGGAAACTAAGTTCGTCTGAAGGAAGGTACATAAAAAGTGTTTCTTAACATCATATTAAAACCAGAATCCAAAATTAATATGACATCTCCCACGAACTCGACGTCGACTCTCTTGTTGTTTCCTACAGTAAGCTTTGATTCATCCTGATTTGGCTTCCTTCTGTTTGTGAATCCCTGTATGGTATAAGCAACATGATTAGTTGCACCGCTATCTAGCCATCAAGAACTGGATGGAGCTTCCGATAGGTTGGATTCACAAACAAATGCCAAAGAATCAATACCTGACTGCTGACGCTTGGACAACCAAGCTTTATATCTATTGCAGTCTTTCTTCATATGACCCTTCTTCCTACAAAAAAGTAAAGTGAACACCATTCTTCTTCAAGGGTGTTTTCTCAGGACCCAAATAGTCCACATGACCGGTGCTTTCAGGAGTTCCTTTCTGAGTACGATTCTTGAACTTACTACTCTTCCTGCTATTGGAACTAGAGGCATAGAAAGCAAGATTCCCTTTATCTTTCTTTAGTTTCTCTTCCTCTGCCACTACCCTAACTATCAGGTCATTGACCGACCACTTTTCATCTTGGGAATTATAGTTAGTCTTTATAATTCCAAATTCAGTAGGAAGGGTGTTCAGGGCTTGATGCACAATGTAAGCATCAGAAAGGATAATATCATGAACCTTTAGTTTTGTCTGGAGGTCTACCATCCTAAGGACGTAGTCCCTAACCCCACTTGAACCATCATACCTCATATTATTGAGTAACTGCATGTATGTCCCAGCCTCGGCATTAGATGAGACACGATTCCTTGCTTCTAGGGTTTCCATCATTTCTTTAGCAGTGCAGTCAGCTGGCAAACTACTCTTCAAGTGGTCCTTAATGGATCGCTTCATCAGTAACAAGCAAATCCTATTGCTCTTTTCCCAGGCGGCACTCAGTGCCTTTTCTATGTCCGTACTTTCAGCAGTGACATCTGCTGGTTTATCCTCAGTAAGAGCAATATGAACATCTGCCAGCTCCATACCAAACAGAAAATCCTCTTTCCATTTTTTAAAGTTTGAACCAGTAAGAACCTCAATACTTATGGAGTTGCCGTTCAGGGAAAAGGTGACTGTAAAAAACAAGCAATGTCTATAATCAGCATCATGTGAGTACTTTTCTGAGAGTTACACACATCATCATATAATCACCTTTGGGCAGAATACATGATATGCAATTGTATACCCTCTACATTACAACGGCCATGAGAATATATTCCAATATTTTATGAATTCATCACCTTTGAGTGTATGAACCACTAGGATCGATCATTCCTCACGCATGTTACATATGCACCCCTCCATGAACCAACACATAATCACCTCCTTTGGGAGTATAACTATATATTAGAACAGGAGACATCCCAATAATCTGAGACCGATATTTATCAAACTCAATCAAGTGTGCCACTTTGGCGGTCACTACCAAATTGAATCATTGAAACTTTCTCATATTGAAGATATAAACTTTATGTCTCACATATACTATATAGATGTAATTCTAAAATGGAAGACATGGGCAATGTCTCTAAAATTACATACCATGCTAATTACATTGCTTTATACATTGATATATGTTGAACCTTATACATACTATCAATGAAACAGGATCTACACGTCCTTATGGCATCATATACATGTAAGATTTAATCAGTATCTCTTAAACCATAGAGAAATACAGGAAAACAGGAAAATACGAAAATATACCCTAAAAAATACGGCGTATATAGGGTTCCGTATGTATTTTCACATCCAAAAGTATCGAACATGTAAAATAAATATACCACAGTGTAGAGAATCTTAATACGAGCACGCCGGTACCTTGCACGCTCCAATCGGAGACCGGACGCGCCCTCACGCGCCTCCTGAAGGTGCGGCGCGTGGGATTCACGCCGGCGCCTAAGCCGGCCAAAAAGGCCAGTCCGACCGGTCTAACCGCCGACCCGGTCCGACCGCTTTCCGGTCCGACCGTTTGACCGGTTCGGTCAACGGGTCGGGTCAACGGGTCGGACCCCGGGTCGGGTCAACGGGTCGGACCCCGGGTCGGGTCAACGGTCGGATCCTACTCGGGTCCGGAGTCGGGTCGGGTCATCCGGATCGACCTTTCGCGGAACCCCAGGGCTGCGTGCAACGCAGACGCGGCGCACAAACCACAAGTGGCGTGGCAAGGCAAATGGTGCAGCCTGGCTCTCCGGCGCCTGGCGGCGTGGCGGCAGCGATGCGGCCCGTTTCGCGGACCCGGTGGCCGGCGACCACTCATTTTTCTCGTCTCGCGACGATCTATCCATCTATGTGATTTATTCTAACTTTCAACGGATGAAAAAATCACAAACCCATACGAACAGTACCGGCCCGTTTCTCGACTATGGCGGCTCTGATACCACATGTTGGCCGGCCCGTATGGCTCGGCCGAGCGCCCTAGGATCACCATAGCGAGATATTAACGGTACGGTAAAAAGATGGATAGAATTTGTGCACCTGATTTGGATTCCATCGTCACGGATGCGAAATGACGATGAGCAAGGTACATGAGATCTTCTCCCTGCCCCCGAAGCCCCGGCGCTATGAGACCGCCTCGACCAACTCCGGAAGCCTTAGGTGAGTTTGAGGCGTTTGAGAGAGATTGAGAGAGTTAGGCGAGGAGGGACACTGCGACTCTGTTTATAGAGTTTCTAACCAGGCCCTCTCATAGCGGGCCGGGCGGAACTCGCCCACACAAGCCGGGCCCATATCCGACTAATTAAGAAGCTTTACATCCAAACTTATTAGACCAAACCCATGGCGGGTTATAACAATCTCAATTAATGTAACCCACATTAGGAAAACGTCACAGATAAATCTATTTATCTTAATGCACTCAGAGCTTTCGCATTTAATGCTGAAAAATAAAAATATGAAGAATCCTAGTTATTTACTAGAAAGACTGAATTATTTAATGGTTATTGCTAAATGACATCACCTATTCATATTGTGGCATTAAATAGGAATCACTTATTAATTACTCATCTTCCAGTTTTACTTCTATGTTGAACAAGCTTATCATTGCTACCACCTTACCCACATCAACTTTTTGCTACCTCACTTTAGCTATTTTCGTTACACTATTCATGCAGACATATCTCTACTCACAATCTAGGAGTGGCTGGCAATTGGCAATTGGCAATCATGCAATCTCACATTAATTTGGTAAGCATTATCGTTTTTTTTTTTTTTCTAGTTAGCTCACTTCTTAGTTTTACCAATCAGTTTTGCAAAGAGGCCGTGCCCGGACAGAGGGCAGCATCGTTCACACGTAGCATTTATGACTAACCGAGGCAATTATCTTTTGCCTGGACTCGTTGCCATTACCAATCAGATCTTGCGAATTGCAGCTCATCTCATTAGATAAGCGGAGTGGAGAACTCTCTCAGTTATCATTGGAACAAAATGTGTAGCTTCAATGGAAAATCAAAGCTCTGTGTAGAGATTTCTTTCTGGGACAGTTGCATAAAAGATTTAGATTGGCTTGTGGAGGTTTAATTTGAAAGTGCCAATCTATTGTACGACGAGTGAATTATTGAGCACCAAGTTTTTCGAAAAGCAATTGAAAAACAATCATCAATTTGTTTCTTTTAATGAAAATGTTAACAATCTACATATAATTGAAAGAAATAGTTCTGTACTTATTTCCTTTATAAGAAGAAATCTGAAACAATTTACACTAGTACACAAACTATCGATATTGCACACGGAGTTTTCATGAGAGAGTCGAAAGAAATAGGTTTTATTAATATTTAAGCTACATGAGATCGATTTACCTTATATATCTGAAAGATAAATTAAATATAAGTTAAGCATCAGATTAATAATATGGACTAGAATCTAGGCACGTGCTATGTGCATGCGTAAAATTAAGTGATTAAATATGACTACAAAATAATATTAATAATAATAACAATAATAATAGAATGTATTTGTAAATGCATATGAATAGTTGACAACCACAGTAAATCCTCCCCTCACTTAACAGTTGAGTCAATATAATTTCATTAGTCTAATAAACGAAAAAACAAAAGAGAAAAGATAAGTTTGGCTCTTCCTCTCAAATATGTGACTTTCCAAATTTCCAAACAAAAGATAGATGAAGGGACAAGAGAAAACAAAAACTTGCTTCTCGTCCAAACTTTCCCGGAAAATCGAACCATTCATTTTCCATCGCCATATCTTATCTTTCACATATGACCTACGAACTAAAAGTTATAATTCCATGAAAGTCAATTTCGCACAAAACCTTATACACAGAGAGAACCGATCAATGACTGCCTAACAAAACCCTAAACCAAGAAAAGCTCAACAGGAACAAAGGAGGAGATCTCGTCACGGAAGCCAGAGTGAGAGAACCCTAAACTTCTAGGAATCCCTCTCATAAAGAGCGAGGATTAGATTCTTCACTAATTGGTTCTGTGTATATGGTTTCGTGCGAAATTGACTTTCATGGAACTATCGCTTTTTATTTCGCGGATCATCTCGGTAAAGAACCTAACGAGTGAGGATGAATCTTCTTGCGAAAATAAATTTTGGCAATGGAAAATCAAGGGATACACTTTCTGGGAATGTTTGGAGGTGGAGCTAGTCTTTGTGCTCTCTCATTCTTTCCGTTATCTTTCATTTGAAATTTGGATCGTCACATATTTTAAAGGAAATGTGACATCAATTTCGCCCATTTTTGGGATTTATAAAACGTGTAATTCGTCAGTGCACTTATAATAGAATCTCGCCCGGGAACTGATCACTCTCGGGTTCTTATTTTTAAAATAGAGATTTTGCTAGAATTGCACTCGATCGAATTTGGCCGTTATTTAGACCCCAAACTTGGTAGTCGATTTTCGGGAGTTTCGGGACGAAATAAATTGGACGGTGTCGAGATTATCGTGGCCAACATCGAGATTGTCAGGAATAGTGAAAAAGTGAATTTTTCGACCGGGTACAATTTGGACTAGTAGACCTCCCTCGTTTTAGTTTGATTTAATTAATTTGGCCTTTGTCCCTTTTTATATTCGAGGTTTATTTTGGACCGGTAGATCGTTTTCGATTTTGAATTTGGGCCATCGGATCGCAATTAATATTTGAATGAAGTTTATTTTCTTTTTTTTCTCTCTCTCTCTCTCTCTCTCTCTCTCTCTCTCTCTCTCTCTCTCTCTCTCTCTCTCTCTCTCTCCTCCGTCCTTCCCTTCCCCCACCTCGACCCACCGTCTCTTTCTCTACATAGCGAGACTTTCATTCGCCTTGCGGACCAACCCTGACATTCTCTCCTCTTCCTTCATTTTTTTTTTTTCTCTTTCTTCTTCCTTTTCTTCTCTTCTGGTCTTCTTCTTCGGTCTTCTTCTTCCTCCCCCAACGAGCTTGCGTGTGGCCCTGCTTTGCGCGTGCCGACCCGGCTCCGCCAACCGCTCGTCGGACCAACCTCCGCCGCCCGTCGCCACCGCGCGTCGTCCGGCCGCCGCCTCCGCTATCATTCCCAACCAACCGTCGCCCACCGCGTACGCGCTGCGAGCAGCAGCTCGCCCGCGGTGTCGCCCGCAGTCGGCATTGCCGACTATCCGGTGACCTATCCTCCATCGCCCGGCCACCTGAGATGCCGCCGTGCCACCTCCGGCTGCCGCATGACCCCCTCTTCCCCCCTTGTTTTTCTCTCCCCCGAAGCCTTCCCATTTGGGGCTTCCGGCCTCGTCGCTTGCCCAGCGTGCGCCCGTTCCGATCGCCCCCGCCCCCCTCGGCCACCTAGCCATTCCTTTTCGGTCACCTTGACACCTTCCCCCTTGCCACCACCATCTTCCCCTTTCTGTTCTTTTTCTTCCCGAAGCCCTCCTTATTTTGGGCTTCTTCCTGGCCCAGCCCCGCCTCTTCCCCGTGCGCCCGCCCGGCCCGTTGCCGCCCTCCATCCACCTTTGCCCTAGTCCCGGCGACCTTGCCCATTTTCGCAGCCCCAACATGTTTTGTCCGGGTTAGCTCAATCGTCGTTGTCGTCGTCGTCGCCCAAAACGTCCCGGCCATGGCGAGCTCACCAAGCCCGCTGCCCAGCCGCCATCGCCGCGTGTTCAGCTTCGGTTTCAAGCTTAGGACACCGGTGAGTTCGACCCCTAAGCCCTAGTTAGGCCTTTGTGCATTTATAGACAAGTTTAGGGGTTATTTTAGGGTAATTTAGGGGTTATTGTGCAAGGGATGGTAGGGGCAGATGTCATGACCAATTTGGTGAATTATAGTGATCATTTGATGAGGTTTTAGCGGCTGTGTATGTGCTGTGAGATGGCTGGACAGGTTTGGAATGGAATAGCCCAAGTTTGGAGAAGTTCGGGCTTAAAATGTGGATCCTAGTGGGCGCCTTATTTGGCATTATGGTGGCTGATTAAAATGGTGTCTTGGGAAGTCCAATGGAACATTTTGAGGTCATTAAATGGCCCGATGTGATTGATATAGTGGCTGTCCACTTTGGAACTTAGTTGGACAAAGCGCGATTGAATTGAGGTTTGGAGTGTAAGTGCCGGAAATGATGGATTGACCGAACTAGTGGCTGAATTGTCCCTAAATGCGAGTGATTTTGTAGTGTCGTGACACATGCCTAATGCCTTTAGGAAGGGAGTAGCTTAGTGGGCCTCGATTTCTGTGGATTCATGTTGATCTAGTCGTTTGATTTATGCGTGTGAATTGTGTATCATACATGAGTACTTGATCCGATTCCATGGTCGTGCACATATGTTGGTTGGGCATGTTGAAATGTAGATTGGACATAGTGTACTGTAATTGATTGAATAGCGTTGTGCTATTAATTGCCCATTGTGAAAATTGTGAATTTTCCCAAGTGTGAACTTCATGATCACGAGCGTGCATATCATGCATCGGCAAGGCATGTGCATTCTCGAGTGTGTACGAATGACATATGCATTGTGATCACCTAAAATAGCCCCGATGTGTTTTACACGGGTTTAGATAAAAATTGGTGCATGAGATTGTGTGATCACAATAAACCACGATCGTTTTATGGGGTAGTGAACCCGCCCCGAGGCGTGTTACGCGGGACGATGTCCGGTTTACCGAAGATGACCAACCCGAGGCGTTTTACGTGGGTAATGTGTCATGAGCCTGATCGTTTAACGCAAAACCGAGATCGATCTCGGTGATAGACCTGATGCGTTTACGTGGCGGGTTGAAGGTCGCAAGAGAAATTGGTAAATGGCGAGTGCTAACATGTGAGTGTGCGTTCTTTGCATTGTTGAGGCATGACATGAGTGCGAGCATACGACGTGCATTACATACATACATCGCGAATTAAGTGACATGTATTAAATGTTTTGTGATCTAAATGTTTTATATATATATATATTGTGATTATATATATATAGAATGCCTAACCTCTGGGGGACAAGTAAAATTTAGATTTAGGCCCGAGGGCCTGAGTCAGTTATGTTTTGAATCGTGTGTCGTTTTGTACTTGTCAAGAGGTGCACGTTAGCCTAGTTTAGGTTTAGGGAATTACTCACTGAGATTATTCTCATTGTTATTTAAAACCATATTTTAGACCAAATAAGTTAAGATGTCCCGAGGTTCCGGTTCGTTTTGGGATTCCGCTCTTGGTAGAGCGGACGAGGACGATACACCCCTTAGGGAACAGGGAATCGTATGTTAGGTATTCTTCTATTGTTTGGGTGGAGGTGGGGGCAACGCATTACTGGACCCATGAGTACGCGTGGAATGGTGTTCAGGGGACGGCTTTTGAGAGCATGGTCCTCTCCGGACTTTTGATGTCCCGTTCATTGGGATGGGCACGAGATATCCCCGATGCCCCGATGGTGAGGTGACGGATCCTAGTTCCTCATCTAAGGATGGTATGAGAGCGGAGTCCGATGGAGTTCGAGATGGATGAGTTAGCGGTGGAGATGGATGTGGATGAGTCCGAGCCGATCGAGGAGGATGTTACGGAGGCCAAGAGGATATGGTTTTAGAGGAGGAGGTTCTTTGAGGTCGAGTCGAGTTGGACTCATCGTGGTCCGAGGAGGAGATGCGACAGCTCTTCATCCTTGAGTCTTGATTCCGACCAGGGCCCGGGCACCGTGGGGCTTAGTGTCCGCCTTAGATGGGGTAGGGCTAGCACCTTTTTGACCAGCGCCCCACCATTAGTAGTAGACTGACCCCCGAGCCACTTGCCCCTTTTTGCCAGTAGTGGCCTTGACCCGCTTTTGATTTTTGATGATCGGGTTGTATATGAATATTGTATATGATTTATAGTATTAGTGCAAGCGTTTATTCTGCAATCGTTGTTGTTGGTTTCGTGGCTATCCTTGGTTGTATGTTTATCTTTGTACGGGTATTGATTTGCTTCCGCATGTGCTTTAAGTCTCGTGTTGGGAGTTGGGTCGGGCGACGTCACAGGGTGTCGCACTCAAATCGACCATGGCGAGAGATGTTCGTCTTGCCCGTAGGGTTCGGGGCTGGACAGGAAAAGCCAACTTAGTATTTTTTTTTTGTAAGTGTAATGAAATTCGATTGACTCAAACGTCATATGAGGGAAGGTTTTACAGTTGTTGTTGTTATACATATGCATATGCACAAATACATAAAATAATATTATTATTATGGAAAAAGCCACTAAAAACCTTAAACTATTCATACCATGACACATTTACCCCAATTGAAATTTGGATCGTCACATATTTAAAAGTTTACTTTCTTGAGTAGTATAGATAGTATCGGTCTTCGATTCTTTCTTTGGAATAATTTATTCTAACACATGTATTTGAGATACAGTATATTTCATAACACTATAATAAAATGTATTTGGAATAATTTCCATAATTAGTACTACTAATTGGGATATTGGAAGAGTCGATTTATATTTTATAAAATTTATCAAGACCAGTGTCATTATATTAAGTCAATTGAGAATAGAAAAGATTATTGGTTGCACACTATGTAAAATAAGTCGGTTACATCACATCATATTCTTATACAATTATATATATATAATATTGGTCAAGGTTGGCAAAACTTATCCTTAAGTTGGTAAGAAAAGGTGGAGCATTCGGTCAAGATTGTTCAAGATTACAACTTAAATGTACATACGAACAAAAACAGTTCTTTACTTGTTTCCTTTTATCAAGAAAACCGAATACAGTTTACACAAATTCATCCATAAAACTGTATATCTTGATGCCCTCAGAGCTTTTGCGACTTGTGGTGTGCCCCATAAGCAACAATGAAACCCCCAGCCACCATTGTTCCCATACCAGGACCATGCCCTATAAACACGCAGGGAACCAGACCAAGAAACATAGATAGCCGTCATAGAGAAGCTGAATAACCAGAGTTACGTCGTTTGCATGTCTATCAGATCTACGTTGATGGACTCATGCATGAATGACACTAGCAAGAAGAAAGAAGGTTTTGTGAAACTGACATCACGAGGGTGAGCAGGTCCTACCCAACGAAAACACCAGAGAGAGAAAACCAGAGACCGTCAGTGCCTCAGCGAAATCCCTTCAACTTCGGGAGTCAAAACCAATTACAGGAGTAAATTCAGCTTTGCGCAGAAAGATAAAGACGCCAGTCACAATACACTTTTTAAGTTCAACAACATCAATAGCTCCCAACTCCAATAAAAAAAAAGGAGGGGGCAAAAACTGAAACAACAGCTACAAGTTTCAGCTAAGATGGTCATAATACAATTACTAGTCTGACAATCGCAGTTACGATCAATACCTGATTAATATGGATCTGGAGGACAGGGATAAGGACCTGGCGTATGTCCCTCAGGTGGTGGATAAGCTGCAGGTGAAGGAGGATAACCGGCAGGGAGGTATACACCCGGCGGAGGATACCCAGCTGGTAAATACCCCTGCGGAGGATATCCAAGTGAAGGATATGACCCGCGTTGCATGCATTGCCCCGCAGTGTACCCAACAAGGCTCGAGAATCCACCCAGCGGAGGATTCCCAGCTGGTGGATACCCCTGCGGAGGATATCCATGTGGAGGATATGACCAGCGTTGCATGCATTGCCCCGCAGTGTACCCAACAAGGCTCGAAAATCCACCCCGCGGAGGATTCCCAGATGGTGGATACCCTTGCGGAGGATATCCTTGTGGAGGATATGACCCGCATTGCATGCATTGCCCCACAGCGTACCCAGCAAGGCTCGAGAATCCACCCGGCGGAGGATAACCAGCTGGTGGATACCCCTGTGGGGGATACCCCTGCGGAGGATATCCATGTGGAGGATATGACCCGCGCTGCATGCATTGCTCCATTGTGTACCCAGCAAGGTTCGAGATTCCACCCGACGGAGGGTACCCAGCTGGTGGATAACCCTGCGGAGGATATCCCTGTGAAGTACATCCATGTGAAGCATATGACCCGTGGTGCATGTATTGCCACGTAGCGTTCCCAGCAACGTTCAAGAAAACTCTTTTGTCAGCGGAGTGCACGTCAAGCTGATCCATGTTTATTCAATGACAAATAATGCTATAGGATGCCGAGAAAGTAACTAGTAGGCCTGCCCAACACAAGCAATATTGAGTCGAGTGACACCGCAGTCTGTCAAATAAGCTTGACATTAGACCTGTTTGCTTGGCAAGGATCATCTAGTAACTTAGCAAAGGCTTGACCTCTTAATTCAACAGGACCACAAATACAAAATTATTTCTTGGGCAACAAAAGCACATACTGAGGATGAGCAGTTTTAGGTTTCAGGTGAAACCTGTAATGAGTACGAATTTAATGCAAGATATCCTTACAGGTTTCACCTGCAATCTAAAACCTACCCATTTCCAAGTTTTAGGGTCGGCTCTAGGGTCTATCATGTTTCTTTTTTTTTTTTACTTTTCGGTCACATGCATTGATGTTATTTCCTAATAAAAAAATGCGGTTAGAGCTTACAGGCAAATACATTTGTATGTCGTGAATAATGGGTATGAATTTAATTTATTATTGTTTACATTCAATCATCAATTGGTAGGTGACTATGGTTTCTAATACATATTCCGAGTATGGTAATCAATATAATGTCGAATGGCTAATACACTTCACCTTAGAAACAATGTCATTGTTGATGACGTGATAAATAATGGGTTAAAAGTAAAGCTACCTAATCTATATATTGACTCAATTTCCTTCGTAAGAAACACAAATACATACAATTACTTGTTCTATTCTTAGTAGTAATAATCCTATAATTTCTTATTTAGGTAACTGAACGACACACGTGTAAAGAAAACTCATGTTAAATACCTAATAGATAAATTTAATCGCTTTTTTCTACATACTAAATATTTTTTTTTATTGGTTTAACAATCAAATTCACTTTCGGTTGAACGGAAAGAGGTGGGGACTGGGGAGTTCAAACCTTAAAATTAACGTGAGGATTGAGAAAAACAAACCACACGAAGATCATAGAACTATTTTCTTCATCTTTTTTTGATATTTTTAAAATAAAATTCCCAAATTTTCCTTAGTACATATTCCTCTTCTAAACATAAACTATGGATTATTTTCACCCAACACAGCTCGTGGAGGAAAAATTTAAGTACAAGCAACTTTGATCTTGGCACGAGTATCCCTGTAAATAGTTATTAAGGATCAAGACTATTCATAGAAATTAATAAGAAAAAAATAAAGAACCACAATTTAATTTTCAAATAATATGGCAAATTTTAGTCAAGAAAAAATCTGATGATATAATACAAAAAAAAAAATAAAATTTTGAAAAAAAAAAGAAATAAAAGGAAATCTTTCAGACAAGATATTGTCGTTATAGAAGGAAATAACATCGAATGCATACCCTCATTTTTTTCTCGTTCCAAATTTGTTTCCTAGTTCCGGTTCCTTAAAAAAATGAAACTAGAACCATACAGGAGCATATTGAAACCTGGAATCGGACCAGTGGAAATTGTTTTCCAGTTCTCGATTTTACCTTGCAATCATGCTTACCCCTACTGAATAGAGGGACTCATTCTTGGTTTAAGATACCATGAGATGAATATGATTGACAAAAACGAAAATGTCAAAAACTCTCATGGCTGGCAAGGTACTACGAAACAGCAACCTCGCAAACGACTCGCATCATACCAATCGGTTGCCAATCGAGTTCTTGAGCGACAAACAATCCAGAATGTTGCAAGCGAAGCGAAATCAAACGCGACCCCGTTACTCCCCACCGTTTCACCGCCGTGAAAAAGCAATACCATTTGTCATGGAAGCGACATTCAATGTTCGAACAATTCAAACTCAGGACAAAAAAAGAAAAGAAAAAGAAACAGAAAACACGACAGAGGAAGACGCAAGTACAAAATCGGAAGAGACGAACCATGTCGATATCAATTGCACACAGAGAGAGCGAGGGAGGGAGATCGTACGATGTGGTAGGGGAGATGAGAATCGCGCGTTGGTGTTGCTGCTTTGATCGGATGAACAGAGCGCGGGAGAGGAGGGTAGAAGGAAACGCAAGCCAAGGCAAACACTGAAAAACTGGGATCACCAAAATGATATAAACATAAAATAATTGAAGAATCGATGCGACAGATGATGACCGGGACGTACATATCTGCTTTAAGCGTTAGTTGCACGCGTCGCCATTCCTCCTTGACCGAATTAAATATGGGATTCACGTATCCAAGATTTAGAAAACTTTCATCGATATCTAACCATCTTTTTTCTATATATGAATATGAAAACTTGATTCGATATATTTCAAATTATCTCGTATTTATAACTCGTTAATCAAAAAAAATGATTGAAAAAAGGCACGGCCCTAATATACATATATATATATATGTGCATCAGAAAATTGCTCTCGCGGCATTCATCGTGAGGGCTGACTAAGGTATCAAAAGGTTCATTTCAAAGCAATTTACAAAGTGTGAGGGGCATGTGCCGGGCATGAGCTCCTCCTTTGCTTTTGAGAGATTCTTTGGTACATCATTTTTGCAACAGCTTCAATTACGCAGAAATTCTCTCAAAATTTTAAAATTTTACTAGTACCTTCATGACGCGAAATAATTCACAGCTATTTCAAACGACTGCAACATTTATGATCTTTTCTTTGATCTCATTACTATTAACAATCATATCTTGTGAATCTAGCTCGTTCCATTAGATCATAAAGAGAGAATTTTCCAACTCTCTACTCTATCTCTCATCCCATGGGACGAGCCATAGATTCACAAAGCCTGGTCAAATTCTCCCTAAGACACTTGGTATTAAGATTTAGCTTACTTACGGTGGTTTATCTTGTGGGTGCCCATCTGTTTTATGAAGAATCAATACTTGAGGGTCAAGTGTTTTGAAAAGTAGTTACTAATAAAAAGCAAAATTGAAAAAATTAATATTCTACAATTTAAGTAAAAGAGTAGTTTTTTACTTATTTCCTTCATATCAAGTAGACCTGTTAAATGGGTAGGTCGGGTCCGGTTCAGTTTGCGTTGGATCATAAATGGTCCAACCAGACTTGATCCATTTATGACCTAATTATCGCAAGGTAAAATCTTGACACATACCTGACTCATACTCGACCCAACCCAGTTAACTAAATCTAGGAAAGCTTATTTCTGATAATTATTTTAAAAAATAGTATTGCTAAAACATCTTCAAGTAATACAAATCTTTTAAAAAAATTGAGGCTCCGCTTGTTTCGCGAAAAATATAACATTTCTAGAAAATATTTTTAGAAAAATAACAATATTTTTCAATATTTAGCTGAAATTTGGAAATGAACTAGAAAATATTTTCCGACGTTCGGTATGAAAAATCTTATTTTCCTCTATGCATTCATTTTAATATTTTAATATTTTTATTTTATTTTTAAAAAATCATATTTTCATTATTTTTCTTTTTCTTTTTTCTTTTTCTTTTTCTATTTTCCATTTTCTTTTTTTCTTTTCCTTTTTCCTTTTCTATTTCTATTTTTTCTTCTTCCCCCGCCGGTGGCCACCGACGAGGGACGAGCTCGCCGATTTGGCGAGGACAAGGCCCCACCAGCCACTGGCGAGGTCGGCGAGCTCAAGTCTAGCCAAATCGGCGAGGCTCGAGGCTCGCCAGTGGCTGATGAGGCCTCAGCCTCGCCAGATCGACGAGCTCGAGTCTCGCCAAATTGGCGAGCCCGAGCTTCACTGGCCTCTAGCGAGCTTGTCCCTCGCCTGTGGCCGGCCGTCAGCCACCGATGGGGAAAGAAGAAAAAAAGAAAAAGAATATAAAAATTATAAAAACATTGAAAATTTCACTTAAGATTATTGAGTAACCCATTTAATATCCATTAAGTTAATAAGCAATCCATTTAAGTATATTTTTAAAACTAAGCCCAACCCACTATAACCTACAATCATTAGATATGGATTAATATATGGGTTCTTGACCTGTATACCGCTTCTAATATCAAGAGAACCGAAAGCATATTACTTTAGTACATAAACAAACATTTTCTTTGCATCAATGAAAAAGAAAACAAATATCTGTTGAAGAAAGAAAGTACATAAGTTACATCTGATGTTCTCTTCTTCCTTTTTTCACGCAATTATGTTGAACTCGAATGTCGACGACAACCTTATTGTTCATAAGAGATTGCTCAACGGCCAAGTCAACAAGTCAAAAGTAAATATGCCCTCAAATCCTGAGCATCTGCAATGGATTTGAAGCAAAAATGGTGCAGCTGGTCAAGGAAGGAGGATGTGCGAGAGGTTATGATGATATGGTGATCATCCACGGTGGGAAACCGCCTGTGTAGTGTCAGTATTGTCGGTGGTGGGTTTTGCCAAATTTGAGGGAAAAAGAGGAATTGCATTATTATTTTATTATTATTATTATTATTATTATTATTATTTTATTTATATATATTACTACTAAATTAAAAAGATATCAATTTAACGTATATTGAAAGTTGTATTATGGTCATTTTCTTAAACGTTCGCTTTGTAGGGTAGTATAGTACAATTATTTCTTTAAAACAACTTATTCGAGATATAGCATATTTCATAATGAACGGCATTGACCAGTTCCATAATTGGTACAACTGATTGATACATAGGAATAGTCATTTTATTTCTTATAAGGGATAACTACACTGAAGGTCCTAAAACGTGCAATCAAAGGAATGACTTGATTGGATCAATTTGACAAGTTTTAGGACTACATTGCACTTTCTTGATAAATTTTAAGACTTAATTGTACTTTCGTGATAAATTTTAGGACTTACAATGTACTTATCCCTTTTTATAATATATGTTAAGAGCACATGTTGTTTATATATTAGGTCTATTGAGAATGGAAATGGTTATTGGTTGCACACTAATTTTAGATAAGTGTTAGATTTGGGTTTTATCCCGTCGAAAATCTTTCAACGAAAAAAGCAATTTTCGTTCGGATTTTATTAGAGGAGACCAGTGTCATGAATCAAGCTCGGACAAAAAATGTCAAATGCATCTATTAAACCCAACTTGTGCCTTACAACTTAAATTTTTTTCGATAATACACCCAACTCAACAATACTAACAATAGGATGACAACTTGCAAATGCCAAAACCAAGCTATGTCGAAATCCAATCAACAACAAAACCAGTACATAACATTGCAATTCTAGATTTTTTGAAGCTAATCAATGGCGTGATCTAAGAGAATATGGTTGGAATCAATCAATAGCTATATTCCAAGCACAACGCCGAAATCTAATCGACGACGTTGAACTAGTGGCACAATATTGGAATTGAATCTACAACGTGGAATCCAAAGGCTATAACTATTACTAATCCTATTGTGCTGAAAATAAAGATAGATAAAAGGTCTGTTGTTTTGTGTGTCAAGATCTTTCTACATCGGAAATCCTTAAGTATTTATAGAGCAGCCCGATAACCGTTGATTGGCTACTTCTCCTTGAAAGTTGTTTTCCACTTCCTTACATTTCTCACTTTAACTACTTTCTGACTTGTCGATATTGCTTACGCCCCTTAGGCATCACATAACAGCTGATTTTCTTCCACATGTCTCCTTATTTTCTCCTGTTTCCCACGTTTCACTATTTAGCTTCCTTGATCTTCACGCCCTCGTTCATGTTTTTACCTTTTGACACGTGGAAATGAATTTCTTTATCATGTAACACCTCGTGCTTAACTCATCGATATCACATGGAAAGCTCATGATCTTGAATTTGTCGACGTCTTGTGCAAAGCTCGTGATCTTGGATTTGTCGACGTCATGTGCAAGGGTTGTGATTTTGGACTTGTCAACCTATCAACACTTCTATGACATGTCCTCTCGATAACTGCTCCAAATCTTTCCGATGCTTCTGGGTCTGACTCAAGGCTTTTCTCAAAATTCATGCTATGTGGGCCATGTTTCTCGTCCTTTGTGACTTGTAATCGGCCCACTCCACCAAGGGTAATTTTAGGTGTCAACAATAAGTAGGTTGCATCGAAGTATATATTAGTCAAGGATTAAGTCCAAAATTTATACCAGCGACAATTATGTTAGAAAAGGGGCACGTACATCAATTATTTAACTATTAAAAGGTAATAACATGGAACAAACTATACTAAAGGAAATACTCATTATTGCTTGAGGTAAATACGATAAAATCTTCTCTCAATTACTGTTTTTTTTTTTTTTTTGGACACCCCTCACTTAATGTTTGAGTCGATAGAAATTCTGTCAAACTAATAAAAAACCAAAAAAATAAAGATATGAGATGAGTTGATCTTCCACTCAAAGAGAAGAGAGCAGAAGAATTATCTCCACGTCCAAACGTTCTAGGAAAATCTACGACTATTATTATAGGAGCAAGAACGCTAAAAGTGCCAAAACTTATATGGAAATTTTACTTTAGTGTCAAAAGTTTCCATTGGATCACTTAAGACATGCATGAAATCATTTTTATTTCTCTATTTTTCTATTTTTCTGTTTTTTTAAGCAGATTTGGAAGAAATCCATTTGGTAACGCAATTTCATTTTTCTATTTTGGAACAAATTTCTATGAAAAATTAGGTTTGGAACAAAAAAGAAGTAAAAAAATTTACTTTTCTATTTCTAGAACAGAAATAAAAAAATGTCGAATAAAAAATTTTTTTTTAAAATCGTTGAAAAATTGTTGAAATTTTCAACGAAAAATTTTGCCACTCACTATTGCCACCGGCCGAACTTTGCCCCGTTGGAAAATTTTCGCCACTTTTTGTAGTGTAGGTCTATTGAGAATGGAAAAGGTTATTGGTTGCACACTAATGCTAGAAAAGTAAGTTGCATCGAAGTATATATTAGTCAAGGATTAAGTCCAAAATTTATACCAGCGACAATTATGTAAGAAAAGGGGCACGTACATCAATTATTTAACTATTAAAAGGTAATAACACGGAACAAACTATACTAAAGCAAATACTCATTATTGCTTGAGGTTAATACGATAAAATCTTCCCTCACTTAATGTTTGAGTCGATAGAATCCTGTCAAACTAATAAAAAACCAAAAAAATAAAGATATAAGATGAGTTGATCTTCCACTCAAAGAGAAGAGAGCAGAAGAATTATCTCCACGTCCAAACGTTCTAGGAAAATCTACGACTATTATTATGGGAGGAACAATACTAGAAGTGCCAAAACTTGTGTGCGGCGCTCACTTTAGTTCTAAAAGTTTTCGCCGGATCACTTAAGTGACAAATTTTTTGAAAAACGATTACTTAAGTACCAACTCTGGTAAGTTTGGCCGGAAATCCAACGTGACATTTTTTTATTAAATTTTAAAACCGACGTGGTTCGCCAGAGGTTTAGTCAGTATGTACGCTTCAAAACAACATAGTTTAGCAAGTACAATTCGATTTTTTAAATTTTTTCTGATTTTTTTTCTTTTCTTTATTCTTCTTCTACCTTTGACCGGTGACCGGACACCCGCCACCAGCCATGGCCAGCTGCCTGGCCTCGCTCAGACGAGGCCACCATCGCCCGCGACAAGCGAGGCACGGCCGACCTTCGCCTTGGCGAGGGCGGGCGAGCCCCGGCAATGGCTCCCTTCGCTAGATCCGGCGAGGTTGGCCCTCGCCCAAGTCACGGCGACCTTGCCGGGCGTCACCTTCCCCCCACCGAATCAAACTCAAGTCAGTCAAATCAAAATGGAGGATACGTTTTTGGCTTCCCTTTGGTTGGTATTTTTCACACGGATTGGCCTTCTGATGCTTAAATCAAAAATTGGAGAATGAGAGAAATTGTATGTAATTCATATCAGAGTCAAATGTTCCAAACCTGATTCTCAACTCTTAAACTAAACAGCTATTTATAGAGTTTTCTACTTTCAACTAGCGGGTTGGATTTGATAGATGGTCATTTCATTATGGTGGCTGACAAACCATTCACACGACCGATGGGTTGACCCAAATTGACTCAGGCAACTGAATCGCTAGTTTTTTTCAGTCACCCCATCAAGTTGAAATACGATGACGCTTGTCAAATGCCCAGTAATTTTACAAAACCCGTCATCATCAATAGGAATCTTAACATTCAGCTTGTTGAGATTGAGATGCATTTCCTGGTGGTACTTCAATTTTTCCAACCAAAAAAAATCACTGTTATAGACACACGACTCCTTTAATTCTTGATTGTGAGACGCTGTCGGAACAATATGCTCGGCGGCAGATGAGACCCGCCTTAAAGGAAGCGATCCAAGTCAATGATCACCTGGGCAAAGAAAGGAAGGAGTCATCGGGATTTTGCCGTCAAAATCTGGCACCTGCCGCTTCCTAATATGCAGGCCATTTCGGATGCTGATTTGAGAACTTGATCGGTCAATCAAGGGTTGTAGACTATAGTTAGCTTTTACTTTTATTACAATTTTTTCTTACCCCTAAAAACAAAGTACCTACCTCGCTTTCCAAACATGTCAAACCGCTTGTCCGTGCACGCATGTTCGTGTTTTCAGCTTCTATTGGCAGACGTAGACATATCTCAAAGGATTTTTCGTTAAGTGGGTATCCGAGGATATTTGTTAAATACCTAAATAATGAATTAAAGATTGACATTATTAATATGATGTCTCTTTATGTTATATGTAACTAGTGTATTGAAAAGGACAACCACTCTCTATTAGGAATGATCTCAGCACCACCAGCTAGGTTATAGTCGAACGAGTCTACTTTTCAACTCAATTGCATGTGCCACGGGCTGGCAGTTTCTTGGCCACGGAATAGCTCGTGCGGCACCTAGTAGGTCATTCAAACCAAGCCAACCCTCATACACTAGTTGTTCCAAAGAATAATACGGCGAATAGCTTCCTTATATTGGATCGCACCACGCTCAGCTAAACTTGAGCGTCTAGTCCATCAAACGATTCATGCGAAATACTTTAGGCACCACAACTGGTTTTATCCTACCATGTCCTCATCTGGAGAGTAGCAGCAGCTCCCGACTAGTTTATGCACGGGAAGCCAACCCCGCCTTCAAAGCTCCTCAGAGTATATTCATTCCATCCTTGAATTCCTAGCATCAACTGTCTTGGCACCACTCCTACGACCCAATTGTATTCATCCTTTTTGCATCACTTACTCTTTACCCGACAACCCGAGCACCACTCACAAGGGTATTGAAGTACAAGAGAATCAAGGTCCGTGACATTCTCCCCCGCTCAATCTCTCAATGCCCTCATTGTAGCTGTTCTATCGCTTCCCTATGTTGCTTCTTGACCATCAATGCCCCTTTTTTGGGACTTACATGAGTGGTGGACGCTCACCCAACGAAACAACTTCTCTCCACTAATGGCTTTTCCGATCAGAGCCGTTCAACACCCTCGGTCACTTGTGCTTTCCCTGACAAGTGCAGCATTTTTTGCCAACTACACCATTTTGACAGCACCATTTTTTGCCTACTTTCGGATTCTCATGAATTCAACAGACCAATAGACGTTTTTCCCCTTGTTGATAACATAGTAGGAGACCCATCTTGAGATTCGCCAAATTGATCCAGAAACGTTTTCCCTATTCAGTGAGGAATAGTTCTTTGTTGTGCCCCCATTGTCATCCTTGAAGCTAGTCAAGAGCTGCTTTTTGTCCAAATATCTTTTGGCCCTAGTGATTCATTCTCCGCCCTCATAGAACTAGGTAGACCATAGGTTTTCTTCAACTCACTCACCTACTAGAGGGATCTTGCTCTGATATCATCTATCACGGGCCAGCAGTTCCTTAGCCACAAACTAGCCCGATGCCTGGTGGGTCGTTCACATCAGGCCAGCTTTTGTTCACTAGTTGTTCCAAAGAACAATATGATGAATAGCTTCATCGTATTGGATCGCACCACGCCTAGCTAAGCTCGGGCGTCTACTCCATCGAGCAATACACGCAAAATACTTTAAGCACCACAACTAGTTTGGGCCTGTCATGGTCTCATCAGAAAAGCGGCATCAGTTCACAATCAATTTATGCATGGGAGGCCAATTCTGCTTTTAGAGCTCCTAAGAGTATATTCATTCCATCTTAGAACTCCTAGCAACAAAGCTCCTAACACCATTCCATGACCCAGTTGTATTCATCATTTCTGCATTACTCACTCTTCATCTGATAACCCTAAGCACCACTCACAAGGGTACAGGAGTACGAAAAAATTACGGTCCGTGACACATGAATCTGAGAATATATAACCATAATTTCCTTCTTTTTTTCCGGTTTGAACAAATCTATCGATCTAAAGGAACTAATAAGTATAACATCCTCTAAAATTAGAATTGTCACCACCCTTCGTTGTTCATTTTCTCCGCAGAATGCTTGAATTAAAAGGCCAAAAAAGAAATCACTTGAATATTATGGTGCATTTATTTCATGGAAATTAAATTATTTGAAAAATATTAACCTAAAAATGATTAGACATACTTTTTTGTCGACAATGAAAAAAAATTATTAATTAATCGTTTCAAATGATACAAGCAATCATTTTTTAGGAAAATACCTCCCAAAATATTCGTTTTCCGAAAAATAATCGGAGCCTCAAACTCGTCAACATTCGCCCTCCAAGAGTTTCAGCAAGAATTATATTCCTCATCAGCAGATATAAATGGACTTCCCAAGACCTGGGAAAAGTCAAATGGTCTGAAGAAAGAAAAGGGGGAGAACTAGAAAAGAAGTTCATCCAACACCAGGTCTTGAGCAAACGAGACAATTCAAGCAATTGAAAAGAACGACAATACTGTCATAATCATGCGTCCGCTATCTTTTCATTTTGATCAATGAAATCACGAAATTATAGTTAATCACCATGAGCAATTTCTCAGCCTCCATCAGACCTATTGACCCTTCATCCTCCTCTCAAGACTGCCAAATTCATTGGCTTTTTGAACAAACTAAATGCCAACCACATTCAATCAGAACTAAAGACATTTGCAGGAAAAGTTACCCAGAAATTCCTACTCAAAATCAGCCAAAGCATCTTCACTTGTTTTCAACATGCAGAGCAAAGCTCTTAAACTTCATACCAAAGCTGATCAAACAGTAATTCAAACGAATCTCAAATTAGTAAGCAAATTAATTGCCATTGTTAAAAGACTCAAACCAATTTCTCAAAGAGAGCAACCAATCGTAGATACACAGTGTCGGGTTTATTATTTATTATTTTATAGTGTTAGCAAGTTGGGCCCATTTATGTATTTGGCCCATATAGTTATACGAGGCTTAACCTAAGCGGCTAAGCCTATAAATACTTTTTTTGATCTCAATAATAGAGTAGTCTCTCTTTTACCAACAACACCCAGGAAGCATTTTCAGTACTTCTTGTATTCCACCAATATACCACGAATCGCATAATAGAACCACACGGTCATACGAGTAACAGTCGAGAGCCAACAACAGTCCCCCAGCAAGACAGATGTGATGATTCACTTTCATCTTTTGAAGAACTTGCCCTTGTACTTTCCAAACATGCCATGTTTCCAGCGCTTTCCAAACTTCCCGTGCTTGAACTTTCCGTGCTTAAACTATACAAAATGGCCGTAGACAGGCCCATATGCGAGATTATGAGCACCATAATACGTGTGGCTAGTAGTAGTGCAACTCCCAGCCACCATTGTTCTCGTACCAAGACCATGCCCTATAAACACGCAGGGAACCAGATCAAGAAACATAGACAGCCGTCATAGAGAAGCTAAATAACTAGAGTTGCGTAATTTGCATGTCTATCTGATCTACGTTGATGGACTCATACATGACGCCAGCAAGAAGCTCAGTGAGAAAAACAAAACTCCAAAATAATCATCATCTTTGAACCCGAGTTCCCATTCCACTGCTTACAATTGTTTCACCTACTTCTATTTGTCACTGAGCAGAAAAGAAGAAAGAAGGTTTTGTGAAACTGACATCATAAGGGTGAACAGGTTTTACCGAACGAAAACACTAAAGAGAGAAAACTAGTGACTGTCAGTGCCACAGCGAAATCCCTTCAACTTCGGAATTAAAAACCAATTACAGGAGTAAATTCAGCTTTACGCAGCAAAGAAAAGACGACAGTCACAATACACTTTTAAGTTCAACAACATCAATAGCTCCGGACTCCAATAGAAAAGGGTAAAAAAATGAAAGAACAGCTACAAGTTACAGCTAAGATGTTCATAATACAATTACTACTCTGACAATCGCAGTTACGATCAATACCTGGATGATATGGAACTGAAGGACTAGGATAAGTAGCTGGTGGATAAACTGCAGGCGGAGGAGGATACGCAGGAAGGTATCCACCCGGCGGAGGATACCCACCCGGTGGATACCCCTGCGGAGGATATCCATGTGGAAGATATGACCCTTGGTGCACGTATTGCCCCACAGTTTGCCCAGCAAGGCACGATGATCCACCCTGCGGAGGATACGGAGCTGGTGGATAACTCTGCGGAGGATACCCCTACGGCGGGTACCACTGAGGAGTATATGACTCCTGGCGGACGTATTGCACCGCAGCAGCGGAAGAGTGTACGACCATAGACATGTTTATTCAATGACAAATGATTCTGTAGGATGCCAAGAAAGTAACAAGTAGGCCAACTCAACACAAGCAATATTGAGCCAACAGCGACACCGCAGTCTGTCAAATAAGCTTTAGGCATTAGACCTGTTTGCTTGACGAAGATCATATAGTAACTTAGCAAAGGCTAGACCCATTGATTCGACAGAAGGACTACAGAAGAAAATTATTTCTTGGGGCAACAAACAGCAGAGACTGAACAGGGGGACTCGTTCGTGGTCCAAGATACCATGAGATGAACATGATGGACTCCACAACTTTCGCAGGAAAATGTCAAAAATTCCCTTGGGAGACTGGGTACTCCGAAACGGCAATCTCACAAACGGCTCGCATCATACTGATCGGTTGTCAATCGAATTCTTGAGTGACAAAACAATCCAAAATGTCACCATGCGAAGCGAAATCAACCGCGTCCCCATTACTCCCTACCGTTTCACCGCCACGAAAATGCAATACCGAAATTAGAGTTGACGATCAAAAGCTTCGATTTGATGCCGTGACAAGCGGCTTCCATTTTACATCGAATTGATTGGCGATACCCAACTCATGCTTGATTCCAGGCGAGGTTGACCCGCTGGTCCCAAACATACTTGTCAACTATTGGTCCCGTGACGTGATTAGGATTTAGCTCTTGCTCGGGTGTGGTCCATATACCCTCGTTTAAATTTAGATTTGAATGAGTTTATTTATTGCTATATTTTCTTTTTCGAGACGAGAACCTACTAAAAACTTGGAATATACGAAGAGAACCAATGTTTAAGCCCGAGATTTGTGACTTAGGCACCAAAGCAAATATGTTAATGACACCAATCAGGACACCAAATTTGAAGAAGTTTCCTTCAATTAAGGATGGAGAAAAATATGGTCCAACATTATATTACTCGCGTAACTCATAGGATCCATCACAATGCACGTATCTAGAGCATATACGTGTATACTTATGTACATATACGAATTGCAAACAGTTCATTATTGTTTTAATGTTCAAATACGAGACAGGTAAAAGTTTATAGTACTCTCTAATAGTTAAGCCTTCGAAGAAGTGGCTGCACATACAATTTCAAAGTTGAGTGAGCAACGGTCTTCTTTAAAGCTCCATTCGTTTCACAGAAAACAACTTTCAAGAAAATGTTTTCCAAATTTTTCGGTGTTCATTTCATGGAAAATAAACTAGTCATTGGAAACATTTTCCACCAATGGAAAAAAAAAAAAAACACATTCAAAAGTGAGGAAAAGCGGAAAACATTTTCCATATCTTCTTTCACCGCTTTCTTTCACAAAACACTTTTTATTTTTATTTGTTAAAAAATTCAAATTTTTAATTTTTTAAATCTTTTTCTTTTCTTTTTTTGCTCTTCTTTTTTTCTTTTCTTTCTTCCTCTACCAACCACAGCGACGGCCAGTGATCGACCATAGGCAAGGCCATCCCTCACTTGCCCAAGGCCGGCAAGCTCTCGCCTCGCCTTGCACCTCGCCTCGCACCTCGCCTCGCTCATGGCCGGCAAGGGTGACAATAGCCTTGCTTTTGCCGGATTGGCAAGGCCTCTCTCGAGGTCAGCGGTGACCGACAAAGGAAGAAATAAAGAATAAAAAAAAAGAAAAGAAGAAAAGAAACATAAAAAATTATTTAAAATAAAAAATAAAAAAATTATTAAAAATAGTGCAAGGAGGAAGATCAAATCAGATTATCCATGCCGAACGACGGAAAATATTTTTCAATTCATTTTCAGATCTCGATAGAACACCGAAAAATATTATCATTTTCCTGGAAAATGACATTCTGAAAAACATTTTCCATAAATGTTACATTTTTCACAAAACGAATGGAGCCTAAGAACGGCATGTAAATATATTTTGTACTATGACATTAAATTACTTATATTTTACTAGCATGTGGTAGGCAAAAATTAGTGGACTGATCCGCGGAGAACAAAATCTTTCAAAGTAGTATTTGTCACAGAGAGAGGGGTCGTGGTTTGATCAAGCGTGTTTAGATAATTACCTGGTAGTACGAGTTCTTCTGATGGCCGAAACTTCCATTTATCCCATGGAATAATGCTAAGTATTTATAAAAATATATGAGGAGACGAAGTTGATTGTTATCGACCGCTCCGTTTATATATTATCATGTCATTGAAGATGTAAGCTTTGCAAATTAAATAATTTAATATACTTAGCGTTGCCCCAAATCAGAGAGGGGGGGGGTTCTGGTTCGCCTCCGTGCTTCTCTGTCGAAGCATTCTGTATTCTGATTCGTGCATACCTCATTTGCAATGCGTAATGAGTCTTCGTCAAATTCCACATTTGCATTGTGTGGAGGATCGATTGATCTCTTCTTGTGTGGAAAACGTGGGTTGCAAACCTCCTCCTGTTCTCAGTGCAAATGCTAGCGAAGGCACAAGCTGAAACAGTGAGATAACCGAGATAACATAAAATAAAATAATCGAAGAATCGATGCGATAGACGATGAATGGTGTCAAGCGTTACTTGGACGCCTCTCTCTCTCTCTCTCGGTCAAGGTGCGAACGCACGTTTTCCTTCCTTTCGTCGAATTAAATATAGGATTAAGATATTCCGAAGATTTAGGAAACTTCCATCGATATCTAATTATCTTTTTTCTATAAATAAATATGAGAACATGATTCGATATATATCAAATTCTTCGCATCACAGAGAGGCCATGGCGAGGCTTGCCCTCGCTAAGTCTCGCTAGAGGCAAGCGAGGCTCACCCTCACCAGTCGACCTCACTGGCCAGAGGATGAAGGGAAAGAAAAAAAAAAGAGAAAAAAATATTTTAAAAAAATAAATAAAAAATAATCAAAAATATTATTAAAATTGTTCATGGTGGCACTAGCCGTGTCACGTCAGTATCGGATGACCAAAATTGACCGGATGGACTAAATTGGAATGAATGCAAAAGGTTTAGGACTCAATTGACATAAAAAAAAGATTTATGATTGAATTGGTATAATTGCAATAGGTTTAGGACTATTTTGGTAATTTTCCTAAATGTGTACACAGAGAGAACAAATGAAGAAATTACCTAACATTACCCTAAACCAAGAAAAGCAAAAGAAGAAACTAATCCGCGTAAATTATCAAAAAGTCATAACACTACAAAAAAACACGAAATTTGCGACGGAAATTTGCGTCGCAAATTTGCGACAGTAATGTCAGTCTGTCGCAAATTTGCGACGAAAACACCCGTCCGTCGCAAATTCGTACTTTATTAACCCGTGACATTCTCTCTCTCGCTCTCTCTTGCTGTCTCTCGCTCTCTCTCGGTCTCAGTCGCTTTTCTCCCTCTTTCATATATCCGAAATCAGAAAAATCCACGCATGCACGTATTAATCTCGGCGAAGATTTTGTACCGGTAAGTGCAAAATTGCTAGCTTCATGACTATTCGTCGTTGCATTGTAATTTTTTAATATATGTTTATGTTTATTTTTTTTCCGTATCTGCATCACCGGTGTAATGACGGCGACCGGCGACACCTCGCCGGCCTTCGGATGTGCAGAATGGCCACGCCGTTTTGCGACGGAGATAAAGCGGTTCCGTCGCAAATTTGCGACGGATAGCGGTTTCCGTCGCCAAAATTTGCGACGGAGGCGTTTCCATCGCAAAAGTTGCAACGGAAACGACTGTCCGTCGCAACTTTGCGACGGAACCGTATTTCCGTCGCAAATTTGCGACGGAGAGCGTTTTCCGTCGCAAATTTTGCGACGGACAGCCGTTTCCGTCGCCAATTTGCGACGCATTCTAGTATCCGTCGCAAATTTACGACGGAATTTTCATTTATTCGTGACAAATTTGCGAGGGACGAATTCCGTTTCCATCGTACATTAAAAATTATTAAAAAATATTGATTATTATGTGATTAATCTTGTTTGGGTTTGTGCCTAATTGAAGGTCTCGCAATCCAAGTGGACTTTGCAATTCTAATCAAATTCATCACTTTGTCCTACCAATATTTCAGTCAAATATTTAGGTAAGTCTTCTTTACATTGTAATTTTTTCTATTTTTTGCAATTTCATATTAATTGTTGCGTGAATAACAAAAATTATAATTTCCAAAATTCTATAGTTTTAATTCAGAACAATAGATATGATATTTTGAATATTTTACCAGAATTTTATATTTTAATACAGACACAATGCAAAGAGAAAGGGCTTGGATGTATAATAAGAACTTACCTGGACGTCAAGGATTGGATGAGATGAGTTTAAATCTTTGGGTTGGAACTATTTTTAGAATTTGCTAGTAGTAAATATGAGTTTATGGATGGAAATAAGTTAAGGTGTCCGTGTAAAAAGTGCGGTAATGGTAAATTTCTTGTGTGTGATCAAGTTAGAGAACACCTTACTAGATTTGGGTTTACTCCGAACTATTATAATTGGACTTCCCATAGTGAACCATTTATATCGGCGAAGAATATGGAAGAAGTGACCAATTTTCAGTTAGGGAAGAATGTGGCTATTATGAGCAATTGAACCCATACGAGAGGATGGTGATTGATGCAGCTAGTTATAATTTTGTCCCAGAATCAAATCATGCAAGTACTAGTTTTACTCCTACACGTGAACAAGTGGGTACTAGTCATGCTTCACAATTGGAAGATATAGGAGTAACGGGTTTTGAGGAGAATGTGTATAATGAAACTTTTCAATCTAATCAGTTCTGGGATGTGTTGAAAGCAGCAGATGAACCTCTATGGGCAGGTTGTGAGGACCACACTAAGTTATCGGTGACAGCCCGACTATTAAATATCAAGGCGAGCACAATGTGTGCAGATTGCTTCAACTCTTTTGTTGAAGTAATGCGTGAATCATTGCCTCGTGATAACAACATGCCAAGTGATTTTTATGATATGAAAAAACTGGTGGATAACTTAGGTCTTCCGGTTGTAAGAATTGATGTATATAGTAGGGGTTGTATGATATATTGGAGAGATGATGTAAATGCAGAATCTTGCAAATTCTGTAGCCAACCTAGGTACAAGATTAACAGGAGGCCGGGTCGTAATCAGAAGCGTAGACCATGCAAGCAAATGTTTTATCTACCATTAATCCCCATATTACAAAGGCTTTATGCGTCTAAAGCCACTGCTGAACACATGACTTAGCATGCAAATCATGAAACAGAAGAGGGTCTAATGTGTCATCCTTCAGATGCGGAGGCATGGCAACATTTTGATAGAACATACCCAGAGTTTGCAATGGAGCCTCGGAATATCAGGTTAGGTCTATGTGCCGATGGATTTGCTCCATTTGGGAAAACAGGAAAAAGTTATTCATGCTGGCCAGTTATCTTAACGCCGTACAATTTTCCACCTGGTATGTGCATGAAGACACCTTATATGTTTTTGACATTGATCGTGACAGGGCCGCAAAATCCGAAAAAGTTGATAGATATTTATATGCAACCATTGATTGAGGAGTTACAACGGCGATGGGTTGAAGGTGTCCCGGCGTATGGCGTTTCTACCGATCAAACATTTGTAATGAAGGCTGCCCTTCTTTGGACGATAAATGACTTTCCAGCTTACGGAATGTTATCCGGATGGAATACAGCTGGGATATTAGGATGTCCGATATGTTTGGAGAGGTCAAAATCATTTAGATTAAAACATGGAAAGAAGCCTTGCTATTTCGACTATCACAGACAATTTTTGCCGGCAAGTCATCCTTTCGGAAGGAATAAGAAAGAGTGCATCAAGAATAGAATTGAAAGAACGCGTCCACCATTGAGGTTGACCGGCGATCAAATTGGGGGCGTGTGCAGGACTTTGCAACCGTTGTTGAGAACCCGACAAGACGACTTTTTGCGTCACGGAAGTTCGCATAAGTGGACAAAACTTTTATATTTTGGGATCCGCCATATTGGAAGGTGCATCTTATTCATCATAATCTTGACGTCATGCACATAGAAAAGAATGTTTTCAACAATATCATAAATACTGTGATGGATGTCGCCGGAAAAACAAAAGACAACTTGAACGCAAGAAAAGATATGAGAGATATTTGCGATCGGCCAATACTAGCTGTGAATGCAAGCAGCAGGGGACCAAAATCGAAAGCAGTTTATACATTGGATAAGGAGCAGAGGCGAGTTGTTTGTCAATGGTTGAAATCTATGCGGTTTCCTGATGGATATGCTTCGAACCTCGGGAGATGTGTTGATTTGAATAAATGCAAGTTGACAGGTTTGAAGAGTCATGATTGTCACATTCTGATGGAAAGACTAATTCCAATAGCTTTGAAGGAAGTTCTACCGAATTTTGTATGGGGCGCCATTACAGAATTAAGCAATTTCCTCCATGATATTTGCTCGACAGTGTTAAAAGCATCGCACATGGAACAACTAGAGAGAGATATTCCAATTATTCTTTGCAACTTAGAAAGGATATTTCCTCCAGCGTTTTTTGATTCGATGGAGCATCTGTTAGTTCACTTGCCTTATGAGGCCAAAGTTGCAGGTCCCGTCCAATTTCGATGGATGTATCCATTTGAGAGGTAATGTTTTTTTTTTAAATACAGTTCAAATTAGTTTATCATATAATATGTTCCAATAAGCTTCTTTCTATTTCAACTAGATTCTTATATCATTTGAAGAAAAAAGTAAAGAACAAGGCACGTGTTGAAGCTTCAATTTGTAATGCATATATTGTTGAAGAAGTGACAACATTTGCATTATACTATTTTGAGCCGCACGCTCGAAGGCAAGAGTCGGAGAGCAGGCAGAAATGATGAGGGCCCCATTGATCCTAATTGCACGGCATTCTCTATTTTCATTTATCCGGGTCGACCAAGCGGGCGCATGTCGGTTTCGTTATTTATCGGCGAAGAATTTCATGCAGCCCATACTTATATTTTCTTTGAACTGCCCGTAAGTCGAGCAATACTTCAAGTAAGTGTAAATTTGCAAATATATGTTTTTGCGTGTCAAATATTTGCTAATAATGATATGGTTTTTAATATTAGGATTTTCCAAACTTCAATGTCCGGACTACAACCAAATGAGTTTGACCGTTTGTGCGATGAACAATTTGCGGTATGGCTCAAGACATATGGAAGTTACCTATGGATCAAAACTAAGTTATTAAAATTATATACATCATTTAGTAAAATATATATTATTGACTTTGCATGTGTAACTTTAGGTTCACAGTAATTATGATGAATTTGGAGGGCAAGGATTGCTATATTATCTGTCATGGGGTCCACAGTTAAAAGTTCGAAGTTGGGCAGCATATTTCATAAATGGATATAATTTTCATACTCAAGAATACGGAATGGGAAAATCCACAATGAATAGTGGTGTGTCTGTGCGGTCATCCAATGGTGACAGTTGGAAAGATGATTTTTATGGCTTGTTGGATGAAATCATAGAGATAGAGTATCCTGGACCATTAATGATGCGTGTTGTGTTATTTAAGTGCACGTGGTTTGACCCCGTCAAAGGAATGAAGGTGCATACGAAGTTTAATTTGATTGAAATAAATCACAAGAAAAGGTATATGAAGTATGAACCATTTATGTTGGCACAACAAGCAATTCAAGTATGTTATGCATCATATCCTAGTTTGAAACGCGACAAAACTGATTGGTGGGCTGTATGTAAAATCAAAGCACGGAAGAAAATCGAGGAACACCGAAAAGGAAAGAGCCTACCAACAAGAGGAAGTGTGTAACACGGTTGAAATTGAGGAATATAACATACCAACTTTACGAGATCCGTGTGGAGCAATGATAGATGTGGATCTAATTGAAAATGAATTAAATGTACAAGAATGTTATGAATCTGATTTTCAGACGGATGGCGAAGACCGGGAAAGGCGAGGGGCGAAAACGAGGACGAGGGCGAAGGCGAAGGTTAAGGCGAGGATGAAGATGAAGGCGAAGACGAAGGCGAAGATTAAAATTTTTGTCACAAAACACTACGGATGTGTAATTATTAGTGCTACAAGTGCTATTTTGGTTGTTATCATTATTGTTCTTGTTATTATTGTTATTGTGCTTTTTTATTATTGTTATTGTCTATTATTCTTGCTATTTTAATTTATCGTCCGAAATTTTGTCCCTAAATGCCGACAAGTCAAATATTATTAACGTGCGTAACATTTCCGATATTCTAATTTCCATTGCAAAATTTGAGATGCCAAAATTTTGGACTGAAAAAAAGATGTAGTAAATTTAGGACCCTAATCAATGAGACGCTAAATTTTTTACAGAAAAAAACGCGTCACAAATTTACAATGATTATTTTGTAGGTGCAAAATTGCGACGGACTCAAAACCTGTCTATCGCAAATTTTCAACGGAATATACTGGTTCATCGCAAATGTTGTTATGGATTTTCTACCGTTTGAAATTTGCGACGGAAAAAACTTGTCCGTCGCAAATTTGCGACGGACAGGAACAAGTCCGTCGCAAATTTGCGACGGGCGGGGGGTGTCCGTCGCAAAATTTGCGACGGACGTGTGGTGTCCGTCGCCAAAATTTGCAAACGAACACGAAGAAATTTACGACGGACACAACTCGTCCGTATAAAAATCTCGAATAGTTAACGTTTCGTCAAAGCTCAGCGAAATTTCACACCGTGCAAATTAAATATAGGATTAAGATATTCCGAAGATTTAGGAAACTTCCATCGATTTTCAAATTTTATCTTTTTTTTATAAATGACGGAAAAAACTTTTTTTTCCAATTCGTTTCGGATGGAAAAAAAAAAACACATTCAAAATATATATCAAATTCTTCCATATCCCCCTTTCTTTAGGAAGAGGCCTTTTTAATTCGCGCCGCCCTTTTTATTTTTATTTTAAATTAACATTCTTGCCCGGTCTTTCGCACCCCTTTTCTTTTTCTCGCCCATCGCGCGCCGTCACACCCGCGAATGGGCAAGCCCCCCCCGCCCGCCCCGCCCCGTCCTCGCCCCCTCCGCCCGCCCGCCCGCCCGCCCGCCCCCACCCCCCACCCCAGCCCTCACCGCCCGGATGAAGCCCCGCCTTGTCCCCCCCCGCGTCTCCCACCGCCCCCGCCCTCGCCCCTGCCCCCCCGCTCCACCCCGCCCGCCCCCCGCCCGCCCGCGCCCGATCGCGCCGCCCGGCCACCCGCCTCACGGCCCCCGCCACCGCCGCCGTCGTGAAAAATATTTAATTCACTTTGTTTTTGTTGTCCTTGAACCAAGTAAGTCAACTCTCTAATTCCTAGTTAGTATAATTAGGTAATTAGTCGGATTTAGTTAGGGATTATTTAGGATTACTTTTCATTTTGCTAAATTGCGGGTCGATTTCACGATTGCATGTGGCTTTGATCGATAGTCGACTGGTTAATTTGTTTATTATGTGGATGATTAAGCGTTAAATGACGATAGGATGATTGATTAAGCGTTTTCATAGAAAATGCTTGAAAATTAAATAATTCTATAAAAAATCATGGAAAATTATGGAAAATTTAAAAAACGGTATATGCTAACAACAAATATGAAATTTGACCGTAAAAAGTTTTTAAAATTTTTAACAAACTTAAATTTCATAATATCACAAAATTGCAGAAATTAATAGTGCCCACTCATTTTCAGTGAAATTGAGATTTTTTAACGTTCCGGGAAAAAATTATTCAAAAATTTAAAATTTCCATAACCTGATAAAATGGCTTAACATAAATGTGGTAACCCATTGTGAGGGAATTTTTTTTTTTGTGAAGACAAATTACAAAAATTTAAAATTTAAAAATGCATGAATTGCCTAGAAAACATGTGGCCATCAACTTGCGGTGAAATTTAAATTTCTTTAGATGGCAAAAAAATTAAATTTCAAAATTTCAAAAAATTTCACGGAATGGCTTATAATACCTGTGGCTACCCACTTATAGTTATATTTAATTTTTTTAACATGCCCTAAAAATTGTTAAAATAAAGAAGGACTAAAATTTGGGAATCTTTACCTAATAGTTTAGACTACCTGTGGCCACCCAATTTTAGTATGGAATTTTATTTGTCACGGAAAAAATTTTATATTAAAATTAATAATTTATAAATTCTTAAAATTTTAAAATTTGCAAAACTTTACAGAATGTCTTAGAATATCGGTGGCTACCAACTTTTAGTGAAATTTTTTTTTAGTTCCCAAAAAAAATTTAACAATAATAATAATAATTTTTTTCTTACAAAATTTTACAGAATGACTTAGAATATTTGTGGCCACGCACTTTCGGTGAAATTTAAATTTTTTTATACGTGGTAAAAAAAAAAATTTAATGAAAAAATGCATGCGATTCATATAGTGATGTTTGATACCTGTGGCCACCCATATCGTGCTTATACATTGATGTTTCATATGAAAATGAATGGGATTCATAGTATATTTGTTTGTAGGAAATTGCACGTCATAAGCACTCGACATTGGCTCATTTCAAGGAAACTTTTTCTCAGTCTTTCCATCAAAATGGTAAGCTTCGTCATGTACATTATTATGTGTTCGTAATACGTGTCAATAGTTTTTACATATTCGTATAACCTTCCTACATATCAGTTTAAACGTGGAGGTCACATGTCTAGAAGACAAGGCTCTTCCTCGTCCTCGTCCCCGTCCCTTTCCTCTACTCCTGTCCCGGCATCTAACCCTCAACCACAATATGGTCCGTCACAATATGGCCACGTTGGCCCTTCCTCCCACGCTCAACAACATGTTACGGGACTTCATCACATGCCAACTGAACGTTCTCCAGTTCAATCTCCTGTAGCTCCCCCTCCTTCCGTTCCACCCCAAAGATTCGGTGGAACAATAGAATATTGATGTAAACAGAGGTCAAGAAGATAATCGATTCTTCATATGCCCATTTGGAGATTCGTAAGTGCTTCATTTTTATTTTAGTATATGTCATATTTAGGGTTTTAGATATTGATGTTAACTGAATTATCCATGTTGCACAATATTCGTATGAATGCAGATTCACGGATGCTAAATCATTGTGAGGGAATTGAACAAAATAGTAAGAAACTTCTGGATGGGATAGTATATTAATTACAGAAGTGTTCTGCAAGAAGTGAAAGAAATGTGGTGGAATGAGTTCAAGGTAAGTTTTACATATTTTATTTTCTCACCAATTAAGTTTGGTTTAGTATATTGATGGTCAAGAATGATGTAAAGGGACCAGAACAGCTCTGTAGTTTTCGATACCTAAAGGACCAGATATTTTCCCCGACATGAACTTTACAAAATCTGTCTATATGTGTCTAGTGCATGGTTATGGATATGTGATCATCATAATAATTTCCAATTTGTGTTTTCATTCATTGCAGCGGAAGTTCACGTGGGACGAAGCGGAAGACAATGAAGTGAGAAGAATTTTCGATAAGAAAATCAGTGATTTTATGCGAAATGTTATGAATAGAGCGAAGAGCAAGCAAGCGAAGCCGTCTTTCTTTACAGCTGACAATTGGGTGGCAATTAACACATTTTGGGCATCTGAGCAGTCGGCAACTCGAGGAGCAGAATAAGAAGAATCGATCTTCTAGTTCTAGTGATGGATCAGCCACATATCTTTGGGGGCTCTATCAACATTCTTGAGCATCATAAACGACTGGTAAGTCTGTTAAATGAGTTATAAGTTAATTTAATTCAATTACTCAAGTTTACATTTTGTAGGCACATGAATTGGGGACGGAACCGACATTTGCAGCTACATTTGAACGCACATTTCAAAAGAAAGACAAGACATGGATTGGCGATCGAGCAAAAGCTGTTAAGGTATGTAAGGTTATACTTTGGCTTATATGTAAACTATAATGCAAAACCGTGAATGCTTTCAATATTTATGGTATCTATATATATATTGATTTTATTTTCATCTACATTGTTAATGTAGGAAAAATATGATGATCTTTTAATGAGCAAAGTGCTAGTGGTAGTGATGATTGTCCTGAGTCCCGGCCACCAGTTGATAATATGGCATTATGGATGGAGGCAACGGGTGGGGCGAAAAAAGGAAAAATATTTGGGCTGGGATCGTTGTCAAAGATGTACATGCGGAATAGTCCTGCAACTGGAAGTTCATCATTATTTGGGGACCGGTCGAGAAGGAAGGCACGTAACAGGAGGAGCATTTGACCCATGAAGTGGATCGTCTGAATACTTTACTTGTTAAGAAGGATGAACAAATATATGACTTGCAAGAACAAATGAGAATGGTTATGCAACACCTTAACCTTCAACGCAATGTCGGGCCTCCTGTACCTCTAGCCAATCCAATAGGTGATGACCAACACATTGATGCGAGAATGCTGATGTTGATGATGATGATGATGATGATGATGATGATTTTCTCCGGTCACCCTAGGTAAAATTTTGAGTAAGCTTGCTTCATAATGCGGGTTTTTCATAATTTCACTCATATTCATATGTAAAAACATTTATGTTCGTCCTAAAACGTATTTTTGTTATTTTACACGTAGTTCCACATCCATGCTTAAACGCTGTTTTTATATTTTGAACTGATTTATGTATCGATATTTCCTCGGTCTTGACAAAGGTGACTACTTTTGGTATCCCGCCATCGTACAAAGCCGCCTCTTCTTTCGTATGGTTTTTTTTGCGTCTTCTATGGTTGTCCCGTCTCTTAGTTCATATTTTGAATGTATTGTAAGATTGGATATCAAATAGCATCATGTCAGACTCTATAACTTTCCTTCTGTTATTTATTTCAATTATATGTCATTGTGGCTAATTTGTCAGAATTTATGGTTTGTTTTTTTTTGTTTCAATTATATGTCATTGTCTCCTTTGATTGATATGGACAATAATTTATGGTCGAAATGATGTAAAAATAACGACGAATATTTTAAGCGAATTTTGCTATTATTAAAGTTTGTCGCTAAGTTGCGATCAAATTCGTGACGAATTTTCTGATAATTTTGCGACGAATTTTGTAATGAAATTTGTGACGAATTTTGCAACGATTTTTGCGACGGATCGTGTCCGTCCAAATTTCCTGACGGAATTTGCGATGAATTTTCGGAATTTTGCGACGAATTTTGCGACGGATTTATATCCTTTTATGGCTTGAATTTATTTTTAATTTGGGATGAATTTTGCGACGGAATTTTTGCGACAATTGGATGACGGATCATGTCCGTTGCAAATTTGCGACGTAATTTTGCGACGAATTTTCGACGGAATTTTGCGACGGACCGCCAAATTTGCGACGGAATTTTGCGACGGATTGTGTTTTGTTAAAATTTGCGACGGAATATTTGCGAAATTTTTTTCCGTCACAAACCGGCGACGAATTTTTGAATTTTCCGTCGCAAAAATTTGCGACGCCCGAGTAGCGACGGAATGTTTTCCGTCGCCAAATTCTATTTATGACCGGATTTTTTCCGAAATTTCCGTCGCAAATTTTCCAAAAAACAAGTTTTTTTTATAGTGTAAACATATTGTTCGAATGCCAATTCAGTAATAAACCTTTTAATTTTGTCAATTGAGTCATAAACCTTTTGATAATTTGTCAATATAGTCATTCCGATCAATTTTGGTTGAAAATTGCTAACGTGGACACCGACCGTCCCATTTACAATTTTTTAATTTTTATAAATTTTTTTATATTTTGTCCTTTTTCTTTTTTTTTTTTCTTTTCTTTTTTTTCCACCAAATCTTGCGATGGTCACCGACCCCTAGGCAAGGGCTAGGCTGCTCGACCACAACTTACAAGGGCTATCGTTAGCAAGGGTTGGCCAATGGCCCTCGCTAGATTTGGTGGAAAAAAAAAGGAAGAAAAATAAAAAAGATAAATTTCAAAAATTTTATAAAAAATTTAAAGCGCCGACCGTGCTACATAGGACAGCCAACGTTCGCGTTAGCAACTTTTCGGCCAAAATCGGTCAGTAGAACTATATTGGCAAATCGTCAAAAAGTTTAAAATTCAATTGACAAAATTGAATTATGTAAAACTAAATTAGCATTCGTACAATAGGTTTCAGATTTTTTTGATAATTATCCCCTCAAATCAGCCAAAAAAGAAAAGCCCTATCGAATCAAACTCAAGTCAACCAAATCAAAACGGAGGAGGGTCGGGTTTTGGCTTCCCTTCCGTTGGCATTTTTCACACGGATTGGCCTTCCGATGCTTAAATCAGAAATTGAGAGAATGAGAGAAATCGTGTCATTTAGTCCTAGAGTCAAAAGTTTCGAGCTTGTTTCTCATCTTCTAAACAATTGGTTATAAAGTTTTTCTACTTTCAACTGTCAGGTTAGATTTGGCAGATGGTCATCGAATTATGATAAGGTGCCAGCTCTTTAAGACAAATGAAAATACATACATCGTGACAAGTGTAATATATCTTATGGCAGGCGGCTGTGACCAATGGGTTGACCCACCTCGACTCAAACAACCGAATCGCTAGGTTTTTCAGTCATCCCGTCAAATTGGAATTTGAGGACGAGTGTCCAATGCCCAGTGGTTTTACCAAAAACCGTCATCATCGGTAGGAATCTTAACATTCAGCTTGTTGAGATTGAGAATGCATGTCGTGGCGGTACTTCAATTCTTCCGACCAAAAACATTCACTGGGTATATATACACACACGACTCCTTCAATTCTCCATTGTCACTTTGTAAGACGCTGTCGGAACAATATGCTCGGCGGCGGTTGAGACCCGCCCTAGAGGATGCGACCCTCAAGTCAATGATCACCTGGGCAAAGAAAGGAAGGAGTCGTTGGGATTTCGCTGTCAAAATCTGGTACCTGCCGCTTCCTGTGCAGGCCATTTCGGATTGCCTGATACGAGACATTGATCGGTCTATCAAGGGTTGTAGACTATTGTTGGCTGTTACTTTTCCGCATTAATACGATGAAAAATTTTAAATTTATATATTTATAATAAGTTTATTCAAAATTAATTTTTTTATCATAAAATATCTTAAACCGGTATATCTGTGATAAATTTATCCTAAACTAATATTTTGACAACTAAAAATCTAAAACTGATACATTTGTGACAAATTTACTTTCATTAAATTATATTAATATCATGAAAAATCACAAAATGTTACAACCGTGATAAACGGAGACTAAAACTCCAAACTGATGCACCCGTCAACTGCTACGTATCATCCAACTTAAAAATTTAACAGTAAAATTTAATGAAAATTGAGAAAGGGTAAAATTATCAGAGGTGTATCAGTTTGAAGTTTTTCGTGATCAAAAAATAATTAGAGATAAATTTATCATAAATGTATTAATTTAAGATTTTTCGTAGTATTAATCTTTACTTTTATTATAATTTTTTCTTACCCAAAAAAGAAAAAAAAAAAGTACCTACCTCGCTTTCCGAACATGTCCATACCACTTGTCCGTGCATACAATCATGTTTTCAGCTACTTTTGTCAGACGTAGACGTATCTCGGAGGATTTTTTTGTTAAGCGGGCATCCGAGGATATTTGTTAAATACCTAAATAATAGAAGATTGACATTACTAATACGATGTCTCTTTATGTTATGTATAACCAGTGTATTGAAAATGACAACCACTCCTAGTAAGGCCCCATTTGGTTCAGCATTTCCAATGCTCATTTGGGCTCTAAAGTCCCTTGACAAAATGCAAATGGTGTTTGGCAATTTTTTTTACTCACTTTGGGGAAATGCAATTGCATTTGAAATGCTCCCCAAGAGACCTTTGGTCAATGCTCCACCAGAGATGCTTTGGGAAGTTACATTCTCGGAACGCAACTTGTACTATTCATCGACACTATTCATCTTCCCTAAACCGAGATTCGGAAGCCGGCGACTGCCGCCTGAGGGCTAGCCCGACTTCGGCGATCGCCGCCTGGGGATCGCATGACCCCGGCGACCGCCACCTGAGGTCGGGGCACGCAACCCCAGCGACCGCCGCCTGGGGTCGCCAGACCTCGGCGTCGCCTGGGTCGCGTGACCTAGGTCACGCTTGGCCTAGGTCGCACGACCGAGGCGACCGCCCAAGGTCCGGCAACCCCAGGCAGCGGTCGCGCAACCCCAGCCAATGATGGCTGGCGACTAAATATGGCCGACATTGTAGTCAGACCAAGCCTTTTTAAAAAAAAAAAAAAAAAAAATTAGCAAAAGTCCTTTATAGCCAAAATTGATTTTAAAAAAAGCTTACCAAACACTACTTGCATTTTAGGAAACCCCTTTAGCCCAAAGGTATTTATATTCCCCCAAATACATTCCCCAAAGTCGAACTAAATAGGCCCTAAGTGGGGTCCTGGCACCACCCACTAGGTTATACTTATAGTTGAACGAGTCCTGCTTTTGAACTCATTGTATGAGTCGAAGGGCGCGTTTGGCAACGTGCCAAACAGTAAAAATTTATATTCTTTTGTTCCCAGGAAATAGTTTGGGGAGCAATAAAACGTTTAGTAAACTTTTTGTTCCTGGGCACATTTTTGCAAAAATTTGTGTCGAGAAATAGTTTTGGAAGAGAAACAAGAAGTAAAAAAAAGTTGCTTCTTATTTCTCGACACAATTTTGAGAATCAGTTTTTGCTTATTTTTCTTTTCTTATGTTTGTGTTGTTCTTCATTAGGCTGACCGTGATCGTGATTGTGACCGACCACCGGCCGAGTTGTGGCAAAGAAGCGTCCTGACCCTCGGCCGCCAGCGGAGGCGAGGTTAGCCCTCGGCCGCCTAGGCGGGCTCGGCCTCGCCGGTCTGGGCGAGGCCGAGCCTCATTATCGCGACCGCATGAGAAGCCAACCTCGCCGTGGTCGCGCAGGCGAGGGCCCGCCCTAGCCCGGGCGGGGTCCAATCCTCGCCCCTGCGTCGGAGGGGCGCCCTCGCCTCCGCCCGGCAGCGGTATGCGAGCCCTCCACACCGGCCCCGGGTCAGGATCGCTGCTCACGGTCGCAACGGCCATGGCCAAGAAGAAAAAAATGGGTAATACCAAAAAAAAAATAAACAATCCAAAATATTATTAAAATATTATTTGAGGACAGAAATTTTGTGTAGTTTACCAAACGCATTTCTATTCTTTTCTACTCTAGGAATAGAAATTTTGGACAGTTTATCAAACGCCTTCAAATACTCGAGAAATTGTTTTGAAACACAGAATAAAAAAAAAATTTTGTTCGGAAATTGTTAGGACACGAGAATGGTATTCATAGCTATGACGTCCTTCTTCTTTTCCAGCTTGAATAACTTTATCAAGCTATGAGAATTAATAAGATTACGAATGATAACTATTCTATTTCTGAAATAGATTTTTGGTCAGAAATAGATTTTTTTTTTATTTATGTTCCCTTGTCGAGTTACTGAATAGAGATATGTATTTAATAATAACACAAAATTTCTTTTCCCAAAATAAAAATTCGTTTGATAGACCTTCTTAAATATCTCCCTTGTTTGCTCTTTTCCATTCATCGACAGGCAGCGGGAGGTGGCAGCCGGTGGGGGGCAGCAAATGGGAGGAGGCGGGCGAACAATGATAAAAGTTTTTATTTCTTTTTTTGTCTCAGAAATAGGAAAGTATAAAATTTTTACTTCTCATTTTTGTTCTAAACATATTCATGAACTAAAAAATTATTTCAAAAATAAAAAAATGAAATTGCGTTACCAAACGAATTTACTAAATGATTACACATAAATTATTATCGATAATAAAAACAATTTTTATTGACTATTCATTTCAAGGGGTACAAGCAATCATTTTTTTAAAAAAATATTTCTCAGATCATTTATTTTTCGAAAACAAACGAACCCTCGTACTCGTGAGCATTCACCCCTAAAGAGTTTCTGCCAGAATTATATTCCTCATCAACAGACATAAATGGACTTCCCAAGACCTGGGAAAAGTCAAATAGTATAAAGAAAGAAAAAGGGAACTAGAAAAGTTCATCCAACACTAGGTATTAAGCATACTAGACAATTCAAGCAATTGAAAAGAACGACAACATCGTCCTAATCATGTGTTTGCTATCTTTTCATTTTGATCAATGAAATCAGTAAGCAAATTGACATTGTTAGAAGACTCGACCCAATTTCTTAAAGAGAGCAGCCAATCAGAGATACATAGCACAGGAAGCATTTTCAGTACTTAAACGTAGGTCCACCTATTAACACGAATCGATCATAATAGAACCACTCTGTCATACGAGTAACAGACGAAAGCCAACAACAGTCCCCCAGCAGGACAGATGTGATGATTCACTTCCATCTTTTGAAAAACTTGCCCTTGTGCTTTCCAAACATGCCATGTTTCCAGCGCTTTCCAAACTTCCCGTGCTTGAACTTTCCATGCTTAAACTTTCCATGACCATGGCCATGGAAAGCCCCATGTCCGAGATGATGAGCACCATGAACCATGTGGTGTGCCCCATAAGCAGTAGCAGCAGCTGCGAGGCCCCCAGCCACCATTGCTCCCATACCAGGACCATGACCATGCCCTATAAACACACACGGAACAGGATCAGGAAACATAAATAGCCATCACACAAAACACTAGCAAAGAGTTCAGTTAGACAAGGTCCTACCCAACAAAAACACCAAATAGAAAAAACCAGAAACCATCGGTGTCTCAGGGAAAACCCTTCAACTTTGGAATTAAAAACCAACTACAAGAGTAAATTCAGCTTTACACAGAGAAATACAGACAACAGTCACGATACACTTTTAAGTTCAAAAAATCAATGTCTCCTAAGTCCTAGAAAAAAGCGCACAAAAATGAAAGACCAGCTACAAGTAACAGCTTACATGTTCATAATACAATGACTAGTCTGATAATCACAGTTATAATCAATACCTGAATGATATGGAGCTGGAGGAGCTGAAGGACCGGGATAAGCAGCTGGTGGATATCCCCCAGGTGGTGGATAAGCTGGTGGATAACCTGCAGGCGGAGGAGGATAACCGGCGGGAGGATATCCACTCGGCGGAGGATAACCGGCGGGCGGATATCCACCCGGCGGAGGATACCCAGCTGGTGGATACCCCTGCGGAGGATATCCCTGAGGAGGATATCCATGCTGAGGATATGACCCGTGGTGCATGTATTGCCCGGCAGCATACCCAGCAAGGCCCGAGAAAAGCCCTTTGTCAGCGGACTCGTTACCGCGCCCGTCTTTTCCATCCATGTTTACTCAACGATAAATAATGCTGTAGGATGCCGAGAAAGTAACAAGTAGGCCGGCCCAACACAAGCAATATCGAGTCAAGAGCCACCACACCGCAGTCTGTCAAATAAGTTTTGAGGCATTAGACCCGTTTGCTTGACAAAGATCATCCAGTAACTTTACAAAGGCTAGACCCCTTAATTCAACAGAAGAACTACAGACAGAAAATTATTTCTTGGGGCAACAAAAAGCAGAGACTGAACAGGGGGACTCGTTCCCGGTCCAAGATTCCATGAGATGAATATGACAGACAAACTAACAAAGATTCCACAACTTTCGTGGGAAAATGTCAAGAACTCTCATGGCAGGCATATTGATCGGTTGCCATTCGCGTTCTTGGGTGACAAATAATCCAGAATTTCGGAAGCGAAGGCGAAACCAACCGCCACCCCATTACCCCCCACCGTTTCGCCGCCGCGAAAACGCAATACCCATTTGTCAGAAGCGACATTCAACGGTCGTACCATCCAAAACTCGGGACAACAAAGAAGAAAACAGACAAAACACGACAAGGGGAAGACGCGAGTACAAAATCAGAAGACACGAACCATGTCGATCTCAATTGCGCACACACGGAGAGAGCGAGCGAGAGAGAGAGAGACAGAGACAGGGAGAGAGAGGGAGAGAGAGGGAGATCGTACGTAGTGGTCGGGGAGATGAGAATCGCGTCGCGCGGTGCTGCTCCGATCGGACGAACGAGAGCGCCAGGAGGAGGAGGAGGAGGAGGAGAGAAGGAAGCGCAAGCCAAGGCCAAGAAAGGATAACCGAATATAAAATTAATAATAAAATAAAAATAAAATAAATTGAGGACCCGATGCGACGGACGATGACTTGGGACGTACATATCCGCGGCACGCGTTACTTGGGCGCGTCTCTCTCTCTCTCTCTCTCTCTCTCCGCGTCACGTGCGAACGCACGTGCGTCCGCCTTTCCTCCTCTCCTCGGATTTAAATATGGGATTTAACATAATTCCGTAGATTTTAGGAAACTTTATATCTCACTATCTTTTTCTATTGATAGGTGACGAGATATAAACGTCACTAGTACATTGATATGAAAACTTGATTCGAATAGATTTCAAATTATCCCATTTTTTTAACTCATTAATCAGAAAAATGATCAGAAAAAGGGAACGGCCCTAAAACATATATATGTGTGTGTGTGTGTGTACACGCGCGCACCCGAAAATTACTGGCCCTGATATCCATCGTGAGAACTGAATAAGGTATGGAAAGGGTTCTTTCAAAGCAATTTATGAAATTTGAAGGGCATGGGTGTGGCATGAGCTCCCTCTTTGCTTTTTTGAGATTCTTCGATACAGCAGTTTCGCATCAATTTTAATTATGCAAAGGGGTGTTATGGCTTTTATAAAATATTTAACAAATACCCCCTAGGGTTGCAATACCTCTAGAACTACGATGGCTTTTAGGAAACCGCTCCCCACATATTCAAGGAGCCATAATTTTAAAATTATATGTGGGTCTTGTTGATAAGCATACTTGATTTTAGTAGCATTGGTACATATTACGAGAACGATCGGTGTATTGATAATTGTAATACTTGCTTATTTAGTTCCTCAAGAAATTTTAACAAAACCCACCTATGTTACGAAGTTATCGCATTTTGCATCACAACACATCTACAATTCAGCCACGACTAGATGAAACAAGCTATCTTATCTCTATATCTATCATCTCCCATGATTTTCTAGAAAAATATCAACATGATGCTGCAAAAATCCCATTTTTTTGGGAAATGCTAGGGTACATCTGTTATCCATTTCAATTATATACCTGAAATAGTGAGTTATTCTCATTGTTAGCTGCTTCCCAATTTATTCTTAGATAGAATTTTCCTTACCCATGGAATAAATGACTAAAAAGTAAAATTGCACTTTATAAATTATTGTCGATAATGAAAAAAAAATTTATTAAATATTTATTTTAAGCGATACAAGCTATTATTTTTAAGAAAATATTTTTTAAATCTTCATTTTTCGCAAAACTAATGGAGTCTTAGATCATATATATGTTATGCAATGGGATAATGTCATAGGATGAACATTAACCTTTATTCATTTCTAAAATGTGGTCCTTGGACCATTTTTTTATTTGTGCATTCAAATCCTTAAGCTATATGTTTGTTTGTTCAATGTGATCCTTTGATTAAAAATTCCTAATAGAATTGAGACGTGAAATGGCCGTTGCATGCCACGCTGGCACTTATGTAGCAACAACGTGGCGCTTACGGGGCTGTAGAGAGAGTTTGTGTGTGAGTCAACCACAGGGTTCGATGGTGGCAATGGTCAACAGGTTTCGAATTACAAAGGATCTTCATACGAAGGAACAATGACTTGGCCACACTGACTACGCTACGCAGTCTAAAGACGCAAATTAGAAAACTTAAAAGGGATATTAGAAAAAATTACCAAAAAACTTTTTTACTGTGTTTGTGCCAATTTATTCTTAAATTTTTTAATTTGATCAATTTAATCCCAAACATTTTGACAATTTGTCAATTGAGTTATTCCGCCAACTTTGGCCGAAAAATTATTCACGTTAGCGCCGACTATCCTATGTAGCACGATCAACATTGACATGAGACAATTTTTGCCATTTATTATTTATTATTGATTTTTCTTTTCTTTCTTTCTCTTTGCTTCTTTTCTTCATTGTGGCCGATGAGGGTTACCGACTAGGCAACTAGTGAGCATGACTAGACAAGGCCATCACGGGCCTCGCTCAAATTTATGACGGACCCTCGCTCAAATTTGGTGAGGGACTTTGCACCCTCGCTCAAATTTGGCGACGGACTTTGCACCCCAGGCATGCCCAGCCAGCCACAATGACCATGGGGTTTCCCTCCCAAGTATGGGCAAGGCCTTCATGGCCGATAGGGGTCGCTAGTGTTCCTCGCAAGCCAATAAGAGAACTAAAACAAAGAAAAAAAAAGAAAAGAAAAATTCAAATTTTCTTTTAAAAACTACAAAAATTATCTACGTCAACACCAATTGTCCGCTGCCATGCCACGTAAAATGGCGGCATCCATGTCAATGATTTTCAGCCAAAATTAGACAAAAGGACTCAATTGACAAATTATCAAAAGATACTGGATTAAATTGATCAAACTAAAATATTTAGGACAATTGCCACAAGTGCAACAAGTCTATAATTCTTTAGCAATTTCCCCGGGACATTAAGTGATAATCGGGAAAAATGCAAGGGACTTTTGGAATTTTTCCTAGAGGTTTACATGAGTTGTGATAGACAAAATGTCATGGAAAAATCTGAGAAGTGGGTAAACATTGAGACTTTTCTTAATTCAAGATAAAAACAAAAGAAACTGATGAAAAAAAGCCATGATTTTCGGTGAAAGCAACATGCATGACTTGTGGCTTCAAATTGCTGAGCAAGAGGGTGATGGAGAAGTTGGCAGGAAGGAGAGAGGTAGTGGAGTTGTTCAAGAGTAGGTGGCAATATGGCTCTTATCCTAACCTAGAGAGTAAAGAAATACAAAGAACAAGAATCTTTCCGGCATAAAGCAAAAACAAAACAACGTATGGCTTTGACTCCTCGTCACAACCTATCCTTGGGAAACGCCACCCTGAAATTACACCAGCTTCTTCTGGTATAATCTTCTGTATATCTTAGCGCCTTCGAATTCTGCATGGATTTCTCTCTCTGTTCGTATCCCCATCGGGTTTTCCAGTAACCATCCATCCACATCGCACGAAATTGTCGTATCGATCGAATCGACGTGTTGAAGCAAATTGTGCCTCTCATTGAATAGATTTCTCATGTCCATGGCCACTTCGAGCACGTCAGACTGTATAAATACCTGCAATGATCACTGCTACTGTTAATAACACGAGGCATCAAGCATTAGATAGAACAAAATAAAATGACGATTATGAAACTGGAGCACAACAAAATCAAATAACAAATTCAAAACAGAACATGTAAATTAACTCAGTATAATTGACCTCCGAGAATCATCCTGACTTTGTCAAGATCCTAGAATGAAGGGTCAAGAAAAGGGTGAAGTTCATATAATTGCTGCCCAGCTATCAATGGAAAGACGCATATCGTACCAAATGCTAAGACCACACCACATGCTTTAGCCATGAGATTGCTACCAATAACATAAGCTAAAGATAAAGATACACAGAAATACTGCTAATGGTTGCAGAACCAATCACTGTGGTATCAAGATAGAAGCAGTTTCGGCGGAAATGTCAGAGGCCGCACCAAGAATGGACAAATTGATTAAAGAAGACTCCACATCTGGGCATGGTGGATAACAGAGTGGTCTGCTATTTTAGTAATACCAAAATTGCAAGCTTATTCAATTCTTTAGCCATGTGAACGAGGTTTGGATATGTAACCTCCAGACCATGTTTGATAGATATATGATCTATATTCTGAATAAATTGTGGATTCCAAGGCCCAGGACACCTATATTCTGAATAAATCGTGGATTCCAAGGCCCAGGACACCTGAGTATGATTTCCTAAAATCTCCCTCCCTCCCTCCCTCCCTCCCTCCCTCTCCACGTGGCAGTGCAAACTGCAATTTGTGGATAATAGATGGGAGTGACTGTACTTTCCAAAGTCAAAAGCTTAACCACAACTGGGTGAGTGATTTCAACAAAGCACCAAAGGATGTGCAGTAGTGATTTCTAGCTCCGGTCACAAAATTGCCTTCTTCTATGCTGTTTTCCATTTGAAAAGATAATATGACAGTAGAATCTTGAAGTGCAAACAATGTTAGGATAGGAGCACAGATCTTCATGCCCATAGTTCTATAATCATTAAGAGATGGCATCAAACTAAAGTTTGGGCTATAGCAAAAAAAAAAAATGAACAAATATGCACAATTTATAAAATAAGCCACAACAGAATGGCATGCCTGTTGATGGTTAAGGTTAGATTTTGTCTGTCAAATTTTAATAGTCTCACACACACACACACACACACACACACACACACACTAGAATGGCATGCAGATTGATTAGGGTCAGATTTTGTGACTGTCGAATGCTAATAAAAAATATTAAGACACTAGATGTTGCTAACTCCAAAGTAATGAACTGGTTGGAGCAGGCCAAAGAGTCTAATCAATGGAATAGACTGAGTTTCTTATCCCCCACTTCAGCAACTTAGATGCAAGTGCAACTTTAAATTATCAATTCATCTTTCCATATGAGCTTATACTTGCTGGATACTACCAGCAATCAGCTAGCGACAGATCTCATAAGAAAACTAATGCTTATCCTAGACTGCACAATTAATTTAAGAGGAAACATGCTTGAATTACCTACACTGTAATAAGGCCTAGTTAGGTTGTTGGGAGTAACAAAAGAGGAATGGGAATTCATCCCTCATTCCTATGCATAGGAATGCTGAGAGGGAATATAACTCAGGAGCTATAACTGCTACTCAGATTTCATTACAGACGGAGGAATATGAATTATGAATCATTATCATTATGATTACTACAATTACAGAGTGTCAAAAGTTAGTTTTCTCCACTTTGTTATCACCTGGCTGATCTCCCAAAGAGACTCGGAACATGCTCATCATATTAGCTTTCACTTGTTTTTACTTAAAGATGCACCCTTTCACATTTCAAAAGCGCCTGTATTATTCTCTCCCAAAACAGCAGGACCAATAGTTACCCCCCTATCTTTGGCCATCACGAGCGTTGGTTGGGGGCTGGTTTGGGTAATTGCAGATTTCACCGGTTACCCCAGTGGCATTAATAAGCCCTGTCATTTTAATTCATTATAATATCACTTCATACTATTTTTCATGCTTGTTGCATTTTGACAATATGTTTTCTTTATTCAATGAGATATTTGATCGTAAAAAGGGATTTGTTGCGTTTTTACAATATGTTAGCTTTATTCAATGAGATATTTCGTAACAAGGGATTAAGAACTGATGTACATAAACAGCTATCATGTCAAACTAACAATTTTTTGCTCTTACAGCAAGCCCCCATAAGTACACCCCATGATCCTCAAGCATTAAACATTCTTTCCATTTGCTATAACCAGCAGCAGAATTTTCTACTGAAGTATCACCCATTTTTTTGTTTGAGCTGTAACTGCTAATAAAGGAAAAGAGTTAGAATATCATGGTGGTATCTTAGTATGAAAAGATGATCAGCTCAATGTGGACTGAATAGAATAAGCAAGATATCTGTAGGCTAAGCAGTGATTCTGCTAGCACTATTGATGGAATTGCAAAGTGGATTAAATCAATCCAACACAGGTCCTCACATGTGTGCATTTGAAGCACATCGTTGAACTCGTATTATCACAACAAAACATGAGAAAGTATAAATGTAGCTAACAAGCAAAAAAGAACAACACTTGATGGAAAGAACCCAGCAGTAATCATTCTACCGACAATGGAATACTGAATTGCAGTACACATACCTTTCCCCCAGGCGCTAGACTATCCAAAATAGAATCTACCAAAGGCTTCTGCACAACCCTTCTCTTGTGATACTTTTTCTTGAAATGAGGATCTGGACACTGCATCAAAATATGGAACGAGAGCACTAAGTTCATTCCTCCAGCATACAAATTAGTTAAAAGAATTTGGGAGGTAAAGAGTTATGAGTTCCCAAGAAGATCTAAAGACGAGACACTTACAAGGATTGAAACTAACACCAAAGGACCTGGGTAAGTGGACATTATATGTTTGAAAGAAACGGTGGCATTTGCAAACAGAAAATGTCTGCAATGTAGTCAAGAAAGCTATAAGAAAACAATGATTTGCAGATTTATCAATAGATGGTAAATTACAAAGCCTACATGTTCTTTAGAGCCAGTTCCTTTACCCAGCATTCTGCACGCTTAACAAGCTGCAAATAATACATTTCAAGAATATGAACTAAATCTCCATGCTCTTCTATCAAATGAGAAAAAACCAAGATTGAAGTACACTAACAAAATCAGAGTCATCGCTGAGTGTGCTAGAAGTAACCCAAGGTGTTCATGCCATACTTTCTGCCGGATTTCCAGTCCCAGATAGTTTCCCGAGGGATTTGCTTTTGCGAGCCACATGAGAAATCTGCCACTGCCTGGGAATTTCACATACTATCAGTTGAAGAAAGATGTCCCATGCCGGCAAGCAACACAATGCCCGTTAACTAAAATGAGGCTGAAGTGATAGTCATAATGACTAATTCAGCAAGACAAATTAAACAAAATAAGGAAGCAGAAGAAGATTTCAGTAAGTCAAATGTCACTTCCCAAACTCTAAGATCTGAAATTTTTAATTCTGGCTCCAGGTAGTTTCACCCCAGTCACACCATATTAACTGGTCATCAAATCTCATTATTCCAATAGACTTGGACAGACACACGCAAACGAATAAGATACACGTCATGCTCATCATCCAGTGAACATGGACAGACAGGTACAAGGGAATTAGATCTGAATTGGGCTTGTCATCTACCAATGAAAAGATAAAAGGTGGTTAACATGCTCTAAAAGAAGAGAAGGGAAGATTTTGTAACGCCATGTCACTTCATGAGAACCTAAATGACCCAGTAGTCTATAACACAAACAAGCTAAATTGAGTATTTCCACAGCTTTATGGGTTCAAAATCTCACTCATACGTACTCTATCAAGTGTTCACCAAGAACTTTTCAAAGTCATAGAATGATTAGATCAAGAATCTGGAAAAGTCAAAATCCAAATACGGCAATCAATTCTTCTAACAATAGATATAGGTTCCAAGTTTCTACAACTAGGAACAAAGATTTTCTCCTTGCAAAGAAGCTATGCAGTCTCATGAGAAATAGATATAAAAATTGGATCCTTAACAGCATGATCCAAGCGGAACAACTCCATTAAGAGAAAGAGAAAGGAAATTGAATTGAGTAGGCAGCACACCACGAGCATAAAGGAGAGAAGATGACAAAGCACCAATGATTGTCCTGAAAGCTATGGCTTCTATAATATAAGATCGTTTCAAAGAAAGGAAACTCAATTCCAAGTCTGCTAATCTGCAGATCCTTATAACTGTGCTGGCTTCGCATATCAGTATTATATGATGGCGGTTGATTGGACCACAATGCCTATGCAAGTCAATCAGAAAAACTTGAAGGCCTATGGTCTATTTGCCTTTTTCTTTAACCATTGTTATTCTCTACAACTCTCTCCTATTACACGGCCTAGCCCCTTTAATTGCAGCCTCTTTGTTAATTCATGCAGGCACAACGGACAAACACGCGAAAGAGAATGACCTCTTTACTAATTAGATTCATCTAATACAATGACCTCAGTCGAGCAAATTGTCAAGACGTGCCGTCTGTGACCTCAAAGCAAAATGCTTCTACAAGCTGCAACAACAGAAGCGCATAACTCGGGTTCCTACCACGACAGAAATTCACAAATGTCCGCAGTGTCATTCAGCTGAGAATTCAGAAACAGTCGATATCCAGAAACACAGAGGACTATTAAACCAACAATCACAATGAATGCAAACAGAAGTTACAGGATGGCAAAGACTTTTGGATACCGAGGTGACCTCACCGCTCCCAATGTCCACCATCAAAGGCAAGGTCGGGTCCTCCAAAACCTCGTCCCAGTTCGGCGCTTGGGCAGGCATCTGTCATCACCGAACCAGATTCATCAGACAAAGCGCTAAACGCAGGATCCAAATGGAAAAGGAAGAATTTTAACGCTTACCGAGAAGGAAGAACTGAGGGGATTGACATGCTGCCTGATCCTGACATGACCCAATTCCTGCAAAAATGAAAAACCGACAGAACTCGCTTGTCACCGGACACTCGAATCATCGGCAATCGACAACCCACTTCTCCGTCCGACGTTGTTACCTCGGAGAGCTTGTGGGGGAGGTTGAGGTCCGCGTACTCTAAGGCCACGAGGTCGGGGCTCCGCAGCTGATTCCTCCCTTCTTGCTGCCGTTGCTGCGGTTGCGGCTGGACTGCGGCGGTGCTGCTGCTGCCACCGCCGTAACACCGGAGACGATGAGCGCAGGTCGCCGCGGCGAGCTTGGCGATGCGGAGGAATGGAGGTGAAGAAGCGAGAGGAGCGCGCAAGGAAGCGGAGAACGGGGTGGTGACGATAGCCATTGATGCCGGCTCGAGCTTCGACTTTCAGGCATTCATGGAAGCTCCCGCATCAGAAGAAAAGCGGAACCCAATTGGGAGTGGGGTTTTATAGTCCTTTGAAATTTTACATTAGTGTGCGACCAATAAAACTTTAGGTTAATACCACGAAAAATCTAAATTGATACATCCGTAATAAATTTATCTCAAACTAACTTTAAATTAATACGTTTATCATAATTTTACCCTCCGTTAGTTTTACTTAAATTTTATCGTCAAATTTCGGAGTTGGATGATAAGTAACAGTTAACGGGTGTACTAGTTTGTGGTTTTACCATCCGTTTAATATAAGTATACCCATTTATGATTTTTTGAGATATTAATCCAATTTAAAATAAGGTAAATTTTCACAAATGTACCAATTTATGGCTTTTTATGGTTAAAAAAATAATTTAGGATAAATTTATCACAGATGTACCGATTTTGGGTTTTTCGTTATATTAATCCATAGTCTAAAAAAAAAAATCCATAGTCTTTTCCATTCTTAACAAACCTAATATAAATACGACACATGTTACATCTTTGCAACAACTTCATTGCAAATGCTTTAAGATTTGAGGGCATTTTTACGGATATGTTCACTAGAAACCTTAAAACTTATCACGAAATACATTTGAATCCTAAAACTTGCAAAAAGTACAAGCAAATCTTAAAATTTGTCAAATTGGTTTAATCAAATCCTACAATTACCACCATTTAATTTACTAACGGAAAATGCTGACGTAACTTATTTCAATATTTTCTCTCTCCTGGCTAAATTATGAAACATAAAACTAAAACGACACCATCTTGACTCAAATTTGATTTTTAATACTAATTTATTTAAAAAAATTTAAAAAAACAATATAAATATTTTTTAAAAATAAAAAAGAGAAGGAGGATAGGCAGTGGGGGTCGATAGGCCCCAGTCGTCCCCCACCCTCACAGGCCCCTCCTAGCGATGGTGGGACGGGGGCGGCGGCAGCAACGGCAAGGGCTTGCAACCCTCCCTACCTATCCTCCTTCTTCTCCTCCTCTTTTTTTTTTTATTTTTTTAAAATTTAATTTGAATAAAATTAGTGTTAAAATGAAAAAGGCCACGTCATCGTCACATAGGATAGAAAAATAAAAAAAAAGCTACATCAATATTTTTCGTTAGCCAAATAAAACGGTATTAACTTTAAGACTCAATTTAACTAATTTAATAAGTTTTAGAACTTGATTGTAATTTGTAATAATTTTTAAAAATTTCTAGTGAACATACCTTATTTTTTGACTTTTGACTTGACTTTGTCCTACGCTCAATCCACTCCTACATCTCGTGCTCCAATTTATGAATAGGCATAATCGATAAGGAGAACTATGAGGCTCAAGCAATTATATGTTATACATTTCTTTATTTTGGTATCTCCTTATGATTCTTGCAACTCTTCTTTTAATTAAGAATCTTTCTCCACCCGTTCAAAATTATCAACTCGGCCATTGAGCAATCTCTTATGGACAACGAGGTTGTCACCGGCATTTGAGTTCAACATAATTGGGTGAAGAAATAAAGATGTCGTAATATAATACTGGATCTTGCAATTAAATCAACATGAAATCACAAATCATAAGAGAAATAAACGAAGAATAATAAAGGATATCAGAGATTTACGTGGTTGGTTTGAACGTCAATACCTACTCTACGGGAGAATCAACAATAAACTCAATTGGATCTAAATTCACAGCACAAAATTCACTGTGTTCAAGACTCTTCCATGCGATCAAAGAGAGTGTCACTGTATGACCCCTTTGTTTCTTCGCCGTTTGTCTTTTTGGAGTTCTCGATACGGCTTGAAGGAATTCTTCTATGCAACCAAGAAAAGTACTAGAATGTGTTCGTTTGGTAGAAAATGAGTGATTTAGAAAATGTTTTTTTTTTGAAAAATGATTGTTTATATTATTTAGAAAAATTAATCAACAAAAAAATATTTCATCGTTGATAACAATTTATGCCCAACTATTTTCATAGACGATGAAAAGATTTTTCATTTATTTATTTTACTAAATGATATAAGCGATTATTTTTTGAAAAATATTTTTCAAATTACTCGTTTTCTGCCAAATGAACACACCCATTAATTGTTTTGTTTTTGGAGGTTTGCTCACTGATTATTCAAGTTCCTTTTCTCTTGTGATTTTTAGACGTTCATTGTACGCTTTCTTAAAGATATTAAATAGAGCTAATCAACAAGAACAACAAACTTGCCGGCAAAGGAAATATACTATGTTGATGCTCCAACAAAACCACCCACCCAACAAAATCCAAACTTGAATCGGGATTAATGGGCGCACCGAATTTGAACAAATCAAAATCCTCCAAACGGTTCGGATTTCAAACACGGGCTAAAACTCTAGAAATAATTTAATGGAAGAAGAGAACATTTGATGTAACTTATACACTTTCTGTTTTTTCAATGGATATTCGTTTTTCTTTTCCATTGATGCAAAGAAAACGTTCGTTTATGTACTAAAGTAATATGCTTTTGGTTTTCTTGATATGAAGGAAATAAGTAAAGAACTGATCTTTTACTAAATGGAGAATATTGATTTTTTTCAATTTTGTTTTTAAAAGAACCGAATTAGTAACTGCTTTTCAAAAAACTTGCCCCTCAAATATTGACTCTTCGTAAAGAGATGGGCGTTTACAAGATAAACCTCAACAAACCAGCTAAATCTTAATGCCAAGTGTCTTAGGGAGAAACCAAGAAGGCCTTGTGAACTTGTGGCTCGTCCCATCATATGAGAGAGAGTCGGAAAATTCTCTCTATGATCTAATGGAACGAGCTGAATTCAAGAATATCGTAACCGCTTGAAACAGTCATGAATTGTTACGCATCAAGAAGGTTCCAGTCAAATCTTAAAAGAAATTTCAAGAGAATTTCCAAGTCAATCTGACATAACTAGGTGAAAAGAGAGAGAAAATTAAATGTGACTTTCGTGCAACTTTTTTGGACAGAGAATAGACAGTGACATATTCACACTCAATAACTTGGCCATAAGTTTAAAGGGGATGGCCATTACTACTTACCAGGGCCTAATCGTGGAACGAAATATGAAAGCAGGAGGTCATCACGGTGGCCAGAGTAAGAGAAAAACTCATAAACTTCTTAGCAATGAGTGCAGTATTTTCATGGAATCCATCTCGCAAGGCATGAGGATTATAATTTTTCTTGAGCTTTTCTGGGTTTAGGGTTTTGTCAGGCAATTCATTGGTTGGTTATCTGTGTACAAGATTTCGTGTGACTTTGTGTCTTTCGTGGGGATTATCACCTGTCGTTCGTGAGTCATATCTTGGCAAGAAGCAAACGAGTGCGGAAGAATTTTCTAGTGAAAAAAAGATTTGGCTATGGAAAATCAAAGGTAAGATTTTTCAGGAAAGTTTGGATGTTGGATAGGGATAATATGTCAAATTGTGATAAATTTAACTCAAAATTATTTTTTTACCACAAAAAATCCTAAATTAATACACCTCAAATTTACTCATAAACTAATTTTTTGACCATCAAAAACCTCTCAAACTGGTATATTTGTGATAAATTTACATTATGTTAAATTGGATTAATACCTCAAAAAATCACAAACCGGTACATATATGACAAACAAAAAGTAAAACCCCAAACTGGTACACCCACCAATTGTCACATCTTAAACTAACAAGGGTAAAATTGTCATAAGTATACTAGTTTGGAGTTTTTGTTGATCAAAAATTAGTTTGTGATAAATTTATCACAAATATACTAGTTTTGGATTTTTCGTGATATTAACCCTTTTATTTAAACTCGCCATATACAATGTTATGCAGTAAAATTTTACAAGGAACATTTTAATTTTGAAAACTACAGTATATTTGTAGGGATGTGGACTTAATTGTAATTTCATGAATTATATGGCAATTCTATACGTGTATTCATAGAAAGGGATGAAGTTTTTGGAGAAAATCTTCCAATTAACAAAGAAGACATGAATATGTCGATGCATGGCTAAACCTTGAGTTGATTTTTTTTTAAGATACTTTGGCTAATTTCAGGAATAAAGTGAAATAATGTCCACTTAATTGTCTTCATTTGTATCCCTGAGCTATGTCCACTTGTCCTACTGACAAACATGCATGCCGACATTCGACTGACAATCTCAATCTGTGCTTGCTTGCGTGATGGTGATGGCACTATCTCCTTGTGCAATCACCCAGATTTGGATAATCACGCACTTTTTAATTTAAAAAGTTTGTTATTTGAAAAAATAATTTTTATATTATCGATATTAAAAATCATATTAATATTTATCTCATATTCTAATGGGATAATTTTATCTAAGTTATATCTATTTTATATCTAACTTTATCCTGTCTTAGATAGGAATCAAACACATGATAAGATAAATTTTATCTTATCCAGAATTTTATCCTGACTACCAAATGTATAAAGTGAAATGGGAAGAGAGAAAGTGTTTTACGAAAGTAAAATTTTACCTTTTTTGTCATTTATTTCATGAGTGAGAGAAATTCTATCTAAGAATAAAATGGGAAGAGACCTAAAAGCGAGAATAACTCCCTACTCAAGGAATATAATAAAAATAGATAACGGATGCGCCGTAGCATTTCCCAAAAAAATGGGATTTTAGCATCATGTTGATTTTTTTTCTAAAAAAAAAGATGATAGATATGGAGATAAGATAGCCAGTACCATTTTGTCGTGGATGAATTGTAGATGCATTGCGCTATAAAATGCGGCAACTTGCGTATTTCATAACATATGGTGGGTTTTTGTTGGAAATTTCATGAGGACACTTGTGAGGCATCTAAATAAGCAAGTACTGCAATTTTCAATATACTTGACTGCTCTCATAATATGTACTAATGCTACTAAAATCGAATATTTCCCATATTTAGGTGCTCGTTAACGAGACCAAACGTACTATTTTAAAGTCACGGCTCCTAGAAATAGTGTGAAGCTATTTCCTCAAAGACACTATAGTTCTCGAGGTACTGCAACCTTGATAGGGTTATTTACTAAATACCTAAGAAACGCCCCCTCTTCCAATTAAAGTTGCTGCAAAAGAGCTGTATTAAAGAATCTCTAACTAGCAAAGAGGGAAGGAGATCGCGCCACGCCCGTGCCCTCAAACTTTGTAAATTGCTTTGAAATGAACTTTCATACCTTACTGAGCACTCATGATAAAATATTGTGGGCCGCAATTTTTGAGTGCACACATACATTTTAGGGCCGTGCCTTTTTCCAATCATTTTTTTATTAATGAGTTATAAATATGGAATGATTTGAAATATATCAAATCAAATTTTCATATTTATATAGGGTTAATATCATGAAAAATCTTAAACTAGTACGTCTGTGATAAATTTACCAAAAATTAATTTTTTTTACCACGAAAAACCCCTAAATCGGTACACCTGTGATAAATTTATCCAAAAATAATTTTTTAACTATTAAAAACCCCAAACCGATACATTTGTGATAAATTTACCCTTCGTTAAATTAGATTGATACTACGAAAAATTACAAACTGATAGACAGATGATGACATATGGAGGGTAAAACCCCAACCTGATATACTAGTCAATTGCTACATGTAATCCAACTCATAAATTTAACGGTAATATTTACGAAAAGTAATAAAGGGAAAATTTATCATAAGTATATCGATTTGTAATTTTTCGCGGTTCTCAACTCATTTATATATTAGTGACGCGTGTATGTTGTCACCTATCAATAGAAAAACATGGTTAGATGTGGAAGGAAGTTTCCTAAATCTTCAGGTTATGTTTGATTTAGCTAACAAGGATCACCTAGAGGGAGGTGAATAAGTGATCTTAAACAATTTTTAATAATTTAAGCGAAAATGAATGAACACAGTTGAGTCTAAACAAAATTCAGATTCAAAATAGTTTATATAGACAGAGCTTTTGATGTGCAGTATATAAAGTAAGAGATAAGGGATAGAAAAATTGCAAACAAGTTTATAGAGGTTTGGCTTATAGCAGGCCTACATCTACTCTCCCACGCTGATAGTCTACCGGTTAGATTTCACTATGTAATCAAAAGGAATTACAATTTCTAAGTGACAACACTCTTGTGTTTGATAGGACTCTCTATCTCACACACTCACTCTTACAAATTGTCCCTAAAGATCTTAATGTTTAGCACAAGAAAGACAAGAGAAAAGGATCGGAGTATGTTCAGACTTTGGACTTGTTGATTCTTGATTCTGTACTTCTTTCTGCTGCTCGTTGACTCCTTAAATACTCCTCCACTTCCAAACTAGTCGTTGGACAGCTTTTAGAGGATCATCTTCCAATCTTCATCTTAGACAGATTTACATAAAAAGGATTAAGTAGCCGTTGGATGACAAATTATGAATCCCGCTGATTCTGATCGCCTATACAATCATAATCTTGGTTTCCATAAGTAGAACTTTATCCGTTGTAATACATACTTGTCATAATGTTGATTGTCAATCAATTAGACTGAGATTGAGACAATCAAAACTTTCCTTCTGTGAAATCCATACCAGATCACTAGCTGTTATGTTTCGCTCTGAATGAGTTTTGCTTCTGCGTCTGCATCTGTATAACTTCTGTGCTTGTTTCAGAACTTAGATAAGTGTGGGTCTTCGGTAAAATCTGAACTTCTTATTCTGAGTTTGAACTTTCTTGTTCGGAGTCTGAACTTCTCATTTTGACAATTTGTAAAGTCTCAAATACTTCATTATGAACTTCCAGAATGTATATATATCTGGAATAAAATGGTTCAGAATAAGTATCAGATTTACAATAACATGGAAAGTTTTGTCAACTTCAAAATCATTAGTAGTTTTTCTCAACAATCTCCTCCTTTTTTTATGGTGACAAACTTCCTTGCAGATTGAATCAATTTGAAATTAATTTAAAATAAATAATCATATTAAGCGCATGAGGCACATATTGAGATTGAAAGAGCAAACTCTATTGAGATCTGTGTCTTTTTCTTCCTTTGTATATAACCTACATATGATCTGCGTATTAAATGTTAGTATGGTAATTTATCTGCATATAATTTCTCTCTCTTTTTATCATCAACAAAAATAATAATAGATAGAATAAAGCATTGATAGAAACCATCCAAGCAATCTAAAAGGAATTGTCAAAAAAATTATAGGACCAATTTTCAAAAAAGGGTAAAAAAAGTAAGCTATTTCTTAGACGGGGTTCGAACAAGTTGAAAGTTTTCCAAGATGGAGACAGCTTCCTCAATCTTTGAAGAACATTGAGCCATAGCTTTTTCAATGTTGATTGAGCACAGAGCAATAGCTTTCCCTATTTCTGCCCTATCCTTTTCTGCTTGAAGACGTTAAGTCTGAGAGTTTTCCATAATAATTTTCTGAATGTTCTTTATGTCTTCTTCAAGTGCAGCTTGTTTGTCTTTGATTTCTTGCAGAAGGGTTAGAATGGTCTGATTTTTTTAGGGCTGTTCTTGGACATTAGCTTGTTCATCGATCGAACTCGATTGTATGCCTTCATTGGAATCTCCCCCTGAAAAGGTACATGGTTTGCAAAAGCATATTCTTCAGTGTTAAGGGAAGACTGACTTACATTTGTCCTCAGTGGACTAATGTATTGTGCCATCTGAAGCAGACTAGAGTCTTCAATTGTTGGTTCTGAAGCTCTTATAACAGGTGTTTGGGCTAGAACTTGTGCAGAAGATATTGGTTCTGAAACTTTGGCAGTAGGTGTTGGTTCTGAAATATGTGCAGCAGACGCTGAGACATGATTTGGACCAACATCATATCTTGTTTCAAGGTGTTTAGACTCTTCATCCTCATCTCTTAGAAGAAATTTTCTCTTCTTACGATACACCTGCAAAGGAGTTGAAGAAGCACTCTGCTTGCTTGCTCTTGCTAATCCTGCTCTCTTTCTTGATGCTCTCTCAATTTCTTCGTTTCTATCCACAGTTTTTGCTTTTGACTACTGAACAAACTTTCTTTTTTCTGCACTGTCAATAGCAATTTCTCTTTTCGATAGTCAAATTGCTTCAAATTCATCTTGATGAGCATTTTCTCTCCAACATACATTACAGGAATAGGAGTCTTGCACAAACTATTAGGAATAGTGATATTCAAGAAACGAAATATCCTACTGATAAGAACGCCATAAGGGAGTTGTCCCTTGTCCTTCAAAACTGTTCTGTACATGTGAAAAATGATAATATGAGGAAGAGAAAATTGTTGCCCATTCAGAATTGCCCATATAAGCTTGATCTCAAATTTAGATAAGTCTGTTTTAGAAGCAGCTTTAGGCCTTAAGTAGTTTATAATGATCTTATGTAAAATCACTATTCTCTGGTCAAATTCAAATAAGAGATCAGACGTTAAGAGCCTCTGGCAAATGCTGGATTTTCTGATGCAGCCTTAGAAGCTTCCTCTAAACTCACTTCAAATGGAGTAAATTTGTAATTTTTGACACCAATAATCTGAGTCAGAGTTTCCACTTTGAGATCATAAGTCTTGCTTCCAACAGTGAATTGAAGACAATTTGGTGACAAAATTGAGAGATTAGAGTAAAAATATGCAATTAGTTCTGCATATGTATGTGCAGATTGAAAGCTGAATTCTGTCATACCCAATTTCTCAAAAAAATGTTGCACAGGAATGCCAACCCGATTGAGATAATCAAAATCTACGCTGCAATGATGCATAATTCCTCTATTCATCAATAGTTTGTAATATTCATGGTGAACTTTAGAAAGAAACAAACCTCCGTTGCCCTTTTCACCATAAGCACTGCTTAACTTCTTGTTGAAATTATAGTAAAGTCTAGCATCATCATCGACCGTAGCCTTAGAATTAGTGGGTGATTTAGGGCTTGTCTGAAATAGTTTTCTCTGAGATAGAGTAGATGATTATCTAATCTTCGCTTTGCCTTTACTAAGAGTACTTTTGGACTGAGAGATAATATTAGGAAACAAACAAGTGTAGCAGCGAACTAACTCTTCTTTAGATCGAAAGTTGTTATCTTTTAAACATTGACTAAGAGCTGATTCAGATGCATTACCCCTTTTCAAAAGTTCGTAAGCTTTCCATACTTGTTTGATGCTCAGGAAACAAAAATCAGTTTGACCCGAATCTTTTGAAGGAGATGATGAACGTGGTGCTTGTTGCGTCGCTTCAGAAGATTCATTGTCATGATCTGAGTCTGTATCAGAAATATTTATGAATTCTAGCTTTTCTGACGACTTGATGTCTCTGTTTAGAATCCTTGTCGATCATCTCTTGAAAGGCATTGTGATCGGTTCTAGAGCAAAAAAATGTGATCTTGGAGAAGGAAGAGGAGGAGACTCGGCATACTGTGATGGTCGGGAGAGAAAAAGATTTGTACTAATAAGGTTTTGGAAAAGAGAACAATAGTTTTATAAGAGAGGAGGACATGTTTTAGAAAGAAAAGACCACGTTTAAAAATTTATCCTAGTATATAGGAAGGAAATATAATATTCTAAGCACAGATAGACACGACAATATTTTAAGCACAAATCAGATAAAGTAGAAAAAATACCTGATTTGCTGTCGAGAGTAACAAATACGAAAATATCCTACCAGAAATGCCAAAAATATAAGCGCCAAATTTTAATTAAGAACGTACCTTCCTTTCTGAGTCTGAAAATGACATTCAAACGGAGAACATTGAGTCTGAAAAATTCCTATCTATCAAACACTTCAAGAAAATGAATAAGTAATGCATAGTTTATTTCTAATATACTCAAATGAAGACTTATCAAGAGGTTTTGTGAATATATCAGCTAATTGATTCTTAGAATCAATGAATTGAATATTCACATCACCATTTGAACATGATCTCTAATGAAGTAATGCTTGATTTCAATATGCTTAGTGCGTGAATGAAGAATTGGATTCTTGATCAAATTGATAGCACTTGCATTGCCACATTTGATTGCAACACTTGAATCTTTAATAGTAAAGTCTCACAATTGTTGCTTTATCCACAAAATCTATGCACAACAACTCCCTAAAGCCATATATTATGCTTTTGCTGTAGAAAGTGCAACTGTGTTTTGCTTCTTTGAGTACCAGGATACTAACATGTTTCCAAGTAACTAACATGTTCCTATAGTACTTTTCCTATTTACTTTACATCCAGCTAAGTCAGCATTAGAATAACCAGTAAGAGTAAAATCTAATTCTTTGGAATACCAAAGACCTTACATTGGATAAGTTCTAATGTACTTGATTATTCTTTTAACCGTAGAATGATGTGATTCTTTTGGGTCTGATTGAAATCTTGCACGCATACAAACACTAAACAATATGTCGGGTCTAAATGCAGTAAGATATAATAGTGATCCTATCATGCTTCTATATACTTTTTGATCAACCTTTTTACCATTTTCATCTTTGTCCAGTTTGGACGAATGAGACATGGGAATGTCTGTTTTCTTGCAATTCTGCAGTCCAAACTTCTTGACAATCTCCTTTGCATACTTCTCTTGGCAAATGAATGTACAATCTCTTGTATGTTTCACTTGTAGGCCAAGAAAGAATGCCAATTCGCCCATCATACTCATCTCAAACTCATTCAGCATATTCTTAGAAAATTATTTGCAAAGCAGTTCGTTAGAGGATCCAAAAATGATATCATCAACATAAATTTGAACGATTAAAAAGTCCTTACCCTTTCTTTTTATGAACAAAGTTGTATCAACCTTACCTTTTGTGAAGTCATTTTGCAGAAGAAAGTTACTTAACCACTCATACGAAGCACGGGGTGCTTGTTTTAGATCATAAAGGGCCTTTTTGAGTCTATAGACATAATTGATCTTCCTTGGTTCTTCAAAACCAGGCGGTTGTTCCACATATACTTCTTCTTTGATATAACCATTCAGGAAAGCACTTTTCACGTCCATCTACAACAATTTAAAGTTATGGAAATAAGTATAAGCTAATAGTAGCCTAATGGCTTCTAACCTGGCAACTGGTGCATATGTTTCATCATAATCTATACCTTCTTCTTGAGAATAGCCTTTTGCTACCATTCTTGCTTTGTTTCTTGTGACTTTCCCTTTATCATCCAGTTTGTTTTTGAATACTCATTTTGTTCCAATTACTGGATGATTTTTGGGTCTTAGCGCGAGTTCCCATACTTTATTGATTTTAAACTACTAAAGTTTCTCCTGCATTGCTTCGATCCAGCTTTCATCTGATAATGTTTCATCAACTTCTTTTGGTTCTATTTTTGATATTAGCGCCAAGTTGCTGTTATTCTCTTTATGTTTGGATTTACTCTTGATGCCATCTTCTATTTCTCCAATGATAAGGTTCTTCGGATGATTGGATTTATGTTTTCAGTTTCTGTCAAATATTTCCTTCTGAATATCATCAGACTGTGAAAGATCAGATTGAGTCTGGATTGTATCTTCTCTTTCTTCTTCTATAGATTTAATGATCTTTGGAGAGTCTTGTTGAGCTTCAGACAACTCTTGAATATTGGAATATGGTTCAGATTCATCTTTGTGAGTCTGACTATTTTCATCAAACCCCACATTCATTGTTTCTTCCACAGTCTGAGAATTCTTGTTGAAGACTTTATATGCTTTACTTGTAGTAGAATATCCAAGGAAAATTCCTTCATCTACTTTCTCATTAAACTTACCAGAGCGGTCATTTGGATTTTTGAGTATAAAGCATTTACAACCAAATACACGAAAATATGAAATATTAAGTTTTCTACCTTTGTAAAGCTCATAGGGGGTTTTCTCAAGAATGGGTCTGAGAAAAGCTCTGTTAATAATATAACAAGCTGTAAAAACTGCATCTACCCAAAAATGAGAAGGAATTTTGCTTTCAATCAACAGAGTTCTTGCCATTTCTTGCAAAGAACAATTTTTCCTTTCTACAACACCATTTTGTTCTGGTGTATAAGGAGTAGAAAAATTGTGTTGAAAGCCATTTTCCTCACAAAAATTTGAAAAACTTTGATTTTCAAATTCTACTCCATGATCAGTTTTAATGCAGGAAATGGTGTAACCCTTTTCATTCTGAACTTTTCTTGCAAATTTTGAAAAATATGAAAATGCTTCATTTTTATGAGCAAGGAAGAACACCTAAGTAAATCTTGTGAAGTCATCAACAATAATCAAGCAATATTTCTTACCACCAATACTTTGTGTTTTGGTTGGTCCGAATAGATCCATATGAAGAAGCTGCAAAGCATGATTAGTGAAAACATGATGTATGGATTTAAAAGAACTTCTTACTTATTTTCCTAGAGTGCAAGCATTGCATAACTCTGTTTTCTTGTACTTCATATCTGGCAGACCTCAAACTAATTTCTTGTTCGAGATTTTTGAGATTTGTTTCATATTGATATGTCCCAATCTTCTATGCCATAGATCTTCATCCTCTTTGATTGAGATCAAGCATCGAGTAGAGTTTGGATTGACATCTAGAAGATAAATATTGCCATCTAGAAGAATCTTTGCTTGTTCTTGAGCATGTATTTTTTTGAAAGTTGATTATAAATCCTGTATCACATAGTTGACTTATGCTTATAGAGTTATAGTTGAGTCCTTTTACCAATGATACATCATTGATTGTGAATCCTCCAATTTCAACTGTTCATTTGCCAACTATTTTTCCTTTGTTATTTCCTCTAAAAGAAACTTTTCCACCGTTCAGACTTTATGGTTTAACAAACAAGCTTAGATCTCCTGTCATGTCACGCCCCGAACCCTACGAAGCACAAGCATCCCACCTTGGTCGATTATGGTGCAACATCCCATGAAACGTCGCCGACCCAACACCCAAATAGAGTTAAGGCACATGCGAAAACCACGTATATAAATATATATATAAATATATATATATATATATATATATATACCCGGACAATAAAACACATGAGGCCAAAGATAGCACAACCAACCACACAAGAATATACATTATCATTACCAACATAAAAACCTTTTTACAATATACTCTTTACACAAACCAAAAAAGACACAAGTAGAAAACGGTTAGCAGCCACGAGATCAAAAAGGGAGAGTGGCTAGGGAAACTAAATTGGCTAAGACGAGTTTTAGTCAAAAAGGTACAACTCGTCTCTGTCCTGACTAAGGTCAACCTAGGGAGCCCATTCTGGGTCGGACTCTGATGATTCCTTGGAAGAGCTCTCTTGGGACTCGGACTCCTCGGATTCCATGTCCTCTACTGCAGCCCTTTCATCTTCTGAATCTAGCTCCAACTCCGGATCCTAGATACCAGCCTAACTCATCGTCTGGGCCTATCTCAACATCCGATCCTACCTCTGCAACTTCTCCGTCTACCTCATCATCCAAGCCCATTGCCTTCGGATCAATCTCTTTGTCATCCACTTGACCTAGGTCCTCGGCTATCACCTGCTGCTCTTCCTCTTCCTCTTCCATAGTTGCCGGTCCATCTACGGTCTCGCCCTGACTACTCCAATAAGGCGGAGTTGGAGGATCAGAAATCTCACCACTTGCCATTTGTGGGATCATGACATCATTCACATCTACCGGGACATCAAAGGTTCTAAGCGGGGGTCCGATTACTCCATCAGCTCCTCTATAACACCACGCCACGTACTCTTGGGTATGGTAGTAGTCCTCTCCCACGTTCACAAACAAAACAGAGTAATATCTCATATATGCTGCTCTGTCTCCACAAGGATGTACACTCGATGACCGCTGAATGTAATGGGGTATCCCAAAAGAGGTGGTGCCCTCGGCATCCTATGGTTGGGGGTCTGAAAATGTGGGTTATTACAACCGTGAGACAAATCTCAGCGAGTATAACCCCCTAAACCTAGGCTAGGCTAACATGCAATCTCCTGACTGACAGAGACGAAACAACACTGCAAATCAACTCATAAATAAACTTCGACCTAGGCCCTCTGGCCCAAATCTCTTACTTGGCTAACCCTGCAGGTTATTCACAATAATAATATAACCAAATCACATACATGAGCACTCGGTTCACTCGTACGTCAAACACATGCTCATACTTTCAATGACACGTTTGCATGTCATTCACCGAGTCTCGCACACCCGCACACTAACTCAAGCATTCAAATGCATGCAAATGTCCACATTTTGTTTCATGTCACACACACTGGCCCAATTTTATTTATTCTCGTTACTCTGACCTAGTGCATAAGGTCTCTTTTTAGATCACAACACTCCATGGCCAGCGTAAAGATGCCCCCGGCCCAGTGTCTCTAACCCACGTCAAAACGCATCAGGCGCAACACCGATCTCCTTACGAACCAAAACCCGTGTAAAACGGATCAAGTTGGTCATCTTCCAGATGTACCGGGCATTGTCCCGCGTAACACGCATCAGGACGGCACACCCTGCGTAACACGCATCAGGGCGAAGTGTGATCACACGTACATACAGCCAGTTATTATCTAAATCCCGCGTAACACGCGTCATGGCATTTAGGTGATCACATGCTCATGGCAGGCACGCACTCTCACACAATTCACCACACGCCTCATTCTCAACATTCATAATGCGTGACCATGCAATGCAATATAATGCATCATGAGCAACAACCAGTCTAGACACCCAATCAAACTCATGCCATCAATTGGCCAATCACACTTTGTATTTGTCGGCCACTCAGTCACACAACATGGCATTATTCAACTTCCCAACAATTGGGCACAACAATCAACCAGTCATTCAGTCCGAGCACACCCGGCAGTCCAATCATATAATCACCAACTAATCTGAACTAGCCTAATAATTATCTCTAACAATTCCACTAAATTCCTTGGATTTATTCCACCAATTGATCCTCAATCCGGTCAAATTATACAATCGATACTACCTAAGCCAGTCCAAAATACACTAATAATAGATGGCGGTGTGGCGCGTCTTGGGGCGGCGACGATCTCGAAGGGAGAGGAAAACCGGGTCAAGAGGAGGAAAATGGAGAAGGAGGGGGCTGCTGGTGGGTGGTCTGGCCAAATGAGGGGGAGGAGAGAGAGAGAAGGTCAGGTGGTCAAATATTGCAGCCCAATTGCGCCATGTGTCGCCGATTTGAGCTATTTGACCAAAATACTCCTAATCCGACGGCTGACGTTTGTTCTAGCCCAATAATTGATGGGCAAAGTGGTCTTTTGGTCCAATAATGCAACTGATAACCTCTGGTAATTATCCTAAAAATTTTCCAAAAATTCGGACCCGAAAATAGCCTAGGGGCAAAATGGTCATTTTTCCGGTCCCGGGGAGAAATTTCAATTTTCGCACGTACGGGTTCCATATGTGTGTGGCCAACATAATATGGTGTTGGATTCACGAAAGTCACTTTTTAAGCCCTCTAAAATCAACTGCAAAGTCCTGGGATTAAAATAATATTATTTTTCGCTTTCGAGTCAAAATTTCAATTTTTGACCGAAACAACTTTAAATGTGCGTGGCCACCCCAAAATGTCATCTTCCTCGAAAAATAATCTCGTACGGCCTCGTAATTGAACATCGGGGTCCCTAGAGGCAAAATCGTAATTTTTCCCAATTTTTGTCGAAATTCCAATTTCTAGCTAGATTAGCCCCAAATATGCATGGCCACACCAAAACGACGTTGGTTTTGCAAAATAATCGTAAACGTCCACAAAATTTCGACGTCGAAGTTCGGGTCCAATCTCGCGATCAAATTTGCTCATTTTAAAATTCTAGGGTCTCTCACTAACGGGCGGCTGTTTAGGTGTTACGCGTATCGACCTAGGGTTGTCCGAATCATAATGGCCTCGATTTTCAAGAGAGCGCGAGGAATTATCACTAGTACTGGAGGTCTCGGTCATTTAGGTTAGTTCGAGAATCGTTCGCCATATGTACTCTCGGTCATGCGGAATCACCCGCGATCCGATCGTGTGTCATTGACCGAATCGAATCCGTCACCTTCCTAAGATCAGCCCACATTGGTCCAAAATATTCTCTCGGCATTCCTCGAAATCCTTGCCTAACTTGCGATCGGGTCCCCGGTCCACGTACATATTCCTATTTAGCCTTTCCTAGTAGGTTAGTATCCCGTGATTGATCAGGTCCGGGCGAGACTTTCTAAAATTAAATGAGAAATAAATTTACACTTTATTGATCCCGAAAATGGGTCGAAATTCAGGATGTTACATGTCATGTATCTAGAACATCCACTGTCTAGGTATCACTTTCTTTTTCTTTTTGTGGTAACCTATAAAAATCACAACCTCTCAAGTTTTCTTTGGTACCCAAACTTGTTTGGGTCCTTGAAAATTAGTGTAGGCTGTCTTAACAAAATCTCTTCGAATAAGTCTCCAGACCATAGGACATTCGTTCTCAAAATGTTGTGGATCTCCCTCCATATTTTGAGCACTTGAGAGCAATTCGGCCAACAGGTTTGACAAAATTTCTTTTGAAATGATTTTTGTAAACTTGTCGAGGAAGTCTCTGCCTTAATCTCTCATTGACTTTTGGAAAATCAATTAAATTATCAATTTCCTTTATAAATTCGAGACCAGATTTGTTGTAGTAAGGAATTTGTATAGAGAGAATATGCTTCAAGGTTTTTGAACCTTTTGAAAACTTGGAAGAAATTTCTGAAAATTCCTTTCTCAGAACAGCATTTTCTTTGAAAAGAAAATCTCGATTTTTCTTGATTTGATGAAATTCTTTTTGAAGCAAATCGATTTTTTTCTTTTTGAGAAATATCCTGTTGCCTTAGAGATGAGTTTTCCTTTTTTAACGAAGAGATTCTTTTAAGAGCAGCCTTAAATTCAAAGCATAATTCATCAATGTAATTTCATACTTCAATAGGCATTTCAGGATGCTTTACCTCAATCTCAACTTTAGCATCTGAATCTGAATCTGAATCTGACTTAGCCATTAGACAAAAGTTTGAGATATCTTCATCACTGTCTTCACACTCTGTATCATTCTAGATTTATGCTTTTAAGGCCTTCTTTGCCTTCTCAAATTTAGTCTTCTTTTTCAAAAGTGGACAACTTGGCTTGATATGTCCACATTTCCTACAGTAAAAGAAGATTATTTCCTTTGATTTTCTGTTTCCTCGAGGGCTTTCTTCTTCTCAAAAGGTTTCTTCCCTTTGAGATTTCTTCTTTTGATTTTCATCTTCTTGTACTTCTTTATGAAGAGAGCCAGCTTTTCATCGTCAACATCTTTATCTTCAGAATCTGCATTAGAATCAATGTTAGTTTTTAATGCAATTGATTTATTACCTCTGGATTCATTCTCCTCATTTCGTTTCTCAGTCTCATATGATTGGAGAGTTCTAATTAACTCATTCACTGATAGAAGCATAATCCTTTGTGTCTCTCGAAAAGATGTTTTGATATTATCCCACTGCTTTGTGAGAGAGAGATGGACAAGAAGGGTCCGGATGAGCCGGAGCGATGATTTCGAGAAGCGGCTACAGTACATCTTTGAGGAGGAGGAAGCTGCTGTGCTCTCCCGGATGAAGCGGCCGTCGCAATCGTGGCTCCGAATGGCCCGCCATCTCATTCTCTCCTCCTTCCTTTTCAAGGTATATATGTAAGTAGTAGATATGTGCTGTGTGCATTTGCTACTCCTGCACCCACGATGATAATTAGATCACACACCTACCCATAACACACTGACCGAGTGATGATGGCTCTTCCAGATTGTTGCAGTGGGATATGCCGTCTTGACAACGACTGGGTCGGTGGATCTTGACAGAAAAATGAGAGCTTTGCAGGTCTTACCCATGTTCCTCTCTGCTCCATCTTTCGCATCTTATTCTTCTCTCGTCAGCTTCACAGGAATGTGCCAGTTTCGCCAACCAAAATGTTTTAAGTCTTTTAGATAGCTTCTCATTCTTGTACAGTGTACACTACTCTTTGTCCTCCTCATATGGTTTCAGATTTTGCACTGTCCTTATTGCATTGGTTTCGAGAAAATGTAAATGATGGATTTGCAAAGTTCACTAGGAAGCAGTTGTTTTAGCAGTTGGGATATGGATCACGAATGTAAAGTCGGGCCATAAATTCCCGATTTGAAATGAAGATAAGAGAGGTAGTTGAGTTTTTCAATAGTAGGTGGGCAATACGGATGGGTCTTTATCCAAACCTAAAGAGTAAAGAACCGCAGAGAACAAGAATCTTTTCGGCACAAGCAAATACAAATTAACTTAATACTTTTTCCTCCTCATCATGACGTACTTGGGAAACCCCTGAAATTTTTACACTAGCTTCTTCTGGTACAATCTTCTGTATATCTTAGTGCCTTTGAATTCTGCATCGATTTCTCTCTCTGTTCGTATCCCCATTGGGTTTTTCGATGGCCATTCGCCCACACTGCACGAAATTGTCATATCGATCGAATCGACATGTTGAAGCAAATCGTGCCTCTCATCAAATAGATTGCGAATGTCAACAGCCACTTCGAGCACATCGGATCATATGAATACCTGCAATGATCACCGCTACGGTTAATAGCATGAGGCATCAAACATTAGATACTTATTGTGGAACAAAATAAACTGATGAGTATGAAACTAGGGCACAACACAATCAAATAACCAATTCAAAAAAGAACGTGTAAATTAACTCGGTGAAATCAACCTACGAGAATCCCAACTTTGTCAAGATCCTCGAGCGAAGGGCCGAGAAAAGAGTGAAGTTCACATAATTGCTGCATAGCAATCAACGGAAATATTGCTATCGATTGCAGAACCAATAACTGTGGCAACAAGATAGAAGCTGTTTTAGCGGAAACATCGGAGGCCGCACCAAGAATGGACAAATTGATTAAAGAAGACTCCACATCAGGGGCATGGTGGATAACAGAATGATCTGCAATTTTTAGTGATACCAACTTACCAAGATTGCAAGCTTATTCAAATCTTTAGCCATGCGAGAGAGGTTTGGATATGTAAACCTCCGGATCATGTGCGATAGATATATGATCTATATTCTGAATAAATCGTGGATCCTAAGGCCCAAGACACCCGAGCATGATTTCCATAAATCTCTCATGCAGCAGACCATACCTCTCCAAGTAAAACAAGAAACATGCAGGTCTCTCGACCTCATTCCTTCGTAGTTACTGCACTACTCTCTCTCTCTCTCTCTCTCTCTCTCTCTCTCTCGCACGCACGCACGCACATCAAGTTCTCTCTAGGAAACCATGGGAACCGGACATCGTATCACATTTGTACTTTGACCAGCTGACATTGTCCCCATATGTACGTCACTTTTCTGGAAGAAAACTTTTGGCTCCTGAGAATTATATTGAAAGCTTTAGTTCCCCACTCCCCATCCTCTTGCATTTTCCCTGTGGAAGTGCGATCTACAATTTGTGGCTAATAGATGGGGCAGACAGATTAAATTTGGTGCCAAATATGGGCGTGACTGTACTTACCAAAGTCAAAACCTTAACCACGATTGGGGGAGTGATTTCAACAAAGTACCAGAGGATGTGAAGTAGTAATTTCTAGCTCCAGCCACAAAATTGCCTTCTTAACCCAAATGCTGTTTTCCGTCTGAACAGATCATTTGACAGTAGAATCTTGAAGTGCAAACAGTGTTAGGATCGGAGCACAAATCTTTATGCCCATAGTTCTATAATCATCGAGAGATGGCATCAAACTAAAGTTTGGGCTATAGCAAGAGGAAATGAATGAACAATCAATACGCACAATTTATATAATAAGCCATAACAGAATGACAGGCCTGTTGATGGTTTAGGGTTAGATTTTGTCTGTCGAATTCCAATAGTTACACAGTCACAAAGTCACACACACACACACACACACACACACACACACAAACCAGAATGGCATGTGGATTGATTAGGGTCAGATTTTGTGACCGTCAAATGCCAATAAAAAAAAATTTCAAGATCCTGGATGTGGCTAACTCCTAAGTAATGAACTGGTGAGCAAGCCAAAGAGTCTCCTCAATGGAATAGACTGAGTTTCATATCCCTTACTTCAGTAACATCAGATGCAAGTGCAACTTTGAATTATCAATTCGTCGTTCCATATGAGCTCATGCTTCCTGGATACTACCTGCAATCAGCTTGGGACATATCCCATAAGAAAACTAATGCTCACCCTAGACTGCACAATTAATTCAAGAGGAAACATGCTCGAATAACCTACACGGTAATAAGAACTGGTTTGGTTGTTGGGAGTAACATAAGAGGAACGGGAATTCATCCCTCATTCCAACGCGTAGGAATGCTGAGTGGGAATAGGACTCAGGAGCTATAACTACTGCTCAGGTTTCATTACTGAGGGAGGAATATGAATTATAAATTATTGTCAGGATGATCGCTACAATTAAATAGTGTAAAAAGTTAGTTTCTCCACTTTTTTATTATCTGATTGATCTTCCATAAAAAACTTGGAACATGCCCATCTCACTATCTATCATGTTTTTTCACTTAAACATGCACCCTTTCGCATTTCAAAAGCACCTGTATCATTCCCTCCCAAAACAGCATACCAATAATTAGTCCCCCATCTTTGGCCATCAAGAGTATTGGGTAGGGTTTGGTTTGGACAATTGCAGGTTTCACCAGTTTCCCCCATGGAATTAACAAGCCATCTCACTTTAATTCGTTATAATATCACTTCATACTACTTTTCGTGCTTGTTGCGTTTTTACAATACATTTGCTCAATGTCAATGAGACATATTTGATCGTAATGGGGGATTAAGAACTGATGTACATAAACAGCCATCATGTCAAACTAACAAATTTCTGCTCTTATAGCAAGCCCACATAAGTACTCCCCATGATCCTCAACCGCTAAACATTCTTTCCATTTGCTATAAGACTAGAACCAGCAGCTGAATTTTCTACCGAAGTATCACCCATTTTTTGGTTTGAGCTGCAACTGCTAATAAAGAAAAAGAGTTAGGATATCACGGTGGTATCTTAGTATGAAAAGAGGATCAGCTCAATGTGGACTGAATAGAATAAGTAAGATTTCTGTCGGCTAAGCAGTGATTCTGCTAGCACTATTGATGGAATTGCAAGGCGGATTATATCAATCCAATAAAGGTCGTCACACAAGTGCATTTGAAGCTCATTGTTGAACTCGTATTTTCACAACAAAACATGAGAAAGTATAAAAGTAGCTAACAAGCAAAAAAGAACAACACTTGATGGAAAGAACCCATCAGTAATCATTCTACCAGCAATAGAATACCGAAATGCAGCTCACATACCTTCCCCCCAGACGCTAGACTATCCAAAATAGAATCTACCAAAGCCTTCTGCACAACCCTTCTCTTGTGATGCTTTTTCTTGACATGAGGATCTGGACACTGCATTAAAATATGGAACAAGAGCACTAAGTTACTTAATTCCTCCAGCATCCAAACTAATTAAAACAACTTTGGAGGTAAAGAGATGTGAGTTCCTAAGAAGTTTTAAAGACGAGACACTTACAAGGATCGAAACTAACATCAAAGGACTTGAGTAAGTGGACATTATATGTTTGAAAGACACTGTCGCATTTGCAAACAGAAAATGTCTGCAATGAAGTCAAGAAAGCTACAAGAAAAACAATGATATGCAGATTGATCAATGGATGGTAAGTTACAAAGCCTACATGTTCTTTAGAGCCAACTCCTTTACCCGGCATTCCGCACGATTAGCAAGCTGCAAGTAGTACATTTCAACAATATGAACTAAATCTCCATGCTCTTCCATCAAATGAGAATAAACCAAGATTGTGGTACACTAACGCATCAGAGTCATTGCTGAGTTTGTTAGAAGCAACCCAAGGTGTTCATGCCATACTTTCTACCGGATTTCCAGTCCTAGATAGTTTCCCGAGGGATTTGGTTTTGCGATCCACGCGAGAAATCCACCACTGCCTGGGAATATCACGTACCCTCAGTTGAAGAAAAATGTCCCATGCAGGCAAGCAACAAGACGCCCGTTTACTGGAATGAGGTTGAAGCGATAATCATAATGACAGAGTTAGCAAGACAAATTAAACAAAATAAAGAAGCAGAAGAAGATTTTAGTAACTCAAATGTCACTTCCCAAACTCTAAGGTCTGAAATTGTTATTCTGGCTCCAGGTAGTTTCACCTCAGTCACACCATATTAACCGGTCATCAAATCTCATCATTACAATTTCAAATGTCACACCATATTAACCGGTCATCATTAGTAACTCAAATGTCACTTCCCAAACTCTAAGGTCTGAAATTGTTATTCTGGCTCCAGGTAGTTTCACCTCAGTCACACCATATTAACCGGTCATCGAATCTCATCATTACAATTTCAAACGTCACACCATATTAACGGTCATCATTAGTAACTCAAATGTCACTTCCCAAACTCTAAGGTCTGAAATTGTTATTCTGGCTCCAGGTAGTTTTACCTCAGTCACACCATATAACGGTCATCGAATTTCATCATTACAATAAACTTGGACAGACACTCACAAAGTGCTCATCATCCAGTGAACATGGACAGGCACGTACAGGGGAATTAGATCTGAATTGCGCTTGTCATCTACCAATGAGAAGATAACAGGTGGTTAACGCGTTCTAAAATAAGAGAAGGGAAGATTTTGTAACGCCATGTCACTTCATGAGAACCTAAATGACCCTGTAGTCTAAAACACAAACAAGCTCAACCGAGTACTTCCACAGCTATATGGGCTCGTCCTAAACCAATTTATTTGAACCAAAGAAGGGAATTGATATATCGAGTCTCTAGATTATTGATGGACCCTCAGATCAAGCACCTTTTGAATAATCGTACTCTATTCAAGTGTTCACCAAGAACTTTTCAAAGTCATAGGAAGATTAGATCGAGAATCTGGAGAAGTCAAAATCCAAATACGGCAATCGATTCTTCTAACAATAGATATGGGTTCCAAGTTTCTACAATTAGGAACCAAGATTTTCTCCTTGCAAAGAAGTTACGCGGTCACGTGAGAAAGAGGTATAAAAATCGGATCCTTAACAGCACGATCCAAGTAGAGCAACTCCATTAGGAGAAAGAGAAAGGAAATTGAATCGAGTAGGCAGCACCCCACGAGCATGAAGGAGAGAAGATGACAAAGCACCGATGATTGTCCCGAAAGCTATGGCTTCTGAAATATAAGATCATTTCAAAGAAAGGAAACTCAATTCCAAGTCTGCTAATCTGCAGATCCTTATATAACCGCACTGGCTTCGCACATCAGTATGATATGATGGCGGTTGATCGGACCACAATGCCAACGCAAAGTCAATCAGAGAAACTTAACAGGCCTATGGTCTATCCGACCTTTTCTTTAACCGTTTTTATTTCTCTACAACTCTCTCCAATTACACGGCCTTGCCCTTCAGTTGCAGCGCCTTTGTTAATCCACGCAGGCACAACGGACCAACACGCACAGGAGAACCTCTTTATATTAATGAGATTCATCCAATACAGCGAGCTCAGTCGAGCGAATCATCAAGACGTGCCGTGGGTGAGACCTCAAAGCAAAATGCTTCTCTACACATAACTCAGGCTTCTAGCCCGACTGAAATTCACAAACGTTCGGGCGTGATGCAGCTGAGAATTTGGGAAAAGTCGATACTCGGGAAACGCAGAGAACTATCTATCCAACATATAATTGCAATGAATGCAAACCGAAGTTACAGACAGGATGGCAAAGACTTTTGAGAACAATACCAAGGTGGCCTCACCGCTCCCAATGTCCATCACCATCAAAGGCAAGGTCGGGTCCGCCAAAACCACGTCCCAGTTCGGCGCTTGGGCAGGCATCTACCGTCATGGAACCAGAATCGGACAAATCGCTAACCAAGGACTCGAATGAAAAAGGAAGAATTTTAACGCTGACATGACCCGATTCCTGCAAAAAAAAAAAAAGTGAGAAACCGACAAAACTCGCTTTCACCGGACTCTCGAATCGTCGGCAATCGACAACAACTTCTTCGTTCAACGTTGTTACCTCGGACTCTAAGGCGACGAGGTGAGGTAGGCGCTTCGTAGCTGATTCCGCGCTTCTTGTTGCCCTTGCTGCTGCTGTAACACCGAAGACACGATGACTCGCAGGTTGATCCAGCGAGCTTAGCGATGCGGAGGAATGGAGGAGGTGTGAAGAAGCGAGAGGAGTGCGCAAGGAAGCAGAGAAGGGGACGATGATGATGATAACCATCCATTGATACCGACTCGATCTTCGACTTCAGGCATTCATCGTGGAAGCTCCTGCAATTGCATCAGAAGAAGAAACTCGGATGAAATTTGGATAATTTTTTTTTTAAATATGTCCCTAATTTTGTATTATGTATTTGAGCCCAAAAATTGGGGCATCGACTTAAAATCACTGTCTTTTCTTTCTCCTTCTTGTTTTTTTTGGACAGAAAAACAAAACAAAAAAAGCTTGGGCCACAATTGAGGCTCCAACTAAAGTTGATTCTTTTGTGTGGGACGGAATAGAGTTTGGGCCAAAATCGTGACCTAAAACATATTACTAACATCGATTGGTTCACTTTTTACTAATTATGGTGAGCAGGATTGACAAATAGAATACCGCAAGTATTACTCAAGCAGGTTCCATTCTCAATATCTCCTATTGGTTCCTATTGCGATCGAGGGTTTTAGATCGGGGGGTTGTATGTGCGCTGCGTAGTGCTAAAGCGACTAAACATGCATTAAAATTCAATATAATCTCATCATTCGTTCAAACATCCGAACGCCACTTACAAAAGAAGAGGTTTATAAACAAGCCACCCCAAGAGCAAACGGGGCACGAAGAAAAATTGTGATGATTAGGAAGTTGAAGATGATGGAGAGGCAAGCAAAAACGATGGTGATGATGATCGCATCTTCAAGCTGTTTGATCCAATTGACTGTCAGTCCCAAAGATCCCACTTTCAAGTCCGATTAGCTCCACTGTGAAATCCAGGCAATGAATTGTGCTCGCCTAGGACTCAAAGGCGAGCTTCCGGCTTTACTCTACTTGTCTAAAGAGCGCCTGAAAACTCTAATGATAGAAAATCAAAAAGTAATATCTGCAAATTCGAATTTTTAAGGTATATTCTGATCAATCTTTCTTCATAGACATACTACCTGTTTTTGATCACTCAAAATAGATGATGAACCACGCATTTGCCGTTGCAAGAGTGATCGGATAGCTATCCCTCATTGTTGCTTCGTGTATTACGAAAAACCTATCAGAGCTAGAGGAAATTAGGTCGAATGAGAGTAGCTCTATCTCGGGCAAGTAGGGCATGAAAGTTAGAAAGAAAGAAAAGGACTAAATCGGCTGCTATAAGCATGGAGCAGGGAAGGGCCATCTTAGGAAGCAGATCTCTTTGCCGAGCAAGGCCATTTCATCTCTAGCGAGGGGAATCACTTTTAGAGTCATAAATTTCAGTTTCTTTGAGGGCTGCGGTATATCTCAACGACTCTTGAAAACCATAACCTCAAAAGTTTGTGCTCTGTCAATGAGGACGTGTTGCAACTGGTATTTCCTACATCGATTCATTCCATATGACACATAGAATTATGCCATTCATGCCAAGTTCTCTAATCTGAACTTTATATATCACTGACATAAAGGCAAAACTTTTACTTTACACACCCAAAGATATTTCCAAGATCTTTCACGCCTGTGAACACATCTATTTATTGAAAATATACAAGGTTTTTTCGTCATACACAAGAAGAATTTGCTGGGAAAATTCCCTATATTTTGAAGATGAAAAAATCTTATGCGTGGAACTAATATGTGCATTTTAAGTGTACCGGCAAAATATCCTCGATGTTAACAACTAGTGAAGAGCTTTTTTTGTCTGCAAATGGAGAACAAGATACCGAGTGAGATTGCTAGAGTTGGAAGCACTTTCGATTGAATTTTGGTGAACAAGCAAGGGACACACGATAGTCAAGGTGGTTTGATGAACCAAATTAAAGGAAAAGAACTTAGATAACATTAGTACATCGATATACTTGGAAGAATCAAAGTGTATGGTGAACAGATATTAAAGTTCGCGGTACAAACGAAAGGGACAATAATCCACGTACTTGGAAATGAAGATTCAACTCCATATGATTTTGATTCACATTCAAAGTGATGCTTTAGAGCCAATTTTAAGACTTATAATCCACAGAGAAATGTTTTGAAGAAGTTAGATGGGGTTTGCCTTTGTTGGCTAAGTAGAGGCAAGTGTTATGCTTAAAATGGTTGTCGAAGATTGGCCGAGCTAATTAAAATGCTCCCAAAAAATTTTCTTATTTCTCTTGCTTATTCCTTGAGAATAACTTCATGGTTCCGATTTTAATTCTCTGACAGAGTGCGGGGTAATCATTGTAAAGAGTATTTTAAGCATAGTGAGCTATGCTTCTTAGTGGGGAGGCAACTTCTCTACAAATGATGTCGAGACTTCAACGGTGCACTAGTGGATTTTAGCCTTGTGGAATATTGCATTAATCCGAATCACTATAGATTCTTTCTTCTATCTTTTTTTTTTGTCGAATCTTCTAGCCCTTACTCTCTTTGCAATTCTATCGATAAAATATACTTGGTTTGCATTGCATGTTTCGTGGACTAACATTAATTCATTCTCTGTACACTATTTTGCATGAAAAAGTGGTAAAAATCCTACAACAGCCGATTCACCCCATTTCGGCTGTTATGTTTAGTCCATTTCACAAAGCACCCGAAGACAAGGGACCCAACTCCATCCCAAGAGTCGGCCCTGCCTCTGCCCATCAGAAGGCCCAATTGCCAAGGCAACTCAAAATCTTGTCCCCCCGGACGCGACGACTGATCTTCTTGGTATCAGAATTTCACAAGGTTTGTCCCAATAAGGATTTTTCCTCCAATAATGTAATCACCTAAGTATGTGAGCCAGTCAACGAAGTGACAAAAAGCCGACAACAGAAACTAAAATAGATGAGCAATGTTTCATGAATAGCTTTGACTTCGACGTCATTAGAATTGGCTTGTCTAATGTGCTGAGTGAAAAATGGTAAAGAATTTCTTGATGTGGCTCACTTGCTAAGTATAGTTGTGCCATCTTCATTTGGTGTTGGGTGATGAGGAGAGAGAGTACTGACTTAGACATCTTGTCCATCTAATTTATCTCTATTGAAGTGGCATCATTTTAAGAGGCCTAAATATATGCCAATGTTGACGGTTAGTGGCTATATACCGTTAGGGTTCACTTTGACATTTTTCGTCCGTGGCTTTAAATAGCGGTTGCACATTGACCCATATATGAAAAGTTAAGATACTTCATTGAACAAAAAGTTTGCACGCTCGATTGTAAAGGCAAACCAAAGTCCACTCAATTATGTCGTTATTACCCTGAAAAGAAAGTACACTGTTCCTTTAAAAGTTAAATTTTTTTTAGCAAACATGCTCAAAACATGGATGGGCATGATTGCCAGTACAGTAATTACGAAATAGCCACAATGGGGCTCGATACAACATGATTGTGTTGATCAATCCATTTGAGGTAACCATGAGTCACTCTCGGAGCACTCTTATTGACTTCTATAGTCAGATGAAAACTCTGCTTCTCATACTTGTGAGTGAATGTGAGATTGCTAGGCTGTACTGAGACGTTCATTTCCTTTGGATTTGCCACAACCGCTAGGTAAACAGAAGAATCATCTCCCACATTTGTCACCACCCTTTTGAAGCTCTTAACTTTGGTCGAGCCGGTTTTGTTCGAAAATAGGGCGATGAAAGAAGGGTAGTTCAACCACCCGCCTGGGTGGCGCTGTTGGAGCGCGCACTCTTCTCGTAAAAGGTTGAGTGTTCGAATCCCAAACGCCGCAGGGTGACTTAACCGGTGGCACGTGTGTGGTGGCTAGCACGTGTCGCCCCCAGGGTTTACTCCCCGGCTATCGGCCGTGCGGGGGTTATCAAAAAAAAAAAGAAGAAGAAGGGTAGTTCAGGTCTCCATCACTTTGGCTGCAATTCCACTGGCCTCTCCTGATGACAGCACTCATCTGCTTCTCGGTATATCCCAAGCTGCAAAGGAATTCGATATAATCTTGCAAATTCAAGTCATATATAAGTCCGGGATCAACGGCTTTATTAGGATTGATATGGCCTGCACCGAAATCTAGAGGCGTGGCAACATGTGGCCACTTTTGATCTTTCAAAGTCGTCCTGGCATTATCTATTGGGATTTTGGCTTCCAACTCCCATAAAATTGAATGAAAAAATGTATAGATGAAAGTGTCCCACATAGAATAGAAGAGAGATAGGAGATGGATTCAAATAATTGAGCCTCACAAATGGGTTTGGGCCTCAAGGGGCTCCGCCGTTGTCCGGCCGGCTCGGCTCCATTCTCTATCGGTTTTTTTTTTTTTCAAACAGACACATTGTTAGAAATTAATAATAATAATAATAATAATATAATAAACAAACATGTCTATTCGTGAGGTTCGGTTCACCCGAACGGAAAAATTGAAGCCCTTCGCGACTGTTCACTAACCAAACTGGTTCAAGTGAACCTTCGCTACTATTCACGAAAAGCTCGTAACTCTTCATTTTCGCCACTTCAATATAACTGAACAGTTAAGTTCGAAATGTGTGACACTTCATGGCACATTTTGCTCCCGCGAGACATTTTCCCGAAACACTCTACGCATATTCACTTTATCATTGTTCATTCGTGTGATTATTGTTTATTCACTTTATCATTGTTCATTCGAGTGATTATTCTACGAAGTTGCGTTCGAAACGTTACTTCGTTGGGCTCGGATCAAAATTCTGTTTTCTTTTTATTTGTACTGCTTTCAGGTTTGTTTTCTTGACATTTGATTTTAATTTCCAGTATATGGACTTAGCCAACAATATTATCCATGGTGTATGCGGTGGTCATCATTGCCGATTTGATGGCAGCTGGGCTCAAATCCTTGTGCACAGCCTTTAGCAAAGCTGCGACCCCGGCAACATGCGGCGCTGCCATGGAGGTGCCCGAGGAAATTGCGTAATCGATCACCAGATAGTACGGGCCAACTTTTCCAAAAGGCCTTGTTGGCACAACTGCAGCTAGTATATCCACTCCTGGAGCTAGAATATCCGGTTTCAAGATGCTTGGATTGATCGGATCTGGCCCTCTTGAAGAGAAATCGGCAACTTGAGGCACCGGGGTCGTGCCCAATTTGGTCTGCAAAAACCTCATACTCACAGTTGCATTGTTTTGTCTTGTCAGGTAGTCCCTTATTGGAGTTCCTGAAGAAATCGGTATGACTACAGCGGGGATGGAGAGAGTTTGGGATCCAAAAACAACCCATCGCTCAAGAGAATTGCTGCATATGCTCCATTCATCTCGAGTTCGTAGATCTGATTAATTACAAACGACTCATTGTCTCTGTCACAGAAAACTACCTTTCCAGCAATTTCTTTTGGTACAAGTGCAGACGAGGCGGCATTTCGCTTTGTTGGGGTTGTCCTTGCCTTAATATGCTTGTGCATCAAAAATGTATATGCTCTCGGGGATGTACGACGTACCCTCTATAGTTAACCCATTTCCCAGGATTGAAGTTGCAACAAAGTTTCGATCAACAGGTTCTGCTCCTACTGTCTTGATCCAGGGCGCTCCATTGGACGTGGAGTTATAGACCTTCTCATTTCCAGCTGCGCAGACGACAACAATACCCTTCTCAATTGCTGACAAAGATGCTATGGCAATCACATCATTGAAGTACAATGTGACCGAGATGCTGATAGATAAAGACATGACATCTACTCCGTCAGCAATTGCTTGATCCATTCCAGCAAGCACATCAGATGACGCGGACTCATACGTGTAATGATCCCACACAACTTTGTACATCGCAACATGAGCTGCCGGTGCTATTCCTCTAGCTATCCCGCTCGCATATCCGAAATGACTTACTCCAAGTACAGGGGCCCCTGCAGCGGTGGACGATGTGTGTGTACCGTGACCGTAGGAATCTCTTGCAGAGTCATAGTCATCCTTGGATATATTGAATCCTGCGGCTGCAAGGCCCTTGCTAAAAGACCGAGCTCCGATGAGCTTCCTATTGCAGTTAGATCGGCTGAAGGCAGTGCCGTTCTCACACTCGCCTTTCCATCTTGGAGGCACCGGCGGCATCCCCTTGTCGCTGAAGCTGGCGCTCTCTGGCCATATTCCCGTGTCAAGTATTCCGATGATGACACCTTCTCCGTATGAGCTGGTGGGCCATAGTCCAGAGCTGTCCTTTAGGCCGAGGAACTCGCTGCTGTGGGTCGTGAACAGCTTGCCAAAGGACTCTTTCATCGTTGCTCCATGAGCCGGAGATTTTTCAATCTTGGCTAGCTCTGACGGCGTGAGCCTGGCGCTAAAACCGTGCATGACATGGTTGTACGAATAGAGAAACATGTCATCGCCATCGCCGAGAGATGGCGATGACGAGTCCCACAGTGGCACGGTGCCAGGCCTCATGGGTTGGAAAAGATGCTGGTTTCTGTGAATGGTCCATGTGGATGATGTATGCCTGGCGTTCTTCGGATTCCGACTTCACAAAGCTAGTCATGGTAGACAATAGAAGTAGCCATAAAAACGCGTTTCGTGAGGCTGAACTAGATGGATTCCTCGCCCTGCTAGCCATGTCTAATGAAAGAGGGCACAAAAAAAGTGGTGAGAGGTGAGCTACTCGAACATAAGATAAGAATTATAAAACAAGAGAGAATTGTGAAGATGAAAACATTTATTTAGATGATTATTAAGATGACATATCAATCAATCAAAGAGAGATATACATGCAATTTTAAGAGATGGTGAATCAGCATAATTATCAAAATATCTCTAAAATAGGAAATTCTTTTAAAGAAATTCCTAATTATCTCTATCAATAAATATAGAAAGACTCCTCTCATAGATATACATGCAATTTTAAGAGATATGGTGAATCAACATAATTATCAAAATATCTCTAAAATAAGAAATTCTTTTAAAGAAATTCCTAATTATCTCTATCCATAAATATAGAAAGACTCCTCTCATACTCTGTCGTTTTTTTTTGTCCCTTCTGTTCAGAGAGGAGTCGAGAACTGGAAGTTTCAATGCTCTCGAAAAATTATATATGCTTTGTTCAAGATCTGAGAATTACACAAGACTTGCAATTTTTAATTATGTTATCTGATCATTAACGTTACCCATATTATACCTAGATTTTATCTAGCTTCCAGCAAAACTTTATGTTATTTAATAAAAATAGATTGACACTCTCTGAAGTTCAATTACTTTAAACTATTATTGCAGTAGTGGATAGCTACTCTAAAGAAGCCTTTTGAAAACCAGTGTAATTTCTAATGAATCTCTGCAAAATTCAACTGAAATTTTGTATCCAAAGAGAGAGTTAACTTATTACGGGTTAAGTTTAATTGTTGTACATTAACTTTCTGCTTTTTGCTTTTATATAGTCTTCCAACTTTACTTTTTGCATATCAATCCTTCTATCACCTACCATGGCCTCGTTCACTCTGTTAAAATATTGACGACATCACTAATGTGATGGTGGAAATCCTATAGTCCAGTCCAGTAATTCTACCGGAGTGGTCCCGTATGTGCTCTTTGATGGATGGACGAAAAAAGTATGAACGGCAAGATGATTTTAAAAAGATAGTAACTTATAAGTACTTGAGGAAAATTATTGGTTATAAGATTGTCAATATTACTGATAATCAGGGAAAATTACGTCATACAAGGAAATAATAAAGCACAGGAGAGAATTGTGAAATTTGATGTATACGTTAAAGAAGAAGACATTTATTAGATGACTAGTTAAGATATCATATAAATTAAGATATGCACTATTAAAGTGAGACATGCAATCTTAAGAGATAGTACTTTAAAGATAGCTATAGATTTTGCTGTTTAGGATCCGTTCGTTTTTGTGGAAAATGTAACGTTTCTGGAAAATTTTTTCCGAAAAGTCATTTTTCAAGAAAATGACAACATTTTACAGTGTTCGGCTGACACTTGAAAATAAACTAGAAAATATTTTTCGTCATTCAATATCCGATTTGATTTTCTAGGGAAAATTACCAAAAGATTTCAAAAATTTTAATTATTTTTTTTTTTTTTTTTTTTGTCTTCTTCCTTGGCCGGTCGCCGTCCGTGGCAATGGCCAACGACCGGCCCCAAGCGAGCTCGAGCCTTGCCTAAACTTATCTTTTTGCTCTGATATTATCTTCTTCTACCCTGAAGTTTGAAAAGGAAATTATGTTTACAAAGAATATGTGCTAACAACTTATCCTTTTTGTTTTTTTTTTTTATGTTTGTTTTGTAACTCATGAAAGAAATTAGGAGCATAACGTAATAAGATGTATTATATTTTATTTCTCTGATATCTGAAGAGGAAATTAAGTTTGCAAAAGGAGCATGAGCTAGGAATACATAGCTCTTATTGCTCCGATACATTCAGAGGGAGCTATACTAACAATGGAACAGCATATGCTTGCATTACACATCTTTTCGCTCTGATGATTGTAGAAGACAAGTCATCTATAAGCTTATTTCCATTTTTCTTCAAAAGACGAATATTTACAGTGACTCATCATTTATACTCTGACAATTATTGCTCTGATACTTGCTATAATTCTTGAGAGAATGTACAGTAGCTTCCGTGTTCTGATGCTTGAATAGAAGAAATTGACTGTACAAATGATGCATTATCTATTGTCTATTTCTCTAAAACTGATTTTATTGCAAACTTGCTTACCTTGAAGAGTTTATGCTTATGACTTCATTTCCTACATTGGTTTATTCCATATCATACATAGGAAACATGTCATACATGCCAAGTGCTATGATCTAAACTGTATATATCACTTTGACATAAAGCCAAACACTTTTACTTTATAAGCACAAGAATATTTCCGAAATCTTGCACTTGTGAACACATTTACTTATTGAAACGTATAGGAGGTTTTAATATCATAAAAAAGATAGAGTTTGTTGGAAAATTTCGCTAGGTAATTCGAAGATGACAAAGAATTATGTGTAAACTAATACGTGCCTTTGAGGGTGTAGACGAAATATGCAGTAACAAGTTCACATGCAGATGATATTAACAATGAGACGTTTGTGCTAGTGAAAAGCTTCCTTTCTCTGCAAATGGAGCACAAGGCCTTGAGTGAAAAGTGTTGGAGTCGGAAAAATTTGTGGATTTTGGTGAACAAATTGGGGGATGTGAGACCGTCGAGGTAACTTCATCTATAAATGTTGTCAATTGCTCTAATGGATTTCAATTCTGTACTTTCTTTCCACTTCTGCTAGTAAACGATGTTTGCTTTGCATTACATGTTTTGTCTATTAAGAAAATCCCATGTGTTGTTTTGACAATGACAAAGACAATCAAAGGCTATTAATATGTGTATTGGTCAAGTTAATACCAAGTGATACATACACAAGGCACAATACAGATAGCGTCATAATTAGTATGAGGTGTCATCATGATATGTTAAGTACTCTATCACAATCAGGAATGTTCTGCCGATATGGAAGGATCAATGCTGATATCTAAGGTGAACAAGGTATTGGGTGTGGAGATGTTTGTGAAGGATCTCTACAAATATGAACAAACTAGAAGGACCTTGATTGAGGGAGAATAAACCGAGAAAAACAAAGATGTTTGTGATGGCTTTGGAAGGACCAAGATAAAGGTGAGCAGTTGAATGGGCCTTGGTGATGGTGAACAAGCCTATAATGATAATGTTTGTTGAAGCTTGGAAAGACCCCACTTGTGAACAAGCATAGAACAGGGATGTTAAGTAAAGCTTAGAAGGACAATATAGATTAACAGTTTGGAAGATTCGCAATCGTCAATATGCTTGGAACGACCAGAAGATAGAATAGTCGGGGATCATCATCGGGACAACAAAATTGTTGGCTGGAGCAGTTCTTTTCGGATGAGGTGGAGAGAAAATGACAATGCCAATGATCCAGTGAGTTTTGTGAAGACAAGTAATTAGTGGTGATGCTGGTGTCTTTGAAGGTCGTAAGTGAAGACGAGGAATCAATTGGAATGTTGATGTCCTTAGAAGTCTTTAGAAGCCAATGGAGCCAAGAGGATCATTGGAAATTGATTGGAAGTCATTCCACACGAGTTTGTTACACAGACTACTGATAATATGCACTCCTGATTATAGGTAAGGGATTGTGCTAATATCAAGTCCCAGAAGGTGTTGGTCATCATCTCATTTGATGAGAACATTGATCAAGATAAAACTTGCCATTATAAAGGCTTGGAGTTTGCATAAGGAGCACTGGAGATAAATTAGAGCAATTATGGCAATTCTAACAGAAGACATACATTATCGTGGCGGTGGGATGTTGCGCTAACTCCCTTCAAGGACTAGTCGGGCATCACCGCTGGTTTGAGCCCTAGCTCACCGGCCGCGCGGATACCTCGGTTATAAAAAAAAAAAAAAAGACAATAGAAGTTTGACTGGTTTGGAAAAACTGCCATAGTCAATAGCCGTTCTAACGCTGGTGAGCAACAAAGTGTGGTTTGAAGAGTGATGATGGTGGTAGAACCAAGGGCAACTTCATGGAGTTGAGCTACAACAGTCATCTAAGGATGATTATATATACTCAATCCAAGAGAAGTAGTGAGGTTGGGTGGAAATGAACAAACAAGTTATAGCTCTTGAGTCTTCTTCCTTTGATTTGTTTCTATTGGTAGCAGCTGTGATGCCAATTATGTCTTTGTGAGGTGCTACTAAGCTGTAGTCATAACAAATAGTCAACTGTATGTGTAAGAGCAAATATTGTGTCTTGATAGTGGGACCTATCATGTAAACAGAATAACACTAGCTAGATGTGACTTGCAATACTAATTACTATAGGATTCCAACCTCATTATGGCTATTAGTCTCGGGAGTGGATGTAGGCTTAGGGATAAAGCCTACAGCAATTTCTTAGTGTGATGTACTCGACCTCAATGGTTGAAAGAGCAACTAAATTTTGTTTCTTTGAAAACCACAAAATCATGATGCATCCCATTAATTGACAAGTATTGGATGTGCTCTTCCTATTGATCTTACACCCTGCGAAGTTAGTGCCCAAATATCGCAACAACATAAAGTTTGAATTTTTGGGATACTATAAATGTAACTTTAGAAATGATCCAATGTATCTAATTTCATGATACATTGGAAATCTTATTTCAAGATCCAATTATTGATTATTATGAAATATTAGTAGTTTCAATAACCGGTTATGATCTATAATTAGATCGTCATTTAGCAAAATATTGTCCATAGTAAAGATATAACTTGTACTCAAGTATATACAGATAATATAAGTATGAGTAATAATATTACTTATAAGGGTTAATACCACGAAAAACCTCAAATCGGTACACTTGTGACAATTTTACCCTAAACTATTTTTTTATCACAAAAAATCCCAAACTGGTACGCCCGTGACAAATTTACCCTGAACTATTTTTTTCACCACCAAAAATCCTAAACCGGTACACTTGTGACAATTTTGCCCCGAACTATTTTTTTTACCACCAAAAACCTCACACCGGTACACCCTTGACAATTTTACCCCCAAACTAATTTTTTGACCACTAAAATCCCAAAACCGGTACATTTGTGATAAATTTACCCTTTGTTAGTGTTCGTTAAATTATATTAATATCATGAAAAATCACAAATTGATAAACTTATGATAGATAGAGGGTAAAACCCAAAACTGGTACACCTGTCAATTATCACTTGTCATTAAACTTAGAAATTTAACAATAAAATTTAACGGAAACTAACAGAGGGTAAATTTGTCACAAGTGTATTGGTTTGGGATTTTTGGTGGTCAAAAAATTAGTTCTGGGGTAAAATTATCACAGGTTTACCAGTGTGGGGGGTTTTTTATAGTAAAAAAATTAGTTCAAGATAAAATTGTCACTGGTGTACTAGTTTGGGGCTTTTTGTGGTCAAAAAAATAATTTTGGGTAAATTTGGTCACAGGTGTACCGATTTAGAGTTTTTCGTGGTATTAACCCTACTTATAATTAGAAATTATATTTACTGATAGTTTCTATTTTAGCTTAGTTTTACTATAACTAAAGCTTAATTAGTCATCATAAGCTCAACTATAGATATAGATATTTTAAGTCTGGACTATACGATAACATGAATTTATAATCAAATTATAATTATCATGCCATTATCATATGAATTGGGTTATGATTAATCATTTATCAAGAAAAGTAATAACTTAGTATTTTTTAACAATTATTTCTTTTAACACAATATTATACTATTGCAACGACGATCCTTTGTTCTAAATTACCATCATAATTTTATTCTAGAACAAATACTATACAATAATACTATGACTTTAAATTTACCGGTGCTGATTACACCATATTTTGTTGTTGTTAATATATGTATGACAATAAATAGTAGTTAACTATAATGGTTATTATCAGAGATAAAATATCATAACTACTTATAAATTTAGATAATTTTTAATTCGTGATATTTGAGAATGTGAGAAGGGAAGAAATTAAGCACCAACTATATTTCAAGCGAAATTATAGGACCTCTTAATTATTCCTACTCATTCCAAGTAGGATCCTAATTAATCCCCCAAACAAATGTCTTCACGAAGCTCCTCTTTCTATATATTGGCAAAAAATAAAGCACCCGACCTGTTCAACTGAAAACGAATGAAAGAATTATGTAAAGAAACTAGATTTGATCTATTCGACAACATTACATTCACGTGTCTAATTCGAGTGATCAGTTCTTGACAATTCACGTCATTAAGAAGATTATGTCTAAATGCTAAAAAAAATTTCTGATCTAAACGGGCTAGTGGCAGTATCATTGTGGGAAAATGATTCAAAAAGTTTTAAACCTATTATACTTTTATCAATTAAGTCATAAACATTTTTATGTTTTGTCAATTAAGACCGTTCGGCCAATTTTGGCCGAAAATCGTTAACATAAACGCTGACCGTCTTACGTGGCATGGTCGGTACTGACGTGGATAATTTTTTATAATATTTTAGTATTTTTTTGAATTTATTTATTCTTTTCTTTTCTTTGTTTTTAGCTCTCATCGGCCTTGGGCAAGGGCCGGGATGCCCTTGCCCAATTCTAGGCGAGTCCATCGTGGCCGCAAGTGAGTTAGCCTCGCCTAGATCTAGGAAGGTGGCCTCGCTCGCGACCGTGATGGTATGGGCAATGGCCGCAAATAGGGTTGTCAAAATAACCTGGCCAAACACGGCCCAACCTTACCCGACTAGAAAATTTTCGCATTGGGTCGGATTGGGCCTCACCTTGTTTAGCTAACAATAAAAATAATTGGATATTGTTTTGGATCTACTAAGCTCGGGTACCCAAGCCCAACCCAAAACAATGAAACATCTCTCTTCCACGTCCCTCTCTCACTCTCTCACCTCTTTTAGGTGGTGGATTTTGTTGCTATTTGCGGTTCCTGAGGTGGCAAGGTCGATTTCAAAAGGCACCATGGCCGAAAGAATCACAAGGAAGGTCAAGTGGTTTAGCGACCAAAAGGGGTTCGCCTTCATAACCCCTAACGATGGCTCCGAGGGTCTCTTCATCCACCAGTCATCCATCTAGTTCGAGGGCTTTCGCAGCCTCGCCAAGGGCAAGACCGTCGAGTTCTAGATCGAGTGCAACTCGTTATCCTCATCAATTTCAGGATCATTGAGTTCCAGACCGTCGAGGATCCTATCCTTTGGGTTATATTCGGTCGTCCATCGTCGGTGAATGATGCGTTCTGGAAGCTGAAAATCGAAGGTTAGATGTTCTGTGCTTATGTTCAAAAAGGGTTCAGTCTTCCAGATTTGAAGGTAAGTGGAGCAATGTTTTGCAATCTTTGAATTTATTGTCAAAATTTTCAAATTTCTGCATTTAATTGGAGACGTTTCAGCTGCTTGGTCTGGTGTCTTCTTCATCCTGGTTTATGATTTCTTCAACCTAAAGGATCCTTGGCTACAACAAGGGGGAGGGCATGGAAGCAGCCGCAGCAAAAGCCTCTACAACTGTGGTGTGGGGAAAAAGCGTAACTTAACCTTAATTTAAAATAAAAATCTGAAACACAAAACCCAACTCGTCCTAATCTAATCATGCGGCTATATCTTGTTCACGTCTTGTCTTAGGTTGGGCCAAGTACACATGTTCATTATTTCGAATTAGGTTGGGTATCATGAAAATTCAACCCGACTAGGATCCGACAATCCATTGATATTGATTGCAAGGGAGGGTCATGGCCCTCTCCCAGTGGATGGTGAGGGCCCGGTGACCCTTGTCGACCTAAGTAAAAAAAAAAACCAAAGAAAAGAGCTATAAAAGGAAAAATAAATAATAAATAATTGAAAAAATATTTAAATATTATTAAAAATTATTCACATCAGCGTTGATCATGCCACGTAAAATAGTCGGCGCCCACGTCAACGATTTCTGACTAAAATTAACCGAATAGACTCAATTGACAAAACGTGAAAATGTTTAAGACTCGATTGGTAAAATTAAAGAATTTAAAATTGAATCGGCAAAAACGTAATAGGATTAGGATTTTTTGAACAATTTTCCGCTATCATTGCAACATGGATAGAACTTACATTTTGTCTATATATTTTCACGGCTTTTCCTTAATATATGCCTATGCTTTTCATTTGTCTAAACAAGTCCTTATACTGCGACAAAATTCAGTCAAATCCTTCTGACACCAAATTTGACCTACAGCTGACATGACCTTGGGAGTGTAGCGTAGACAATGTTACGTCCCAATTGAATGTCCAAAATAGCTTAATTTTATCCGCATCATAATTCGGCATTATTCAACATTGGCTAAATTATACCGCGATGGTGTGCACATAGTTGTTCACATCAGCTGAAGTTTATTCATGTCGTATTCTGACACCTTGAAAATACACGGATGAAAAGTAAGATTTTTTTGTTAGAACATCCAAAGCAACCTAACTATCACCAACATTGTCTAGACAGACTTTATTGAATGTTGATAGGGCTATCAATTTTTAACGTTTGTGTAGAAACAAGGGCATAACACGAAGATGTCTAATTGGAACCCGACACATGTAACACACATGCTCATATGTCTCCATACGAACTCGATATACCTAATAAAGCAGGTCACATGACACGGCATGATTACCATAATTGTCAAAGGTATCACCCTGTTAGATGTCGACACGATACAATAACTTAACCTATTTACAAATGTACGTTAACCTGTGTAATAACTTGTGGTGACACTTTTAACAGGTTTTTCGACAATTTGAGTAGTTTCGCTTCACATTAATCAAAAGTGGACCAATGAGTTAGCTTTTCCTTTTGCTCAATGTTGACACCCGAATTTTTGTTGACACGTCTAATGTACAATTTTGTAAAACTAACAAATAAAAGGGGGCTTAATTCGGCTTTGGTCAAATTTGCAAAATCTATAAAAAGCGCTTGGTCCAATTTGCTTTGACCCGAGATATTCTGCGTGGCCCATGGCCAAATTCTTTTATTCATAAAATTTGAAAGAAATTAGCCCATACAAAAAGCCTAAAAAGAAACTCAGCCCAAGGGAAGAAGAGCCCAGCGTTCTTCTCTTATCCCCTCACCACCATCTGAGCGTAAGACAAGTGAGCGTGCGCGTGACCGAATGGTGAACGCAGCAAAGACGGAGTGAAGATGAGATCGGCCACGCGAAAGAAGACACACACGAATCCTTCTAGAAAGGGATGTCTGACAGAATCAGTTCTGGGAGGAAACATGCTCGAATTACCTACACTGTAATAAGGCCTAGTTTGGTTGCTGGGAGCAACATAAGAGGAACGGGAATTCATCCCTCGTTCCAACTCGTAGGAATGCTGAGTGGGAATAGGACTCAGGACCTATAACTACCACTCAGATTTCATTACTGAGGGAGGAATATGAATTATAAATCATTGTCAATATGATCGCTACAATTAAAGGGTGTAAAAAGTTAGTTTTCTCCACTTTTTTATTATCCGATTGATCTCCCATAAAAAAAACCTGGAACATGCCCATCACACTATATTTCATGTGTTTTCACTTAAACATGCACCCTCTTGCATTTCAAAAGCACCCGTATCATTCTCTCCCAAAACAGCAGACCAATAATTACTCCACCCCATCTTTGGCCATCACGAGTGTTGGGTGGGGTTTGGTTTGTTACCTCGGAGAGGTAGTGAGGGAGATAGAGTTCCGCGTACTCTAAGGCAACGAGGTGAGGTCGGCGCTTCGTGGCCGATTCCGCGCTTCTTGTTGCCCTTGCTGCTTTTGCAGCTGGACTGTGGTGCTGCTGCTGTAACACCGAAGACACGATGACTCGCGGGTTGATCCAGCGAGCTTGGCGATGCGGAGGAATGGAGGAGGTGAAGAAGCGAGAGGAGTGCGCAAGGAAGCAGAGGAGGGGACGATGATGATGATAGCCATTGATGCCGACTTGAGCTTCGACTTCAGGCATTCATGGAAGCTCCTGCATCAGAAGAAAATCGGATGAAATTTGGATAATTTTTTTAAGCTGATTTTTTTAAAATATGTCCCTAATTTTGTATTATGTATCGAAGCCAAAAAGTCGGTTTTTGTCTCATTTTTCCCTTATTATTTTTAATATTATGGATCCAGTTTTAAACTTTACAGGGAAAAAACGAGGAGGTAAAATTAACTAAAGCAAAACGGGGCCCAATTCCCGTAAAAACTAGCAATTTAATTTCGGGTTCTAATTTTCCCTCAAACTTTTCCTTTTCCCTTGCTTAAAAACTCCAGCTTTAGCGCGTGTTTCAATTCCGACCCATACATTTTTTTTTGGTCTCTCGAAAGAGTTAAATAACTTTAGCCGAGGTTCCTTTTTGGGCCAAAGATCACCAATTTTCAATCCGTTCGTTCCCAAATCCCGTCCCTCACAAGTTTACTCTCTAATGTTGCTGTTACAAAATACGATGCCTCGTTCCATGGGTGCTCGATGACTCTAACGACATTATTGAATGGAAACTCGATAGCACGAAATTGGGGCATCGACTTAAAATCACTGTCTCTTTTTTTCCTGAGACAGAAAAACAAAATAAAAAAAGATTGGGCCACGATTAAATGCGATAGCACTTTTCGGAGTTCCGACCTCCGGGTTATATTCCTACGAGAGAAGGAAGGACTTCTTCTACACTGCTAGCTGGCAAAGCGCCCACTTTAAATGCGATCGATGTAATCACAATGAAATGTGATAAAAATAACCCCGAAAGAGGCATCGGCTTTATCGCACGATCTCGCGGTCGACTTAAAAAAAACTGACGCGAGCATTTTTAATTATGACGTTGAAGAAGAGAGTAGGAATCGAAGCACAATGTACTATGATGTCATGACAAGGAAAAAAAAAAAGAGGAAGATGAAGAAGAACAGCCGCATCACGGTATAAAAACTCAGCCGCTCTATAATGTATCGGGAGATTGATTTTCCGTCGTATCGTACTGTGATCAAATTTATGTTTTCGTGCTCCTCACGCAAAATGTGGTATCAAACAAGTACTTTTGGGAATTTACAAATGAATTGGGGGGGAACGACACCCATGTGAAAAGCATAAGCGAAAGTCGGACTTGAAGAATGACATACATTTAGGCACAGTTTGATTTGGGAGGGAATAATTTACTATAAAAGAACGTAGAACCAACCGTGCGTGGGGATGAGCTGTTGGACAATCGCGACTTGTTCCTCATTTGCTCACATCCCTCCGTCGAGGAAGTTGCCACCCCCTTCTTCGTAAGGCAAATGTCGAGGGCTGAGGCTTTGGATATCCGTCAATTAAAGAGAGGCAAAAGCCTTTTTGCCTCTCTCATTATCACCTCCAGTTCCACAGCAATAGCAAGCAGCGGTTTCACCCTCTTTGCGTTTTTGCTCATCTTATGCGCCGACGAGGACGCCGGTGGTGCGAACACCACCACCGGCAAACTGTGGTGCATAGCGAAGCCGTCTGCGGATCCTGGGCAGCTGGAACAGAACCTGAAGTTTGCATGCCGCGACTCGGCGCACGTGGTTGACTGCAGCCCAACGCTGCCGGGTGGTTCCTGTGCATTCGCGCAGAACAGGGTCTCCGACGCGTCATACGCAATGAATCTGTACTATCAGTCAGTGCCCCAACGCTCCCCCAGCTACTGCTTTTTCGCCAACAGCGGACTCCTCATCTCCGAGGATCTGAGGGAGCGAGGGAGGAGCCACTTACACGGATCCGAGGGGCTCGGTAAATGCACGCTGGCGGCACGCCGGCTGCACGTCGGCTGCACTTTGGGGGAAATTGCGGTATCGGATATGGTTTGTTTGAATTTGGATCGTAGCTTGCTTCGATCTCGCGTTTGAGTTAAAGTGTGATTTGGTTTTGTTAGCATTTCACTTTTTGAGTGTAAATGTAGGGATTGGTTTGATCGTTGAATCTAAAAGAGAGAGATAAAGAAGCCACTTCCACGGATCTTCGGAGATGACTAGTCCCCAGTTGTCGAGATAGCAATCCTTGGGCGAGCGATGGATCAAATACTTTATAATGATAGTGCCACTGGCCCGTTTAGACTAGAGAACTTTTTAGCACGTAAATATAATACTTTGTAATGACATGAATTGTCAAGAACCTAATTTGAATTTGACACATGAACATAAATTGCCAGCGCTACTTAAATTTATGTTCTCGAATAGATCAATTCTAATATTTGCACTTGAATTCTTTCATCTGTATTCAGTTGAACGGTTGGATGTTTTATTTCCTTTTTTCTTTTGCCAATGTTATGGAAAGAGGACCTTTTGTAAGGACATTTGTCGTTGCCGATATACAGTAAATGTCAATTGACATTAGACATGTCTACACATGTAGCAGGATAAACAGTTTAGAAATCAAAATAAACTTTTCTTTAATCAAGCTGTGGTGCATTGTACTCTCGGTTTCATGGGATGGGCAACACAATAACGTGATGTTTGGTAGCCATGGCCGGCGACCAAGCCATGGCCAAAAAAAAGAAAAAATACTTTTAATAAAAATATTATTAATAAAAAAATATTTTACCACCATGGCCAAGAAGGAGGAAAAGAAAAAAATAAAAAATATTAACATATTAAAATATTATTAATAAAAAGAAATTTTATGGCGTTACCAAATGCATTTCTGTTCTTTTTTTATTCTAGATATGGAATTTTGGGCTGTTAACAAATGCCTTAAAATGCTCAGAATTAATTCCGGGCACAAAATAAAAAAGAATCATTTCTGAATAGAATCTATTCCCAGACATAAAATCGTTGTCATGCGCAACTTACTAGTACTAGCGTGGATGGAAATAGAGAGAAATTTGTCAATGGACGAAGAAGAGGGTTCCATTTGGCGTTGCGCACGTGCTCTGCTTAACCCCCACCGACCATCATTTAAAAGAGAGTAGTAATGCTTTTGTTAGCCAAATAAACGCTTCGCTTGTTTTAAGTTATCAATTTATATTCTAGATAGCAGGGGGTGTCTCGGAAATCTTATTTCAATGATCCCATTTTATTAATAGTTACTTATAAATTTAGAGAATTTTTGATTCGTGAGATTAGAGAATATGAGAAAACATTAAAATTACATATCATCACAGCGGAGACTCTCAATCCAATCCCTGGGAAATCGCGCAGACTAGATTTTTTGTTTAATAAACGATATATGAACAGCGGGACGAGTGAAGTCCCCGCTTCACCGCTAGTACGTACATCACTTTCCACTGAAAAAAGAAGAAGAAAAAACAGAGAGCGAAAAATGCTCTGAAATAACACCACACCACACCACGCCACACGTCCTTCTGTCCTTCTGTCTGTGCTTCCTCCACCCAAGCGTCAAGCGGGGTAAATGCAGGTTCCCCAAGCTTACACAAGGTGAAGAAAAGATTGCGTCAGTAAAAATCAAAATAAAACAATATTTGAGAGAGAGAGGGAACGAGGAAGGAGCCACTTACACGGATCCTCGGAGATCGAGTCTAGTTCCCTCTTGGAACCGGGAACCGGATCGCCCGAATACCGATTTTATTTTTAGGAATCGGGAACCGGATTGACACTCCTGGGAATTGGACCAAATGTCAAGTCAATGGTTTCTAGGAGGCTCGGTAAATGCATGTTTGGGGCACGTCGTCTACTGCACTTTGGGGGAAATTGCAGTATTGGATATGGTTTGTTTGAATTTGGATCGTAGCTTGCTTCGATCTCGCGTTTGAGCTAAAGTGTGATTTGGTTTTGTTAGCATTTCACTTTTTGAGCGTAAATGCAGGGATTGGTTTGATTGTTGAATCTAAAAGAGAGAGATAAATAAGCCACTTCCATGGATCTTTGGAGATGACTAGTCCCGGTTGTCGAAATAGCAATTCTTGGGCGAGCGGTGGATCAAATACCTTGTAATGATAGTGCCACTGGCCCGTTTAGACTAGAGAACTTTTTAGCACGTAAATATAGTACTTTGTAATGACATGAATTGTCAAGAACCCATAATTTGAATTCGGTGTTCTCGAATAGATCAATTCTAATCTTTGTACCTGAATTCTTTCATCCGTATTCAGTTGAGCGGTTGGATGTTTTATTTCCTTTTTTTTTTGGCCAATGTTATAGACAGAGGAGCTTTTGTAAGGACATTTTTCGTTGCTGATATACAATAAATGTCAATTGACATTAGACATGTCTACACATGTAGCAGGATAAACAGTTTAGGAATCAAAATAAACTTTTCTTTAATCGAGCTGTGGTGCATTGTACTCTCGGTTTCATGGGATGGGCAATACAATAACGTGATGTTTGGTAGGCCGGAATAGAATAAAGCGAGGATGAAATAGCCGTTCCATAAAAGTGATAGAACGAGAGTACGAGGATGGGACTAGAGTAACTGTTCTCTAATTGGATAATTACACAAATGGTCTCATGAAGTTTGACCCAATGTGCAACGTCGTCCTTAAACTTTTAACTTGTTCAATATGATTCTTGAACTTTAGTAAATATTCAATTTAGTTCCCATACCATATGAGAATATCCAATATAATCTTTCTATTAATTCAAGTTAACGGAATTTACTGATTTGACTTCTAATTCGGTAAGTTTGAATGGTGGACAAAAAAGTAACATTACACATATCCAGTTATTCAACTCAAATAAAAATATAGTAATCATTTTAATTTTTTAATTTTGTTCAATTTGAAAAAAAATGATTATTTATATTAATATTTGATGATGTGGATTACCATATTATGATTTAAGTTGAATATACGTGGAATAATCCACGTGTAACGTTTTTTTTTTTCCACCGTTCAAACTAACCAGACTGGAAGCTAAATCAACAAATTCCGTTGATTTGAATTAATAAAAGGATAATATTGAATATTTTCATATAATCAAGGGATTATATTCAACATTTACCGAAAGTTCATTGACCATATTGAACAAATTAAAAGTTTGAAGATGACGTTGCACATTGTGCCAAAATTTAGGAATCTTTTGTGTCATTTTCCCTTCTCTAATTAAATTCGCAGGAAAGTAATATTTATTGCAAAGCTGTGTCTTTGTTTGCGGATTAATTAGAACCCACTAGGAATGAGTAGCAATCTTTAAGAGGTCCCATAATTTCGCTTGAAATATAGTCGGTGCTTAATTTCTTCCATTCTCATATTCTCAAATATCAGGAATTAATAATTATCTAAATTTATAAGTAGTCATAATATTTTATCTCTGACAATAATTATTATAGTCAACTACTACTTATTGTCGTACTTGTACTAACAACAAAAAATATGGTGTAATCAGCAACAGTAAACTTAAAGTCATAGTATTATTGTATAATATTTGTTCTTGAATAAAATTATGATGGTAATTTAGAGCACATGATTATCGTTGCAATAGTATAATATTATGTTAAAATAAGTAATTGTTAAAAAATACTGAGTTATTACTTTATCTTGATAAATGATTAATCATAACCCAAATCATATATGATAATGGCATGATAATTATATCGTATAGTCTATATTTAGAATGCCTATATCTATTGTTGAACTTATGATTGCTAATTAAGTTTTAGTTATAGGAAAACTAAGCTAAAATAGAAACTATTAGTCATATTTAATTTCTAATTATAAGTAATACTATTACTCATACTTATATTATCCATATATACTTGAGTATAAATTATGTCTTTTCTATAGACAATAATCCGATAAATGATGGTCTAATTACAAATCATAACTTTGTCATTGATATTACTAATATTTCATGATAACCAACAATTGGATCATGAAATAAGATTTTCAATATACCATCTTGTTAAATAGAATAAGGGGCTAATTCCAAAAAAAAAGCACAAATTTTGCCTTGAATGAGAATTTTGACTCGAACTTTCTTTTGTTTAAAAAAAAACATTAACTTTTACTCGAGTTTCAAATCTAGCCTTCCTGATGTAAAATTTTCAAACTATCAAATTTAAGATTTAAGTGAAAGTTTGTGATTTTGTATAATCAAAAAAAAATATTTAGGTCAAAATTGTTACTCAAGATAAAAGTATTGCTCTGTTTTGAAATTAGGCTAGAGAATGAATAATAATTTAAAAGAAGCGAAACATTTTTTTGGCCAGCTCAAATATTGGGCTAAGGAAATACTTTTTCATGATTTGACCTCTAATGGTTGCGAGTAAAAAATGGAATCTAAGGTCTGAAGCTTATCGAGGTACGAGATCAAGCAACTTTTTCGGCAGCCAGTCGATTCAAGTCCACTCTATAGGTCACATCATTCTTCCTTTTTTTTTTTTTTGTGGAATTGATGATATAATTCAATGAATTAAATTTATAAACAGTTAATCACTCTTTTATCATAAGATTAGTATTACGAAAAATTCAAAACTGGTATATTTATAATAAATTTACTCTAAATTAATTTTTAAACTATGAAAAACTCTAAATTAGTACATTTATGATAAATTTACTCTAAACTAATTTTTTAACAAAAAAAAGTTTAAAATTAATATATTTGTGATAAATTTACCCTCTGTTAAATTAAATTAATCACAAATCGGTGCATCTATGAAAAACGGAGGGTAAAACCCTAAATCAGTAGATCCGTTAACTGTTACTTATTATCCAACTCAGAAATTTAATAATAAAATTTAACAAAAACTAATAAAGGGTAAAATTATTATAAATATATTTATTTGAAAATTTTTAAAAGTCAAAAAATTAATTTAAATTATTTATTATAAATATATTAATTTGAAATTTTTCGTTACGTTAACCCTTTGTGTTTTTGGCTAACCAAGCATTAATCTTTTTCTTTTTAATTTTTTCCAAATAGCACTTTCACGATCAAGCGTCCATTTTTTTCAGTGTGGAAAACGATAACTTCTTGGAAGGGAAAAGGTAGGAGAGAGAGACGGAGCGAAGGACGCGGTTGACGGTGATGACGATGATGATGGAGGGGTTAAGCAAAGGCGTGGGTGCAAGGCAAATGGAACCCTGTTCTCTACTCTCCTTCCATTGACAAATCTCTCTCTCTCTCTCTCTCCCCCTATTGCTATCAGCACTAGTAGCCTACTTTAATCCTCTTCAGTCGGCCTCCTTGTCGTGTCAATCGAAGAAGTGGGGTTCACGTCTTGGGTTGGCTTCGATCCTGGGGATCCTCGACAAATTCGAAGCCGAAATTCGAAAAAGCAGGGGAAGAAGGAAGGGATTCGAGGGTTGGGAGGCCGACCCCCACCGACCCTTTTCTCGGATAAAGCAAAAGCGTTGAAGATCTCTAAGGAAGAAGGAGCAGAACAGGCAGATCGGATCGTGCTCGCTGTGAATTCTGGTGCGGATGTGTAATTCGTTCTCGTTCGTTTCGTTTGCTCCTTTTTTTTTCTATTAATTTTTGACGTTCTGTCAACTGGGTGTGATTCCATTTGTTGTGTTGCTGTTCGGTTGAGTTGTTGAATGAGTTTTCGATGATTTTAACGTTCTGTCAACTGGGTGTGATTCCATTTGTTGTGTTGCTGTTCTGTTGAGTTCTTGAATGGGTATTCGATGATTTTAGCCTTCTGTCAACTGGGTGTGATTCTATTTGTTGTGTTGCTGTTGGGTTGAGTTCTTGAATGAGTTTTTCGATGATGGGTTGTTAGCGGATGAAAGAAAAAGAGAGGGAGACGGCGATGGACGACAAGAAGGGCAATGGCGATGGTGGTGATGATGAGAAGAAGCAGAAGAAGAAGAGGAAGGGTCTGGTGTCCCGGATATTTGGCTTCTTCCGGATGAGCCGGAGTGACGATTTCGAGAAGCGGCTGCAGTACATCTCCAAGGAGGAAGCAGCCGTGCTCTCCCGGATGAAGCGGCGGTCGCATTCGTGGCGCCGAATGGCCCGCCATCTCATCCTCTTCTCCCTTCTTTTCGAGGTATATATATATATGTAGATACGTGCTGTGCACGTTTGCTATTCTCGCGCCGCGATGATATAGATCGCACACCTACACATACACACTGACTGAGTGACGATGGCTCTTCCAGGTTGTCGCGGTGGGATATGCCGTCGTGACGACTAGGTCGGTGGATCTTGACTGGAAAATGAGGGCTTTTCGGGTCTTGCCCATGTTCCTCTTGCCTGCTCTGTCTTTCGCATCTTATTCTGCTCTTGTCAGCTTCACAAAAATGTGTAAGTGTCTTGACCCAAATGATAGCCTTGTAAATAGCTTCTGATTCTTGTAGACTCTTCTTTCTTGTTTTCATATGGTTTTAGATTTTGCACTGTCCTTGTTGCATTGGTTTTGAGAAAATGTGCATGATTGATTTGCAAAAGTTCACTAGGAAGCAGTAGTTTTAGCAGTTGGGATATGGATATCTCCTGATTGTTTTTATTAAGTTCTGCATGAATGCCAAATGTAAAGTTGGGCCAAAATCCTGATTTAAAATGAAGATAGGAAATGGCGATACGTTGAATTATGTGATGAATCCAAAAGCAGAATTTAGGGACTAAGTAGTATAAAGATTGTGATAGTGGAAGGTGACGATTGTTTAGTTTTTCTGATGCTGGCTGCGTTATGGGTCCCCTTGGTAGTAGTCTGTTGAATATTATTTGGTATATAGATGGAGTCTTCTCCCTGGATTGAGAAGAGGGAGAATGCTTTGTTAAGTGATACTTTGTTGTGATTTATCGGCACACTGCAAAGAGTCGTCGAGGTTCATAATTTAGTCTTTCATTGATTGATTCTGTCTATGTGGATATGCTCAATGCTATTTCTACTATTTAGTGGATCATGAATTTAAAAGTTGTGGAGCATAAGTTTTTTTTGTCTTAATAGAGGTTATAGCGTGGGAAAATGAGGACAATTTACAGAATTGTGGAAGAGCCTGGGACTTACTTAACTGGATAAAATCCCTTTGGTCAATGTTTTCATGGTTTTTTCTTGTGCATTGCAAGAAAAGGCTTGGATAAATAATCAAATGATTTGATTTTCGAATTTCTAACACAATTTTAAGTTGCTTGTTTTCTAGTGTACTTTGCTATAATTGTGTAGCTTTTCTTCTTGCATGTTTTTTTCTCAAACTTTTGAGAATGAACAGGTGGAACAAATTAAGCCATGTATGTGATATATTCAAGTAAGGCTGCAAACAAAATCCAGTCTTTCTGTTTTGTTGTTGAAAACAAAAAACTGATTGAGGATTATTTTAGGGGCAGGCAATATCAATCTAGAATTGATCCGCCACTATTTAAAGCCCTCATGTCGCCATTGCCACATGCACAACGTGAGCAGGGGGCGCGTCCTATTGTTAGTATAGTTTATTAAACAGGTTTAACCGGAGGAATTATGGACATAAAACTGCACTCTCCTGCCAAAATGAAGAAAAATGAGGAGGGATAATGGTAGGGATGGCATGACCTCCATTTTCTCTCTTTAAGTTAATCATATTGCCTCAAGCACTGAGTGACAAATTAGGAACATGTCCAAGCAGGTGCTATTTTATCTTCTCTAGTATTTATGTAGGACCTAGAGATGTTGCCTTTTCTTCTTTAAATCTTTAATGGCCTGTTTGACGAGGACTTATTACTGCAGCCAGACACTGTTACCCTTAATCAAATTCTACCTTATGTTCTTGCAACTTTTAATGGTGGGGAAGTTCTTTTTCTGCTGTGACCTTGAGGCTCTGGAATCTAGAGCCATTTACTTGAAGAGCTTGTTTGTACAAGAGAGGCACCTTATAATGTTGATCCACATTCTTTCTGAGGAAGGACAGGCGTGCAGAGTGTGTGGTGACGTCGTAACCGGCGCTTATGCAAACTCGCTGAGTAGCTTTTCACACCGGAGTAGCTTATGCAAACAGCTGGAGTAGATGTTAAGAGTTAATTTTGGGGTAACCAGGTGCAACATTAGAAGATTATAATGATTCACTATGTATTTTCAGAAACTGAAAGCTGGGTGTCATTGGTCACTGCCAGTAGCGCAGAATATCTAAACTAACATTAGAATATCCCATGTATTCACTATGTTGATGTTGAAACTGTATCTCAACTTGGCTAGAGAGCACCTTTGAATTATGCATTGCCATGGGACAAGTAAAATTAGTTGAGCCTTCTTAGGTTACACATCTAATTTAGGTCAAATTGTTAGCTCTACAGGGATGGAACTTTCATTTTTCAGTTCAACAAATATTTGAAATTTGCAATGGCTGCATTTGGAGGAAAAGTAAGAAAGAAAGAGGAGACCTATATGGACATTTTTTTTATACTATCAAAATTGACTCATTTTGTGAAAATATAGTATCATTTTCGCCATATTCTAGCCTAGTTGCTCACAAATGTTGTCTTTAAGTTCATTTTCTAATAGCAACAAACTCTGAATTTCTAATTTCAGATCCTTTTTACATATTTCTTGTATATACTGAAAGTAATGTTTGTAGTTTCAAGACTAAAGATTTAGGATTATTTACTTTTAACCTTTTGCTTTTTAGCGTTAGAGATTTGACTTTTTAATAACAATTAAGACCTCAACTGTAGAAATCTAAACAATGCAAAGTCATTTGAAGTCATCTTAAACTTTTACCAAATTTATCTAAGCTCAAATAATTCTTTTTTCTTAAACTTTTTGTTTAAAAGAAGTCATAACGGATGGAGGCTTTAATAAATACTTGGCCTGCTCTCAACCAAAATTTATGAATCAATGTTTTTGATCAAACTCTCCTTTAAACTTATTGTGGAGTTCAATTTACTATTTCCGTCCGTCATTTATAACAGAAGCTCTATGGATCAGTTGATTTACAATTCAACTATTTCGATGATTACATGGCACCTACTTATTGTCAATCATTCAAGGACCATCTTTTGTAAAACATCTTGTCTGAAGATAACGGGTGGAGTTGATTATTAAATCCGCTACTAAATTGCAGATAATTGTTGATGCGGTGTCATTTACTATTTAGCAAACTTAGGCATCTTGAATTCAGAGAATGGGATAAAAGTTACATCTGCACATTTTTGTTTCTGGTCTGAATGTGTTAGCATGTGTGGCTATGCCTTGGATGATCTGTTTCATATTAGGTGTAGGTTCATCTTTATCTTGATTGGCCCAAATTCCCAACTTCTTGTTCATGATGTTGAATTTGAGATTTTTGATGTATATTGATTGTCTGACCGTTTGATCGTGTTGACTTTAAAGGTGATCGCAAGGACCAAAAAACTGTTGAGCGGCTTCGGGCTGAGAGGCAAGCGAAAATTGATGAACTTAAAGAGAAGACTAACTATTATTCTACTCAGCAGCTAATTCAGGTGACGTCTTTTGGGGGTGGGGGGCATTTTCACACTGGTATATTCTATTGTTATTTGTTTGCTTTGTTAAGTCATTTGAAAGAATTGCTCTCTGAAGTAAAAGAGTTAGTACGAGTGATGTTGCTTGAGGCGTTTATTACTCTGCCCCATTTTTTTATTGTAAATTGCTATGTCATTGTTAAGAAGAGAAATTGCAGAATTGTGATGCAATGGTTGGCCAATAAGTCAGGTTGAGGTCCTTTTGCAATGGGACAATGTACGCATTTATCTAAGGGATTTGACTGTCAACCAATAAGTCAAATTGCAGAATCATAATTCTTACTTCATACATTTTAACTCAAGTTCTTTCCATGAACCCCTTTAATTGAATCAGGAGTCAACTGTTTGAAGTAAACATCAATTTGATTCCACTACCCTATGTATTGGTAGGATGGGGTCAAATTTTTTTGCTTTCCCTCAAGTTTCTTTTCCACTCTCTCACTCTTTTTTTGCTTTTTGTTTTTATTGTTCGGTTTTTGTTTTGTTTTTTTTTTTGGTTTGGGGGGGTCGCTACTAACCAACGTGATTGATTTTCACAAAATATAGAACTCTAGGTATTTACATGTTATTCGATAATAAAGACTGTAGTAAAGCAAGGTAGACTAAATATAAAAAGAGTTGACTCCCTGATGCTAAACACTTTACGAACGCCTAATTTCTGGGACCTGTGTGGATATTCAACTATCAAGTAGCTCTTGAAGGTGTGCGTTTTTTAACATTGACTTATATTCATTGTGAATCTTGACTGAGAATTTTTTTTGGGCCAAAAATTCTGGCTGATAGTTAGCTTTGTTAGTTTGGTACTATTGGTTAGGTGGTTGATGCCCAAGTGCAAATTTTGCGGTATTGGGCTGCAAAAAAGGATCACTCACGTAGCTGGGTCTTTTATCAGTGCCGGGCCTGGGGACTTTAATATATAGTATCTGGAAATGGAAATAGATAGAAGGGAGCTTGTTGCTAAAAACGTCATTTTGCTGTGCTCATGTCGCGTGCACTCTGTATAAACACTCTCGCTTATGTTTAATGTTCATCAGTCTTTAATTCTTGTTTATATTCACCATTCATAGCTTAGGAGTAGGTAGTGAAGTAGTCTTGTGAGAGGTACAACTTGGGGAATTAAGTTCATATTGTAGTAACATCGAAACATCAAAATACATAAACCAATTATGCAGTAACTATGCTGTAGTTGAAACTATATCTATTTTCTTAGCTATTCCATGAGCTTTGTACTTTGTTTTATGTACGTTTCTTTCCTCCTGTAGTTTGTGCATCTTTTCTTGGGCATGGTCTTGTATCATTTGCAAAGTCAAGGCGTCATACTTAACGTTGATTTTCTCTACAGCGATATGATCCGGATCCAGCAGCCAAGGCAGCTGCCGCAACTGTCCTGGCATCGAAATTGGGTGCAGATTCTGGCTTGAAGGTGTTTGTAGGAGACGAATCTCAGTCCGTTGCCTCAACGGGGAAGAGCAATGACGTTGAGCTCGTGCAGTCCAGTGGGCTACGGAATAGAAAAGAGTTGCATACCAGGGCTAGCAGTGAAGGGAGTACCATGACGCGTCAATCAGATGGAGGAACACCCACTTCAGCAGCTGAGCATGAGCAATTGGTCGTTGACCACTACTATCCAGATGGATCATCCATTCAGAACAATGGATGGATCGCTCGACTTGCAGCATTGCTTGTGGGCGAGGATCCAACGCAGTCTTATGCGCTCATATGTGGTAACTGCCACATGCACAATGGTAAGTGAGTTCTCTTGTTTATATAGTTTGTTATGCTTGTTTTATTTAACAAATGCAGGCGATGATCGTTCTTTTTAGACTGCAATGTCATTTGGTGGGGAGTAACAGCAAGGCATTCTTGCTTCTGTGCAGGGCTCGCTAGGAAGGAGGATTTCCCGTTCATCACGTACTACTGCCCACACTGCCGTGCCCTTAATCAGCCAAAACAGTCGGAAGAGCATGTCTCCGGGTCTACATCCCCGGACATGGGTCCCTTGAGGATGGGTAGCGGAGGAGACACGATTGACAATACCGCTGGTTCCACGATCGACAATACCGCTGGTTCAGCGAGCGACAGTGTGGCCACAACGACCGCCACTTTAGGGGCTGCTGAGGTAGTGGAAGCACCAGAAAAGGTTGTGTCAGGCGATTCGGCTGCTAAGGGATAGTAAAATATGCGCCGCTTCTTTTTTTTTTTTTCTTTTCTAATCCCTTTACGACCTATTTGTGTTTGCCTGCGACTAGATGGATTTTGTGTAGGTTGTCTCGCTTGGTCGTGACTTTGGAGTGTATACGCCTTTTTGGACAGGATGCATAGATCGCGTGGAGTGGGTATGAGATTTGTGTATCTCAGCTTTTGGAATTGATGTTTTCTCGACTGCCATTAGATGGAACTGGTTAGAGGCAAGATCTTATCTGGAACATAAGGAGATTAGCATAAGGTAACCATAAACCTAATATTGACTAAGACTATTCTCCCAAAGATGCTTTAATTTAGTTTGAATTGCTTCTTTGGTGTTACTTTGTCACCATATGACAAGACTAATCATCCATAAATCGATGACCTAACTTGCAATCCCTCTTGATCCTGACCCCGCGAATTCGGATTAAATTTGTTGGCAAGCCTAGACTTTTGCCTAGAGTCGTATGGAATACCGAGTTGACGTTTAGACACATCCCTTGAAAGGGTTTCTAATCTTGTGAGTACTTCCAGAAGAGATGTATGATCGGAAGGATTGACGCTTTGCATCGCGTCCTTAGAGCAAAACTTCGCCTCGGCTCGGAAGTGGGGAGCTCTAAGGTAAAGTTAAACACTTGCTGGAAGATTTGAGATGTCGAGTTTCGGCCGAATGATAGGGTTTTGCCGCAGCCCATGGGCCATGTAAAAGCTCGTTCTGAAGACGGGCCGACCTGATTGAGTTTTGAGTCGGATAGAGTTGAAAAATTAACCGCAAAGATTACATATTAACGAATCCAGTGTCATCTTTACGAGAGATAAATTGTGAAGAAGTACCTAAGTTTGAGTGGACCGTTCGTTATACGAGTGATATAACATAACTTTGGGATACCGGAGTAGCAAACCGTATATTACCGGACACATAGGATACATCACTTCACAACAAAGTTATATCGAATCGACGTAAAGTCCTCCAACGTCACATAGAGAAATCACTGCGACGTAATCCTATTAGATATTCACATCCTCATCACTAGTAGATGCAATACATAGGCAAGCATGGAAGAAACGCTAAGCATGCACAATTTCATAGGCTTAAGGAAATGAAAGCATTTTCCATTATGTCTTAAATAACTTAGCTCATTTTAAAAACGACTCTGTATATTAAAAATTAAGAAAATTCATTCGATTTAAAGTTATAGTAAAATGAAAATTTAATGAACTTATGATACATTTATAATCTAGTTTCTTATGTTACAATCTCATGTTGCTGACCTTACTAACCATTCAAAATAACATATACACATATATCCGCATGAAATGCGAGGGAAATAGTTAGTATTATCAAAAAATTTTGAGATTGGATATATATTTACTGTGCTTAGCCTTCTTATATATTGTAATTGTAGGAAAAAAATGGACACCTAGTTCTTGAACTTGAACTTGAACTAACTTCTTAATATTGTTGTGTAACTTATATTTGTGCAATGGAGTCACTGAATGCATAAAATTTTTTTTCTAATAACTCGTTCAATCGCCAAGTCTGACAAATTGAAGCTGACGAGTCGACTTGATTGGTGCCGACCAAAATATTTGATATCGAAATAGTTATTGCCAATCTGTGTCACCGACATGATGCTCGGTTCGTGCGGCAGTGCAATCCTTGACACGATCATACTTCCAACCGTGTTGTTCACTTGTTTCCCGTCCCCTTTCCTCTCGTGTTTCGCTCTTACACAAGACAACCCAGTCGGGGCCGCTTTGTTGGTCAATTTTGGCGTGAAATCGTTGGCGTGGGACAGTAGAGTAGACCCTGACGTGGACATTTTTCTAATATATTTTAATTTTTTTGAATTTTTTTATAGTTTTTTTCTTTACTTTTATTTTTGACTAAGGGCCTACCGACCCTCGCTGTGGTCGGTGAGGGCCGTGATGCCCTCGCCTATGCTCGGTGAAGGTGTCCCAGCCCTCACTTATGGCTAGCGAACCCTTACTGGCCCTCGATCCAAAAAAAAAAGTAAAGAAAAAAAAGGAAAAATTATAAAAATTTCAAAAATATGTTCACATTAGCGCTGGTCGTGCCACGTAGAACATTTATCATTCACGTCAGCGATTTCCGACCAAAATTGATTGGATGGACTCAATTGGCACAATGTGAAAATGTTTAAGATTGAATTGACAAGATTGACATGTTAATAATTGGATTTGCATAATTATAAGAGGTTTAAGATTTTTTTGATAATTTCTCCAAGGATTCAAGGATCTCTCACTGACACTCACCCAAGAGAGTAGCATTCCAAGGTCACTTTTAGACACAAGTTTGGGAGATCGAAATACTACACTAGTCAAAGAATTCAAAGATTCAAAGGATATCTTCATGCCTCTAGATGCTTCCTATATATTGCATTTGATAGTTCTATTCCCCTCCCTTGAACACACTATGGCCAATCCTTGTCCATGAACAATACTTGTTCTTTTACTTAGTCACATCTATGGCGCGCGGCTTTTGCTCAATTCACCTAATCGACTTGGGTCGTGATATGTGGAATAGGATATATCGAGAATTCGGCTAATCGTGTATTGTGTGTCGTGCCAGTAGCTTGGTATTGATTCCTTTCCTTCGTTTTCACATCATAGTGTTGGCTAAAAATCGGGTGGGCAGGTCGGCTTTAGTTGCCCAGAACTAGTGATCGAGGGACCTGATTGCAAAAAGTTCGACTAATTGAAGGACTTGAATGCACAAACCACAAATTCAAGAACGGGCGTTGCATGGGGAGCGCGAGGTCCGCAGTTGAGGACCGCAAATTTCTGATTTTATTAAATTAAAAAAAAAAAGTATTTCGCGGCCCAAAAAAAATGATATTCGAAAAAAAAATATTTTGCGGCTACGGCCGATCCGTACGCCCTTTGAACCGTACTCTTACTGTCGCTAAAAAGGCGCGCAAAAGAAGTGAATGAAGTAGCGACGACCGCGTCGAAGAAGAAGAAGAAGAAGAAGAAAGATTTGTATGGCGGTCATGGATTTGGTCCTATCCCCTCCTTCCAAATCCCTCTTCTCCTCCTCCGCCGCCGCAGCAACCGCCGCCGCCGCCGCAAGCTGCCGCCCCGCCGTCATTCTCCCGGTCTGTGGGTGCTGTGATTGGGAAGCGAATGCACGTTCTGAGCTCGGTCGTTGCTGATTTTAGCCGGAGTTTGTTGATTTTTGTTTTTTTTTTTTTGGTTTTCTGGCAGGGGTTGGGGAACAACGCGGGGGACTACGGGAAGCTGCAGCTCGCTCTGGAAGGCGCCGGCGTCCCCAGCGTGGTCGCGAGGGTGTCGCGGCTCGATTGGTTCAGGAACGCCGCCGGCCTGGTCGACCCCAATTACTGGCGCGGCACCCTCCGCCCTCGCCCCGTCCTCGACTGGTACTCTCTCTCTCTCTCTCCGTCTCTCGCTCGATCGATCGATGCTTGATGTTGGGTTCGGTTCGGGCGATTTCGAACGGACGCAATTAGACGAGGCGGCGTTGTTTTTTTTTTTTCCGGAATTGGTGAATTGTTGAATTGGCGGAACGCAGGTACTTGAGGAGGGTCGATGAGGCCGTGCGAGAGGCGAAGGAGCTGGGTCGAGGTACGCTGCATCGCGTCTCTGGGGCCACTCTATGAGCTTTGTTTCTTGCGTTTCCGTGTGGCGTCTCGTTGATGTCGTGGGATCTGGAGGAACAGGTGTTCCCGAAACAATCGCATTAAGATGTAATCTTTCTTTTTGCCGTTTTTGATTTCGTTGTGATCGCCATCAGCGTGTACAACTTCATCGGGCATTTGAAGGTAAATTGTTGGTTAATTTTGCATAATGCTAGTATGCCTTTCTTTGCGCTGAAGGGCATGTTATGCTTACGCACCATATGACGCAAAATCTGGGCTGTGTGGGGTGGTGTTCGATGCTGGCTTAAGACAAAGTGGTGACTTTTGAACCACTGCAATTTTTCTTTTCTTGAAAACATAGAAAGGCGAAAAATTGAGAGCAGACAAAGCATGGGCAATAATTTTTCGCGAGAGCAAGTTCGACTATCTCGAGATGTTTGAATTTTTGGGTGGTCTTTCCTATGAGCTGCGCAATCACTTCTTTAGAGCAGTGTGTAATTTATAAAGCGTAACTCCTTAGCCGAATCCTTTCTGACGTAAAATGTGGGGCTTCCTCTTGGCTTAACTCTTCATCATGGAAATCTCTCCTCGTACTTTCCCTGCCTCCTCCCACTGTATATTTTCCACTGAAGGGTTACATTCTCCTTTCCAATCACATGATAGGAGCTCTTTTCTCATTCTCGTTTTAGGTGGCTCCTTATCTTTGATCGGACACTCAGCGGGAGGATGGTTAGCACGTGTCTATATGGAAGAATTTGGAGTGTGCGATGTATCTCTGTTATTGACTCTGGGCACTCCTCACTCGTAGGTTTCAAAGTTTCTGACTCGATCTCTTTATGCCCCTTCATACCTTGTTCTGGCTCTTTGCCTGTAACTTTGACCTGCTGTATATCTATTATCTGTACACTGATTTGCTTGTTAGATCTCAGTCTGGAACTCAAGGAAACAGTACAATTACTTCATCTTTGTAATCAGGCCACCTCCAAAAGGACTTTCTGGGGTTATAGATCAAACCAGGGGTCTCTTGGATTATGTTGAGAAGAATTGCAGAAATGCTGTGTATACTCCAGAACTGAAGTATGTGTGTGTTGCAGGAAGGTACATCTCATCACTTTGGTCCTTTTCCTTATCCTAAAATAGTTTTAAGAACCTCTGGTGAGCTGCTTCATTTTGGAATGTTCATGTAAAAGCAAAGTGATTAGCTAATTGTCACTATAAGATACTACAGTACAGAGATTTATGCAATTGGACTATATCTTGCCATGAAAATTTTATTGTTTCACTAATACACGGCATTTCCTCTTGTTTACCTGACCTAAAACTTGGTGTTCTAACTTAAGATCTATCAGGGGTTTATCCCATGGATGGTACAGACATTCTGTTCTCCAAGGATTCCTTTCGTGGTAGTTTTTACTCTAGTTGTTGTTCGTTCATTTGGAAAAGTTTTATTGTATTAGGCACCTGGAAGACTGGCTAGAACTTCCTATCCTATAGGGTAATTACCTTTCTCAAAGACTTTGTGGCCAAAATGTCTCTTGTTCTCCATCTTTCTTGATGAACCTGAATTTGAGAAAACCTTTCCCATATCCTTGTAGCATTTTCAAAGAGGATATTCTAGCATATCTTGCAAGAGAATTTATCTTGTTGTATTAGCGAAGTTTTTGGGTTGCAAAGCGAAAAGAGAAAAACAGGAAAGAACTCATTATCTAATTTCAGCTGTGGAGTAGAATAAGTTTTTAGAGCATGCACCTATGTTAGGATGTAAGAGAATATCGGTTTGTATATGTTTCTCATGCCTTTTTTCGTTTTTTGTTTGGAAATTTGAAGTAGCAAATTTCTAGCATGCTTTGCCGATAGCCAATACGTACGTTATGCACTTTTGGAGGAAATTACTTGGTGCTCAATATTGGGATCTGTTTCACAACTATTAGTAAAACAACGCGGCCCTAAAAGTCATTTAAATATTGTGTGATTCGGATGAGATATATAGACATTTTCTCTAGTGAAAGCGGATGCTTTACTGCTAAGCCTCTTGATTTTCCTTTTGGGAAACTTCATTTGGAAATAGAAGCAAGGAGTCCTCTCATTATGGCGCAAATTAGAGAGCTAAACATGTTGAATAGATTCCCTGGAAATGGGACTCTTACATGCTTATTATGTATGGCTAACCAACAAGGACAGGAATATTCTGCACATGCTAAAATATCCGTTGAGTCATGCAATTTAAATTTTTTTAAAGAGAAAAAATCTGAAGAGTGCGGTGCTGGCACTCGAAAAAGCACCATGTATATTGCAGAATTGGAGTATTGTATTAGTTGGAACATTATCTCTCCATCTTAATGAAGATCAGACTCAAGTAGCAATTTATTAGCATCTGAAATTTGGACTCTGAACTGATAGTGCAAAGTCCAGGTATATACAAGGTGCTCGTATATTCGGTGGCTCACAGATCAATGTTGTGTCCGCAATTCCAGTTGATGGAGATCAATTGATTTCTGAGGTTGCTATTGCTGATGATGTAGAAAGTGCAACATTAAACACCTCCACTTGGCGTGCCCGTTTTGTTGGGCAGGGTTACAAGCAGGTAAAACTAATTTTGGCGCCTTGAACCATTCATCTATGGAATTACTTGTGAAGGAATCCATCAGAATTTTTATTCGAGTTCTTCTTCACGCCTATTTCTGAAACTTGGCACGATGGATAGACATAGTGGAGCTATATGTTGCTAAGGAGTGGGTTGAAATTATTATGTTTTGATCAGGTATGCGGGCAAGCAGATGTATGGGGAGATGGAGTTGTGCCAGAAGTATCGGCTCATTTGGAGGGTGCGCTTAACATCAGCTTAGATGGGGTTTATCATTCGCCTGTTGGCTCCGACGACATATCCAGACCATGGTATGGTTCTCCAGCTATTGTTGAAAAATGGATAGAGCACCTCCTCGATTGAATTTTATCCAATCAATTGAGAAAACCGGGCAAAGAAAGCCTCCAATTAATTTAGGACAAAACTTCTCTAGATATGATTTATCATTGATATCGATTGACCGCTTGGGTAGTTTTACTTGTTGAATTGGGGCAACTCCCGTATGCTCAGTTGTCATCTCAATGATTCTGTTGTCGACTTATTTGTTGTCGGTTAGAATCCTAATCAAGCTGAAACTGGCATTCCAAGGAAGAAGCTCCTGTTTCCAGGAAATTGGTATCAAAGATTCATGAAATGCTGCCTTCACGAAGCTTGGTTTCGTGGCTTGTCTTACCATGTCTTTTGGAGTTGATATGATAGGTTCTGTATTGTTGCCTATTGTGTGATTATGTTTACTTCATAAATAACCAAAAAGAAAGAAGAAAAACAGATGGGAGCAAAAACTTAAAAACACTTGTCGAGAAAAACTTTGGGTGTCTAGTTTGAGTTGGGAGTCGATTACACTTTCATTCATTTTAGTTTTTGTTTCTAGCAAAATGCAGAAAAAGTAAACATTCGTAATCTTGCTATGACAATGGAGACCGTCATTCTTTAGGATTCAAGACGCTTCACTTCCGAACTCCGGCGGTGTTATTGTAACCATCCTGAGATTAAGTGGGCATGTTAGCTGATATTAGAGTTGAATGTTGCCATCTTGAGTATTCAAATGATTTTCTGAGTCACACAGATACTCAGAATATTATAGCTGCCATTATGTTCAGGCTCCTGATGTTGCATAGCTTTCGCTATTATCTTAGCTTCTCTATAGGATCATCCTTGGGCATTATGAACTACATGATACGATGGATCTTCATATCACTTGTCATATGCTATCGGGGGAATTGCATGGTTTGTGTGATGAATCTAGAAAAAGAGAATAATGTCGGCTTGATTCTCATTGGTAGTGCCTAATTCCAATTACGAAGAACTTATAGAGTTAATGGTTAAGTGGTGATACGACCACTTTCTTGCTGGAAGCAAAGCCGCTGTTGATACTTTCGGTGTAATATGAAACTTTTCAGAAAACTTGAGGAGCCATTTCGATATGAAACATTTTCATGGGGACGAAATTAAGAAAATTTTCAGAATGACTACCCTATCAATTGGGTATGGCTGTGATTTACTCTTTTCACTCTCAATTGCTTTGGAGCTTTTTACTCTTTTTTTCTCACCATGGTGGTCCGATGTATCGAAAGAGTAGTCTGGAAATGGGACGTCACTACTCACTGTACCTACATCGTCTTGTCTTAAGTTGGACCATTGGATCAAATTAAAGAGGAAGTAACTAGCGCAGAAAACAAAGAAAAGAGAACATGAAATAACAAAGAAAAACAGCGCGCAATGTTCACTATATTCACAATTTGTATTTCTCTAAAACATGAAGATTGACCGTGTGAATTTGGGCTTGTACAATCATCCAAAGTTTCAACAAGAAATCAACAAGAACCTCATGGGGAGCAAAATTATGAAATGGGGCTCATCTATCTAAGTATCGAACAGCGACACAGCGGGCAGGAGTTACTGCTCTCCAACCACTTGATGATGCACGGGCGGTGGAATACATGGGAACAAGGGAGTTCCGTCACCTTTTCTGCCCTGTTGAAGTCTTCTAGACAAATCGAACAGCACTCCCCATCTTCAGCAGCAAAGACCTTCTCCTTTAGCCCAAGAATGGCCGACTTTGCCGCGCCCCTCGTGACGGGGCCCGATTCCGAGTCGAGTTGCTCCATCAACTCATGCATATCCAAATCCTCCCCTTCTGAAATTTCCAAGATCGTCAGGTCCAGAATCGCCGTCATATGGAAACCGAGTGGATGAAGCCTGGACAAACCATGGGCGGCTCTCAGAATCCGCGTCGTGAAGGAGGACCGGTTCTGGCGATCAATGCCGAAAGGGGCGAGCACACAGTCAATGTAGACGTGGCTATCCAACTGCAACTGGAGAAAAGCCGGCGGAAGGACAATCGAGGTTCTTGCCACCTCAGTGAGGCGCCCATATGATGTCGTGCCGCTCCCGATGTCGTGGAACACTGATTTCCGTCTGACCAACAGATTGAGGACGCCCAAGAATCGGGGGCCGTGACTGGTCTGGGTCGTCCCGCTCAGGCCTAAACTCCAGAAACTACGCACGGAAGGCATTGAGTTTGTCGGGACCAAAGTAAGAGAAACTCTCTAATAAGATCAGCAAGACAAGACGGACGGAACGAGGACGTGCAAAGCTTCAGTTTCGGTTGGGGGGCGAGAATCAGAATGCTGTGCGCTTAAAAGAAGCCGTCGAGTTCGTTTAAGTACGTGCGTCTTTGTTTCCTGTTTTGTGCAGCCGAATTTACGAAATAACAAAAAATAATAATAACAATTCTAAATGAGGAAACAAATCTTTTTTTCTTTTCTTTTTTTAAATTGGAGAGCCGAAGCGAGGTTTCCTTTTTTGCGTCGCCAAATTTTCATGTGTTCTACAAGCTTCTCGATTCGCACGGCCACGTTTTTACGAGGGAATTTTAGATAGTTGGCCTAGCTTCTCGGTTTTTTTTATTGGTTTAATTGACGAAAATTCGGTTTCCTAAATTGGGCCGATGCAAAATGGATAAAACGCCGAATTGGGCTGTCTTTTTATATATTATTATTATTATCACGAAAAACCTCAAATTAGTACGCTTATAAAAAATTTATTCAAAATTTATTTTTTGACCACCAAAAACTCTACTTGTGTCAAAACTAAGTTGTGATAATTTTTTCAAATTGATCACAAAACTAATTTTTTGACTATAAAAAACCCAAAACCGATACATTTGTAATAAATTTACCCTCTTTTAGTTTTCATTAAATTAGATTAATACCACGAAAAATCATAAACTTGTATACTTGTGATAAACATAGGGTAAAATCCCAAACTTGTATACTCGTCAAACTGCCATGTGTTATCAAACTCAGCAATTTGATAGTAAAATTTAAGCATAAACTAATTGAGAGTAAATTTATCACAGGTGTACCAATTTTGAGTTTTCAATAGTCAAAAAATTAGTTTGGGTAAATTTGTCACAGGTGTACTCAGTTTGGGATTTTTCGTGATATTAATCATCTTTCTTTTTGTTATGGACTGCAAATTCCTATTTAGGGGACAGGAGCATATATACATTGCAGCTCATTCGACAAGAGGCTTTTTGTTAGTGAACGAAACTCTTAGTCTTAGCTAAATTTTGAGCACCCCCAGTTCGTTTAACAGAAACCATAGAAGAATGTAAATATCAACCAATTACTTGGGTTTGGCCCAAAAAAGAAGTGGCAATTCCGCGAAATGACATCCGAACCACGAATACCGTAACCATTGGAAGTCTTTCGCACGACCTTATCATAATCGAACTCCGCCTTCATTATTTTCTTAACCGGAAGGAAGTATAGGCCGACTCCGCTTCTAGTGTCGCAATTTTGTACAAGCATTTTGAACACCACTTGATTGAAGAAGACACGGAAGGTATCCAAATAAGGTTCCAAACATACCATTTAGAATGGATGGACTTTTTATCAACATGCAAAGCAACCGAGTCAACCTGTGATAACCCGTAATTTTTTCGGGTTTGGTCGGGTCAGCCCGTTCTAACCTTGTTTGACCCGGCATGAGAATAAGCTTCTTTATCTTTGTTGTGTTTGAAAATTTTGGAATGGTCAAAGTTACACAATATGCAGTCTTGTTTGTCATGAAATGAAATGGCTAATATCCTGAATAAGTATAAAATTTCTATCATTCCTTATTTTAAATTCGGTGAACAAAAAAAAAAAATTGAACATCACAGACATAATAAAATTCGTGTCCTAAATTTGTTTGTGACAAAATTTGATTGATGTTTATTGAAGGGCCACTGATTTAAATAACCACTTACAAAACGTTGCATCACTTAATAAACTAGATAATTTAGTGGATGAATCTTAGTATCTTTGACATTGCTCAAGTAATTTACGACTTGGCCAACATATGAAGAAATTTATTTTTTCTTTTTGCTTGAATCATCATAGTCACAGTTGAGGATTGGGAATAGTTGAATTTATACAATGTTCATTCTTGTTGGCTAGGATACATGTAATGTCTTGAAAAAATACATGTTATATAATATCAAAGGAGGGTCACTTTTTTGGTCCGAAGCTAAAAACCGACACCATCGTGCCAAATGTAGGAGCTTTATCTAAGTAATGTGTTCTTTTTTTCTTGTTTTTCTTTATTTGTTAAAAAAAAAATACTCGGTACATTGTTTTCTTTATAAGGTACTCTTTACGAGCTTAGCTTTATTACGATATCTAGACAGTCTTTTCTTCAATTTGACAATCAATTTGATCATAGTGATTATAAGAATTTGCAAAGTGCTATTTATTTGTTATTACGATGTGTCTAGCAAATTAATGCTGCGGTTATTAAAAAGCTATCATAAGTTTGTGAACAATACATAGATTTTCTATTTCTTTATTTGTCAGAGATATTTTTCTTAAAAATATTTACACATGAACAATATGACCCATTTTTCGAAGAAAAATAATAGGGTAAAAAGAGGGTTACCTTTGTTCGATTAGGGCTGGGTACGGACTGATCAAATCTTGACCTATTTCGAACGATCCCATTTTATAACCCGGACCCGGACCCGGACCTGCCTAAACCCGTACGCTAGATCTACGTTTAAGCACAAAACCTAGAACACAACAGAATATCTTTGAAACCTAAGTAAAGCCAATATAACTTCAGTGGAATGAAAAATCTATGGTACGTCAAAATCAGAGCGTCCGGACTTCGATTCGAACGTGTACGTGCGGACCTTACAATTTGATGAATCACCAAACAGGATTCCAAAATCCAGGGCAACCTCAAGTCTTTCTCCATTCTTCCGAGTTGATAGCGTCGGATTGGGAGCTTCTTTGCGCCGATGGAGAACAGCGACACCTCCAAGAATGCGAAAAGAACGAACGTAATCATCGTATCTGATCAGGTACGCGGGCAAGCACTCGTATGATTCTATATATATGATTTGTCTCGGCATGATCCATTTGCTTTGATTTTGATTTCAGTTTCTAACAAATTGCAGAAAAAATAAACATTTGTGATCTCGCTATGACAATGGACACCGTCGTTCTTTAGGATCGAAGGGCCTTCTTATCGCAAGTTTCCTAAATGGAAAACAAGAAATCTTCTCCTCACCTCCATTGGATACCGTCATACAGATTGCTCATATTAATGATTTTCATGAACGAACAAGCACGTTGAAAATGATTGTCTCTTCATTCTGCATAACCTTATATTCATCCTATTTTTCCTCAATGGATTAAACCGCGGACATCTTTACCGAAGCCCGTCATTCAGAACGCTTTCGCAGCTTATTCTATTATCTTGGGGTCTATATGAGATCGTTGTTGTGTGTTATGAGCTACACAATGAATTAACCTTCACATTACTTGTCATATGCTATCAGGGCCAATTGCATGGTTTGAGTGATGAATCTGGAAGAAAACGAATAATGCACAATTTAGGGAGAGCCTATTCTTATTGACAAAATTGGGCTCTAATCACGTCGGTACTGCCTAATTCGAGTTACAAATCACTTAAAGAGTTAATGATTGAGTGGTTATATGACCACCTTTCTTGCCGGGAGCAAAGCCGCTGGAGATACTTTTGGGGTTATATGAAATATTTTAGAAACTTGAGGAGACATTTTAGAATGAAACCTTTTACGGGGGGCAAAAATAGACTACAAATTTTTTTCTTTGGGGCAAATAGGAATTTCCCCAGTGACTAGTCCAATAAATTAGGTTAGGCATCAGTAACATTGTTTTTCCAAATTAGGGAAAAAACCACAAAAACCCTAAATTTTGATCACTGTGGCATATTTATCATAAATTAAAATTCTAAACTTGTATTCATGTGACATATTTATCCTTTATTAAAGTTTTGCCACTGAGAACCATTAAAATCTGCCTATATGAGATGTCAAAAAGAAAACAGTGTTGACATGGTATCGCGACCTACCCGTCCTGATCGGTTAAGCTAAGAGGTATTTGTCGAAGGATGTGAACATTAATTGATTCGTTTGAAGGACAAACCAAATAGTTCATTAATCCAAAGACTGAGGGACTCTCGAGCCTTATACCTTGTGCGGCGAGAGTTGTCTAATGTACGAATTCCATTAGAGCCGCCATTAGCCATAATCAAGGGTTGACTAGAAACCCTAATCAAAATGTGGGAGTGTCGTCTCGATATGCGCGAAAATCAGAGATTCTAAAGTTCGGAGACTTGATTACACTAGCGATCTAACTAGTGCCCTTTCGGTATCTAAACTTGAGCATTCGCTTATTAACGCACCGAACAGCCTATCGAAAAAGCTTAGGGTTCCACCTGATCGTTCTAAAAATGGAAAATAAAAATCAATATATTGAAGGTGTGCAACCAGATAATCATAAAGAAAATAAACAACCAGCGATCTAGCATCGTCTATAATTTTTAAAAAAGTTATATTGCTAAAATACGTTCATGCAATACAAATTTAGTGCATAATTTTTATATATTTTTTCAAAAAAATTGGGACTCCGTTTGCTTCGCGAAAAATGTGACATTTTTGGAAAATGTTTTTTAGGAAGTCATTTTTCAGGAAAATGACAATATTTTAAAACCTAAAATGAGTTGGAAAATATTTTATGCCGTTTGGTATGAAAAATCTAAATTTTATTTTCCTTTGTGCATTCATTTTAATTATTTTTTATTTTTTTAAATCATATTTTAATTATTTTTATCTTCTTTTTTCTTTTCTTCTTTTCCATTTTTTTTTTCTTCTTCCTTCATCGGTGGTCGCTTACAGGGCGAGGGATGAGCCCTTTGATTTGGCGAGGCCAAGGCCAGTGCCAAATTTCGGTGAGGTCGAGTCGACAAGCTAGCGAGCTCGAGTCTCACCAGAGGTCCGCGAGGCCTCGATCTTGCCAGATTGGCAAGCTTGAGTTTGCCTAGGTTGGCAAGCTCGAGGCTCACCAGATCGGTGAGGCTCGAGGCTCAAGGCTTGCCATAGGCCGATGAGCTCGAGCTTTGCTTGCGTCTAACAAATTCATCCCTTGCCTTTGGTTGGTCGTTGACGTGGCCGGCCACGAGTGGAGGATGAAGAAAAAGAAAAAGAAAGAAAATAAAGAAAAAAAGAAAAAGAAAAGAAAAGAGAAAATTAAAATAATTATAAAAATTCAAAAAAACGAAAAATAAAAAAATAAAAAATGACATGTTTATGGTCCACTTAAGCTTATTATGTAATTTATTTATGATTCATTTAATACCTATTTAAGATCCATTAAATAAATAGGCAATTAATTTATGACCCATTTAAGCTTATTTTTAAAACTAAAACCGATCCATTAATGTCCCATAATCATTGAATATGAGTTAATATATGGGTAATTGACCCATTCTGCCACTTCTACTCCTCGCTGTACATATATGGTTTAAATAAAATTTTAGAGATCGAATTATCCTCTACGATGATATGTGTTAAGCCACGTGTGAGAAGATCCTTCATATAATACGGACAGAATTCTCACCAGAATATGTCCTCGATATTTATCTGGTTGATCGTATTTATCACTTGGTTAAGATCATAAGCAAATAACAATAGTCACGGTTAATTTACTACCAATCGCTGTCCCACTTGCCCAACATTTGCTTTATCAATAACAGCGGTCTACTCATTTCTCAGGATGCCATGTAAGTGGCTTTTTTTACCAGCCTTGCACCTCCTCCTTTTTCTATATCTTTCTTGCTCAAATTTTTTACTCAGATCATATATACTGAACCAACACTATTGCTTATATGGTATCTCTTCTTCACATGTAACTTGGGGCAAGTGCAAATATCCAACCTCCTAGAAAACTGCATAGCCGCACCCACTTGAGACTTGGAAGCACAGATGAATAAAGGATGTGACGGAAACAGTAGATGCCATGTTACTTTAGAGCTTTTTGCTCCTTTTTAAATCTTTTTAGTCTATAGTACCGTAAAAGTAGTCGTGAGACTTTACTCCTATAAACATCTAGACTTGTGATTCCCAGAAATTGAAATATCCAATATGATGATATGTGTTAAGCCACATGTGAGAAGAGTCTTCATATAATACGGACAGAATCTTCGCCAGGATATATCCTCTATTTTCTTCTGAATCATCATATATCATAAGTCAGTTATCACTTGGTATTCTATTTCTTTACCGGTTGTTTACCTTGGCCCAGGTTTTGCCTCTTTTCATTAATGTTGTTGATTATCCTTTTCCTCTTTTCTTTCATTTCCTGCACTGCAAATCCAAGCAGTCTTTGGCCTCACAATCGAGTCTACAATCTGTTTTGCTGAACAGATAGGAGGCATACATAGTTAAGATCAGAAGCAAATAACAATAGTCAGTAAAGGACTTTACCCCTTTGGAATTGCTTTTAGTCCTGTCTGATATGAACAGCGTAGATGTTTCTATCTCCCCTGTCAATTTTCTTTTCATGCAACTCCTTGGGAACAATTTTATAGTCATCTCCTGCAAATAAGGGACCTCTACCAATCAAACTTTTACAAAAAGCACAAATTATTGAACGACATTAAGTATTCTTAGTCTGGACCATAGGTGTTACACTGGTAGAACCTATCATTCCTTAAGCATTATGCTTATGCAAAACAGTAGAACTTTCTGAATCTAACATGCCATTGTTTCCTTAAATCGGTTCAACCTGACAAATGTAGTTTTTAAGCAACAGCACTTGACTTGAACAGGTCCACCATTATTCAGGAAAAAAAACAGGAAAGAAAAAAAGCTGCTACTCATTTTCGTGCGGTGACAACCAAAAAAACAAGGATATGTCAATTCTAGCTGGCCAGGCATCTTTGAGATTGATAGCGATTATCTTGCATAGATTGAGTAAAGAAGAGTGCTTGTTCTTCATTTCCCTACTAGTGGACTAGTGTGAGGAATAAAATGCTGATGCTTTCAATCTCACCAAATGTGGATAGAACTGTAGAGAGAATCTTTCCATACCTTCGTCAATTTATGCAAGCTTCCTGGAGGCAGGCATAAAATTATCAAACAGACATTCTCAATTTATACAGAGTGAAAGCGAAATAAACAGAATATCTTTGACGACATGGTGTAATTAAGCTAGTCAATTCAAATTGCTTTGATTAATTAGCTCCTTTTTCCCTATGATTTGATTCAGGGACCGCATATTGATAGTTGCAATCAAACCAGTAGAAGTATGTCACAACCTAAGCATAAGCTTTAAGCCCTTTTCCACTAAAGCCTGATTTCACCGCAGAAATGCCAAACCCACATTCTGGGTAGCCCTGATGACCCAAGCAGCCGATACTACTTTCTTGTTTGGTCAGGTCCATCTGTGTAGCAAATTCTTTGCCCTTATTTCTGAGGCATATCACCAACCGGAATTGCGCAATATCATCTATTTAAGAAGCCATTACTTTGTCACTCTCAACCCTTGATCACAGTGCTTGATCAATTTCAACAAACAACTGCAATGCCGAGACACTCTTTGGCCACATCCACGTTGCTCTCATTTATCTCTTGAGAGCCATCAAGGATGCAGGTACCAAATATGCGCTTCAAACTTTATATTTAGTTGATTCCAACCATTGATGAAGCAATGAGTGATTGCGACGCCAACTAGCATGATAGTATGCATAAAACTTTGCAAGAAACTACAGGCCTACACCATCATCTCTCGTCTACTGTATATTGATGTTATCTGTAATGGAGTGGCTATGTTTTAGTAGAGACAAAAAGTGTCACATATGAAGAAACACCCCAAGGCATGAGCTTTACAGGTATGGTCTCATTACCCACAGGTCCACAACATTGATCGATGGAGTTTAAAGTGATATAATACTTGAAGTAGGTCAACTTCTCTTTTGGTCTCAATAAGGATTAATAGGGGAAACATAGCTAAAGGAAGTGCACGCCTGAACAGGATTCTCATCAATCTTCTGCAACACATGAGCCTGTCATTCGAGTTAGCAACCACAACCAGCCAATTCCATCTCATCCTGGCATAAAGGAAAATATTCTGAGGTAATTGTGCAGTTTGAAGGATCAAATGCAATGACTTTTATAACCTGAAGCCACAAGTGATCCACTTGAACTGAAAAATGAAGTTAAGCAAAGTATACTTAGCTGTTGCAGTATATAGAACAAAGATTGGATGATCATTACCAAGACCTCTTTTTAATTGCACATTTGTATATGTAAAAATAAGAGAGAAATGATGAAGAAAGAAAGAGGTTCAGGTTCATGTTTGCACAGCCGAATTTTAAATCTTCCCATACTGTCTCCAAATTGAAAGCCTTACAAAGCTAAAACAAATTTAAAAAGCTAGCTCAGCAAGGTTTTGCGTAATTCTCACTGTAGCTGTTGGTTCAGTGAACAAGAAACCAAGTTGGCACCACTAGATACATTAAAATGAAAAGTTTGGTGCACTGCAAAGCATTCAACCGATTTTGATCAGCTCCAGGACAACAAAGGTTTTGCTCGCAGGCAATCGCCCAATGCCGTTGACTGTCGACCCACACAAAAAGGGGGCTACTGTTACACTCCAGGAAACAAGGTCTCAGAAGCATCATTCGACATGAACCTCTACTACCAGTCACTGTCCTGCTCACCCGGCAATTGCTCCTTCGACAACAGTGGTTCACTCATTTCTCAGGATCCGTGTAAGCAGCATGTTTCCTAGTTCTAAGTTTTTTATTCAGATCATATACGATGAACTGACACAGTTACTTATATGGAATCTCTTTTTCACGTGCAGCTTGGGACACCTGCCAATATCCAGCGTATTAGAATACCACGTAGTTGCTTGAGGCTTGGCAGCACAAGTCAATAAAGAATAAGATAGAAATAATACATGCCGTATTGCTTCAGAGCATTTTACTCTTTTTTCCCTCTTTGTGGTCGTCACTCAATATTCTGTATCTGCATGGTTAGTTCACCTTCACCCAGTTATCCCCTCTTTTCATTGACTTTGCCCTTTCTCTTTTTCGGTAAAAGTGCCAATCTTTCCATTATCATTTGTTTTATGCACTGCCCATCCAAGCCCCTTTTGTCCTACGACTGATTCTACGTTCTGTTCTTCCTCTTTCCATTGATGGAGTCACTTCTCTTTCTGGGCATAAGCGAATAAGCATTGTTTGTCAATGTCAGCGCATCTCTTTGGAATGCTTTTGGAGACCAACCATGGCAGCACCTTAGACAGCTCTGATGATAATTTATGTCATTATGTTTCACATTATCGTGTCTTATATTCAGAAAAACTAGGACAAATGGATCTAATTAAAAGGAAGTAATTTCTAGAGTAGTATTTACTGTCCTAATAGACTATGCTATTGTAAATTGTTCTATGGGATGACAAATACCGTATCTCATAAATCAAGTGACTACACGTTATGTAGGTACTTCATGTTCCTAACCAGATAAATGGTTTTAGCTCCTTGTACCGGATTATATATGCTTCTCAGACTTACAAGTTTCTTTATACAACTCTTGATTACCGAGGGAATTATCAGATTATAAGTTGTGCCATGTTGACTAGTGATTGCAGTTCTGTTCAGGGTAACAATATTTGCTTTAATGTTCAGGCTTAGCAACAGAAAAAGACAGTTGAATACCACAAAACAGTAAGGGGAAAAAAGCAGTAGAAAATTGGATAAAAAAAGTCCAGCAGCAGCGATGGAAATTACCACACTTCTGTAGTGATTACCAATTGACATTGTATGAATAGACGAACTCAATTACAGAAGACAATAAGAGTTACAGGGTTTCTGCAGCAGTGATGGAAGGCAGATTGTGCATTGTAAGATCGCTCATGTTGAGAGAACTACACTACTTGTTCTAATCAATCCTCACTTCTGCTGTCATGTGATTCCATCATAGGGAACATCTAATCCTTGCATTCATGGAATTCAAAACTGATCCATAAATACAGAAATCGAAGTCTTACAGCAATGTTTCTGAAGTTTAGAATTGATTAAGGTATAATGATGATACTAGCCTGGTCTCTAAGGATGATTTAAGGATGTAGCACGAAGAAGGTGAATACAAGGAGCATGGTCGGTAGAATTATGTTTCTGGTCTCATCGTAAGTATTTCTTTAAAATGCCAGTTTATATGAAGAAAAGAAGCAGATTAATTGGATCGGTTGAATAGCGTCTTGGTCAAAGGACAGGATCTGCACCATGATTAAGCCAATGCGGCAATCTTAGTTTCTTTAGTCTACATATCCAAAGAGATTGTTCTTCTGAAGTTGATGACCATTTGATCTTATGAGGTGGATTATCATATTTAAATGATGACAAAGCTTGTGCTTGCAGCATTTACCACGAATGCTATTCCAGATTCTTCAGATAACATGGAGATACATCTTAACTAGGATTTTTCTTGCCTTGTACATGAAAGTAGACATTGACTCACTTAGTACATGAAAAGTAAAGACTGACTGGGCAGTACAATATGCCAAAAAAGCAACAGAATATTACAAGATTTCGAGAAAATTAATTATTTGCTCCAGTAACAATTTTGCTGATTTTCCCCCACATTCATTGTGATTCAAAAGGGATAATGACATAAACAGTCCCTGAACATTGGTTTAATGTGTAATTTGATCCCTGAACTTTTAATTTGTTCAATGTAGTCCATGAACTTTAGCCCAATATTCAATATGGTTTCTGAACTTTTGGTACATGTTCAATTCAGTTCCTGAACACTATGAAAATATTCAATATAGTCCTTAAACTTGAATTGCTCATTAGGCCAAAGTTCATGGATTGTTTGTGTCATTTTCCCGATTCAAAAATATCCAACTAACCCTTAAACTCAAACTCATCTCTTTTACAAATTTTCGCATCTAGTTGGGGGAACAATAGCTTATTTCTTCTTGAATGGAGTCCTTGCTACATAATGGAACATCTTAGAACAGAAAAACAATGAAACGATCCATAGTTGGAATTGAGGAATCGAATTGAGATAAAGAATTAGAACTAACATGGTAAAAGGGGATGTAACGTCTCTTAATACACAGCACTGGAACATATTTAAGGGGGAGAACGCAGGGTATTGACTGCAAATTCCTATTCAGTGGAGAGGAGCATATATCCTGCATTTCATTCAACAAGATGCTTTTATTAGTGAACGAACTCTTAATCTTAGCTAAATTTTGAGCATCCCCTGTTCGTTTAATAGAATAGGGAGAAGAATGAACGTAAGTATTAACGGGAAGTTCCACCGTGCAAGCGAACAGCAACTCAATTACTTGGGTTTGGCCTAAAAAACTGGCGATTCCGCACAATGACATCAAGAACTGCGAATATTGTAACTATTGGAAGTCTTTCACATGGACTTATCATAATCGAACTCTGCCTTCTTAATTTTCTTAATTGAAAGGAAATATTGAACTGAACTCACTTCTAGTACCACCATTTTCTACAAGCATTTGAACACTGATTGATTGAACGTGCGGAAGCTATTCAAATAAGCTTCAAACATACCCAATTCTGAGCAGTTTACTTACTGCAGATACGACCTCGAAGGGAAAGAAACTAAGATAGCTATGGATCGTCAGTGAACATAGGCAAGAGAGAGAAGTGATGACAACCATTTACAATTACTTCTTGACAAAAGAGAGTGTTCCCGATGTCTTAGTATAATCATTTGCGAAGAGGACTCTCGTGGGGGACTCGGCAAGGGCAAGCACCCTTGCACAGTGGTGGTACCGTTTGTCGGCGAATGCTGCAAAGGGGCAAAGGAGAATCCTATGTTTGTTAAGGAAGAAAAACGAATTTTTGTAAAGAGAAAAATGAATAAGGGGTGGACTTCACACTTCACAGGCATGCACAACAACAGGTACAAAAAGATATTTTCATGTACCGAATTTGATTTGGGTTTCCGAATGTGAACTCTCGTCGGGCAAAACTTAGAAAAGAGATGCCAACGATCGTATATATTCTCAATCCTCAGTTCTATCAAAGGTTGGACCTAAATTATTCAAGTCTAAATTAGAATTTGAAGAATAACTTTCCTTAAAATCGGGCCTCAAGAGGATACGTTGAACAGAATTTTTCAAGACATGTTTTTTGAGGTTGAAAGATCTTGTCCAATTAGCTACTAATAATCTCTAGCTAACCCAAACTACAGACATGGACCCAAAATTCGGATTCATAAATAACTTTCATCTGACATTCATGTCACCAGATATCTCAAAGTTATTCACTCAAAATATGATCGAAATCGCACAGTTACATGATTAACAATTCAGAAAACTATCAAATCACGAAAAAAGAGAAAGGCAAGAAAAACATAAAATATGTACCACTTCCCAGTTGTCTACATGATTACAAAGAGGTGAAGCTGAAAAGAAAAGGTACACAACAAGATCTTCCATCAGGGGACTGACGCCCGTCCTCTATGCGCCATTCTCCATGGCCATTTGGGACAGACCCTGGCTCTGCAACAGTTTCTCTATGATACTCTTCAAGGCTGGTGCACTAGCCGTGCATCGCTGATCCACAAAACATGATCTACCTTCTTCAGCCGCCCTGCAAAGTTGTGGGTCCAGCGGTACCTTACCAAGAAAAGGTACCCCCATCTCCCTGCACATTTTTGCTGCACCGCCGCCGCTACTGTCAAACACTTCACTCAAAGCAATTAAATTCAGCAACTCCGGTGCCTTGTCTCTCATATATTGCAAGGCCCACTCGGTGATGTCATTCTGTTCGCCCGTTTCTGTGATCTTTGTGAAGCGGAAATCGCTCAAGGGCTGAGCCAAGCCACTCATGTTTTCCACAACCCCAAGAACCGGAACTCCAACTTTCTTGCAGAAACTGACCTCTTTCCTCACATCAATCAATGAAACCTGTTGCGGGGTTGTGACTATAATTGCACCGTCCAAGCCAGTTGCCTGAAGACATTGAACAATAGAGATGTGCTCATCAGAGGTGCCAGGTGGTGCATCAACCACTAAAACGTCGAGTTCTCCCCAGTACACATCCTTCAGGAATTGCTTGATCAGCCCATTCTTACGTGGCCCCCTCCAAATGACAGCTTCATCAGGATTGGGTAGCATGAAGCCAATGGACATAACACCAAGGTTGGACTCGACATACACAGGAGACCACCCGAGGTTGCTCTGGTGGATTTCTTGACCTTCAAGTCCAAGCATCTTTGGGATGCTCGGACCACAGATGTCTATATCGAGGAGACCAACCTGGAAATCTAAGGCAGCTAATGCAAACGAAAGCTGTGCTGAAAATGTACTTTTACCAACTCCACCCTTGCCTGATAAGACCAGGATCTTATGCTTGACAGTAGCCATTCTTTCAGCTATTGCAACCAAGTCTGGCAGATAAGAAAAATGCAGGGTATTTACACAAGTTTCTGAGGCCAATGTGTTGGTCAAGCCAACCATACGAGGGTAGATATGAATGCAAAACAAATTAATTTCAACACGGCAATTAGTGATGGAATTGTGAAATTTTTTTTTTTAACAATGATAGGATAGAAAAACACGGTGCAACTTGAATGTAACCAGTAATCGCATCGCGGAGGACACAAAGCTCAGAGACAGAGCATCCCTCATTTTAATCAGTCATATCACACAGCAGTCATCTTTTTGCATCACATCTTCTTTTAGATTCAATGTTCTTTTTGGCTTCACCATAGCAGTAACATAATGTCAAAAGGAAATAATTCCCAAGAAAAGATTCCTTATACAATCTCAATTTCCATTCAAACAGCATATGAGTCTTAGATTCTGTTTCATGGATCAATCCTGCCAAGTATATTGAACTTATATTTAGTTGCAGTCACATTAGAGCTCTATCATGGATTTGTCTGACAGTGACAGTATAAAACAATGCCCAATGGGCCAATGATACGAGCTTTCCCAACTGCAATCTCCATATATAGGCGAACATATATTTGCGATTTTCCCAAGGTCCCGGGATGAGGTCAAAAGAGAAGAACTTGACCGTGACCTTAACAAAGACATGGCTCCAAAGTCAACAGATACATGGTGACAGCAACAGAAATGTGTAATAGCAGTATCGTGGGAATCATCATACATTAATTGAATGCCAATTGAAAGTAAAAAAGACTTATTAATTTGTCCAACTAAAATGTTTCACATGGCTATTGAAACAGGTGCTTGGCCTATAGGTTCCCTGCTACTCATGAAAGACATTCTTGCATCCAAGATGCCTACGTTTTCGACCTAAGGAAAGATTGTTCTAATCAAGAGCAATCAATCTTCACACGAATACAAATTTCCCACTGCTTAACATATCTCAAAAAACACCTCCTCCCTATACTCCCTCCCTCATCTCAACCCGAACAAGTAGCTTCTATCCCTCTCCTCTTCTTTCCCATGAAGACAAGGGATCAATGAAATTTCAACAGCTCGACTATGCAGCTATAAAACCATAAAATTTGTTTCTCCAAGACAATCAGATCAAACTCCACAAGAGAAACAGCTAAGGAGGGGTTAACCGCTGCACATAGTCGCCGAATCACTACGGTCGACGCGGTACACAGCTTCGCACCGGGAATTGCAACAACCAATCTGTTTCTAAAAACGCACACCTCCCCCACTTCAACTACCCTCGCACACAACTCTTTTCACACCCCGCGAAAAACGAGAAAAAAAAAAAGAAGCAAAGTCAAGAAACGCAAAACCAAGAACGCGAAACAGACACAAAACCGAAGACCCCTCGAGCTGGAAACCTTGCCCAACACAACCGTCGAAGTGCACCGTCAAACGGAGCCGCAAGATAAAACACCCTCCGACACGATTAACCGAAGGGGAACACAGAGATAGAGAGAGAGAGAGAGAGAGAGAGAGAGAGAGAGAGAGAGAGGGAGGACCTGGGTCGGGACCCTTAGGAGCAGTGGCGCAAGCTTGTTGGTTCGGACAACCTTGGCAAGCATCGGCCTTTCCAGCCGCTTCCGACAGGGTGCCCGGGCAATCTGCACGGCACAAGCCTCGGAAATCAACCAACCCATCGATCGACCGATCGCTAACTTCTTCCCCAGAATTCGGGGAGAGAGAGAGAGAGAGAGAGAGAGAGAGGGTTACGTTCGTTCGCGTTCTCGGGGACCTCGCCGTTCTCCATCGCCGCGAAGAGGGCTCCGGCCGGGCGCTGTCGTCTCGGAAGAATCGAGAAAAGAGGGGCTTCGAGCGCGCAGGTCGACGGCGGCGGCGGCGGCGCGTCGCGCAGTGCTTCGGATTTATAGGTTTTCCCTCCCCCCCCCCCCCCACGACGTTCGGCTCGAGTCGGCGTGGCTCTCTCTCTTCCTACACGACGCCGTTTCCTCCAGGAGTCCGAATCAATAAAAGAAAATTTAAAAAAGAAAGAAAGAAAGAAAGAAAGAAAGAAAATCTTGACGTATGCGATGACGTCGCCTACTTGCTTTTCATATTTGTTTTCCCTTCTTCTCTCGTTTTTTTCTAGGGTTAATATCACGAAAAACTCCAAATTGATAAATTTTTGATAAATTTACCCAAAATTAATTTTTTAACCATTAAAAACCCAAAACAGATACACATGTGACGAATTTATCAAAAATCACAAACTAGTACATTTGTGACAAATTTGCCCTCTGTTAAATTGAATTGATATCACAAAAAAAAAAAAATCAATAAACATGTGATAAAACCCCAAACTGGTACAGCCGTCAACTACCACATGTCATCCAACTTAGAAATTTGAAGGTAAAATTTAACGGAAACTAACGAAGGGTAAAATTATCACAGGTGTACTGGTTTTGGGTTTTGGTGATCAAAAAATTGGTTTAGGGTAAATTTGTCACAATTGTACCAGTTTGAGATTTTTCGTAATATTAACCTTTTTTTTCTAAATAAAACTCCGTTTGTTTCGTTGACAATAGATGATTTGAAAAATAGTTTCCTAAAAACAATCTCTTGTATTTCTTATAAAAATAAATGAAGAAAAAAATTTCATTGTCAATGAAAATATATAAACATAAATTATTGTTGGTAATGAAAATATTTTTATTTTTTAATTATTTTAAGCGATATAAGTGATCATTTTTAGGAAAATATTTTTCAATCAAATGCACCCTAAAATTTACAATCCGTCCGACCAAGAAAGGTGGGTCGGCCCAATGCAATGAAAATGTTGGTTAGTAATATACGGGATGGAAAGTAAACAGCACGCGATACAAACGGATATATATCTTCGTGACAAAAGCTCAACATTATTAGAATAAAATCTAAAAATATTGTTATCTTGAGTTGACCTTAATTATACTAAGAAGGAGCAAAATTGCCTATAAGATGTTAACTATTTTGATCGTACTTACTTAATTAAAAACATCGATTTCATAGTTGCGTTTTGTTATTATTTCATGCTATCTAATGATAAATCAAAAGGATATTATATTTATGAATGCGAATATGGCATGATACTCGGTATATATAGGATATTTGACTTATTATATCATTAACTAATAGGTGAAAATGTAGATAATAAATAGAAAGTACAAGTGTAATATGCCATGTATATTATATGTGTAAGTTCGGTAGCGTTTGAAAGATTGAAGCATTATCGACAATAATGTACATCTGTGTAATTTATTAAAAAATACAAGTATTTTACTAATAGAAATATATTTAAGGGCATGTTTGGTAATATTTCTATTTTTTTGTTTTTCTGTTCTTTTGTTCCTTGAAACAAAAAAAATAACAGAAATTTATATATGTACATTAGTTAATTTTTCTACTCCCAAAAAATAGATCAGTGGCCAAAGAATATTTTTAGAACCGAAATAAGAAGTAAAAAGTTATACTTTTTTTGTTCCCGGAAACAAAATAAGAAATAAGGTCATTTTAGATAATCAAGTTCAACATAACATACGCCCTAAACCCTACACCCTAAACTATAACCCATAAATCTTAAATCCTATATCCTAACTCTTACACCCAACACCCTAGACCCTAAACCCCAAACCCTACCCCTGCACCCTAGACCTTAAACCTTACATCCTATACCCTAGACCTTAAACCCTACACCCTAAAGCTTAAAAAGTATATGAACTTGTTTATTGTAATGCCCAAAGATTTACTATCATCCTCTTCATATTATGAGTTATAAACTAGTGAAACTCTCTACTGTCATTTTTAGCCATCCATATTTGACTAACTATTACATTGGATTTTCTAAGGCTATCTTATAATATCTCGATCAGTTAAGTCCTTACAAAAATCTAGTTTTATCCAAACATGAATTATTAAGTTTTCATTGACATTTTTATAATTTAATGAAAAAAAATTGGGAATAGAAATTTTTAGGGTTGTACCAAATACATTTCTATTCTTTCTCAATTTCGGAAATAAAAATTTTGTATAATTACCAAACGCTTTTTTTTGCTTAAAAACTCATCTAGGGAATATAAATAAAAAAATTAATTTATGAACAGAAATTGTTCCTGATAACATAAATGTTTCCATACACACCCAAAGAAACTGAAACCAAGTTTATTCAGGTAGGTTCGAGCTTGCTTGGATTTTGGATTTTTGTGTTCTTTTTAGGCAAAAAAATCCTATTTCATGATGTTTAGCCAAGAAAAGATGTGAATCATGATTTTGACGTGCAATAATTATTTAGGTTGTATGCTTAAATGTAGACCTAGCAATCAGACGGATTAAGGCGGGTTGGGATCCTGACCCATGTCCGGGTTTAAGCCCGTTAAAGGGGTCGTTCTAAATAGGTAACATTTGATCAACTCGCACACAATCCTTTTTATCAAAGTTAACGCTTGTTTTACCCTATTTTTGTTTTTCCGGTGCAAATATTTCTAAGAAGTATATCTTTGACAAGTGAATAATTAGAAAATTTGTGTAATGGTCACGAATTTATGATAGCTTTTACATAACCACATAATTAATTTGCTCAATACATCATAATAACAAACTAAACAGAAATTGGAAAACTCTTAGAATGACTATGATTAAGTTCCGTTTGTTTCTCGGAAAACATTTTCATTATTTTTTAGTGTTTGGATTGTTTAGGAAAATGACTCAATGAAAAATATTTTCCTAATCAACAAAAGACCTATGCTTATATTTAGGAAAATGATTTCCTCTTTCAAAAATCAAGAACTTTTTTGCCAATATATGACTAGATACCGTCATTTGGACCAGAGACACTATGCTTGGACACAAAAACCCTAACAAGGGTCCACAGAAAACAGGCTTTAGACCTTGTCGCTTGTCCTTAAGACGCTAATCCTCGTGTCTTGGACCTGCCTAGGCCCTTGTCCAGCGAAGCCAATCCTAAGACCCCAATGTCTGTGCCCGGGTCCTCAGAAACTTGGCCCGAGTCCATGGAGATGGGGTCCATGCCTAGTCCCTAGCTCTCGAGCTCGGGTCCCTGGCTCTTGAGTGTGAGTCCATTAAGGTTGTGCTTGAGACCCCAATGCCCGTGCTTGGATTGCTGGTACGTAGGTCCATCAAGACTGAGCTTAGGACCCCAAAACTCGTGTTCGGCTCCCTGGCGCCAAATTCCCGGTCTAACAAGGTTAGGGGTGGGTCCATTGAGTCTGGGCTCAAGACCCCAATGTTCATGCTCGAATCCCTGATGCTCAAGCTTGGTTCCATCAAGGCAGGGCCCTGGACCCCAGAGCCTGAGTTTGGGTTCCTAGCGCTCGAGCCCTAGTCCACCAAGGCTGTACTTGGGTCCTCAATACTCGAGATCGGGTCCCTAGTACATTGGCCCAAGTCCATGGATGTTAGGCTAGGGACACTAATGCCAATACCCTGGTCCCTTCTCTTAGGCTTGGGTCCTCAGCTCTCAAGTATGAATCCATTGGGACCGAGCTTAGGACCCTAGTGCCCATGCACAAATCGTCGATGCCCAAGCTCAGGACCCCAGAGCTCGTGCCCAGTTCTTGACGTTGGGGCTTGGATCCATCATGGTTGGACTTAGGTTCATCGAGTTCGAGTTGAGGACCTTGGTGCTCATGCCCAAATATCTAACACTTGGCTCTAGTCCATCAATGTCGGGTCCGAGTCCACATCGGTGGGCGAATGCTCAGGTTTTTAGCACTCGGGCCTGAGTCCATGGAGGTCGGGCTTGGGTTGACAAGGTCAAGCTTGGGTCCATTGATCCCAAGCGTGGAACACTCTTGGGGTCCCAAATGTGGCCTCAATTAACCCACGCCTAGCCTTGATTGACTCGGGCCCGGGTGCTAGAGATTCAGGCATGGGCAATAAGATCTAGGCTGGTCTCTATGGACTAGGGCCCGACCTTGACAAACCTAGGTGTAAGCACTGCGGATTAGGGCATGGGCATCAGGCTCTTGGCCTAACCTTAGTAGACTCGAGCCTGGGCGCCGGGTCCTAGGATTGGCCTTGATGGACGCAAGCCTAGGCACTCGGATCCTGGGCCCGGGCTATGTGGACTTGGGTGTGAAATCCATGAATCGAGGTCCAAGCATGGGGAACTTAGGCATGGGCGTTCAGGTTCAAGATCTGGCCATTGTGGACCCAGGTGCTCATGTCTATATCCCTGCCTATCCGTGTCCAAGTCATGTTTCTTTGGCGCCCGACATAAAAAATAGTCATCCATGTTTCTCTAGCGAAAAATATTAAAAAAGTAGAACATTTCCCATAAATGTCATAAACCAAACGACTAAATAGACTATCGAATCAAAGAAAAAATGTTTAAAAATCATAATAAGGCTAACCACCTAAAGAGTATCATATAAGGAAAACACGGTACCAGATACTTTTTTTTACTGATTAAGACAAACAAAATTTTATGCTAATAAAGCTCAGACATTAGCACGATGGTATCCAATTTTAGCTTCCCACCAAAAAAGTGGCACTCCTTTGAAATTATATAAATTATATTTTTTTATCCAATACATTACATATATCTTAGCTAACAAAGTTGAATATTGTATAATTTCAACTATTGCCAATTTTCAACTGTGATTATGATGATTCAAGCAAAAACAAAAAAATGAAATTTCTTCATATTTCGGGTCAAGTCAGGTCAAATGTAGTTTGACCCAATCCAACTAGTAAATTATTTGAGTAATGTCAGCGTTACTAAGATTCGTGTACTTAATTTATTCAGTGATGCAATGCTCCGTAAGTTTTTATTTAAGTCAATGGCCTTTTAAGCCAACCAAATTTTGTCATGAGCAAATTTAGGAAACAAATCTTAGAATGTCTGTGTTGTTCAAATTGTTTCGATTCATCACATTTATAATACGGAATCATAGAATATATATGCTTCTTCCATGGCTAACAAGACGGGATATTGTGTGACTTTGACTATTTCAAATTTTTATATTTTCAATTATGATTCAAACAAAAAAAGATAAAGAAGCTTATCCTTATGTCGGATCAAACTGGGTTAAAACAATTTGACTTGATCCGACCCAACCCGGAAATTTACAAGTCATGGCACGTTAATTGGTTTTTTGTATGTTGGAAAAAGTCCACCCATACCCTATTCTCAGATCGGGTTCTTTTTTTTTTTAACATGAAGTATTCATTTACTAAGAAAAGATAGTAGGGCCCGATAAATGAGCTTTAATACATAAGAGTTTCCAAAGGGAATGGGGAGTGGGACAAAACCCAATTTGGAGGTAAAGAGTTTCTCCTGTGGGCTTTAGCAACCTAGTCCGCCACTAAGTTGGCCTCTTTTGGGTAATGAGTTTGGGTGGATTTTCGGGTTCAAGTTTGCTTTTGCTAGGTACACTTACGTCTAGTTCCCAAAATCTTCGAATTGCTTTCAAGCCAATGTGCTTCTAGAGATCCGTATGAAAACTAAGGGACCCCATCATGGGTGCAAAAACGACTAGCTATTATTTGAGTTGAGGACGCTATTTATCCTTTAACTCGTATCATCAAATGTGAAATTGGATCTTGAAACTTCTTGTTTTGCCATCAAATCCTCTAAGTTGTTTTGTTTTTTTTTTTCTTTCACGCAGTCGCAAAAAGATTGTTGAGAAAGGGTATTGGCTTTGAGTGCATGATTTACTTACAAACACATGAAGGAACTCTTGTGATCTTGTGGATTGCATACTTTCTGAGGATAACGACCTAAAATAAGGTCGCTATCTACACCAAGTAGTCAACGTTATTCCAATGGGTACATGATTCTGAGATAACAAGTAGAAGCAAAATCTTAGTTGTAGTACATGATTATGAGAAAACAAGATACACTCAGCCAAGTAGTAATCCACCAGAATCATCATTAGAAAGGCTTCAATGAATTGGCAATGTCAATGACAAATCGATACTTAACATCGGCTTTTAATATACGGTCCAAGGCATTGTTCACATAATCCATAGGAATGAGCTCAATATCCGCGATTATGTTGTGCTTCGCTGCAAAATTAATCATCTCTTGTGTCTCCTTCATCCCTCCAATGCCGCTTCCTCCCACCATCTTTCTACCTGTCATTGGTCTTAATCGTTACTGTTTTTGCATTAAAATTTGATCTTAAACACCAATTATGTAGGTAGTTTTTTCCAAGTACAATAAAACTCAAAAGACTTGCTTAGGCTTACCCATGAGGAGTGGGAATGCAAGTAGCTCAAGCGGCTTCTCTGGTGCACCAACCATGACAAGCTTTCCATTATTTTTCAAGAGACCGATCAACGGTAAAAGAGCATGCATAGCCGAAACTGTGTCAATAATACCATCCATTGTACCCATCGCAGGCTGCATTTTAAAAAAGATAATAACATAAATCTATATTCAATTAACGTTATCTCTAAACGTCATCAAAGAAAATAATCTGTTGTGACTATAACTGACTTCCATCTCTTCCGTGTTACGGCTGACCAAGAATGCATCGGCTCCCAAATGGTCCATGGCTTCCTTCTTTTTATTAGGTGAGGTACTTATGACGGTCACTTTGAGGCCCATGGCCTTAGCAAACTTTACAGCCATATGACCAAGCCCACCAAGCCCAACCACCCCTAAATGCATTCCGGCCTTATCAAGCCCGTAGTACTTCAATGGACTATAGACAGTGATCCCAGCACAAAGGAGGGGAGCACCACCATCAAGAGGTAAGTTGTCGGGGATTTTAATCACGAAGTGCTCATCTGATACCATGATGTCCGAATAGCCACCATAGGTGGTGGTTCCATCATAGTACTTTGCACCATAGGACAGGATCATTTTGGGACAATAATTCTCAAGATCATCTTTGCAATTTGTACAGGAGTGACACGATCCGACCATACATCCAACACCCACTTTGTCCCCGACTTTGAATTTTGTCACTTTGGTGCCCACTTCGGTAACCACACCTACAATCTCATGCCTACATATAACAGCCAATTAGTATAATTAGTGGCTAAAAATGTCGTTTATTTATCTAAGAGAATCGAAAAGGATGATGGTTTTGAAAAGTCATACCCAGGCACAACGGGATAAGAAGTTATTCCCCATTCGTTCTTGACATTGTGGAGATCGGAATGACATATACCACAATACAATACCTTAAAAGTTACATCCTTTTCTCCGGTGGCCCTGGAAAAAAGAAAATCAATGAATGTCGAGAAATAGATGTTCCCCACTGTTGTACTTTTAGATGCACCCAAAATAACAATCAACGAAAAGAAAAAAGCAAGTCACATTACCTTCTTGAGAACTTGAAGGGAGAGAGATGTCCTGAAGAGTCTCTGGCTGCCCATCCGAAAGCCCTCACTGGATGTTCATTCTCTGGTGACATTGCCATTTCAATGAGCTTGGACGAGCACGGCTTCAAACTAAACTGGAAGAGAATTCTGTAATCTGTGTGTTTTGAGATGTGAAGAGAAAGGTGATGAGAGAGGGCAGTGAGAAGCGTGGTTTATATATAGGCCTTGAGGAGATACAGGAAGAGGCGGTGATGACGTACTTGGTGAGCGAACTGAACCAGACATCGTGCGTACTTGGTGAGCGAACTGCACCATACATCTTGAGGAGATACAGGAATTGGCGGTGACGACGTACTTGGTGAGCGAACTGAACCAGACATCGTGCGTACTTAGTGAGCGAACACACCCGACATCGTGCGTCATCATCTCTTCCCATTTGCTTCACCAGTCAACCATTGCACCGAAAGTTCTTACTTTCTACTTTTGTCTGCTCTGCTTGCTAGCTGTAGCAGCCCCAGAAGAGACAATATAAATCCTGCACGTTTAAAATTCCACACATCAAAAGATTCCAACAAAAAGTAGGAAATTCCACAAAATCCAAAACGATGGATTTAGAAATATCGATATTTTTTTGGTATGAAAGTTGCCTAAAATGGAAATACGATAATTTTTTCCAATATTAAATACAAACATCGCGCATCTTATATTCTATAGAAACACTTGGCTGCCAACCCAGGCATGCGTACATGCCCCTCGTGACCGCGATCGGGGTCTTTGTGTCACCACAAATGTTTCCTCCCGCTTCTCGAATCATAAGCAAAAGTTTTTCGACATTGTTTACATGCTACACTACGGCATGCGTGATTTCTTTAATCTCGAGCGATTCCCATTTGCTAGTGCCTCTTCTTTACGATTGATTATGACATGGACGTGACTGCTGAAGAACTTTCTGGATTGCACGGACAAGGCGAAGTCCAACAGGGGAGCTTAGCAAAAATAGTCACATAGTGTGTGACCAAACGGTCATAACTTTTAAATCAAAGGAGTTACAGTACCCATAATATCAATTCCGAAAACCTATTTCGAGCGCAAGCTATGAAAGAGCAAAACTGCATTTTAAAAAGTTACCTATGTTGATCATAATTACTTAATAATAACATCTATGTAACAGTTGAATTTTTTTACTATTTCATATCTAATGATAAACCAAAAAGATATTAGATTTATCTATGTGAATGTGGCATGATATAAACATATTTTGGGTATATATAGAATATTTGACTTATTATATCATTAATTGATGAGTGAAAATATAAATTATAAGTAAAATGTTAAAGTATTTCAACGTGAGTATAGTATATCACGTGTTTTACTCATGTACGTTACGTTTTACACCAAAAGAAGGAATATTCTTCCGTAAGTTCAGCAACGTTGGGAAGACTAAAGTTTTGTTGAAAATAACATAAATACGTGTAATTTACCGAAAAATACTAATAGAAATAGATATTTAAGTGGCCCAAACAGAATTTATTTAGGTAGGTTCGAGCTTGCCTTGGATTTTGGATTTTCGTGTTCTTTTTAGGGGAAAAAAGATCCTATTTGGTTATTTATCAAGTTGTAAAGTCAGCAATTCGGATCCTAATGTTTAGCAAAAACAAAAAAAGTTAATGCTTTTTTTACCCTATTTTGTTCTTTGGAAAATAAGTCGTGTTTTTCAGGTGCAAATATTTCTAAGAAAAATATCTTTGAGAAGTGAATGAATAGAAAATTTGTGTGATAGTCGCAAACTTATGATAGTTCTTAAATAACCCAGAATTAATTTGCAGATTCATCACAATAACAGAGGGGAAGAACACTAAAGTGCCAAAACTTGTGTACGGCGCTCACTTTAGTGCCAAAAGTTTCTGTCGGATTATTTAAGTACCAAACTTTTTGAAAAACGATCACTTAAGTGCTAACTCTGGTTAGTTTGGCTGGAAATCCAATGTGGTATTTTTTTATTAATTTCTGAAGCCAATGTGGCCCGCCGGAAGTTTAGTCAGCATGTACACTTCAAAACGACGTAGTTTAGCATGTACACTTGATTTTTTAAATATTTTTTCTGATTTTTTTCTTTTTTCTTTTCTTTCTTCTTCTTCTACCTTTGGCGGTGATTGGACACGCCGCCGCCATGGCGGTGACACAGCCTCTCTCGAATGAGGCTAACGTTGCCCACCACAAGCGAGGCCCGGCTTGTCGGTCGGCCTCACCTCGCCTTGCACGGGCAAGGGGCCCGAGAGCTCCCTCACTAGATCCGGCTAGGTCAGCCCTCGCCGGGAGCCACGGCCCGGCCTCATTGCGCGTCACCCTCCCAGGCCGGGGCTATCATGGCCCTAGGTAAGGGCCGGCCTCTCCGGGGCTCGCCCATGCCCAGGCGAGGCAAGGTCGACCCTCGCTAGGGCTCGTCCAAGTGAGGGTCGGCTAGGCCTCAGCTGTGGCAGGAGAGGGTGGCCTCGTTCGGGCAAGGCCAGGTGGCCGGCCATGGCCGGTGGCTGGTGTGTCTAGTCACCGGCCAAAGGTAGAAGAAGAAAAAGAAAAGAAGGAAAAAAAAATCAGAAAAAAAATATTTAAAAAATTGAAATATACACATGGATTAATTATAAAAGCCACATATTAATTTGGCCGAATTTCTCGCCATTAGCACTTAAGTGTTCGTTTTTCCTCCGATTTGGCACTTAAGTGAGCGGAAAACTTTTGACATTAAAGTGAGTGTTGTACTCAAGTTTTGATACTTCTAGTGTTCTTCTCCCAATAACAGACTAATCAAAAATTGAAAAACTCTTATGATGACTATAATTAAATAGATTGTCAAATTGAAGAAGAGAATGGTGGTTAACTATCATAATAAGGCAATCCACGTAAAGAGCATCTTATAAGGAAAAGTTTTCTTACTAATAAAGAAAAACAAATATTTATGCTGATAAAGCTCCGACATTTGGCATGATGGGATCTAATATTAGCTTCCGACCAATAAATTGACGCTCCTTTGACATTATATAAATTATATATTTTTTCAGGATATTACATATATCTTAGCTAACAATATCGAACATTGTATGATTTTAACTACTCCCAATTTTGGACTGTGATTATGATGATTCACGCAATAACAAAAGATAAATTTCTTCGTTTATCGGGTCAACTCAGGTCAAACATAGTTGACCCGACTCAACCATTAAATTATTTGAGCAATGTCAGAGATACTAAGATTCGTCTACTAAATTAATTTATTAAGTGATGCTGTAATATCCTGAAAATTCGACACATTTTGGTGATATATGAAATGATGATTTCATCGATTGCTCTATTAGTAATTCTTGCTCTAGCCTGATCACCCAGGGAATACTAACCAAAGGAAAAAGGCTACTGAGGATTTGTTTCTAAAAGCCGCCCATTAATTCGAGATTTATTATAGTTGTGATTGATCGATTTCAATCATGAATTACGATCCGATTTTAGTATTGAATTTTTAAGGATTTATAGACCGAACCTTAGGACGTCGCCTCATAATATTACGAGTTTGCCTGTGAAAATTTCAAATTTGACATAATAGGACACGTGTCAATCAAAGAAGAAATTTGGGGACATTTTATTTTATTTTTAGACCTAATATTATTGACTTTTTCTCTCTCTCTTTTCTCTCTCTCTCTCTTCCCTTTTCCTCGCTGGCTTCCCCATGCGACCTGACCTCCCCACCAACTCCCACCAGCTAGACATGGCCACGGTTCAAGAAGCGCGGTTCGGTCGAAAACCGGCGGTTACGGTTCGTGTACGAATGAACCGGGCTGGCGGTTTCGGGCCAATTTCGGTTCCGGCGGTTCCTTATTTAAAAATTAATAAAATAATTATAAAATAAAAATTGCAGGCCTGGTCCTCCGTTGTTCGTCGCTCGGGCTTCGCGGCCTTGGCCATGGTGGCGGAGGCGGGGTTCAAGGTGGCGAGGAGATGAAGTGGGAGGGGGGCGGCGACGAGGGGGAGAAGGAGGGGCAGGAGGGGGACGGGCACGAGGGGACGGGGACAGGGAGGAGGAGCGGGGTCCTCCTCCTCCGTGGTCAGGGAGCGAGGGGGAGGAGAAGGGGGCGTCGGCGTTAGATCGCGGCCATGGTGTCACATCCCGATTTTTGGGCCTGGGAAGCCGCAGGTAAATTGTAATATCCTCAATTTCAGCCCCTGGGAAATGGCTATGATTTAAGTTTGGCGGTTTTCCAATCAGAACTAAACTGTTTTATCTTGTTTTGGAAAACCTAGTTTTCGGATCATTTGTACCCTTTCATTTTGTTATTTTTGGGGAGACATTTGTGATCCGAATTTCCAGATGCTTTCTTCTGAAAAGTTGTTCCAAACATTTTGAAGTTTTACATGATTTAATTTCAGAATTTTTGGAGTTGAGATGAGTGGTACAATGGCCTGAATTTCAGACTGTGTGAAACTGCTCGGAATGGGAATTTCGGTGATGTTTACACCGTCTTGATTTTCTACAGGCTTTTCTGGGCCGATTTTGGAAAAGTTTCCTTCATGAAAGTTGTTGAGGACTTCCTTTTCTATAACGTGTGTAAATTTGGGAATTTTCTGAGATGATTTGGATGCTGGACAGAGCTTATTTTGAGAAATAAAAATGCTGTTCCAGTAAGCTATTTTTAGTCTGTCTTTGAGTGACCGAAAATGGTATTTAAAGAGAGAATCAGATTTCGTGTTCTTCATGAAAAATGTTTATTAAGGTCTTGTTTATGACATATTCGAATTTGAGAATTTTCGAAGTTCATTTACTATGATTTTAAGTCCGATTTCGTGAACAGTGCAAAACTGTTCGGTTTCTCCAGATTTCAAAGATTTAGCATTTTCTATATGAGAAAGTTGGAATTTGGACTTGGTGTCTTCTGGTGATTTAAACTACGCGTTCTGAGCTTTCAAATGAGATATTTTATGCATTTTTCGGAGGTCGGACCAGGGGAAAACGAAATTTGGAATAAATAGCCAAGAGTGAAGCTTGTTCAAGAAGTTTAATTAATGGCTTGCATTAATTGCTTGGCTTCATTTTTCCACAAGCATTTATTGGCCATTATGATGCTTGACTTTGATGGCCATTCATGATGGCAAGTGAGGTAAGCGATGACCTCACGCGCCCGACGACATAAGCGCTACCTCATCCTTTTCTTTGGCCCCAAGTTTTGGTCTTTATAAATTAAGAGAAGGCCATTCGGCCAAGGAGAGAGAGAGGGAGAGAGAGAAAGAGAAGCCGTGAGAGAGGGAGAGAGAGAAAGAGAAGCCGTGAGGGAGGGAGAGAGAGAGAGAGAAGACCAAAGTTGGCTTCTTCATCATTTTAGTCCATTAATAGCCATTAATGGCATTAAATACAAGTCATCATGACTTTTGACTATTGAGCGCATTCACACTTGGCTTCTTTTCCAAGCTTATTTATCTACAAGAAGCTAGAAGCCTCACGTGAAGTTCCCCCCTACCCTCTCCTCCTCTTTCACGCCATCCTCTCCCTCACGCCAATTCCATGCCCCGAGAGCTCCGGCCAACCCTCTTTCTTATTTCTTACTTTGTAGCCACGATCGAGAAAGAGAGAAAAAGAAAGAAAGAAAAAGCTTATCGGCGAGCCCGTCTCTCTCTTGTGGTTCGATCAAGTGAGAAAGTCACGTCCGAGGCCCGAGTGTTCGTGTTCAAGCCCGAAATTTCCAGAGCTCACCCGTCTCGACCCCGTTCTCTGGTTTTGTTTAACGTTGAGTAAGTAAACTTCCTAATATCGGGAAAGGAAGTTGTGATACATTGTGACACGGTTTGCTTGGACCGTTTCTCGGTCGTTTGGTTGATCGTGGTTGGTTCATTTCTTGATTTGATCATGTTTCGTGTTTGATGTTGTTTTGAGATGGAATCGAGACTTGAATGGCAAGGTATACATGTTATAGCCATGCTTGATGTTCTCGTGTATGAACTTTGCTATTGATCGCCATTGATGCGGGTATGGTAAGAGCCGACTTGTGCTATGGCGATCCCCTCGTCCTCGCTTGGGTATTAGTAGGTTTACTTTCTTTGGGTCTCCCCGACTCACCCCCATTTTCCCACCCTCGGGTTCATAGGATGGTCGAGCGGACGGCGGCGTCAAGAGGAGTTCGAGCCATGTTGAAGTTCGGGGAAAGCGAGGAGGCGAGGAGAAGTAGTGGGCTTAGGACACCCAAGCCATAACGTTGTTGTATAAATGGCTAAAATTGGATAATTTGGCCTGTAAAATATATTTGCGTGTCCTATAAACATAAGGTTTACTCATGATGCTGCTTTGTCTTAATCCCGCTTGTGCTTTTTGTTGTGATCGTCCAGTATGCTTCAGCGTGTGTGTAATAAATGAATGAATGAGCGGACGTCACGTTAATGGCCCCCGAGGTGCGGGCGTCACACATGGGGGCGGTGGCGGCACTGCGAGGGTCGATCTGGGGAGACCCGGGGGGGCGGGCGGAGGAGAAAGGGGGGAGGAGGAGGGGTGTAGGGGTAGTGAGGGGAAAGGTGGGCGTCGGCGTAATAGCGAGGCGAGGTTAGATTGGGAAGACAGGGGGCTGGGGGGTGGGCGGAGGAGAAGAAGGAGGAGGAAAAGGAGAAAGGAGAAGGAGAAGATGCGGAGAAAGAGAGAAAGAGAGAGAGAAAGACGGAGGGGAGAGGGGTAGGGGAAGGGGAGGGGGCCCTTTATTGTTTTGCTTTTTGGCCGTAGCTCGCAATCTGATTTGCAGTAGCTCTCTGTAGTGCGACTTCTTCATCTTCTTTTTTTTTTTTTTTTTTTAAGAACCGGCTTGTGTTCAAATTTTTCTAGAACTGGAACCAGGCCCGTATTCCGGGCGGTTTTCCCCCTGCAAGTTGGTCAGCGGGCGGGTCCCGGTTTGACCCCAAAACCGCCCGTGGCCACCACTACCATTTCCCCCTTTCTTTTTTCCTCCTTTCTTCTTTTCTTCTCTTCTTCTTCTTTTCTTTTCTTCTCTTCTTTTTCTTCTTTGATGGACTGCTTCTTCTCGGCTCCTTCTTTTTGCTCCTCACCGTCCGGACTGCTTTGGTGCGGACCAACCACCACCGTGCACCGCCCTCCCTCGCCGAAACCACCTTGGTCGGAATCCATGCTTGGTGTGCTCGTGTGGACCATCATTGACCACCGTAGCCATCTTGTCAGAGATGTTTTGACGATCCGGATGGCGACCGCTAAGTTTGAAGATCGCAGACCACCGATTTTATCGATCATCCACATGTCGAGATTTGTCGCCCGGTTTGCCATTTGTTTATTTTAACACCGAAACCACCGCCAGAACTCCGTTGTCGCCATCTCTCGTGTCATCATTTTGTAGTTAGGCGGGTAAATTAACCCCTAATCCCTCATTTAGGGTGTTAAACTTATTTAGGGTAGTTTAGTTTAAGTTTATGGCTAGTTAAGTGGGATTATGCGATAGGTTATCGAAAAGTTCGATAAGCTATGATTATTTGTGTGATAGGCTATTGTTGGGTTTGCGATAAGCTATCGCGTATTTGTTGATAAGTTATCAATTATTTTATTATTATTGATTATTTTATTAAATATATTAATTTTCGAAATTAAATATTAATATTTTATTATTTAAAAAATATTAAAATTAATTTATTTTCGAAAATTAAATATGAATATTTAAATGATTTTTAATAGCAAATTGTGATTTTTTTATGCTTGAATTATGATGCTTATGCTAAGAATTATCATGTTAATTAATTAGTATAGTTAAATGATTATAATAACTATTTTCAAGAAAGGATTTCGAGTTTTCGAAAATGAATATTTGTCATCGCTATGTTTACAAAATGAATTTGATGTCTTGAGAAAGAAAGCATGTTTGAAATGAGATTTACAAATTGATTGACTATTTGCATGTGTGATCACTTGATTTGTTATGCGGCATTGTGTGAGCACTATTTATGAACGCATGGACTAATTGAAAAAATAATAATTGGTCGGAATACTTGTGTGCTCGTGTGGTTACACGTCAGAGCCATCTTGCTGTAAATCGCTTGACGATCCCCGATTTATTGAAGTTTGCTGTAGATCGCATTCGATTTTATCGGATGCTTGGAGATTATCTAGATAGCCGATACTCCGGATGTCGAATTGCGGCCCGATGGCGGATTCGATGCTCCTTACGGGATACCATTTTATTGTAAATCGTTTGATGTTGCCGTATTGGAATGCCGTCTTATTATATATCGTTTGACGTAGCCGTGCTCGACGGGGCGGGACGAATCCCGGTTATGCCAGAAAATTACCATATTGCTGCAAATTGCTTGATGTGTAATGGCCTCGAGGGGGCGTAATAATTGAAATACTTGTGATGTATAGTACCGATTATGTGATAGAAACGCTAGGTATAGTATGGGACGTGCCCAAGTGGATTACGTCTTATAATCAAGACACACACGCCTTTGTGATGCATTGATGCATGGGAAATCTATTTAAATGCTTGAATATGTGACATGTTCATTTCATCAACGAGTGTACCAAGGCGAGGTAAGGATGCCTGTGGTTGTTTAATAATGTTGCTATTGATGCTGTATTGCTTGGTTAGGGACCCCTGAGGCGAGTTGGCCTCGTAAGCGGAGCTTAGGCCGTTAGCTTATTGAGATTTTATCTCATTTGTTGTTGTTAAACCTTTTTTTAGGACTTTAACATGTCGTTGCTCCTTTTGCGGTTTGGAGTACCATAGTTTTTTTGTTGGTCCTTAAGGCTTAGGCTTGGAAGGTGACCTTTTGGATGGAGTAGATTAACCCTAGCCTTTATCTTTTACTGGCTTTTTGTGGAAACGCTTGAAGTGGGCTTGTAAGTATGTTCCCAAGGTTAATCGTTATAAAAAAAAAAAGAAAAAAAATGGCTTTTGCTATGACTGGTTTTCTTCTGCTATCCCTGATTTGATTATTGTTTGGAGTTTGTTGTGTTGGTTATCGTTTCCGCTTGCGTAATTCAAAGATAAAATGAAAAAGGTCGACGACGAGTCCTAGGACGTCGCATCTCAACGACCGAAGAGGGGTGTTGCGCTTGCACGGGGTTCGGGGCGTGACAGATGCAATTGTTTGTAAGTATATGTTTAAGTCAGTGGCCTATAAGCACACAACCAAATTTTGTCACGAACAAATTTTAGTATGTCTATGATGTTCAAATTGTTTCCATTCATCGCATTTATAATATAGAATCATAGAAATTTTATACTTCTTCCATGACTAACATGATGAGAGATATTGTGTAACTTTGAATGTTTCAAAATTTCAATTGTGAATCAAATAGAAAAAGAAAAAGAAGCTTATTCTCATGTTGGATTAAATAGGATTAAAATAGGTTGACTCAACCCAACCCAACTCAGAAATTTATAGGTCATGGCACGTCGACTCAGTTATTTTGTGTGTTGTAAAAAGACAATCCATACCCTATTTTCAAAGCGGGTTTGTGTGGATTATTGGATTCAAGTTCGCTTTGGCCAGGTCTACTTATATCTAGTTCCCAAAAGCTTTGAATTTTTTTCAGGCCAATGTGCTTCTAGATTCCCGTATGAAAAATAGGGGACCCCATCAAGGGTGCAAAAATGATTGGCCATTATTTGAGTTAAGTACACTATTTAATAGATTTATACATTAACTCTTATCATCAAATGTGAAATTGGATCTTGAAACTTCCTGTTTTGCGATCAAATCCTACAAAGTCGCAAAAAGATTGTTGGGAAAGGGTATTGGCTTTGAGTGCATGATTTACTGGCAATACATAAAAAGGCTGTCGTGAGTATGTGGATTGCATATTTTTTGAGGATAACAACCTAAAACAAGGTTCCTATCCATTCAAAGTAGCCAACCTTATTCCAAAGGGGACAATGAAGTCATGTCACGATGCTAAGTAGAAGTGAAATCTTATTTGTAAAACATGATTATGAGAAAACAAAATAGGGAAAGCTAATCTTCATCTATGCTCAGCCAAGCAGTAATCCATCGGAGTCATCGTCAAAAAGGCTTCAATGAATTGGAGACGTCAATTACAAATCAATACTTAACATCTGCTTTTAATAGATGCTCCATGGCAGTGTTCACATAATCCATAGGAATAATCTCAATATCCGCCACTATGTAGTGCTTTTGTTGCAAAATTAATCATCTCTTGCATTTCTTTTATCCCTCCAATGCTCCTTCCTCCCACCATCTTTCTACCTGTTATTGAGCTTATTTGTTATTGGTTTTTGCATTCGTGAAACTCATAATCAATCATCTGCTAGAACTAAAAGGCATTTCATCTATGAGATGAATTATGAAGGTAGTTACCCTTATCTCTATACATCATAAAAAAAATCTTTGGTGACTATAACTTCCACATATTATGTACTATGGCTAACCAAGAATGCATCAGCTCCCAAATGGTTCACGGCTTCCTTCTTTTTATTAGGTGAAGTACTCATGAGGGTCACTTTGAGGCCCATATCCTTAGCAAACTTTATAGCAATATGCCCAAGCCCAACCACCCCCAAATGCATTCTAGCCTTATCAAGCTCATAGTACTTCAATGGACTGTAGATAGTGATCCCAGCACAAATGAGAGGAACACCACCATCAAGAGGCAAGTTGTCGAAGATTTTAATCATGAAGTGCTCATTTGATACCATGATGCCCGAGTAGCCACCATAGATGATGGTTCCATCGTAGTAATTTGCACCATAGGACAAGATCATCTTGGGGCAGTAATTCTCAAGATCGTCTTTTCAATTTGCACATGAGTGACATGAACCAACCATACACCCAACACCCACTTTTGAATGAAAAGTGGATCCAACTGAATATATTAACGGTTTGGACTTAGGCTCTTCCTTGGCAATCTCCTGAAATGAACGCATTGGGCTTTTGTTACGCGCTCTTAACAAATGGTATTAGAGCATATGGTTGATTGGTGCTCCACCATAATCTGTTTCGGTGTTTAGTGAATATCTCAAGAAAGAAATCTAATGACCAACGCGATTCCCTGGTGGTGGATGTTGTGGCGTAGCAAAGCGGGTCTAATGGCAGACTTCATGGTTTGGTCTAGAAAAAAGAGATTAGGGATGAAGTTGAGTGTTGATGGAGATTTGAGTTTGAGATATCCCGATACCAATTGTTAGGATCGTTAATCTTTCAAGAGAAAAAATAAAGAAGAAGACAAGCTAATTTTTACATGAACCCCTTTCATAATCAGATTGGAAAAAATTATGGTGCAGCACTAGGCAATCTCTTCAGTATTGGTATCAATTTCTTGGAATTCATAAATGATCAAATCTAAGGACTCCATGTCCATGGTGTCATAAGCTCCGCTTCCAAATTTCATGCCAATATCGGCCGACGGTTATGCCAAATGGGAGGAATGGAGGGCATGGTTTCATTCTCCAGCTTCGGAGCTTGGATGGCCATATTCCCTTCTTGGCATAACTGTAAGGTGATATTGGCATGAAATTGGAAGCGGAGCTTATGACACCATGGACATGGAGTCCTTAGATTTGATCATGTGCGAATTCCAAGAAATCAAATGTTGAAGCTTGTAACTCTTATACCGATACTAAAGAGATTGTCCAGTGTAGTATCATGGTTTTTCCTTTTTTGGTTTTGAAAGGGTTCCACGTAAACATTCACTTGTCGTCTTCTTTATTATTTCTCTTCAAAGATTCGTGTTTCTAGCGCTTTGTCCCCTATTTTGACTTTTGTCATTTTGGTGCCCACTTCCGTGAATACACCTACAATTTCATGCCTACACACAATGGCCAGTTAGGATCATTATTGGCTAAAAAATGTCGTTTATTATCTAAGAGAATCGAAAAGGATGATGTTTTTAAAAAACTCATACCCCAGCACTACGGGATAAGAAGTTGCTCGCCATTCGTTTTTTACATTGTGGGAGATCGGAATGATATATACCACAATATAATACTGTAAAAGTAACATTTATTTTCTCGGTGGCCCTGTAGATGTTCCCCTCTATTGTATTTTGGGTTAATATCACAAAAATCCTAAATTGGTGTACATGTGACAATTTTATCCCGAACTATTTTTTAACCACAAAAACCCCAAATTGGTACACTTGTAACAAATTTACCCCGAACTATTTTTTTTTTTTTGACCATCAAAATCCCAAACCGATACATTTGTGATAATTTTACCCCGAACTATTTATTTGACCACCAAAAACCCCCCACATCGATACACCTATGATAATTTTACCCCAAAACTAATTTTTTGACCACTAAAAACCCCAAACTGGTACATTTGTGATAAGTTTACCTTTTGTTAGTGTCCGTAAATTATATTAATATCACAAAAATCATAAATTGGTAAACTTGTGACAAGCAGAGTTGTAAAATCCAAAACCAATACACATGTCAATTACCACGTGTCATTAAACTTAACAATTTGACAATAAAATTTAACGGAAACTAACGAAGGATAAATTTGTCACGGATCTATCGGTTTGGGATTTTTGGTGACCAAAAATTAGTTTGGGGTAAAATTGTTTTGTATACCAAAGATGTGGGGTTTTTTATGGTTAAAAAAATAGTTCGGGGTAAAATTGTCACAGATGTACTAGTTTAGGGTTTTTATGGTAAAAAAATAGTTTATGGTAAATTTATCACATGTGTACCAGTTTGGGGTTTTCATGGTATTAACCCTTGTATTTTTTTAGATGCACCCAAAATAAGAATCAACGAAAAGAAAAAGATCAAGGCATGTTACCTTCTTGAGAACTTGGAAGGGAGAGAGATGTCCTGCAGAGTCTCTGGCTGCCCATCCAAAACCCTTCACTGGATGTTCATTCTCTGGTGACGTTGCCATCTCACGGAGCTTGGACGAGCTCTGCTTCAAATCTAAACTGGAAGAGAATGGCGTAATCTGTGTGTTTTGAGATACGAAGAGAAAGGTGATGAGAAAAGGGAGTGAGAAGCAACATCGTGCGTTCTTAGCAAGCGAACTGAAGCAGACATCGTGCGTACTTAGTAAGCGAACTGAACCCGACATCCTGCGCCGTCATCTCTTCCCATTTGTTTGACCAGTCAACCATTGCACGAAAGATCTTACTTTCTACTTGTGTCGGCACTGCTTGGTAGCGGCGGCCCAAGAAGAGACGATATAAATCCTGTAAGTGGAGGTGTCGTTTTTTCCAGTTATTTAAACCATTGCTTTATCATTAATCGATCAGTGAGAACGTAGATATTAAGTAAAAAGTAAAAGTATTTCTACGCAAGTATAATACGTCATGTGTTTTATACATGTACATAACGTTTTACTCCAAAAGAAGGAATATTCTTCCGTAAGTTCAACGATGTTCAGAAGATCGAAGCTTTATTGAAAATAATGTCCATCTATGTAATTTCTTTGATCAACCCATACACAATCCTATTGGAACCAAGTTAACGCTCTTTTTACCCTAGTTTTGTTCTTCGGAAAATAAGTCACGTTTTACAGGTGCAAATATTTTTAAGAAAAATATCTTTGACAAGTGGTTAAATAGAAAATTTGGGTAACGGTCATGAACTTACGATAGTTTTTAAATAACCACTGAATTAATTTGCTCGATACATCATAATAACAGATTAAACAGAAATTGGAAAACTCTTAGAATGACTATGATTAAATAGATTATCAAATCGAAGAAAAGAGTGTTTAAAAATCATAATAAGGCAGACCACGTATAGAGTATCTTACAAAGAAAACACTATACCAGTTACTTTTTTTTGCTAATAAAGAAAAACAAAATTTATGCCAATAAAGCTCCGACATTTAGCATGGTTGTGTCCGATTTTAGCTTTCGACCAAAAAAGTGACAACTCCTTTGACATTATATAAATTATATCTTTTTTCAGGATATTACATGTATCTTAGCTAAAAATATCCAACATTGTAAAATTTCAACTTTTCCCAATTTTCAGTTGTTGTTATGATGATTCAAGCAAAAACAAAAAATAAATTTCTTCATTTTTCAGGTCAACTTAGGTCAAATATAGGTGACCTGACCCAACTAGTAAATTATTTGAGCAAATTAGAGATACTAAAATTCATCTACTAAATTAATTTATTAAGTGATGCAATGCTATGTAGTTTCTGTTTAAATCATTGGCCTTTTAAGCACTCAACCAAATTTTGTCATGAACAAATTTAGGAGACGAATCTTAGTAAGTTTGTGATTTTCAAAATGTTTCCATTCATCGCATTTATAATGCGGAATCATAGAAAATGTATGTTTCTTCCATGACTAACAAGACGGGATCTTGTGTAACTTTGAATGTTTCCAAAATCTTTTAATTGTTTTCAAGCCAATACTCTTCTAGATTCCATCAATGGGTGCAAAAATGTCTGGCTATTATTTGAGTTAAGTGCACTATTTATCCTTTAACTCGTATCATCAAATGTGAAATTGGATCTTCAAACTTCTTATTTTGTTAACAAACCCTCAAAGTTGTTTACTTTTTCTCATTCTCACAGTCACAAAAATATTGTTGAGAAGGGTATGGCTTTGAGTGCACGATTTACTTACGACACATAAAGGAACTCTTGTGATTACGTGGATTGCATACCTCCTGAGGATAACGACCTAAAACAAGGTTGCCATCTATACAAAGTAATCAACGTTATTCCAAAAGGGGACAATGAAGTGATGTCACGATACTAAGTAGAAGCAAAATCCTAGTTGTAAAACATGATTATGAGATAAACAAGATAGGGAAAGCTAATCTTCATCTACGCTCAGCCAAGTAATAATCCATCGGAACCATCATCATAAAGGCTTCAATGAATTGAAGATGTCAATGACAAATCGATACTTGACATCTGCTTTTAATGAACATTCCATGGCAGTGTTAACATAATCTGTAGAAATAAGTTCAATATCTGCGACTATGTTGTGATTCGCTGCAAAATCAATCATCTCTTGGGTCTCCTTCATCCCTCCAATGCCAGTTATTGTATTTGCATTCGTGATACTCATAAAGCATTAAAATTTGATCTTAAACACCAATTATGAAGGTAGTTTTTTTTTTCCAAGAAGTACTATAAAACTTATAAGACTTGCTTAGCCTGACCAATGAGGAGTGGGAAAGCAGGTAGCTCAAGTGGCTTCGCTGGTGCACCAACCATGACAAGCTTTGCATTAGTTTTCAAGAGACCAATCAAAGGCAAAAGGGCATGCACAGTTGAGACTATATCAATGATGCCATCCATAAAAGTCCTAAACCTTTTGCATTAGTGTCAATTTAGTCCTAACCTTTTTTTTGTGCCAATTCAGTCATAGACCTTTTGGATTGATGCCAATTTAGTCCTAAACCTTTTTTTGGTGCCAATTAAGTCTTAAACATTTTAAATTATTTGCCATTTTTTTGAAGTCTTTTTTTTTTTTTTTTTTTCCACTTTTTTTTTTTGTGACAATTTAGTCACCGGCCAGCAGGTCGGCGAGCTCGACCTCGCCCGGATCCCAATTTTGATCGGAATTTGCGGGCGTGGATGATCCCGAGGTCGGGCCTCGCCCAACCATGGTGGCTCGGTCACCGCGCCACCGTGGACAACTTCAATAATATTTTAATATTTTTTTGACCTGCAGCGGGGGGCTTTTTTTCTTTTTTCAGGCCCGACCTTTTTTTTTGTCTCTCTCCTTCCTTCCCGTGGCCGGTCGGGTCGGTGGCCAAAGGAAGGAGGGAGAGACAAAAAAAAAGTGGAAAAAAAAGAAAATAAGGAAAATAAAAATAAAAATTCAAAAAATATTAAAATATTATTAAAGTTGTCCACGCTGTCCGCCCAACCATGGTGAGGGTGTCCACGTCAGCAAATTCCGGTTAAAATTGGCTAGAAGGACTAAATTGGCACAAAAATAAAAGGTTTAGGATTGAATTGGCATCAATTTAAAAGGTTTAGAACTGAATTGGCACAAAAAAAGGTTTAGGGCTAAATTCGTACAAATACAAAAGGTTTAGGATTAAATCGGTACACAAAAAAGTCTTAGGACTAAATTGGCACTAATACAAATGGTTTAGAATTTTTTTGGCACTTTTCCCCAATCCATCGTACCCATCGCAAGCTACAATTAAAAAAAAGATAATAACATAAATCTGTTGGAAATATGGGATAAATTAATAGGTGAATGAATGAGAAATTGATACTCAAAGAACACCCTTGAGTTGAAAGTGGGAAGTGAAAAGCACTAGTCCCACATTGGAAAAGAAGAAGGCTATTGAGTCTTTATATACGATTACACTTATTTGAAGTGGTAACTATCAAAGCACGAACTCTCCGCTCGGCCGCAGTGTGCGGGGTGCAAATCCGACGTCCGATGAGCTGAACTTGGGGAGGCGGAAGTCATGGGGGGTAAAAAATGGGCGCGGCGAGCCTAATTTTGAAATTTACGATTTAATTTTTCGAAAAATGGGCCTCGCGACGAGCCTAATTTTGCTATTTCCGATTTAATTTTTTTGAAGGAGAGACAAAAAAAATTTTGTGGAAAAAATAAATATTCAAAAAATATTCATTCTTTATTAAAGTTGTCCACGCTTTCCGGCACTTCTTTCCATGACCGGCGGTTGCTTTCCTTGGCGGTGCATTTCCATTGTTTTCGATAGTGTTCGTTCCAAGTTTGATTAAAATTGGCGCGAGAAGGACTAAATTGGCACAAAACAAAAGGTTTAAAACTAAATTGGCACTAATACAAATGGTTTAGAGCGTTTTTTTTGGCACTTTTCCAATTCAATCCATATTACAACTCCTTTGCAATTATTACAATTTAAAAAAGATAATAACATAAATCTACATTCGGTTGACCTTATCCCTATACATCATCAAATAAAAAAACCCCGTTGTGACTATGACTTACTCCCATCTCTTCCATGTTACGGCTAACCAAGAATGCATCGGCTCCCAAATGGTCCACGGCTTCCTTCTTTTTATTAGGTGAGGTACTTATGACAGGTCACTTTGAGGCCTATGGCCTTAGCAAACTTTACAGCCATATGACCAAGCCCACCAAGCCCAACCACCCCTAAATGCATTCCGTCCTTATCAAGCCCGTAGTACTTCAATGGACTATAGACAGTGATCCCAGCACAAAGGAGAGGAGCACCACCATCAAGAGGTAAGTTGTCGGGGATTTTAATCACGAAGTGCTCATCTGATACCATGATGTCCGAGTAGCCACCGTAGGTGGTGGTTCCATCATAGTACTTTGCACAATAGGACAAGATCATTTTGGGACAGTAATTCTCAAGATCATCTTAGCAATTTGCACAGGAGTGATACGATCCGACCATACATCCAACATCAACTTTGTCCCCGACTTTGAATTTTGTTGCTTTGGTGCCTACTTCAGTAACCACACCTACAATCTCATGCCTACATATAATGGCCAATTAGTATAATTATTGGCTAAAATTGTCGTTTATTTATCTAAAAGAATCAAAAAGGATGATGGTTTTGAAAACTCATATCCAGGCACAACGGGATAAGATGTAATTCCTCATTCGTTCTTGACATTGTGGAGATCGGAATGGCATATACCACAATACAATACCTTAAAAGTTACATCTTTTTCTCCGGTGGCCCTGAAAAAAAGAGAATCAATGAATTTCAAGAAAAAGATGTTACCCTCAGTTGTATTTTTAGATGCACCCAAAGTAAGAACCAAAGAAATGAAAAGCCCCGGCATGTTACCTTCTCGAGAACTTGAAGGGTGAGAGATGTCCTGAAGAGTCTCTGGCTGCCCATCCGAAAGCCTTCACTGGATGTTCATTCTCTGGTGACATTGCCGTTTCACTGAGCTTGGACTAGCACGGCTTCAAACTAAACTGGACGAGAATTGCGTAATCTGTGCGTGTTTTATGAGATGTGAAGAGAAAGGTGATGAGCGAGGGGAGTGAGATGCGTGGTATATATAGGGCTTGAGGAGATACAAGAAGAGGTGGTGATGACCCGACATGGAAATAAAATTTGAGAAATGATTAAGATAACCAAAATAAAAAGAAGCGTCTTCACCGAGACAAATGTGCCCTCAATAGGAATGTGCATTCTGTCCGATTCTGGGCTTGTTGACCATGACCCGAAATGGAAATGAAATGAAAGTAGATGATCCGGAAACCCAAGATAAAGAGAAGCATCTCGACCATGACACATGTGCCTTCAAAACTAGGGGCATGCATCCAGTCCAGTTCAACCGAAAACAGGATCGAACTGGCCCGTCTCCCTCTCTCGTCAGCTGCGCTTTCTTAGATCTAGCCCATCTCTCTCTCTCTCCAGTCTCTCTGGAGGCGCCACTCGATCTTTTTCTCTCTTGAATCTCGCCACGGCGCCTCGTCTCATCTATCTCGGTCTTGCGGGTCACGGCCTCTGTCAATTTCTTCCACAGTTGTGTATTTAAAACATTGCTATACCGATTATTTAATGGATTATTTGTTGAAAGTTTCTTCCTAGACATATAAATGTGGAATTCTATTTATAGCTCGAATGCAAAAGTGCGAGGTCCAATTACTTGAAGATCCATTAAGGATACGAATGATAACCATTCTGTTTCCTTATTTTTCTTTTTCTTTTTTTTTTTTTTTTTCTCATGAACAGGTTTGGAAAAAAAATCCGTTTGGTAAAATAATTTTTTTTTTTTTTATGGGATAAATTTTGGCTCAGAAATCAGTTTGGAACGAAATAAGAAATTAAAATTTTTGACTTTTCTATTTATGAAACAAAAACAGAAATAACAATTCTCTTTTATTGCTCATCCTTGCCGCACATTGCCGCCCACCGCCGCCTATTAACCTCTAACTGCCGGCGGTTCATCACCACCTGTCGTTGCTGCCACTTGCCGGCCAGCCATCCACTGTCGCCTACCACATGCTAATTGCCCTCCCCAGCTCACCAGCCATCCGCCGTCGCCCATCACCACCGTCACTCGCCGACTATCCACCATTGCCCACCGCTGCCTTTCACCGACCATCTATCGCCACCCCCGACCGCCGCTCACCAGCCATCCGTTGTCACCCGTTGCCACTGCCACTCGCCAGCCAACGGAATAGAAATTTTGCGTCGTTATCAAACAAATTTTTATTCTGAAAAATAGAAATTTTGTGTTGTTATCAAACGCTACTTTTTATTCAGAAACTCGTCTGAAAAAAAAAAGGAAATATATTTTTTAATTTCTAGCCAAAAAAAGGGTCGGGAAAGAGAAATGTTGTTATTCACGTTCTAAACATCCGGGCTAGGCACGGTACGTCACTCTAGCGGGCCTTGCCGGGCAACGTGCCACATTTGGGCACGTTATACGAGGGAAAATTTTTTTTTATAACTTATTTTGAAATTAAAGTTCCAAAAGTTAAAAAATATTCCAAGAAAAAGTAAGTAATTCCACAAAATCCAAAAAAAATGAATTTAGAAGAACTAATTTTTTCAGAAAAAAATTTCACGAAATCGAAGTACAGTAAATTTTTTCCAATATCAAAACAATACATCATACATCAAACACCGATGTATATTAATAACAGTTGACATTTGACTTTCCATACTTACACTTGCCCGGCTTGCTCAAGGCTACCTACAAGCCTCTCTTGATAGGGATTGTGCTCCTTGTGTCACCTTGCTTCCGTTTGAAATGCGTTTAACCCATAGACTTTGGTGAATTACTTGGCTAATTACCTACTTCAGAAAAGGGATTGCACATTCGAATCTCAGATTACCTTCCTCTCTGGTCAGAGGTTGAGATCTTTTGCCAACTTGTGACAGCAGGACCTCCAATCACATTAACCCAAAACCCTGCAAAAAAAGAAACTTCCACTCTAATAAAGCCCGTCTCAAGTATGATTGTGCACACAGAATTACGCATCTGATCATCTCATCCTAATTTAGACTTGGAAACTCTGTGCTTATACTTGAAGCCCTCTAGGAATAAAAATGAGCCTTTACCATAACGTGATGGGATTCTAGAAGGCAATCGTAGATGCTCTATGAGGTAGAGAATTGGGTAAGGCAAGTCCTTTGGCGACGTAAAGACGTTCTTTCCTCCGCCAGTAACGTCGTGCTCGTCTTTTGCTGTCATTTCACAATCAGATATAAATGGCGAGACCGCTACTCTTACGGTCGTCTCTTGCGGTCGTCTCTTACGTTAGCGTTTTCAAATATCGTAGGGTTAATTGGTCCCCTAATGCCGACCCCTCCCATGTCCCTGCAAAGTATATGCCTTCACTGTCCAACCGAGGAATATCTACGTTTTCAATTTGAGTCCATTACCTATCACTGACTCAGTCCCGGCGAAGACGCGTGTTATCTTTCCACAAGACCGCGTGCGTTGGCCCGTTTGTTTCCGCATGATCTCCTACGTCCCCACCTAAGAGATTCCTCTTTGTTTGAATAGTCTTAGCACTTCCTCATCGACATTGGCCTGAGTTGATATCATATTCGAAGCCGCGATCGATAGACAACCGGTGAAATCAATTCTTATTAACTTTAACTCTTTGACATCAAAGTTTGAAGATATCACCGCCTTATCTCTCTAGATCTTTCTTGATTAGTCTTAATCTTTCGTGTTTCAATAACTAGTTAATGTCATTGTTCGTATTTAGTCTTGGCCTTTCGTGTTTCGATGTCTAGTTAATATCAGATAAATGTATAGTCATTTATGAGTCATATCAAGAGTCATGTGTTATGCCTATATAAAGAAAAGTCGGGTCGAAGTATTTGTAAGATGAATCAAGTCATAATAAAATAGTTTATTCCTCTTCTCTCTTTGAGTGTTTTTCCTTGAGAGCTACCAATTAAAGTCGTTCACCTTCGAAAGTTGCCGACGATTGTTACCGACAATTGAGGCTTTAACTTTCAAGTGTTACGGCCCTAAAGCTCAACAAGTGGCATTATAGCCCAAAAGCTGGGGACCATTGTACGTGAGCAAACAGTCAGGGACCGGAGAACGCCGAAATTCTGTCATTGCAAAGAGAGGGACTGTGATTCATTGGTCTGGGACCAAGTTGAATTGGTGTAGTGCCGGGCATTATATCCAAGTTCGATGGTGGAAATTTCAAGTTCGATAAATGGGTCATATGCAACGGTTCACATTATTTGCACACTACACGATGGCCCACGTGTGGGATTTTTATAATCTCGAACAATTTCCACATATTGGTGCCACTTCTTCTCAATAGATTCTGACTTGAACGCGATTGCTGAAGACTTTTTAGATCGTTTGGACAAGCAAAAGTCTAATAGGCAGGCTTGGGACATGAAGTCACCTAGCGTGCGATCAAACGGTCATAACTTTTGATCCAGGAAGAGTTACAATACACATAAAGAGAAGAGAGTACAAGAATCATTGATTTTGGTGGACATATGACGAATCTGGACTTGAAGCCGATGGCGCATCCTCATAAATTCAGTCAAAAAAGTGAAACGATTTTTCCATATTTGGATTCGAATTGCAAAATAATTTTAAAGGTCCATCAACAAAGGAAAGCAGAAAAATGTAAAATCATAAAAGATACATGAGCGGATTGCTTGGAAATTTATAATAAAAGAATTACAATCATATACTCAAAAGATAAGTTGGAAAATAAAAAAGATAAATTTATCTTTGATTGGATTAAAAAGACTAAAGAGGAGAAAAGACATAAGGAAAAAAAGTAGAAAATATTACTTTGGTTGAGGAAAAAAGAGAAGAAACAATTTTACAAAGAAATAAAGAAAGAAAGAGAGAACAAAATAAAAAGAAAAGAGGGCAATTGGCGCCACCAGCTAATTCTATCTAAAAAAAATTACAGATTAACCTGAGGCATAGGATTCAAACTTGCTACCCCAGAGTAGAAACTTCATTACTTTTTTGCGAGCTATTTATACATAATTAAACTTGGAGGTTTTGCCTCTTTCGTTGGAATATGTTCGTCATCTCAAGTAAAATTTTGGGCACTGTGATTGGGACTCAACTTCACCAAGCAACACGGTTTTCATAAGTCCATCGTTGAGGATGGACTCGACTTGTTAATCAAAAGACTATGGAGGATATCACTGATCCTATCCTACTTCCGAGATATAAGATTGTTGAGTTCTTACTTTGAGTTTAAATTGCAACATAATTTTCAGGAAAGAAATTGTCTTGCCGATTGGCTTGCCCATCTTGGAATAGAGAAGCGCTTGGATACTACGTTCCACTCACAATCTCCCATGGAATTATTTCATAATTTGTTAAGTGATAAAATATAGAGGTGTTTGATTTTAGTAATAACTTGTATTTCATTTCCTTTTGTATACCCCAAAAACAATTCATAAGACCGAACGGGCCAACCACTAAACGACACGTGGTGCATCGCGGTGAATCGTGCATCGTGATGAATACCACGATAGCGTTTCTAAAGATTTTAAGATTTGAGCCTGGCCTACAAGAAGATACGGCCCCATTTGGCTTTTCGGGCTCGTTTGGACAACCTGCAACTGCAACTACAGAAGGAATTTAATCCAGAAAGCTGCCCATAGCCCCTTCATGGTCGCATGTCTAGTGGGTATCCTCCATCCAATCTTATCAACGTAATCTTTACAAGCATTGTGAGATCAATGATAATTGTATAACCAAAATACTCTCTCCTACACTAGGCATGATCATAGTTCAAATACAAGCGGACTTGTAATGCATCAACCGTCTGCTCAGAAATTTTTCACGCAAGCATCTTAGTCGTGTGACATATGTAGAGTTTATATTTTTATCTTGCAGCTGGATTTCAAAACAATTGGTTTCACGAGCAAATTACCGTGTTTTTAATTTTTACAAGAGGAGTAGTGGGCTTGAAAGGAAGTCACCATGAATTTTAAATGGTTGTGACTCAAACCAATGTAATCACTCAAAAGTTGAGTTATGATTTCTAGAAATTGACGAACAAGGAAAGGAGGTAAGGGAGAATGAAAAAGGTTGTAGAAAGTTGGGTCAGTTTTAAAATTTTTCATGAGAGGAAATGAAAGGAAATTTTCGAAATTTTTGCCAATTTTCTTCACCCCTTTTCAAGTTCCTTCTTCTCTCACAACAAAGCATGACTCTTGATTTTGAAGTGTAATCCCAACCACTAATTGAGGATTGTATTGGGCCAAAGGTTATATGATGGGTTACACGATAGTTTATGACTTTTGAAAAAGAGATGGTGAAGAATTGCCTGACTTGAGAATTTCTGTATTCGCCTGATAAAAAATTAAGTATTGATCATTTTATGTGTTGAAATTGAATTAAATTGTTGTCAATAGTCAAATAGTGAGGATTTAATAGTATTGATTTCTTGCAAAACATAATGGTGAATATAATTAGTAGGTTTTAGGCTTTTAGCAGTGTAATTGGCAAGGGTTTATTTCCTATTTGGATGCCGTTTCTATTGTATGATTTAACTAAAGGGTTAGTACCACGAAAAATTCTAAACTGGTATACTTGTAACAAATTAACCCCAAACTAATTTTTGAAAGCCAAAAATCCCAGACCGATACACTCGTGACAATTTTACCCTCAGTTTGTTTACGTTAATTTTACAGTCAAATTTCTGAGTTAGATAACACGTGGCAATTGATACGTGTATCAGTTTGGGGTTTTACCCTTCTTTTGTCACAGGTATATCTGTTTGTGATTTTTTTTGATATTAATCCAATTTAATAAAAGGTAAATTTATCACAGATGTACTGATTTGGGGTTTTTGTGGTATTAACTCATAACTAAACCCATCCTTACTTAGTGAATGAAGTGCTTTTTTGACTTTATTAATTTCTTTAACTCAAAACTTGTTATGATTGTGAAACATGCTTAATTTTATTAAGTGCTGGATATATTAGTTTTCAAGTCTTATTGAAATTATCAAACAGGTGCTTAGGCTTTCATATCTCGCACACGATTTGCAGGTACGCCCTACCTGCCATTCTTAGCCATTAGCAACAACAATGATGAGATCAACGTGGAAAAAACCTTTCACCAACGATAAATATATACTAATTTATTGATAATTCAATTCTTAATTTCAAAGATTCACTCGTATATTCTATTTAAGCATACAATATATACAAAATTTTTCTTGGAATTCTAGAAATTAGGGAAGCAGCAGGAAGGAAATTCTTTTATGTATTGTTTTGGCATTGTAATTTTAGATACATTGGATTCTATAAACACTCCAAATCAGGTTTAATTATAATAATCAAACTGTCTTATTCTCACTTTCATTGTGCACTTGCTTTGCTCTATGTTGCTACAAGGATGGACACCAGCTTTCCTTGCATGTAATTTTATATCTCTAAACAGACGACAAGAGACCTCTTGATGTGTGTATATATAGACATGCATGCCCTCAAACTTCACTTCATAACAATGCAATTTTAGCTCATCATTCTCAAGATGGAACCAGAACACAGGAAGAAGTTGAGGGAGAGATACAACTTGGAAAATCTTGAAGAATTCATTGGATATGAATTAGAAGGGAGATGAATTTGGCTCTGTGGATGAGGCATGCCTCAATATTGGAAGCGTTTGAGGGAGCAAGGTCATGAATTTGGACAAACATAGTTCAAAAGATTGACATTGCATGTGTGCTTTTTAGTAAGCTTATGTTTGGATGCAAGCTAATTGTTGTTTTTCCTTTTGTGGGTTTGGTTGCATGAGCAAATGTAATAGGAAGGATCCGTTGTGGGCTTAATGTTTTATAGACGCGATAGACAAAGTTAATTTTATTATTGACACGGTCTCTTGCATCTAGAACGAATCGGGTCACCACGTCAGTCCTTGATTTTTTCAAATCTTTGAAATTAGATCAGCGATCCATGCATGCCGAACGGCTGTTCTTGCGAAAGTTTAAACTTCACATAAACAGATCTGTGATGAATGTCAAGTGCATGTCTAGATGCACACCTCACGTGTTAGAGGTGCTTCAAAAACGAAACAAATGTGTGGATGTAACTACATCAAATGTACATATCAAGAGGAACATAATGATAACAAAACAACTTAGATAGCATAACAAGAAGAGAGATTGGGATTCAACCTGTTGATTTATGCTCTAATACCGCACGCTAGAAAATCATTTTCCGGCCATAAGTTTAACCATAAGGAAATGAGCTTATTATACATGGTCAAGCACTTATCTTACCTGGAAGTGCCTAGGTATCATCATTATATTATTTCTCTAGCAAGATATAGTCCAAGAAGCTTATTTTAAATCAAGGAAATTAGATCAAATTAGATCAAGGATTGAGGAAATATTTGCTGATTCTACTTCTCAGTGTCACCATTTTCATGCACCGGCATTTGAGTTACCAATTGGTTGAAAGTTGCACAAGGTATTCAAGTAAGGTCCCAACATAACCATGTCGATGCTGTAGACTACCTTGACTTGGGAAAATAGGTCTGGTTTTACAATGGTTCCATCATTTACAAAGAATTCGGATACTGGTCGGACCTTGAATAGAATTTTACTTTGGGGGATTTGTTTTGAAGCGTGACGGTTGATCAATCAAGTCCCAATTCTACCCTGTCAGCGTCGGTCCTAGCTCCTAGGTTATTGGGTCCTAGGTTATTCCATTACTTTAATTAGGAGTTGCTAGTCACTTCGTCCAGATGAGTCTTAGTGATGGAATAATTAAGTCATGATTCATTGGATGATTGAATCATTAACCATTTTTTTCTTTGAGGAACTTATAGTGAACTCACTGATTTCTGCCGCTTCCGTTATTATTGTTGGGTTAATTGTTAGGCTAGCTTCTATCGGACTTGGAGTTGGTAAAGTTACTAGGCTGTAGACAGCTCAAGGCGGAGGGAAAAATATGAGGTACTTTATTGCTTAGTCTGGCTTTTATGGAAGCGTTAACAATTTAAGGATTGGTTGTAGCCTTAGCACTTTTATTTGTGAATCCCTTTGTGTAATCCAATAAATATAAAAAGATACATATTTTTTTCTTAAAATTTTTTATGGCCAAGGCTTGCTCCTTGCTACTTCCAATTATATCAATTTTCCACCCCTATAATTACTTATTCGTTGGGACAATGAACCCTTGGGAAGGACGGATTTGAGGATGAGAAGCTGGCATACCGATTTGCTTCTTCCTTCAGGTTCTTAGCAAAGGAGAATCTTTTGTCTTTTTTTATAGTGTTAAGACAAACAAAACATTCCTCAATTGAGGTAAAACTTAGTCCACTTCTTAATTGACTATATTTTTTTATTGTATTTAGCGTGGAACCTACCCACTCTAAAACCAATCACCCTTTATTGTTCCCATGTTATTCACTGCCTGCGCCAGTTGGAGGGTAGTAACTCCTGCACACTGTGTTGTCCTCAGATTGGTACTTCGGATCAATGGCCTTTATTGCATAACTTTTGCTTCCCATGAGTTGTGTAACTACTTAGCTACCATACTTTTAGGTTGACTTTGTTAGATATGATACGGTTCTGGTTGAGTTGTTTGCTTCTCTAAATAGTAATGGAAACTCACATATCAAGAACCTGGTTGAGTTTGTCTCTATGATGAATGTAAATGCCAAAATTCACATTGCCAATCTTCATGTTCCTAGAGAAATGTACACTGTGATTTTAGTGGACATCGTGCACTGCGTTTCTTCGTCAGGGTTAGTTCATGTTCTCTTTTCTGTCCGCAGAATACTTAGCAAACTTAGTACCAATCACTCTACCATTAACACAAGTTAAAGTCATTTCTGTGAATCTGTGAAATGGGGTACGCCAGAATATAATGGCACGGAAGGGCTGTCGAGATCGACTCTATCCTGGCTTCATATGCCTCCTAAAAAAGAGTAGAGTTTTCGGTTTGCTGTCAGCCTGTAATGTATTGACATCTTGACTCAGCTCTCATCTTACCCTTTTTCTACTTGAAACTGTTTCAAAATTCTTTATCGCTTCCTGCATCATGCAAAACAGTTGCACTTTCACAGTGATGTAATGGATCAAAGCCTTGACAACTATGCTTCAGTGCGGATCACTTTGAGCCAGGTATCTCAAGACACGCTTGAGGCTGTCTTTAAACTCCAGAGTCCTCGTGTTGTTCTGAACCCAGGGATCTGGAAAGGTATCTCCAATACAATCTTGTATCTGCTGTTTCTCTAATATTTGGTACTTCATTTAAGTGAAAACCGGGTTTTCTCCTGATTGATTTTTCGCAAATGCTTATACCAAACATTGAGAATGCTCTCTGTTATGTCGAAAAGCAAAGTTTTAACTGTTGTTATCACTTCTCTCTTGCTTATTGCAGTGAATATACTGCCATGAAATGGGTTTGCTTGAAGCTTATTCGAATACCTTCTGCACCTTCCATCAGGTGTTGTCAAACATGCCTGTATAAAATTGAGACTTTACAAGTGGAGTCGCCCAATATTTCCTTTCAGTTAAGAAAATTGAGAAGGCAGAGTTCGATTATAATAGGGTCTAGCAAAAGACTTCCTAAAGTTACAGTATTCGCGGTTTTAGGTGTCATTTTACTTAATAGCTGATTTTTATGCCAAACCCAACGAATTGAGATATTATTGGCTGTCGCGACCCTCCCGATACAGGATGTTAGAGGAATGACAGGTTTAGAAGTAATGCCGAGTTAGGGACCAATGGTCCCTCTTGGCACCGGATTACCCAAATGCTTACCTTGCGCTACATTGGAATTTGCAATTTTACATCAATTAACACTACTAAAATTCTAAATGAGGAGTCGCCACTAGCCTATTGAGATTGGTTAGAAATCAATACCTCGCTTCTTATGCAACCAAAGATTCAGGCGTGGAACTTGATTACACTAATTGTCTAACTAATGCCCTCTTGGTACCATAGCCTGATTGGTTTGTTATCTAAGGGCACAAATGTCCCTCCCAGCGAGCAACACCGGGGGTTGCGGACTGCGATAAGCAGTGGGGGGGCGGCCGAGGGGGGGCGATGAGCGGCCGGTGAAAGGCGGCGGTGCGGGTGGCGTCAAACAGCCAACGGCTGGCAGTGAGTGGGCAGCGATAGGTAGCAAGGGTGAGCAATAATTTCTATTTCTATTCCAGAAACAAAAAAGTAAAATATTTTAACTTCTCATTTCTGTTCTAAATCTAATTCTAGGCCAAAATTTGTCCCATAAATAAAAAAAATGAAATTATTTTACCAAGCGAATTTTTGTTCCAAATATGTTCCCGAGAGAAAAAAAAATAGAAAAACAGGAAAACAAAATGATTATCATTCTCGCCCTAAGTGATTCAAACGGTCCCTATCCATTTTATTATCCTATGCCACTAAATGATGTCCATACATGAGTAGGCACTTAAGTGAAAGTAGTCAATCACAATCAATGCAATAAAATTAAAATGCAAGAAACTAAACTCAATAAAACAAGTATAGAATATGCATGGCCTAGTTATTAAGCCACAAGATAGCAATCCTCATGAGCTAAGTTCGAATTGAGTCAAATTTCTTGCCCAAAAGATGAACCCATTAAGGCTAAACTATATCAACGGTACTCACTAAAATCTCTAAACTAGATTTATAGTATCTAAATAAAATTAAGCTACATTTATCACTAAAATAAAACAACCTAATCAAGACCTGATTCTAAGCTAATTTCTAATTTTTAAAATTTTTTCATTTTTTTTCATTTTTTGAATGTTTAGTAAATTTTTTAATTATTCCGAACATAAGGACTCGAGCTAACAAACCTATTAAAATTCAAACTCAGCCCAAACCGAATTAAGCCTGAACTCATTTCACCTAAACCAAGCCCAGCTCACCAAAATTTCAACTTAAGCCCAACAACACTCACAAATTCATCGTTCCCAGGCTACTCAATACTCATTCCCATACTTACCAACATTCCCAGAACAAACCAAACTAAGTTACTCAACTAAACACAGGCAAGATCAACACCACCACCTGCACCAGCTTTACCGAATGCCACCGCCAACTACCACCATAAATTACCGATACAATGTTGGAGATGGGAACACTAAGTGAAACTGCAACGAGGGAACAAACGCGAACGTCCTAGGAGAATCTGCAAACACGGCATTGACTCTGGCCTGTTTTCTCTAAGATAATCACCAAAGAGCCATTATCACAGAAAGCACACAGCAGCAACTGAGAAACATCTATGGAAGACGAATGTGCAGATTCGATTTCAGTAACCAAGGATTCTAACGAAAATCGTATATCAATGGAAGGTTCTTTTCAAGAAAAGAACAAGCTAATAAGTGTTCGAAGTAGTCTAGGATCGGAATGGACTATACGCTAACTTGGTCTGGGAATTTTAACAAACATTTGGTAAGCGATTTCTTTGATGGGGTTCTCATACTCAAAGCAACTTGGTGACCGACTCCCAGATTAAAGCCAACGTGCAAACACGCTAAACCATCATCGACCTCAGGCACAGGCGATAGAAAGTAAGAAAAAGAGGCTTGGGCTTTCATGCAAGAAAACGATGGGCTCAAACTGACGAATTGAACGAATTGAACAAGGCCTCCCTCGCGAGGTGTACACATTGGATTGAAAACCAACTTAAAACCCCTTTTTTTATTCATTTCATTTTTATCTTATATCTTTTATCTTCTTCTTTTCTTTTAATAATGATTTATCGACTAAAATTCAAGTGTGAACATTGGCTCGCAACTGTTTACATTTACATTCTTCTATTTTCTGTTAAATGAATAGGGTATGCTCAAAATTTAGCCAGGAGTGAAATTTAGTGAAAATTACATTTGCCCAGGTAGAACACATTCATTTGAGGCATTCTTAAACATGTCAGTTAGGTCTTTAGAACAGTCAATTCCATTCTATAACTAGTTGAGCAATCCACGGTTTGTGTTCGTCTTCTGATCAAGAACGGACCGTTGTCCTTAAAGAAACGTGCATTTTAAGTCCGCTCTTTCTACCAGTCAGGATTGTTAATACGCCGGCTTATTTCCATTAACATTGGGTTTTAGAATCATGTGATCAAAGACGGACCGTAACTCCCAGAGTCAGGGAAGGTCTATACTCTATACCTTCCTCCATTGTTCGACTATGAATATTCCACTGAAAGACATTGAGCATGATCAGATTTAACATTTCATTGGTCGAGCTTAATCATTTTCAACAGCAACGAGGATAGCTTATATTAAAAACACCCTGCACATTCTGCGTGGCGTGCGGTAGTGTTGAGTTGGAGATGTGCACTTCCAATTTTCCGGATTCGGTTTCCAAACTTTTGCAGAAACGAGCAATAAAGCAGCCATAACATGGAGTGAGCTCCAAGGCAATCGCTCATATAAGCGGGTTAAAAAGTGACTGCACAAAAGTACCTAACAATTCATTTCCTAAGACATCTTACAAAGTGCAGCAAAGTTCGAAACCAACTCCAAATATCACAACCAGAGGTAGCCACAACAGTTAGAGACAACACCTGAAAAGTCATCGACACAGTCAAAATGATTGCTGCACCATGGACAGTATTAATCCAAAGACGAGATTCGTGAAGACAAGGTGCTCCGAAGCAACTTCAGCTGGTCTTCACAAAATGACGGGACAGCAGCTTACCAATCTCCAGGAACCCAACTTTCTCTCTCCCCTCGAATAGGGTCTTCAGCCTCTCATCACAATTAATCTCTCGCTTGTTAATGCTATCCTGCACGAAAGCCATCCATGTCTCTTAGAAGAACATGTAAGAAAAGAAAAACACCATAGCGTTTAAAATATCTAAAGCGGTGTGTTCAATGCTTTGTCCAAGTCCCACTTCAATAAGAAGATAAAGCAATTGATACAGCAACAGCTGCAGGGAAATCCTCAAAGAGTCAACCTTCTAAAAAAAAAAAAAAAAAATAGCTTGAGGGACACAAAGGAAGAGTGTGATGATACATCAGTCAAAATAAGCAATGATCACGACAAAGCCAAATTCTCCAACATTCGGCCTCAACAAGACCTTTACATCTCATGTTTGTTTCACCCAAAAGAAATGCAAGAAGAAATTGCGACTCTCCTAAATACGACCCTTAATTGTCCTATATAATCCTATCCAACAAATTCAGTTGCGAGAGGAAGATGGATAGAGAATTAGGACTGAAGCTCTAGAAGCAATCTATTGTCAGAGAGATATGAAATACTGAAGCCACAAGCTTTCGGGCTTTGGCCAGCGCAGAATCAAATGCTGGCTCACAGAACATAAATAGATATGTGAACAGCACTGTATATGTCTAATTTTTCTTAATAGCACCCTCTAAAAGCATAGAGCTTATCTTTGTAAGTACTTTGCGTGACAGGATAGAAGCCATAACGTTTACAAAGTAACAGGTCAGACTATATTGACTGTGTATCAATCTGTATCTTTGGCTATCGGTTACCACACTATCTTCTTAAGATGATCCCATAACCACCATATCAGAGCGCTGACCAACTAATTCAACGGTGTCCTCAATCTAGATTTTGTTTCTTCCTGAGGTAAAGAAGTGATCATGTAATCTATGATCTATCAGGTCAATTCCCCAATTACAAAAAAATTCACGGCACATGGAAGCCATATAAATTTGCTTTTCAACCATAAAACAACAAAGAAATCTTATAATCACTATCGGGAGCTAAGAACAAAACTAAACTTTACAGCTGAACATCAGAGAAAAACAAAGAACATGCTTTCTGTATGCCACATTTCTCATGCGCAATATATTTTACATGTAACATTAAATACTGACATACAAATTTGCATGGACAGACGCTTGCGTAATCCACTCATAGCAGATCTGCAATGGGCTGCCATTACAGGAATTAGCTCAAGACATTGGAGCCTATTGAGCCAAGCGAACCCCTCAGTTTACGCAAGACAACACACCACAAGCAATAAACAAAGTAATTACAGCACTACAAGTACTTAAAACCAGCTCAGAAACTCAAACTTCTGCTAATAACTACAAAAGACTTGGATCACACTGCGTAAGCTTCAGCATTCACTACACGAAACGCACTCCGAGAAAACTCAACATAGTCTCGGACGAATGCTTCGACAACTTACTTTGGGTTCTCTTATTCCCATATTCAAACCACACCAAAGAATGCATCCTACGAGTCGAGTCTATTTTCCAAATCCCAATGCTCAGTAAACGAACATCTTTGCTTTCTTGCTTCAGAGTATCTCCACTCCATTTTCACCATGCCACATTGTCTTCGCCCTACTTCTCAAAACAGAGTACCAAAAACCACATTGAACCCAACATTCCCCATCCACACACCACTGAAGAACCCTAACAAAACCGAAACGAAGAGACAGCGAACCCCATCTCTCCGGGGGTGGGGGGTGTCGCGTCGTTTGAGCCCATACCTGGAGGCCTTCCTTCTTGATGTAGGCCCAAATCTGCTTGACGGCCTGGACGCGGGAGGCCTCGCCAGCGTCGAGGAACCGGGCGAGCGCCGGCGAGACGGGGGTCACCTTCTGTATACCCGACGGCCGGCTCGGCGCCTTCGGCGAGGCCTCGCCGCCGCCGCCGCTCGCCGCCGCTCGCCGCCTTCTTCGGCCTCGGCTTCGGCTTCGCCGCGGCGGCGGCCTTGGAGGACCTCGCGGCGGGAACGGCGTCAGGAGCCGCCGCAGCGGCGGCGGGCTTGGCGGGGGACAGGAGGGCCCTGCAGCCCCTGAAAACCCTAGAAGCGGTGGACGACGAGAACGACATGGCAAAGAGCTTAGCGGGTTTGCTTCTCGGCTTCAAACGAAGAGGAGGGCACGGCCTCTTTGTGGGGGTTTTGGAATGCGAGGGAGATGGGTCGCCTTCGTAGCCGTAGCGACTGCAAAGGGACTGTCGGGAGAGGGAGGAGCGAAGGAAACGGAGGAGGAGGAGGAGGGGGCCTTTGATGGTCTTTTTGGACACGCAGCGACGGAGGCGATCGCACGTGATTCCCACGCTTGGGTGAATGCTCAGCTGAGCTGACTTTTCAGAAAAAAAAAAGTTTCCTAAGGAAAATAGCCTTTGCGGTAGTCATGGCCATGGCTAGGGCGAGGCTCGCCCCCTCATCCGAGGCGAGGGCGAGGGCGGCCTCGTCATCCGATGCCGGGCCGGCGACCTCCGCCCCCGGAAGGAAGAAAATAAAAAAAAAAAAAAAGGAAAAAGAAAAAAAAACAAAAAAGAAAATAAAAAAAATTAAAAAATTATTGTTCCGGTGACGAAACGTTATTCGATATAAATTGTAATTAAATTTAGGGACAAAAAAAGACAAGAGAGAAAGAGAGGGCTTGAACTTAATAAATTATCATTAAGTACATTACAATTCGTTATAACGATATATAAAAAAAAAAAAACAATATATATACCTTAAAATGATCCCAAAACCTAAGCATTCCGTGTATGCAGGGGATGGGAGGTCACATGTCGTCGAATTATCTTGGTTTCTCTAAGCTCACGTGGGCGTACCAAATATGAGAAACAAGGGTTCCGAAATATTAGCCAACTCCAATAGTTCTTTTACACTCAATTGTCACTACCTGTTCCGGTCTCGAATACCAGGTAGCGATAGTATCTCCGTCGTTAAAGAATTCGGATTCATTATTCCGATCTATCTTTTGTTGCCGGTATTGAACCTTCATCCAATCAGCAACACAAGCTCGAATCTCCACCGATTCTCGAGCTAATCTTGAACGATGTTCATCTAAAATATTACATCCGCACTAAATGTTTGTTCGACCGTGAATCGTGGAATAAGAGGTTGAAAAAATCTATTTTGCAATAAGAGAAAGGATTGGGTATTGGCTTGCGTGCCTTTTCACCAATCCAAAATTAAAAAATCTATACCACCTTCGGATTGATGTAAACTCAAATAAAGCGGTTAGATAAATCTCTAATTCAGAAATATTTCCTATTACTCTTTTTTTTTTTTTTTTGTCTTTGTGATAAAAGTTGGTACCCTCTACTAATTTTACATGTCTTTGTCATTTTGTATTTACGTAGATTGAGAAGATCTAATATCACCTAAATTATATTTAATATAAAATTCATTATATAATTTTATTACTACGTTTTTTAACATTACGTATTATGGTTGTAACATTTATCTCATCATAATGTAAACATTGATAATATATATAAAAAACTCATTTAAGCCATCCAATTTTAACGCGGATTAAAAACACAAGCAACTAAATAAATAATAGGAATTCCCTATAATAATGTAGCCACTTCATTTTCATTGCAACTATAGTATGTTGTAATTCAACATCATTTTCACATTCATCAAAAATTCCGACAATATTAGTACACTCTACTAAAAAAATAAATGTGTAGTGGGATAATAAACACCGGATAAAGTATAAGTTGCATCATTAAAAACCTTTAAAACATCTAAAATTTTTGGCAAATATCTCACTCTTGTGGGTATAAATTAATATGAGGTATATTATTAGAAATGAATGCACATAATAAATCTTTATATACTAAAGATTCATTAAGCAAGTAAAAAGTAGAATTCCAACGAGTTGGAACATCTCTTGGAAAATCTTTTTGGCTTTTTGCCATTTTCTCTACAAAATCTACCCCATTCTTCTTTTTTTTTGGGAATGTTTCCATAAAAATTGAATCGCCGTTTTATTAATTAAAGAAAAATATCGAGAGTTTTCAAACCATCTTATACACATAAATTTAAAACATGACAAGCACATTTAACATGAAAAATTTTCCATCAAAAGCGGGTTTACAAATATTTTCTAAATCGATAATTGAAGTGGTATTTGTTGCGGCATTATCAAAACCAATTGAAAAAAATTTTGTTAAGCAAATAATATTCTTCTAAAATTTGCCTAATTAGACTATAAATATTATTTGCCGTATGATTATCATCGAAAACTCTAAATGCAATAACTCTTTTTTGAATACTCCACTCGTCATCTATCCAATGACATGTTATGCCAATGTAAAAATAATTTTACCAATGATCACTCCAAATATCATTACCTATATGCACGCATCCATTAAATTGCATAAAAAGTTTTGTAAATCTTTTTTTTTTTCCATTTTTATAAAGATCTTTAATTACTTGTTTAATTGAATTTCTAAGAACACATTTTGCTTGTAGAGCACATGCTTTTTGTACAAATTCATTAAAACGAAATCTTTCTCCAAAATTAAATGCTAAATGCTCAACGGAAATAAATTTGTCTAATTTTTCCTTATAAGTTTTTTCATTAAAACGAAATAAAGGGAAGTGTTAGGATTGACGTACCGGTAATTTGTTGTTGCTCGACATCGATTCGGTTTCGGTTGGATGTTTGCTCCTAAGATGTCGTTTAAATGTTCCATATATTTGTCCACCTGTATAGTTATATATTTTCCCACAATATTTACAAATTATATCATACATTTTTGATCAATATTAAACCTTTTCCATTTTTGTGAAGTGATTCCAAATGTTAGAAGTAAATTCCGTTCTACTTCCTTTGTTGTAGATATTTTGGCGGGGAGGATGAAAACTTTCTTTGCGTTGGGGACGCGCTCCATATCGGGAAAAATGTTGATTTCATCATCTTGAAAATTTGCATATTCACGAGGATCAAAAGAATGATGGGATTCCATCGCGATATTCTTACCTTTGCCAGTTGGCACTCGACTTCCATTTGCCATTTTTCGAGTGGATTGAGAGAATTGAGCGGATTAATTGGGAGAATTAAGAAAGAATTGCGTGGATTGAGAAAATTGAGAGAATTTCGAGTATTGAGAAAATTTGAGACTTGAGAGAAGAGAATTTGAGAGAATTGTGAGTATTGAGAGAATTTGAGAGAATTTATAAGAAAAAAATGAGAAGAAAATTTAGGATTAAAAAAAAAAAAAAAGATAACCGTTGCAATTTTGCAACGGTTATTTTTTTATTATTATTATTATTATTTTACATATTTGCCCGTTTGGGCGTTATTTGGCCATTGCCAGAGCAACCTAGGGCTGCTTTTGGCAACGGGCATAAGCCCAGGGGCAGCGCCGCAAATTTTTTTTTTTTTTTAAAATTTTGCTCGTTGCCATGCCCTGGCAACGGGCATGCACCGCGATCTTCGCACCGCAGACAACGGTAGCCCTTTTTTTTTTTTTTTCAAACCAGGCCCGGAACCGGCGGTTCGAGGCGGGCCCAAATTTTATGGAACCGAACGGGCCCGAGAGGTCACGGGCGGTTCGATTCAAACACGGGCCCGATCAACGGTAGGGCGGTTGCAAGCAAAAACCGGCCCGTGGCCACCTCTACGTTGCGGTCCCTGAACTTTGATCTAACGTACAATAAGGTCCTTCGATTTTTAATTTGCTCAGCATGTGTGATCTTCGAGCTTTTTGTAAGTGTTCGATCTATTGGAGTCCCTAAACTTTTGATTTTTTCGATTTAGTCCCTCGACTGTTCCTGATTATTCAATGGCATCCTTCGATACTATTCGTAAGTTTTGATAATTGCACTATTGCCCGGATCTTAAAATATATTTTTCATTTTAATCGGTTGTCTAAATCAACGAAAAGGTATGAGATTTTTTTTATTACCTTGTAGCTTATAATCTCTATAATGGTAAAAGTAATAATCTTATTTAGAGTAGTACCAGGTTGATATTTCTTGTTATTTCAATTTCCAAATTTATGTTATTAACTAAATTTAATTATGAAAACACCAAACATAAGAACTTGAAAAATGTTATCTATTAAAATTTAGAAACAAGATTTCAATCAATATAAATACGATTTACTATAGATAAATTAATATCATGTATAAATATCCTTATGCAAACACTTCTTCTTAACAATGATAGTACTTTTTAAGGATACATCAGGTTGATATTCTTGTTATTATGAAATCTCATTTTTAAAACTTCACTTTTAGAGATTTATCGCCTTAATATTTCTGCTTTTAAGAATAAGTGTTTTCATAAGGATATCCAAGGATGATATTAATTTAAATATAAATAATCGTATTTATATTATATTCTTAATTAAATTTAGTTAAATCTCTAAATTAGTAAATTAACATAGTAGGAATATCAACCCCATACCACTCTAAATGAGTTTCTACTTTTATTATTGTAGATATTATAAGCCACATTATACTCAAATGAAACTATCGTAACATCTATAAAGGCCGTAAAGGTCAAAAAAGGTAATAAATATATTGCATACTTTTTTGTTAGTTTAGATGACAGATTGAAATTAAAAAATATATATTTTTAAATCTTAGCAATAGTATAATTATTAAAATTTGTGAATACCGATTGATGGCATTGAACATTTATAAGTAACTGAAAGACTAGATTGAACAAATTGAAAGTTAAAGGGACTTGATAGAATTTTATGAACAGTTCGAGAATCACATTGACCAAATTAAAATTTCAAGATGATGACATCATATTTTTAGCTGAAGTTTAAACATTGTAAGTGGCATTTTCCTTTTTTTTTTTTTTTATATATATTAATGGGATCCAAGGCTCTTCTAACACCTGATTAAACATTCATTGGGTGCGACATTGTCCCATATCACACATACTGGTAGGTCTGTACTCCTAGGATGGCCTCAGAAAAATGCTCAAACATGGTAATCCAGACCAAAGTCGTGAGCGACGTATACTGTCTATTGGCTTTTGACTTCTAGTCGCATTGCCATATCGTATCTCACACACAAAACCAATCCTTTCAATACATAACCTATGGGTTGGCTTGTAAATAAAGGGGTGTATTACAATGCCACACTTCAATATATCCATCACCATATATGTTCTCTAAATTACACGATTTGTATCATCAATAGCAATAGCATGCATTTCAAGGCAATTTCATCGTAGTCAGAATCGTAAAGATTTAAAATTTCAGGCGGTCATTATGACGGCCTAATAACATGCATCATTTCTAGTATAATTTCGGTAGCAAAACAACGTATTCTGTGACTCGAGTTTCATTTGGTCATAACGACGTCCTAAAATCATGGGCCTTTTCAACTATTCAAACTGGCAACATAACGACATACTTCTAATTACATCATTCAAAACGGGCACCTCAACATCCTTACGTGTTTTTCGAATTTGAAATCTAAAGGGAGGGCGTTTGGAACGAGCTGTAGAGCGCTAGAACCTCTGTACCTACTAAGGTAAAGGAAAACATGGGAAGAGTATAAAATGTGATCAAACCGAGAGAATTTCAAAGAAAATAAGAGCAAGGCAGAGACACACCCTCGTTGAAGTGAAGAAAAAAGGGGCAATCTCTACAGGACAAAGCGACCGCCTCTCGTTGAAGCGCACGGGTCTCGGGTCGAGGTGTGCCACTTCTTAGGCCTGTAACTTCTCAGTTTGAATACCAGATTCGCGTGATTTTTACGGCATTAGAAACAGTTGTGTCGAGAGCTTTTCCTGGTGAATCCGATATTACCGGGCAAAATGACGAAATTACGGACCAATATTTCGACCTATATCAGAGCCTAGGACTTGGGGGTTTATGAACCGCATGTTTCGGCTCTCGACACTTTCAAAAACCATCATTTCCTGAGGATCGAGTGGTCTATAGGATGTTCGGGGTTCGGGTTTACCCCTCGATGACCGAAAGTTGGTCTTTTGAATGTTTCGATTGTGACTCGGGATGCTTGAGAGCCGGATTCTTACCGCGTGATTTACATTCCCACTTTTATGCTTTCATGTTTCTAATTAATTCAAATTAATTTCCGCGGTCAAAATGTCGTATGTGCTAATTCGATAAATATTACAATTATATGTCTCGTGTTTTTTTTTTAAATTATAAACCTATATGATGTGTTTCGCATACACTTTGCAAAAAAAATTCACGTAAATTCTAGCCAAGAATTTTATCGATGTGAACGTTATGCTGTTACAATTTTCTATATATTTTTTTCTTACAAAAATTCACATCGACACTGAAATTTAGAGTCGGGGTGAGCGAGATGGACTGTTCAAGCCGGGATTGGACCGGACCGACCGGTTTGGTCTGGTTTTCGGGAATATCGGTCTGGTTCCCGGTTTCTAAAAGTGAAAACGATTTCCGAGCAATCCGGTTCCCAGTTCTAAGGTGAGGACCGGACCATTGGAACCAGTTAAAAATTAATGTTGATACTCGGTTAAAAATTAATGTTGACATCGATTAAAAATTAATGTTGCATAGGAAGATGATGGAAGCGGACCCAACCATTGACAGAGTCCTTTGTTTTGGCAGCTCTCTTATGGCCATTGTTGCATAGGGAGATGATGGAAGCAATGTAGATTGGCAAGCTTTAAAGCTGGCTTTCACGCTTCCATCATCTTCCTACGCAATCGGACCGGCCCATTAGAGCAGGACCGATGCTCCGGTCCGATCCGGTCCATTGTCCCAGGACTAGCCAGTCCCGTCCCCAGTCCTAGAAACTGAGAACTGGTCCTCCCAATCTGGTTCCCGGTTCTTGGGTTGGACCAAACCGAACCGACAATCGCTCACCCCTAATTTAGAGTGCGGTTTTCAAAGGAGAAAAATGGTTTCTTCTATTTTTTATTACTTATCATACTTACAAAACATAACATTTAAATAGGGCCTCCGGCAACTATAAAATAGAAAGAAATAAGAACATATTTCATACTTCTTAATTCTAAGTGATTTACTTCATAATCCTAAGGATTCAGAAATAAAAGGAAATACAATAAATGGAAACAAAATAATTTCCTATCTCGAGATTTTCTTCGAGATCTCTGCATGAAATACCCTCATGATTGGTTTCATGGCACCCCAAGTCCGACTCTTCATGCCGCGAGGTGCACACAATTTGGACCATTTACCTAGGCTTTTTAGCTCACGTATTATCCCGCCCACGAGATTAGTGAGGTATTTCATCGACCCGAGATTTACCCGCCTAAGATGGTGGGCTTCCCTGTCTTACCAAAACATAAATAAATAAATAAGCAAATCATCCACACTAATGTCCTGTGTGGCTGTGAATGGGCTTTTCCTTTCACCAAATCAAAATTCTAGTTTCCCTTTCATTAGTTGCTATTTGACAACAATAGATCCGAGGGACTAAGAAAATCCTAATGCATGCTTGCAACATGAAATACCAATGTCTCAGTGGTGGAACTTCCCAAGAAAGCAGCCAATGGTATGGCTTTAACCGACTAGGCGCAATGAAACGGAAACCATCTACCTATCATGTAAATGACTAGTGTTTCAGCGTCTCTTCTTTGCCTCGCAGGAATGCAGGAAGCCACTTTGCGGACAGCTTAGGTACGCGCTTGAGATTGTTGTCGTAGTCGACATAGTAGAGCCCGAATCTAGCCGTGTAGCCATCTCCAAACTCGAAGCTGTCGAGCAGAGACCAGTAAAAGTATCCCCTTACGTCGATTCCTTGCCTGCACAGAACAAAAACTCGAGCCATTTTAGCACGGTCGAGTCAGGCTTGTGCCTCCGCGCGTTTAGATAGCACGAGCAGAATAAAGCACGATTTTAGGCACTCCTGGAGCACAATTAAAGTGGCAAAGACTAACATTCTACAGACAGTATATTGTGAAGATTCATTTTCAATTTTGTTTTGCTCTTGCTTTTCGGTGAAAGAAATTCCCTTTTCTTTGTCATACTAGCGGGTGAAGCACAAAAAAAAGTCGAGTCTAATCAATATAGCATGATGCCATTATGAAATCAAATCGATTGCCTTTTTGTTGCAATAACGTACTTCATTGCTTGGTTGATTTGATAAAGATGCTGAAGGACGAACTCTATACGGTGCTGATCATTTAGCGCTTCCTGAGTCGGCCTGCCCTCGACCATTGCCTGGGTGACCCCTGGAGTTCGAGATACATTTTAGAACTAAAGCACTCTCTAGAAGCAAGAAGGAAGCAAGGCAAGGCATCAAACCATTCTCGGTGATGTAGATTTTGTGACTCCCGTATCTTTGCTTCACGTACTTCAAAACTCTCTGTAGCCCAATCGGGTGTATATAAATGAAACTGCTTCCTTCAGCCTGCAATAACAGTAAACGTATGCGCAAAGTGTTGTTTTGTGGCCTCTGAGAAAAGTAAAAATCTCAACTAGAGTTTTAACTTTCCCAGAAAAAAGCGTTTATATCTTCTATCTTGATACTTCTTCCCTCTGGCTCACCTTTGGGCCTATAGGAGCTCCATCTCTGTCAACTGCAGACAGCCAAAACTGAAGTGAGTATAGAGAAGTACCAAGAGCATCATCGATAAATCTAGACTCCTTTCACTGATCTATCAAGTTTACCTCGAAGGTCTGCATGCATGTCTCGACTGTAACTTTTTGGCGGTGCTTGTGGATATACGTTTAGGCTCTTTGCATATATGGTAGTGTAGTAATTCAAGCCTAAGAAGTCAAATGACCCCTTAACCAAGTTCTTTTCTTCTCCAGTGAAATTCGGTAGTCTTTCCTTCAATATGCGTCGCATTGTGCGTGGATAGGATCCATACACCATTGGATCCATAAACCTGTCATGTGACCAGGAAACAGAATCTGCGGGAATGATTACACTGTACCATGTTCATCGACCAATCAAAGCACCTTTATATCTATGTTGTGGTTAAATTTTCCGCCTAATAGAAGTTGACAGTACAAACCATCCCAAGTAGAAGTCTTGAGCTCTTTGGGCTGCTTGTTTATCTTCTGAAGATTCTGAATAAGGTTCAAAGTATTGACCTACGAGGCATATGCCAATTTCTCCTCCTTGTTCAGCCTAGAAACAGATCACAATCAAACAGACGAACATCAAAAACAACACAGAAGAAAAAGAGTTGATAGGCCAAATGTGACGACGATATCTAGAACGTGAATGACTCATTTTTACTCACTTGAAAATTTTCCCTGTAAAGCTTTACAGCGGCGGCGTGAGCAAGTATCAGGTTATGGCTCACAATGTAAGGCTCAGTGGACGAATTGCCTCCGGGACATGCACCAGGAGGGTCTGAGCACCTCCCTGGTGGCCCGAACCCTGTGTCATAACCAAACAATGCCACCATCAGAGGCTCGTTTATCGTGGTCCATTTCTTGACCCTATCTCCGTACATTTCGAAACAAATTTCAGCAAAGTCCCTGAAATCATCCCTGGAATATAAAATGAAGAAGTATCAATGACTATATATGATATAAAAATGCGACTGTTTGTTGGAAAGGGTTTGTAAAGCTGCTCACACAAATTTCCGGTTAAGGGGACCTCTGTATTTGTCCTCAAGCATTTGCGGGGGGTCAAAGTGGAGCAACGTCACAAAAGGCGTTATGCCTGTATTAGAATACAAGCGAATGTGAGCTCTTAAACTCAGGTGAATTCGGTCTAAGCTGTCCTAGGGCATTGGGCATAAAGGGTAAGTTATGAATGTTATCCAAATGAGAATGATCATTCAAGTAATTGCAAAAGGTCAAGAGAAATGGAAGGCGAGAAATTACTCACCATTATCGATCAATTCATCAATGAGATTGCTGTAGTGAGCAATGCCTTTCTGGTTCACTCCGTCACTCAAGGATCCACCTGCATATTCCTAACATCAGATAAAGCTACGTGTTTTAAGGAAAATGTTTCTCTTCTAGAGTCTTGCTAGGAAAAAGTGAATGTTAATCTTCCTGCAGAAAAGTTTTCGCAATGTAAGCATCAAGAACATCTCTAGATTTTAAATGACTTACTCGGGACAATCCTGGTCCAGGAAATGGAAAACCCGGTACGCATCCACTCCAAGTTCTTTTAGCAACTTGACATCTTTCTGTATAGTAGCAAATGAATCGTATGTACATATATAAACCACGACAGCATGACCGGATTGGATAATGTTAGGAATTCTCACATCCAACTACAGAAGCAGAAGGAAAAAAAAATTACTCCAAAGGAACGTGTCATGGGGGTCTCCATCTTACTTTATAACGTCTGTATGAATCAACCGCTGTTTCCAAGGTACTTCTGTTTGCGATCCTTCCTGAGCATGGAAAGAAACATCAGTTATGGACAATTAGACCGGTATTGATGCATTGTCGCCTCCTAGCGAGCAACTTCATCATGAACAATCAACTATGCCGAAGAGCATAATATTGATAGAGGAGGCATAGAGTCAAATTGGTGAAATGAACCTGGGAATTTCTTAGCATAGACGTCCCAGACACTCGATCCTTTCCCGTATTCTCTGGCCGACCCTTCTGTCTGCACCAGTCACATCAACACACAGACGACACTTAATACAGCAGCTTAATCCGACTCAAGAGAATGGTACTAGGTCGTACCAGGAGCCGCCAGGTGGTGACGATACTACTCCATCGACGAGGTCTAAATTTAACAAGGTCAAGAAATCCTAGAATCTCAAAATGTACTTGAATTGTTAAGTACCTGCAGGGCAGAAGTGCCAGCTCCGAATAGGAAGTCACTGGGGAAGTCGGATCTCCTGATGTTTAAGTCGCCACGTGATGATGCACTGGAAACTTTTGCCTCCACGACAGATGCAGATGGACCCTCGCTCGCTCCAGCCATTGCTGCCAACAAAATATGCCCAGTCATTAGATTCTTTGCAAACCGCAAAAGACATGAATCACATGTTCGAGTTCCATCTAAACCGAGCTGGTTAATGTGTACTGCGTGAAATTAATGACGAGAAAGGTGCTTTAGTCATATAAAGGTGAAAATTTTATTGGCGGTCATCTCTAATGACATCATTATTCAGCCAAAAATATATTTCGGATGACATTTTCTTGTCAACAGCTTTCTTTTAGCTGCAAAGGTTTTACAGAAGAGAAGGAAATGAAACAAGAAACATGAACGGGCATGACCAAGACCAAAAAGCAAAACAGCGTATAGAATCGGCATGAGACTCCGAGTAGCGATAGCCCGCGATCCCATTTCGGCAATGATTTCAAGTTAAACTTCTTCTGAATCTTCCCTTTTCCTACCCACTTTTTCTGATGCAATCTCCACTGGTTAAACTGACTGAAGGGGACCAATCCATATGAGTAATAACTGGGCTTGGTGGGAAACTGTAGATTAAAACCTAGACGTTTTTTCCTCTAAGTAAATGAAAGTAACATCTCAAGTAATGGCAAACGTTGCCGGCTATTGACATTACATTTCTGCTTTCTAGGAACAACTAGGTTTAGGGCAGATCTTAATCTCCTCAGCAAGTGAGAGATTTCTAACTTTAGTCCATTTCTTGCATGGGGAATGCCTGCATTTAGTTAAAATTTCAGGAGATGGAAAGACATCACCATTATCAATTGATGAAACGTCAAGCGTTTTGTTGTGACCGAGAATCCCCGAAGCCGAGCCTATTCTGGGAGTCTAGTGTGGTCGGCAAACTAGCGAGGGAAGTCGCATATCCCCTGGCCTCACATGGGACAAATGCCCTAGTCGTATCTACGCCGATGGCTACTAGGGGCATGCCCCGTTTCAATCTCGTGATGCGTGATTGGAGGAACTTCCTTGCCATATTGACAATCTAAGTCGATTAGTCTGGCCGTTCAATATGCAACTATAACCATTCATGGAACCAATTTCATAAAGACTCAATTTGCCATTAAATATCAACTGATAGTAATGTGTCTTGCATGAATTTCGCATGATTTATGAATATGGTTGTGTTTAGTCAATTGAGACGGTCCGCGCGGGAGTTTTTGCGTTCTCTCCCTCACCTGATAGGTAGGGCAAGTCACGGTGAAGAACATGTGTTTGTCAACATTAATTGTATACCAGTTGACCAAACTTTCCTCTAAGAGTCGGTAGAGAGAGAGAGCGAAGATGTTGGGGTTCCACTATTTATCAAAATGAGAATATTTTAATATTAGTGTATGGTGAATTAAAACTCGGGGCTACTAGCATGATCAGCTCTGCATCCTTTTGTTGTTCTTTCTCTTCTTCTTAATAGAGGTGTCAAAATGGGTCATAAACTCATATATGACCCATTTAAAAATAAATGGATCATATATGGATCACTTTAATTTTAAAGAGTTAAGCTTAAATGGGTTTTAAATTTTAAAACTTAAAGATAAATTGATCTAAATGGGTTGAGTTTGGAACCCATGTCCAACCCACCTACTAAACCCATCCACACACTCTCTCCCTCTTTACAAAAATGTTTTAAAAAAATCGAAATTTAATTATTTTTATTTTTTCTCTTTTTCTTTTATTTTTTCTTTTTTCTTTTCTCTTCTTTCTTTTTCTTTTTTTTTATTCCGGCCAGTGGTTGGCCACGGCGACCGGCCACCGGGGCGGAACGACCTCGCCGGAGGCCGGCGAAGCTCGAGCTCGCCGACCTCGGGCGAGGCTCGAGCTCGCCGATCTGGCGAGTGTCGAGCTCATCGGCCTCGGGCGAGCTCGACCTTGCCGATCTCCCCGGGCGCCTACCTCGCCAGCTTCCTCAACTCGATCTTCACCGTGGGGAGCCCCAAGAAGGCGAAGATCGTTGTGAGCTCGATCAACGGAGACCAGTTGGCGTGCTCCTCTGCTTCCTCGTTCTCGCAGTCGTGCTTGAGCAACACGCCCTCGTCGCGAAGCAGGCCGACGAGCGTCGGCGGCGGCGGCGGCAGCCTGAAGCAGCGGTCAGTGAGGTTTTACCCGATGATCAGCGTCATCGTCGACGAGCCTGGCAGATAAAGCAAGGACCTGAAGATGGCGGCGGAGATCTCGCCGACGAAGGCGGAATTCAACAAGAAGTCCGATGTCGGCGATGACAAACAGAGGATCGCGGAGGCGGCGAGGGAGATGCTGAAGAGCTATCAAAAGAAGAAGGAAAGCTATAACCATTTTTACCTAGTTCTAGATCCAACACGTGAGAATAGGGAAAACGGTAGAAGAAATTTAAAAAAAAAAAAAGGGAAAAATGAAAGGGGATGAAGTAAAGGTGAAGATGGTGGTATAGTAAAGGAAAAAGAAAAAAAGAAAATAAAAAAATAATTAAAAATTTGATTTTAAAAATAAAAAATATATTAAATTTTTTTATTTTCTTGGATAATGACTTTATGGAAAATATTTTCTAGAAATGTCACATTTTTCGTAAAACAATTAGAACCTCAATTTTAAAAAAAATTATAAAATTTTTCACTAGCTTTGTATTGCATAAAATGTTTTAGCAGTATAATTTTAAAAAAAATCATAAGAAACAAGTATTCCTAGATTAAGTTAAATATAAAAGTGTTTTAGCAATATGGGTCGGATCGGGTATGGGTTGGGTATGGGTCGGATCGGGTCGGGTATGGGTCGAGATATTTACACTATGAATAAATAAGTCATAAACGGATTAATGGGTCAATTTGGGTCGGACTCTTTATGACCCGACCCAAACCCGACCCGACTCACCCGTTTAACGGGTCTACTTCTCAACAATGCCAATTGGCACTTCGGAAATAATGGGGGCTTTTCCATAGATGTAAATTTAAAAAAAATTCCAAATTAATTCTCAATCTTCGATTTATTTACGATTTAATAATTAAGACTTACAGACACTGGACTCCCTCGTATTTTTCTTTCGGCGTTTCTTTTCCTTCCCGCTCCCTTGTCTCTGGAGTTCATCTTTCGCGAGCGGAGAGGACCTTTAGTTTATTTCTTCTTTTAAAATTACATAGTTCTTAATTTCTTCGCTAATATAATTTTTATCCCGTAATTTCTATCAATGAAGAGATCTGAAATTTTTATTATACAGTCGGCCTTACAAATGTTTTCTATGCTGAATTTGAAAAAAGATCGATGTGGTTGTCTGTTTTATCATTTTCATCGAGCCATTCTGTCCACATGCAGCAAAAGCCTTAAATCGATCAAAATTTCAAAATTTAAGATGCTTGATTGAACGGGCATGCGTTTGAGCACCGAGTGCAAATCCAGACCCCTTGTTATGTCATTACATCCAAAGTTTTTGAAAATTTTTGTAATTTTCGCGAGGAGAAAGATGTGACTTATATTTGAAAGCTTAATTCCTTATTAATTTTTGTTTTATTTATCTCGTAAGTGGTTTCCCATCTGGGCTTATGAATGATTTCAATATAAAGAAAAGGTTGGGAAGGACATACAATGTACCATATCATTCAAGAAAAGGGTCGCATTTGGCATTTGCCGTCCCAGTGAGCATACAATGAAGCAATAGTAAAAACCAAAAACTAACCAAATGAACAAGCAAAACTCCGATCCTATACGTTACAGCAAATTATGGAAGAATATTCATTTTCTCTCCAAACAAAACTAGAAAATGCCCTCATGTTCATCAGCTTCCACCATATTTTCACATGTTTGAGGGGGGGCGAAGGCAAGAACGAAGAAAACCCATCGATTATGCTGCATAAACAAGAACACAATTGCAAATAAAGGATGCCAGGATGGATAAAGCAGGGAGGAAAAAGCAATTCTCTTGTGATTTCAATCAACCTTCTTCCAAAACCATGAGAACCTATCTCAAAAATACATAAATAACAACACAAATGGGTGGCAAGAAAGTAAAACAGATGACAAAAATAGGTCTAAGGTAAGATAAAAATGACATTAATCAAGTTCACTGGGAGACTCCGAGCCACTTCGAGAAGTTCTCGAATTCGGTGTAATCACTGTCTGAGATCATTGTTTGATACCATGCCTTTCCGGCCGATTTGATCGCTGCTGCATCCTCCTGAAAGCACAAGCGAATGACAAAAATAGGAGATAAGTCATGTGTATGAGGCAATTCTTCATTGGAGCAATGACGAAATTCCCCTCGCCCAGACAATATAAAACAGAGCAGGCCAACTACACAGAATCGCCACAAAAATAGCTTGAGTTTGTTAAGTTTCTTTTTTTTTTGTCGAAAGAGTTTGACAAGTTTAAGTACAAGAGAAGATGTGAATTGAGGGATACAAGAAAGCTAAACATCGGCCACAAAGTTAGTAGCAGTCGCAGGTGAACAGATGACACCTTGCAAATACAGTACCAAACGCATATCAACTCACAAGAAGCTAAATAAGGGCAATGCACCAAATTAACTTCACGGACAAACAGACATGATAAGCCTATAAAGGCCCCAACTTCAAATTTGCTCAATAGTTACCATACGCAAACAGCACAGAATAGCCCAACATATGATCTCGCCATCGCGGTAACACTTCTTTGAAACAACAGAATGTAGAAAATGAGTTCCAAGCAAAAAAAAGAGCAGTGATCAGGGCATTATATACTTGTAATAGAGATTAGTGCCAAAACTATGTGCATGTAGCACAACTATTCAACTGTGGTGTAAACCCATCACAGATAGCTCAAAAGCACATCTCATCTCTCTAGTGACTAGTCTAATGTGATATTCCTTCTGATCAATGTTCAACGCCAAACCTTATGAATGAAACTTATCCACAGATCAAAGGTTAAACAGATTTTAGTATCAAATAACATTCAAGGATTTCCACCTAAAGCAAAATTCGATATTTTATCAGTAAGAACTCACTGCAAATACGTGAGTCTAAAGACAAGACAACAATCACTATGGGAATTGTCAGAGGCAAATCGCAGTTGCGACTCATAAGCTTCCATCAAACAGAGTACCGATGTACAAACTAGGACACATTAAAGTCATGATAAAATATCATAAATTGCACCATGTACTTTGATTTTAGTAACAAGACCACACAACATGAGGAAAAATCACGATAGCAAGTCAAAAAGAGTATCTATCAATATGAACACAATCATACGCATTAAACTAACACTAAACGATCCTGTCTCCATACTAAAGTGATAAAATTGACAGTAATGGCGAAATGTCCAATAGAAGAACAAGCTATAGTAGAACAAAAAGAGTACCTTGGTAACGGGCTTCCTCTTTTTGTCGAGCTTCTCCTTCTTGGCCTTCACACGCTGAGCCTCGGCCAAAAGAGACATCCTCCTAGCAGTCTTCGCATAAGGGTTGAGCCTCAACATGGTGTTCAGGTTCTTCAATGGGTTCTTCTTCAGGGTTGCCCTCTTCACCTCCTTATTGATCGGCCTCACCACAGACTGGACCTCATCAGAGTTGATGATCCTCGACAAATCAGCATTCAACATCTTCGACCTCGGCAACACGTATCCCTTCTTCTTCTCTGAGGTCTTCTCGAACGAACCGTAGATCGCATCGAGCTTCTCGAACGCGGACTTCGTCCAGATGACGAAACGCCCAACGTGCCCACCGGGGGCAAGCTTGAGCAGGTTGAGGCGCTCGACGTTGGCAACCTCGACGCCAGGGATGTTACGAAAGGCCTTTTCGATCTTGGCGCCCTCAGAGCCGTAGACGACGAGGGGGCCCTTGCGATTGATGTAGCGGCGGTTGCGCATCTTGCCCTTCCCGGGGCGGATGCCCATGCTGTCCTTGGCCTTCTCGGCATCGGGGAAGGCGCCGATCTGCCTGAGGACCTTCTCGGCGGCGGCGGTCTTCTCGACGGCCTCGGCGACGTCGGAGACGACGAGGGGGAGCTCGGGGACGGACTCGATGCGGTGGCCGCGGGCGAGGACGAGGGAGGGGATGGCAGTGGCAGCAATGGCGGAGGCAACGGCGTAGCGCTTCTGGTTCACGTTAACGCGGCGGTGCCAGCGGCGCCAGGTCTTGGTGGGGGCGAACATGCGGCCGCCGCGGCACATGTTGCCGAAGGCACCCTGGCCGGCGCGGTGGGTGCCGCCCCCGGGGACGCGGGGGATACGGGAGACGGCGCGGCCGGTGCCCCAGGACTCGGCGGAGGTCTGGTGGCCGGCGCGCTTGGAGACGGCGTAGGGCTGCCGGCTGTTCTTAGAGATGTTGGAGTGGACGAAGCCGACGATGTCGGGGCGGATCGAGGACCTCATGACGTCCGGCAAGGGGACGGTGGCGGCGGAGTCGGTGGCCATGTCGCCGTCCAGGGACTGGATGGAGACGAGGGGCGCGCGGCGGCGGCGGCGGCGGCGGCCATTTTGGTGGCGGCGGCGGCGGCGGCGGCGGCTGTGGAGTGGGGGAGGCGGAGGGGCAAAATGGCGGAGGTGAGGAGGGTTTATGGAATTGGTGGACGCAGGGAGAAATTAGGGTTTCGAGATGGTTCGGTATTTATATGTAGAGACAAGACGAAGAAGATGGACGAATTTACGGGCCTGCCATCGTGTTGTTTTGGGCTGGGCTTATTTTGGGCCCAGGCCCAGTATCAAGAGTGGGCCCAGCCCATGGGTATTGGATTGAGAAAGTCAGATCGTTCTCGGTCCAGAGGTAGCGATTCCTAGCACGACTCAATTCGTTTAGTCGGGCCATGGAAGAGAGTCGAGCTTGGCATTCACTCAATTCGTGCACTTGCACGCATTGCAATCGTGCTGTGATGTGGTCGATGGCAATCATGTTATGATGTGGTTCGGTTGGTGCAACCTTGACGGGCACAATTTGCTTATTTTTATGATTTGACGTACATAAATCAATTCGGTATAGGTTAACTCGGGGCTCGGGATCAATTGACCGCCTATGTTCACCCATAATCTTTCCAAAATTTAGCTAAAACAAGGCATGGAATTCAAAGATCAATCGGTAAACAAATGAAAGGTAAATTATTAATTGAAATATAATTGGTTATTGATTACTAAATTATTAATTATTAGTAATTTTCTCCTTCCTACAAATTGTCTTCTCCCTTATCATGGCCACCTTGTCCCAGTTTATTGTGATGTTTACTGTGATGGTTTTGGTGTAGGTGATCTCGCGTGAGTACATGGCTTCATTGCACAGCTCAATGAAGAACTGTCACCTCTAGAAGAAAGGTTTCAACTTCACCTAAGTTGGACAGGAAGCGGTGCTCTTGCAGTTCGAAGCAAGCGAGAATGGTGAAACTCGGGTTCTTCCCTGATGCTCCGATTGATGTTGAGAGTTCCCCAGTGTTTGCTGCCATCAAAGTACGTGGTTGTCTGCTTGAAACTAAAACGTCGTCTTGCTTTTGGTGTCTTTCGGGAAGCTTGTTGGCTGATCTTGTTCTTCTTCTTCTTCTATATTCACAGGTCAGTCCTATTGAATATGGCCATGTGCTGCTGATCCCTCAGCATCCCGGGGCGCCTGCCTCAAAGGATTGATCATGCAAGTTTCTGGCACCCTGTGCAAGGCTTCAGAGCCTGGAGATCCTTATACCCGACTAGGGGCATCTGCCACCATCAAATCGCCTGCATTTCCAGGTGTCTACTCGATAAATTTCTACTCGTAACTTGTCGGCTTTGTCAAATAACGACTTGTAAACTTCAGTAGGATAAAAGATGTAACTTGATCATCAATATCGAAAATAGCAGCCCCCGACAACTGGGTACGTGTATCTGAATTTATCAATTATCCAGTCAGAGGTCTTGTATTTGAAGGTGGAAATACCATACAAGACTTGTCCAATGCTGTTTCGGACTCTTGTATCTGCCTGGAAGACGCCAATATTCCTTACAACGCCCTCGTATCGAATCGTGGAAAGGGTATTCTCCTCTTCCCCCAGGTGATACGCAATCTATATTCGTGATATCCTGAAGACTTTTGAATGTACTACATGAAAGATTCTGATTGATGTATGCTGAGAAACAAGCTCTTGGAGAAGTCAGTGTGGAGCTTCTGGACATGCAAGCAAACCAAGCGAAGTGGGAAATCACTGGGCATATATGGTCCTGAAGAGGAAGCAAGACCATGACGAGGCATCTGAGGAGAAATTGCAGTAAATTTCAGAGTTTGACTGTGCACATCACCAGCAAATTCACTACATTAGAAACTGCAATAATTTCTTTTTAGTTGCTTAACAAGTGTTGGGGAGCACTTCTTAGGAAAAACCCCGTATAAAGATCAAATCCATTGGTTTATTAGAAGTCAGAGCAGCCGCATGAGAATGTACTTTTGAATTTGGTTGATTGGTCGTTTGGTCATTTAGTCTAGATTTTACTCTATGTGTGATTAAGTTTCAATAATTGTATGTTAAGCTATTGTGATTGTTGGGCTTGAATTAAAAAGCTTTCCATATGCCTGATGTGTTTGAAAGATTACTAAAATGTTTTGTTGCATCTTAAGTGGGAAAAATGTAAAAATGGCAAAACTAGGCATGGAAAAAGTATCCCGATAATTTTTTACGGGGTTGTGAACAATTATGAAATTTTACAGAATTGAGGGGGTTTTGTTAATAGGGTTATTTTTATGAGTTTTAGTGTTAATTAGTGGATTATAGTAAAATTAATTAACGGAAATTAAACCGATTCAAAATAACTAGTTTTGAACACTTGGGAGTGAGATTTTCACCAATTTTTCAAATTCGAAATATCTAAATGAACTTTGATTTGTTTTTTTTTTTCCATATTAGTCATTTGAAGATGGTATCTTGTGTTTTATGTATACAACACAAAAAGATCATGAACGTACCATTTTACACGAGTCCCGCGGGATAGGACAAGATATCGATAATTTCAAAATCAATATTTATGGTTGTGCTCAGTAGACCAATCGACCATCGCAAATTCGAAGGACACAAAAGAGAGAAAAAGCAAAGCACAATTTTGTGCTTACCATGTGTCTCTCCTATATGGGAAATTTGGATTTATTTTATCCCATTCTTGTTTGTAAATTTTTAAAATCAAATAAATTTATTAATGGACCAAATTCAAAAAAAAAGCATCAACTTTGCCCTGAGTGACAATTCTGATCCGATCTTCTTTTTTGTCTCATAAAAAATCATCAACTTTCATTTACATCCAAAATCTGATATGAACAATTTGAAAATTTCACACTACGGGGGCAAAATTTAGGACTCAAGTAAAAGTTGGTGTTCTTTACTGAGACAAAAAAAGTTCGGGCCAGAATTATCTCTCAAAGTAAAGTTGGTTTTTTTTTGTTTTGGAATTAACCCCTTATTAATGAAACATAATTTTTGAAATCTTTTATGGTCAACGCAACCGAGAGGAAGTCAAACCCTCCAGGGTTTTCTCATCGTGGACATCGGACCCTCAACATTCGCCCTCAAACTGGAGCGCCGGAAAAACATGTAAAGCGTGTAAAAACATGTAAGGGAGAAAACGAGGCGACAAAGACACAAACCAACGAAAATCACTTCGACTCCAGCTTGGGAGACCGCTTTCGCTTTGTACAGTAGCGCTATCTCAGAATTCACATTTCACATAAACCCTCCAGTCCCCCCCCTTATCTTCTTCTCTTCCTCCTTATCTGTTTTGTCCATCACATACCCTTTTCGCTCATCCCCCCTCTCCCCCTCTCAAGAGCTCCTCCCAAGTACCCATCTGAACGTTTCTCCCTCCCTCCCTTTTCTTGTTTTCGACATGGGAAGTGAATGAAAGCCGCCATCCATCTGGGGTGGAGGGAGAGGGAGAGAGGAGAGGGAAGAGGGAGAGAGGGCGGTGCTTTTGCGGGACACAATTGAATGAGGATTGCCCGAATCTTGGGCAAGCACAGAGGATGTCTTCATGTCTGCTCCCGCAGTTCAAGTGCCAGCCGGACACCTTCTCCATTCAGTTCAGGGCTCACGTCCACGCTCGTAAGCTCCCTTTTGCCCTGTTCGCCGATTCCTCATTGCTTCTGTCTTCTTAGCCAGCGTGTTCAAATGGGCTTGTTTTTTCGTTCCTTCCCTGTACTCCCGTGGGTGGGTTTCCCTTTCTTGATTTCGGCATTGGTGTTTGCTTTTTGAGGTCGTTGAATGGAAAAGGACCGATAGCTGGTTTTGGGCATTGTAATTTAGCTGTGGAGTTGTCGGTTGTTGCTGTAAGAGCCGTCTGTCGTGATTTGAAGAATCTGCTTCTCATATCTCTATCATTCTTGGGCTTTGTTATTGATTGCTGGACTCTATGAATGTCAACGTCTCTGAGTTTTGACTTTTTGGGTCTAATTCAGTTTCTCAGTCAGTTCAATTTTCATGACTTCTTAGAATCTGGCAGAAGCTAAAGTTGTCACTTCAGATAATGTTAATGGGAAAAGGCTTTGTTCTTGAGCATACTGCACTTAAAGCGGATTATGTACTGTTGTGCTTGTAGTCAAACACTAGGATAGTAGTTGATTCCTTGTAGTCCATGTAATGCTCTCATGTTAGACTTGAAGTGCCTTAAGGCACCTGAAGGTGAATAGGTACCTACGGAAGCTTAATCCGTGTCTTTATCAGTGTAAGTCAACCCAAATTACCTGGATGGAAAGGGACTTGCTGGTATTGGAGTTATCTTGAGAGTTTTTATCTTGGTCATGTTCTAGTGGCCAATGCCTCCCACAGATATCATTAGGGAAACAAATTAGTGCTAAGTATGCAAAAGGTTATGTGGCAATAAGCCATTTGACATGGACGTGAGTCTCCTTGAGTTGTGTGAAGAACAATTTACTATAGCCATTACTCTTGTACCATTCTCGCTTCACCTCTTTATTTGTACCATAACGACTACCCTAATAATTACTTCCACTTTCTTGTTGGTTTGCTGAATTATTCTTGCTGGACTTGCTGTTCAAAGTTGGTTGATTTCAGGAAGGATATCTCACTTGTTAGAATTTTTACACGTCAGGCAATTGGTGAGCAATAGTTAAATGTGCTCTGTTCCTTATTGCGCCAAGTATGAAGGGGCAGAAGCTTTGCTGTTAATTTTTATCATAATTAAATGATTATGATGCAGAGCCATGGACTTTTTAAAACTTATTGTGCGCTTTTATGTAATTGTAATGAACCTCGTTACCATTGTTTAGAAATTGTTTTGCAGAGAAAAATAGAGAGCTTACTTATTTCCGTGCACAATGCCTATTGTCCACCACGTCTCCGTCGACGTTGTCATCAGCTATCATCCTTGACATGGAAAAGCTGAGATTGCCTTCTTTAGAAGTTCTTACAGATTCCCCAACTTCAAACAGGCCTTGGACATACACTGGGGCAGTCGGTCTACCCGCAGAGGTGAAAGTCTTGTTTATATACAAAGAGTGGAATTTCTTTTGGGCATTTCTATTTCTATGTGGAAGATAACTAATATATTGCATTATTTGTCACAAATATCCAATGTTTAATTGATCATCTAAGATGGTCTTCTTCCCAGAATCCTTTTGGTAATGGCTTCGTGATTATGCTTGAGCTCAGGCTTTTTTTAACATTGTTCTCCCGAGTATTCTGCTCTTTCTACATTATTAATTGTGGTTGACTTAATGTTCTTTTCCTTCATAAAAAGAAATTGTCTATGCTTTTAGTAAGGCTTGCAATTCGAGATTCCGTTCATCCTGTCACTTATAAAGCACTTTAATTTGAACTTTCTCATCAGGTAAATCTTAGTGCAACTTTAACTACGGAAACACTTTTAACAAGTGATGAGGCAGTAATAGCTGCAGCAGCTGCTGAAGCGGTTACTCTTGCAAAGGCAGCTTTGAAATCTGCAAAAGATGTGGCACTTATGATCAGGAATAAAAGTTCTTCAAATATTGATAGTGAGCTTGAAATTTCATCCAGAACAAGTAGTTCTCTTTCAAAGCATGCTGAACTGTTGGAGCTAGAACATGCCAACAGTTTGACGGCGTTAATGGAATCTGAGGGTGGGTTAAGGGAAGAAAATATCATGCAGTACTCAGCGGACGAATCTGAAGATGTGGAGCCAACCCATGAAGAGCTTCAAATTCTGCAAGAACAGCTCTTCAAAAGCATAGCTGTAAGATCACGGCGGCAAACAGAACGGAAAGAAAGAAGAGTAAGAGCAGCGGAAAAAGCAGCTGCGAATGTAGTTTCTGTGAAGTCAGGTTCTCTTAGTAAGAAGAAGCGTGCATCTTTACAAGATGTAGATTACACCGATCCGTTGCGCTACTTGAGAGCAACCACTAGCAGCTGCAAGCTTCTTACTGCCACGGAAGAAACGGAATTGTCAGAAGGAATACAGGTAGAACAAGTGCATATTACCTAGTTCGCGAATTTCTGATCTCTACTGGTAGAGTGTATTTTTCTGTTATGTTTTTGATGACCGAGAACCCTCTGAGGTACTCTAACGTTCATCCCTACTCAGTAAATTGGGGACCTTGGATGGGACTCATTTGACCAAGTCTGGATGAATTTCCATGGTTAGTGGTTTGTATGTGGCCTTGCCATCTGGGCTATCAAGGCAATCGTATTATTTTGTTATGCTGGAAAAACACTGGATTTACTAGGAGAAAAATATTTGAACCACTAAATTAGTTAGAAAAGATCTTGAAGTGAACTTTATTAAAATTGGAATAAGAAGAATCTATGCCTTAGGTTAAATCACTTAGAGAGACCTTTGATTCTGGTAATGGATCAATATTACAACCATGGCTCTTTTTGGGAAAAGAAATTTTCCTTGTCTTGTAAAAACTGTGAAGGTTTTCCTAGGAGGCCTGCTGCTCGTGGCAACTGAATAGAAGTGCTTTAGTATTTTGTAGTTTTAAATTCGAATATTAAAATGGATGCCATATGTCTATTAATTGTGCATTGAAAATGAATGAGAGAAGGTGCTTTTTGTTGGTCAAGCATACCTCTTTTGCATCTCCAATATCTTGAAGTAAAGAATTCTTTATGTTTAGCAGCGCAAGCGCCTGTACTGCAAGCCACCCTATTGAGGGGATTGTATTTGTATCCAATGGTGCATGTCCCTGGTTTCTTTCTTTCTTTTGCTTATTCTTCTCTGTCGACTCACTTTCCAATGTCATTCAGGATTTATTGAAGCTGGAAAGACTCCAGGTGGAGCTAACCGAGCGATGTGGAGGTGAGCCGACCTTTGCACAATGGGCAGCTGCTGCAGGAGTTGATCAGAAGACTCTAAGAAAGCGTTTGAATTATGGAAGACTTTGTAAAGACAAAATGATCAAAAGCAACATAAGGCTTGTTATATCCATCGCAAAAAATTATCAGGGAGCTGGAATGAATCTTCAAGATCTTGTGCAGGTACTTCGTTTGCCATTGTACTTTTTGCAAATGATGATCTGACGGTTTTATTGAGTTTCAAACTTCATCACACATATGAATGAATATCAAAATCCTTCGGTCTGGTTCACGATCAACAGGAAGGATGTCGTGGTTTGGTAAGAGGTTCTGAGAAGTTTGATGCTTCAAAGGGGTTCAAGTTTTCTACATATGCTCATTGGTGGATAAAGCAGGCAGTTCGAAAGTCTCTTTCCGATCAGTCCAGGACAATTCGTTTACCAGTATGTTTCACATTTCATCATTTGCAAGTCTTACTATTTTGCGTGTAGGAGGAAAAAGTTTGGTGGTGCTTTCACCAAGCTCAGATGCTCATCATCTCTAATGTTGGTTATCTCCACTCAACAGTTTCACATGGTTGAGGCAACATATAGAGTGAAGGAGGCGAGGAAGCAATTGTACAGCGAAAATGGAAGACAACCGGACAATGAGGAAGTAGCCAAGGCGACAGGGCTATCAATGAAGAGGCTTAACACTGTTCTCATGACCCCTAAAGCTCCAAGATCTCTTGACCAAAAGATTGGAATCAATCAAAATCTCAAACCTTCTGTAAGCCCCCCTTTGCTGTCAAATGGATGATGAAGTATAGTTTACTTTCTCCAGATTTTCACCACCCTTTGGTGATCTTTTATTGCTGGCACTTGCATAAGTAGTTTGGTGTCTTTTTGAGTAAAACAACTATTTAGTCTGAAAAGTTATTGAATCAAATCTAAACCCAATTGGAAAGATGAAACTTTAGCCAAATATTCCAGTTAAAGATGATTTTTCTCAAAGTTGTGATGGTCTAATGTGCAAATGTGAAAAGTCCTCAAGAGTAATGATAAATTTTAGCACACGTTAGCAATGCTTTCAGCCCAAGGAACATTCATCATATCATGTAATACATTTGTACTTCGAAATTGGGTGAACAGCTGTGCCATGGGCACCCCCTTCCGATTTCTTGACAATTTTATTATTTTCTGAACATGTACTTTTTTCTATGCAGTTTACAGACAACCTTTGACCTTTTTCCATTTTTCTAAACTTCTAGAACCTGACCTAACTATGTGCATTGGTTTGGTAAACTTTCCTGGGTGTGTAGGTTACCCTGTCTCTGTATTCCGAATGAGATCGTTTAGGGCACACATGTGAGGTGTTGAACTTCTCGGCTCTCGCCTTGTGGTTGAGAGCCTGTTCCTGTCACTTTGTCACTAGTTTATCGTGCTGTGGGGCTATGTGCAAGCTTCATTTCATCAAATTTCCGGTTCACATTGTCAATTCAGTTCATTTTTCGCTCAACAACTTAATTCTCTCCATCACCTGTTTTCTTGTTGATCTTGGTATATGTTGGCAATAAGCCCGGTGTGCTTTTATGCTAATTGTATCTTGTGAAATAAAAATTTTCCTTTTTGTTCTATGTTTTCATTCTTTTCCTTATTCACTGCCAATGTATTTCCTCTTCATGGAAATTAAAAACTCACTCGTGTAATGCGTTGTGTCATGTTGTGTCACCTTGGGACAAGTTTGTAAATCTTTATGTATTCTCATACCATCTAGTGTGAAAAAGTCAATTTTTTCACCTCCTTAGCAACTTCAAGCATATGTTGCTGATACTATCTTGTGGCTAACGAGATCAAGTTATACAAGTAGGAAGTCCTTCATTCAGTGAAATGTATAGTGCTAGTGTGGATTACCTCTTTGGATCGGTTAATTTGGCGAAGGTTTATTTTCGAAAAAACCCCACATTTTTTTGTCATGTTAATGCCCTTCTGATCATTTCCTCTCTTTGGACAGGAAGTGATAGCCAATCCCGATGCTGAAACAGCAGAAGATTTGCTGTTAAAGCAGTTTATGAGGCAGGACCTGGAGAAGGTCCTGGACAGTCTCAACCCACGAGAGAAGCAAGTGGTGAGGTGGAGGTTCGGCCTTGAAGACGGGAGGATGAAGACACTGCAAGAAATCGGGGAGCTTATGGGCGTGAGCAGGGAAAGGATAAGGCAAATAGAGTCGTGCGCGTTTCGCAAGCTCAAGAACAAGAAGAGAACTAAACATTTGCAACAGTATGTGCTCGCGTAGCCGAGCATTAGGCTTCTCAAAGTCTATGCTCTTTGTTCTTTCTTTCATGTCCATATCTTTCTCATTTCGATTTTTGGCTATATATCCCATATTTTCTTCTTCCTGGCTGCTATGCCGACGGTGAATCTGCCGGGATGCATTATACTTGAAAATGTTGTAGGAACACAATTTCTTAGATGAGGGAAATTTTTTGGTACATTTTGATGATTGTGTCATGTTTGCATCTTCCAAAAGGAGGAGAAACAAAGTCTCAAGTCATCCGCGGTTCTGATGATGAAAGGTTTTCTTTTCACCTTTTCTGAAGGTTGTCTTAAAAGTGTTGGAACTTTTCCGGTGGCCCGAAAAGCCCGGGCCGATCGGAGCCATAACTTCTTTTCATTCGGGATGTTCCGACTCGGAGCTCGACGTGGAAGCGGCCCGGACCAGGCGGACCGGCGAAATTGTGATTAAAATAAGGGAAAAGTTTTGGGTTTTTGTGTGACACATTTATCGAACTTTTTGTGACACCAAAAACCCCAAACTTTCTTTTTAAAATTTAAAGATATTTCGTCTTTTCCGCTTTTCTTTTTTCTTTTTAGTCATATAAAGGATCAAGAAAATACGGAGGAACCATAATCATGGCATTGAAAGGCCCGACTTGATTTTTCCTGGACCATCCAAAGAAAGGACCTTGCAGACATTGCTGAAAAAGTTTTTTCCTTAAAAAAAGACTAGTCATGATCAAGGAACCCGAACTTGATTTTTCCTGGACCATCCAAAAGAAAAGGACCTTGCAGACATTGCTGAAAAAGAAAAAGACTAGTCATGCAATTTCCGAACCGGCCTTAGACTGGACCGGCCAGACCGAACCGGGAATGTTACGGTCCCCCAGCCAGCTAGTGACCCACACAACCTTAGACTCTATCATCTATTAGATATCAATGATAATTCATGCCTTTCACGTGGCAACTAACTTTCGAACAATAGGATATCATTCGCCGTGATTTGGATAGATCGAGATACTAATTCAGGGCTAAAGTAATCTTGCCTTTATTCCCAATACCTTAATGTAGTCTCGACTTGCTACGGTCAATGTTGGTTTTCTGGGAAAACGCGCCCTCCGCAGTCCTAGGATCGGGAGATGTCCAGGTTTTTGCAACCTATGATGCCCCCTTGATTGGTGCAAGACTCGCTGGCTATCTAGAGATTGTGGCTCGTTACCTAACCGGTCATTGGCAAAGAAAACATAATGTCGATTATATGTTGCATGTGAGCTCGGTTCATCGTAACCATTTGATTTTTGGCATAATTAAAAAAAAAAGCATCAACTTTAAGTCGAGAGATAATTTTGGCTTGAACTTTTTTTTGTCTTGTAAAAAAGTACAAACTTTAGGTCAAGTGACAATTTTGAGTCAAACTTTTTTTTTTGTCTAGTAAAAAAGCACAAACTTTTACTTAAATCCAAAATCTGACCTCCATTAATTCAGAACCATTAATTATTCAACTTGACTATTCTATCTTAGCAATAAATCCACGTGACTTTCTGACTAGATTTAAAATACTATTCATTATGTTATTCTTTGAACCATAGCTTAAATAATAACGGTAAAACTATTCGTATCCTTTATTTCATCGGCAAATAAAAAATATCTCCAACTTGAATTTCTCTTGCTAGACTTCGTCATTTTGTCGTGATTTGAAGTTGTGAATCACCTCTCGTCGACAGACGCCATGGACAAGATCCGCCAAGCTCACCACCATAACCCTTTTTCTCAAAACAGGGGTGACTTCAAACAGAAAGTCAACGGGGAGATCAGATTTGGGATCATTGTGAAAGTTTGTGATTTTTTATGAGACAAAAAAAGTTGAGGCCAGGATTGTCACTCGATCTAAAATTAATACATTTTTATGAGACACAAAAAGATTTAGGTCATAATTATCACTCGATCTAAAGTTTCTGTCTTCTTTTAGAATTAACCCCTTGATTTTTGGTAGGTCTAACACCCTGTGATCTAGGGTCGGGCCTAATTAGGAAGACGGGCAAGTTTCTTGTTCTTCTTGCGAAATTCGAACGTGGCTGCGCCCCATTCGATCTCGTCCCTCCTGCGCGCACGCCATGTCGCGGCCGCACTGGCAGTGGGAGAACGCCACCGCCGGCGCCCTCGCCGGGTTCGCCACCGTCGCCGCCACGCATCCCCTCGACGTCGTCCGCACCCGCTTCCAAGGTTCCTTCTCTCTCTCTCTCTCTCTCTCTCTCTCTCTCTCGGGTGCTGCGTCGGCGCGTGCGCGAGTTTCGAGTTTTGCTTGTCGACTGACATGGGTTCCGTTCGCGTGCTCCCGCACACAGCGAACGACGGTAGGGTCGTGTACCTCCCGGCGTACAAGAACACAGCCCAAGCGCTCTTCACCATTGCTCGCTCCGAGGTTCTATCTCTCTCCCTCTCTTTGAGCTTTAGCTGATCAAACAATGAACTTTTTAGTAGCGGAGGGTATAGTGGTGATGGAGAAGGTAATAGATTGTTCTACAAATTTTAACGTGGAGGCTCTCAAACCATGAGCAATCGCCGCTATGTGAGCTGAAAGTGCTTGCATTGAAATGGTGGCTCGAATTCGGTGGTGTTGTTTTACATGGACGACCCTCCCTACTTAATATGGTGTAATTTGGTAAGGGCCTGCTTTTTTGAGGTGGGAAATTCTTATGGGGCTCCTTAAGTTTCAATTTCATGTCATAATCGGGGTATAAAGACCCTGTCTTTTGGCTTGATGGCCACTAACTGCGCTCTGCAACTTTGCGAATATCGTCTTGTGGTCAAAGACTCTTTCAACGGTGTCCACCCTATCAATGAGTTCTTCCCACTTCACCTTTAAATCTGTTCCTACCAACTTTGCCCCATCAAGATCAGAGGGTAAATTCAGGAATGTATCAAGGATGACAAAGCGATCTCTTTTCTTGATGTATTGGGATGGTACTCATTGTCTTCTGTGCTTGTTGATGATGATGATGATGCCACGCCCCAAAACTCAAATTTGCTCTGGTTTTGGTTGGAGTTGTTTTACGTTTCTTTTCAAAGAATCCATTTCAATATCATGAGGGTCACACCTATGGACTGTGGGTAAATCCATCATGAATGGCCTTAACATATTATTTGAAATAATTTGATACGAGAGAGAGAGAGAGAATGGTGACGGAGCAGAAAATATGCACCATGATAAACAATATGATTAAGGATCGTTTCAAGTAAAGTTGTCCTAAATCGAATCTGATAAGTTTTCCCTATAAAGGAATACTAGGACCCTAACTTAAAGTAAACAGTTAGAGTTTATGTGACTAGTTGGATGGCATATCATGCTCGAATCTGCCCATTGTCACTGTTCTCCCAGTCTGTAAAGCCTTTGTGCTATTTCAAGTCTCTTGGAGGAAGTTACAACCAAATATATTGGATTGTTATTCAAGTTGGATTGTCATTCGAGTTACCCGAGATCAAGCATCTTGTATTGCTATGTTTTTCTTGGGGGATTATATAGTAGAGAGATATATGGCTTGTATCCTAAGTTGGATTGCTTCAATTGCGAATATCTATTTTCTGTTACGTATTTTGTTGCTTTCTCCATAACCATCTCCTCACGTATCAAATGCTCTCCCTCTCTAATATATAGCTGTTCTCTATGTAGGGAACAGAGAAACTCAAAGCAACTTCAATGCTGTTTTCTCTCAATATAAGCTGATATGAGCACTTGCCAAACACATTGCATGATATTATGAGAAGAAATTCATTGATTGCAGAAATGATATCTGTCCGTCCGTCTGTCTGATCTTACAACTTTGCTTTAACATCTTGTTATATTTGAGTTCTTGTCAAGTTTCTATGCGTTGTTATGTGTGCAACTCCAGTTTTATTGGGCAATTGTTTGACCTTTCCAACGTTGGTCTTGAACGCCTGTCTGTAGGTTTAGATGCAGAAACAACTTTTGCAGATGTAAATGAGTGATGAGTTTTCTTGCAGGGTTTGAGAGGTCTTTATGCCGGTTTCTTACCCGCCGTACTTGGGTCAAGCCTTTCATGGGGTCTATATTTCTTCTTGTAAGTGCTATGCTTTCTATCTCTGATGTATTTGACCATTCGTTATTTACTCTTTGTCATTTCCCTTCATCTTTTCTGAACTTTCTGTTGCTTTCCTCTGCTGTTTTCAGGATTATATTTACTCATTTCACATTTTATGAGCAAGGAAAGCTGCATCTTTCAATTTGTTTTTGTAAATCCTGCAATTAGTTAGAGGAAGGCTTTAGCAAATGCATAGCTTGGAAATGGGGTAATTTCATAAACAATTATTGCCAAAGGGTATTGCTACTTGAGTACCAGCTTACGCTTGCCATTGTTGGGCCTGCTGTCAATATTAATGTCAAAGGCATTTCCTCAATGTATATTGATCTAAGCATAGTTGACTGTTTTAAACAAATTTGTTTCCACATGCTGAAGGCATGTTTTGGGAACATCCTCAAGAGTTATTCTTTCCCAAAAACAATCGAAAAATACCTTGGAAGCATAGGTAGGAATATTTCAGTCAAAATCGCCATTATGGTTTTGCATAGCAAAATCCTTTTCCCTTCTCTTGAGCAACTCTTGGGCTAGTAGGAAAGAGCAATCATGTTGAAGCATTTTCTTTCTCCAATTAAGTATAGGGCTTTGGGCAGACAATTCTCCATAAAAACAGTACTTGACATTATGGGCAGCTTTAAGATGCCAACCTAGATTTTTTGACTCAACAAGTGCTGCTTGCTTGGAGTCATTGTATTGACAACCAGAGTGGACTGACTGATTCGAGAACCTCTTCAAAGTCCAGTCCTATTTAGACCACTAAACCATACGACATTTAAATGTCAAATCATGCCTTATCTTGTAGCTTAAGGGCATCGGTCCCACCAAATTCTATAGGTCGCATTGATCCAATTGAACCAATCGAATGGACAGTTTGACCAGGGAAAAAGCTAGTTTGACTCAGATTTGACGCTGAAGAAAAGAAAAAAAGAACAACAGTTGTAGTAGTTATCATTCAAATCGGCACCATGGTTGGACCATCTAACCATACAGTCAACCATGTTCTAACAAGAGTCAAACCATGTAATCAATACACAATGAACTGTAATGTGAGAAAGTGCATTAGGCTCAAACTCAGAGCTTCAAAGGCATGGGATGTGTTTGGTTTACCTCCAGGTCACATATTTCTATGATTACCATACACTTCCAGTTGATGACCTAGCTTAAGCACAATTTCTATAGGACTCATTTCATAGAGGGTCAGTTAGAAAAAGACATGCTAGCTGACGACTGCCTGACTCACCACTCTTCTCTTTTATTCAGGTGTGGAGTCAGCTATGACACATATCATATATAGACAAAGCTATGTTACTATACTTATCATGTCAGAAATAGTAAGTCTAATAAAGGGTTTCTCAAATGGTTTTATCGGTGGTACATCTAGTTAAACCGCATAAAGCAAAGACCTTGACTGGTTCCCTCACCAATATGGTTGTGAAATTACAGTTTGTTCCAACCTTTTCATCTTATTTTTGTCTTTAAACATCCAATTCATGAATCGTTTGATAGTCTATCTTGTCTTGATAAATAATGTATTCTTGTGTGTACGACTGAATTTTTTCCCTTGTTAGCTATGGCCGAGCCAAGGAAAGATATTCTGCAAAGAGAGAGGAAAGCCTATCCCCTGGTCTTCATCTTGCTTCTGCTGCAGAAGCTGGAGCTCTGGTTAGTATGGTGAAGCTTCGATTACTAGCTTTCGCTACTGCTTTGGATCTGAACAATCTCCTGTTGCCCATAAAGTGAACCAGTTGGCTGTATTGACCTTGTGTCAATAGCTTATTGTTTCTGTGTGGACATTTAGTCACCTTTCTTTTATTTCGGTAGAATTTGTGCTTTGAATATTCTTTCTGAGCAATGTACCTTTAACTGAAGCAGCAACATGATTTAGTCACACGCTAACCGTTAACTTCATGGAGAAGAGCTCATATATTTGCTGGCAATTTTCAAGAAGATGGAGTTTAACTTACATCGAAAGACAAGCTTTTAAAGATTGATTCTCTTTTGTTTCTACTGCTAGAGGGATAATAAACGAAACTATACGAAGGGAAATTGAAACTAGACAAAGAACATTCACCGTTTAAATCTTATTTTGGTGACCGATCTATTCCATAGTTGTTGACAATTACTAAAGAAATCAACAGAAAGAATCTTAAACCATTTATTAGAACTTTATGTGCAGACAGAGTCTAATAATTGAACTACTAATTTGAAGGCCCATTGGAGAGCTAGATAGGTTTAGCAGGAAATTGAATGGAGGTGCTGGCAAAAAAAATTTAATTAGGAGATTTGATAGAGAGAGCTTTTACTTATAAGGAATTCACCGTAACTTGTCTTCATCTGAACTAAGTGATTCATTATTCTAAAGAGAAGAAAAATTCAAGCAAAGAGCATCAGCTTCCAGCTTAAAGCTAAGTATTGGATTCCTAAGGGTATTACCGTATTGGAAACATAAGAAATTAAGATAAAAGCATTATGATACAGAAGATGTTAAACAGAGAATGGAAACAGGATTTAAGATGTGGATTGCTGCAGCAAAACAATGTGCCAGAATCCTAGCTCTGCAACCATCGGCCACCTGAAATTTGATCCTTCGAATGAAAGAATCCATTCCTCTCTTATGAATTTCCAGATTCCGACTCCATATGAGGACACTTATTTTCAATTAAAATAGAGTTTGACGATTTGCCTACCTAAGACGAAAGAGCTCTTAGAAGCTGAGATTGATTTTGAAATTGCAGATTGGAGCTGTTTAGTACTTTTCCACTGAGTTTCTGCCACCCAATTGATAGGTCCGAAGTCTCTAATATATCAATGCCACCCTTTCTGCAAATGACAAGCTAAAAAAAGGTATTGAGACTTTTTTTTAAAAGTTCCTGACTCACTGAAGTCACTGAAAACGGACGTGACACAATTATCAGTTACGCTGCAGCTAAGATTGAAAGAAAGCTAATGACCATCGGGCCAGGGGCTTTATCACCATGATGTTCTCGCTGCCACTTTCGTTTAGAGCTGTGAACAGTTTATCTTCAAATGAGTTACAGTATAAATATAAATAACCAAGAAAAACCTTGCTAAATATAAAGCTAAAAAAACTGGCCTTCGGTCACCTTATCAGTCTCAAAATTTGGAGGATGGCTTGTTACTAGGGTGAGCATGGATATGGTCAGATTGATTTAAAGTACTCAGCTTTGAACTTGTTTGGTTCCGTTTGAGTCGGTCATTTTTTTTTTTTTTTGGTAAAGACGTTTGAGTCGGTCATTTATTCTTTGTTAAATCAAGAAAACATTATATTTTGTATGATAGAAAAGTCCATGATCATAGAACTTATATTCTTATACTTATTAACTTCTGTCGTACTTTTATATTGGCTTGTGATTTCCTTTTTCTATTTCAGTTGTGCTATCTGTTTATTAATCCAAATTACATTTGTGGATTTATGGTGCTCAAAGTTTTGGTCATATTAGAGCACCCCTTTGGATAGTGAAGTCTTTTAACAAAGAACACGAGGATGTCATTTATTTTTATTTACTGTGTTGTTTATCTACTAATGTCTCTTTAATAATCCTTTCAACTGGAGGACATATTCTTCATTTGAATCGAGTTGTTATGTTTTACTTTTGTATAGATAGACTAATGTTTTAGCAATCATGTTAACCAACTATACGATCGTTCTTCAACAAAGCAAAACATGTTTGTATACACAGAGGAACTGGAGACCTCTTTTTTTTTTTTTTTTTGGTCTTTTGCAAATTGCTGAAGTTTATCAGGTTGAGTTAAGTTACACTTTTGGTCCCTTAGCATATCAAGAATTCACTTTGGTCTACTGTGATTTATGCCAATTGACAATGAGGCACTTTACTGCATGTTTTACATCATCTGGTTACTACCGTCAGTAGTCATTGTCTGGAAGAGGTCAACTTGCTTGTAGACTAGGCATATCAGATTATTCTAGTGCCTGCAATAGAAAGATTGGGTATCCTAACTGAAACATCTAGAAATTCAGTGAGCATGGTGCTGGTAAATGATAAATGTAGAGTGTGGACAAGTAATCAGATCTTCACATAGATTGTTGATATCTGAAGATGATATAACGTTTTAATCTGCAAATAGTCCATAAAACATCATGCCTTGAGCTATGTTGTAGGATTCTGCGATGACTGAGTAAAAGTTATGTGTTGCTTTAAGCTTTTTAAATGGCAGTCATTTAATCAATGGAGAATTGAATATTTTCTGGATGGTAGCAGAAAAATTGTGTGTGCGTGCGAGATGGAGGGAGGGAGTTTGTTATAGACAGAGAGATATTCTTATAGACCCAGCTACATGGGGGCTTAATTCTCTCTCTCAAAAAGCTTGTGGCCAAAGATTTTGTTATAGACCTAGCTACATGGGAGAGATTTTGTTCTAGAGGGAGAGAGAGATTTTGTTATGGACCCAACTACATGTGGGCTTAATTCTCTCTCTCAAAAATCTTGTGGCCACTACTTGCGAATGAAGTATCATGTATGCCAATCTTTGAGAAGATGGATGGTTCTCTACTTAATGCTTTTGGGAAGTGACAAACGTATTCCACTTCAAGGTGTCTGTAGGATTTTTTTTTTACTATATTAGTGCGGTCTAAAAGTATTTCTCTTAAAAATAATCTCCCTTCTGTTTTGAATTTTTTGAATTGATTATATGGTATCCCATATTGAATTTTTTGAATTGAATATATGATATCCCACATTGTGGAGATAGATGCATTTACTAAGATAAAGTTCTTGTTTTCCTTTCTCCAGGTTTCTCTGTGCACAAATCCCGTTTGGCTCATAAAAACAAGATTGCAACTTCAGAATCCACTTCATCATACCCGACCTTATTCTGGATTTTATGGTCTGCCTTACACCTTGCATTGGCTTGCTTATTATGTCATCTCTGAGATACCAATATTTAAGTGAGTTGCATGACTTTGGCTTGAAATTTTGTCAATGGAGATGCTTATCTGTGGATCTTGTTCACCAATTTTGATACTTTAGAATTTGGAACATCATTCCATTAATTTAGTGTTCACTACATTTATTCAATATGTTATTTCATTGTAGGATTCATTTTTTTTAAACGTGCTTTGGTGCAGGTGGAAGATATGTATCCATTAGAATCCACCTGCAACATATATGTATATCCATTGCAGGAGAAATCCAGTATACTATGCACTTTGGAAACCTCAAATTAACTAATCTTTCACATGTGTTTCTAGTTTTACTCTAGGACCAACGCCTTTCATTTACTCTACAAGCTAACATAATGCAACTTCCCTTGATAGGTTTGACAGATGATCTCATTTTACAAATGGTTCTGTTTGGGATTGCTAGTTTTGTTGATGAAACTCTTTTATACATAGGGGAAGAGAAAATTAAAAGACAACTTCTACTTGTTGGGGTAAAGAGAAAATGCCATACAATTTTGTATAAACTTGGATAGAACGTGGCCTATGGATCCTTTTTCTTTTAAGCAGTTCTTTGTGGAGGCATTGTTGATGCATACTGACTGTTGGTTATTGCTTCATATGTGATGACCAGATGCTTTTAGAACCATAATGAAAGAGGAAGGTTGGCGTGCTTTATACAAAGGGATTGTTCCCAGTCTCTTACTGGTAACTAACTGTATTTTATTGAACTTAGAGAGATTGGTCTGTAATATAGGAAACGGTGATCCATTAGTGTAACTGGGAAGGGAGGAAGGCCCCGTTCCAGTTTTTTGCACAACAAGGATGGCTGAGAAACTGTGTAATTGGTTAGGGGAGAGTTGCCCTGATGTTCCGCTGCCATAGATTACTGATAAGCATCTACAGATAAATATTGCTACATGCTTGTATACATTTGTGATGGGTAGCTTTCTGTTTGGCCCTCTTTCCATCATAAAATTTTCTATGGTCAATTGTCCTGCATTAGTTATCTCAATTATGACGTAATCTTTTAGCAGGTTTCTCATGCTGCTATTCAGTTCACTTCCTATGAGGAGCTTCGGAAAGTTGTTATTGAACTTAAGGAGAAAGGAAGGAAAGAGGGGCCTGAAAGTGCTGATAAGATGCTGGTGAGCACATTATTACACTTTTTTCTGAGTATTGACCAACATGCACTAGAGTATCTTCCATTTATAGCCAGTCTTGCAATTTCTTGAAATTGAGCAGTTTGTGCTACAGTTTTCTTACTGGTTATTGAATATCCTTGTTCCTTTTCATATATTGGTGTCTAGTTTTTCTGAGGCTTATCTATGTCTTTTAGATAAGGGAGAAAATATCTATACATGCAATGTTTGCACGGGAGGTCTTATCTGGCATTTTGAGAATGTATTCAATGTAATAAATGGTGATGGTTCATCCAGAAGCATTGCAACCTGATGTTTGGGGCAGGGTTATTTGTAGGTTAATTTGAAATTTTGGGGGATATACATTTGACAATAAACCTCATTCGCCAAATATCCATACTTTGCAAGCTTTCAGACATTTAATTCATAGGGCGGTCTCTAAATCTCTGCTTTTCAATGAACTGGTCAGGCAACAAAAAACACCAGCTTCCAGGACACTAAAATGATGTTGCCGGTTGTTATGACTTCATATTGTACAAAATTGGAGGATCATGTTTAGGAACATTTTTTGTCGATCGTATTCTAATTCTTCCAAACTATTGATGTAGTTAATAATTTTTTCTAGTGTGAATGGTACTCAAAATTAAATAACGAATTGTTTCTGTAATGAATGCCCTCCTCCCCAACCACCATTACAATTAAAAAAGAAAAAGAAATTCAATTGCTTGTGTCTTCTCAGAAACTGTTTTCATGGGAAAAAAACTCTTTGAATATTTCATTTGCTATTTGTCCAACTTAAGATTTCTTCTGCAGAACTCTGTTGATTATGCAATACTGGGGGCATCCTCTAAACTTGCAGCCATTCTTCTGAGTTATCCATTTCAGGTGAGCTTATTTACTACGTTCAATCATTTTTCTTTCAATTTGTCATTTTTCCGTTGATAATTGAATCGCTTCTTGTTCCAGGTGATTCGAACTCGATTGCAGGTAATCTCATAGTCCAAATACATCCTCTCTTCTAAATCTACCACTGCTTTGATGCTTTTTGATGGACTCTGATTGAACACTTTTGATGAACTCAATGCTCTGTCAATTCTTCACTCCTTTTGCAGCAACGGCCTTGCACTGATGGTACTCCTAGATATATGGATACCTGGCATGTTGTAAAAGAAACTGCAAGGTAATGCAACTATGTATGATTGAGACTTCGTCTTACTCATCAAATGTTGACGAGTACAGAATTTTCATGCCCTTTTGGCTTTTTTGTAGGTTTGAAGGCTTACGGGGTTTCTACAAAGGGATCACACCCAACATACTGAAAAATGTCCCTGCTTCTTCAATAACATTCATTGTCTATGAGAATGTGATGAAGTTGTTGAGGCTTGGAAGGACAAAAGAATGAATCTTTATTTTCTTTGGAACAGCGAGCATTTCATTTGGAAACTGCAATTTCGGCCATTTTACATCTTCTTTTTGTTGAAGTAAGGGATAGATACCTTCATAGGTCATTCAATTTTGGGTACTTTTCTCTGTGTCATTCTGATTCAACCATCAAGAAGTCACGAATGAACGAGTGACATGGACAATCCGCGTGGCTTTGACTTCGACCAACTCGGATGAGTTGAGTGGTACTGAAGACTGAACAAATTATGATTTCCATGTTCGAGATCATGAAGATGAAATAGAGCTGATGATTGGGGGGTTGCCGTTTTGAACCACCTTGAATTGAAACGACATTTCAAATGAAGAGAGCTTCATCAACTTTACATTGCTAAGTATAGCCTGTTGCTTCTCCCTAGCAATGTCCGTATGCGATAGGATGTTTTGAATACAAAAGTCAGAATCATAGTCCCATCATCTTCGGCTGAACGACTGTAGCTGGAAAACCATGGTTAGCACTAGCAACCACATTGTATCGACTATTCAGTTTGTGCTTCAATTGCAATCCCGTATGCACGTACAAGCTGATTCAAAGATTTAATTGCCCCGACTCAATCTGCTTCCAGTTCTAGTAGATTAGACAAAAGGATTATCCCCTCCTTCGGCTCTGGTTTTAGAACACGATATTCGTATGTGTGATTATTTTTATGTCATGTCGTTTTATCGTCATGCTATGTTTTTGATTCGTTGTGTGATGTTGTATATGATAATCGCCATGTGATGTCATCTCAGCATTATGACTCATATCCGATTTGCCATGTCATGTTATTTCATCATCCCGTTTTGCATTAGATTTGTCTTGTCTTACTGCATGTGGTTAGTGTCATGTTATATCAATCCCGTACATTATGATTGACGTTTGCATATTAATTGACGTTTGTATTTCAATAAACATTTGTACACATTTTGACACAAACAAATTTTCTTTGTATCCGTATACAAAATTAAGTATCAAGGCACTGGTAAATTTAGCATATTCTTCGTGTGGAGAGTACCTTCTTAGCAGAATGATAAAAATATGTTTTTAACTAAAATAAGTAATTTCTCTAATGCAGCTAGTCATTTATAATACGTATTATTGACATGTACGTATTCTCTATTTTGTACTTTAGTAACATCTCTAGGTAATACGTAACTCTTCATAACCAAGTAGCTTCAAACATATTGCATGACAAGTAGAGGCACTAAATGGGTGGGCCGGGTCAAGCTTGAGTTGGGCTAAACGCAAATCGATCCCTAAAATTTAGTAACTTATCCTATCTATACTTGTAGTGATCTTTTTTTCAATTCAACTCATTAGAACCCACACACACGTAATTAACCATATCAATTCCTTCACTAGAATAAATTGACGTGTTTATGTTAGGTTTTGGAAGACTAATTTAATGAGATATTTTTAGTTAATGAATTTGGCATTTGCTTTAAAATTTTGGAAATATAAAATTATTTTTAAAAGAATCTTAACGTTGTAAGAAAGAAATTGTCTGAATTTCACCACGATGTTTTCTTCTTCATAGTTTGAAAAAAAACTGGTGTACCACGATGTTGTCTTCTTAAAATATGTTGTTTCGCAACTTACAACATAATTAAGGGTGAGTTTTTTTTTGAGAGAAACAAACGGAACCTCGGTTTCACTTTTTCTTTCACTGAAAATGGGTTAAAAAATGAGTCAACCCACTATACTCCAAATCCAGGTAGGCTTTATTTTCTCGACCCATTCAGGCCTACAATAAACAAATTTAACAAACTCATATACCACCTGATCCTGATGAGTACAGAAATGGGTTGACAGCCCGAATTGCCACCTCTAGTTGTATCAAGTGCAAGATGATAAATATGATCAACATTGCGTGATCAAAATTGAAGGTTAAAGATCGGATATCGAGCACCTAAGGAAATAAATTGGGAGGAGAGATGGGATTCATTTAATTTGTAATAATAGTATCATCACTATCAATCGGAAATTGCCCTTTAATTACCTTGAAGAGGTAAACTCAGGTCTATCGGAATCCCATTACTCAAGCCATCACAAAAAAAACCCGACTTACTCGCTTTTGGAATGTAATTCTTAGTACCACTATCAAAGTATATAGCATTGGCAAGACTGAACTATGAAGTCGATTGTGACAGTAAATTCTCATGCATATTGGTTAATGCATATTTGGAGAGGTTACATGCAATAAGACAGAAAGTGTTTAGCTGACAATAATGTTATTTTGAGGGGCACGATAATGTTCTTTTGATGGTGCCCCTCACCGCCGAGCCCCTCGCCCCTCGACCTAACGACCATGTCTGCCAGCTCCATTGGAGATAGGAGAGAGGGTGGGCCGTTGGGGTGAGGCGGCGTTGAGGGGTGGAGAGAGAGAAAGGCTCTGCTGCGTATGTGCGACTGAGTGAGAAAGAGGGCGGAGGAAAAGACTAGGGCAAGAGTTTTGGGGGTAAATTTGTTTTTTCGATAAATTGATCAAATTTTTTTTTTTATAAGTGATGATGATTTCTTATAACTACGTTATTTTTCGCAATTATTCCAAATAAAATTGCCTGATATTCTATAACGTGACCATGCCTATGGTTTTAATTGCATTTACCGCATGCTCAAGATATTCTGAATCAACCGCAACAATCACATCGAATTTGAAACCTGACAAATATGAATCTTTGATTAAATAAGGGAAAAAGCCACTAAAAATCTCAAACAATGACACATTTGCGCTAAACTTTGTTATGTGACCCCAAATATCCCAAATTTGTACTTGTATGACACATTTACCTTTGTCAAGGTTTTGTAAAAACCTACCTACATGGATATTAGAAGGCAAATAATATTGACATGGCACTCACGTAATTTAAATGAAATAAAAACAAAGCAGTTTTGCTTATCTGATAAATGATTATCCTCATGGATTTTCTTTTGTAGTAAGCTAACTTTGAATCAAGTCCGATAAATGAAATTTGTGAATTCATGTCCAATGTTTGTCTGAGTGATACAGTGCCTCTTTTGTAGTCTACCTTGGCAAAAAATACATGAAAATGAAAATTTCTGGGGAAGTCGATGAGATTGGACATTCAAACTTCACGATCATGTTCGGATCGTGATATAAGAGTCTCATATGGCAGAACGACTAGTCCATCTTTTCAATAACATAATAAGCTGATTTTGATATGGCAAGAAGTAATGTCTTGTTGTCAATGGCGAATTTAATGTGGAGAATCGTCTTGTTCTGTCAATTTCAAGGTTAAGACATGATAAGTCGTCCTTGTCTTCATACTAAATTTCATGAATCAGTACCCCGTTCACAGGACAAAGTTCCTTGCAAGCATCGTAAAAATGTCTCCTTCCTAATGTACACAGCGAGATACATTGATAGCTACATGAAAAGAAAACAATGATTCAAATATTTCATTCTTTATATCAGATAGCCTTTACTTAGAATCCGCAAACACCTTGTTCTAACACCTCCTTGGTGGCAGAGTAGTAAGAAATCAATTCATATTTGTAGGAATTGGAGTTCAATGTAGAAAAATTAATGATCAGATTTGTTCTCTTTTTATATTCGAAGATTTTATAGTATCGTAACTGTCACGCCCCGTACCCTACGGCGTGCCACATCCCTCGCAAAGATCGATTTGAGTGTGACGTCCCAGGACATGTTGCCGACCCAACGGCCAATACAGAGATTAAAGCACATGCGGAAGCAATATAATACCCGACAATTTCATACCACATAACTAAGGATAGCCATGCAACAAACAACATGAACAGATATACACTTGCATTGACACTGGAAACCATACACTTCATCCATTTACAGCTTGCACTAAAAAAAAATCAAAAGCGGGTCGATGGCCACTACTGACAAAAAGGAGTAAGTGGCTCGGGGGTCGGTCCACTACTTAAGGTCGAGCTCTGGTCAAAAAGTGTTGGCCCTATCGGTCTGAGACTAAAGCTAAATCCTACGGTACCCAGTCCGGGTCGGAATCAGAAGACTCAGAGGATGAAGAGCTATCGGGCATCTCCTCCTCAAAATCTGATGAGTCCGGCTCGGACTCAGCCTCTGCGGCCTCCTCCTCTGAGTCCATGTCCTCAGGCTCGGCCCCTGGTATGGGATCGTCCTCGATCGATTCTGGCTCCTCATCATCTAGCTCCATCGGCTCCGGAACAGCGTCCTCGTCAGCTGGCTCCAAGTCCATCGGATCAGGCTCATCTACCTCGTACTCTACGGGCACCCCATCAGAGCTCGCACTCTCCTCAATTGAAGAACCACGATCAGCCACCTCTCCATCAGGGTACCGGGGGGTACCTCGTGCCCAAGCCAATAAACGGGACATCAAAAGTTTGGAGAGGACCATACTCTCCGAGATCATCCCTAAAGCACCAAGCCACATATTCGTGGGTCTGGTAATGTGTTTCCCCCGCCTTCACCCAAACTAAAGTATAATATCTAATATACGACTCCCCGCTCCCTAAGGGGTGTATCATCCTCGTCCGCTCTATATGATGCGGAATCCTAAAACATACTGAAACTTCAGGCATTTCAAGGCTGAGGGTCTGAAAAATTGGTTTTATGTAATGGTGAGAATAATCTTAGTGAGTAGGTTCCCTAAACCTAAACTAGGCTAACATGCACCTCCTGACGAGTACTAAATAACGCACAGTTCAAAACATAAATTGACTCAGGCCCTCAAGCGCAAATCTAGTACTTACTTGACCCTGCATATTAGGCATCACATAAATTCGCAACAATAGCACAGGATTCAACCACGGTACATATACGAACATCACTCAGCCACGATGTATGTTATGCATATGCTTGTGCTCACACCTATGCTCAAGCCTCATCAATGCATTTCGCACACTTGCAATTACCAATTTCATCGACCCGCGTAAAACGCATCAGGTCTAACAGTTTGAGATCGATCTCCGGCCTGCGTAAAACGCATCGGGCTCATGACACACAACCAGCGTAAAACGCATTAGGCTGGTCATTTTCCGGTAATCCGGGCATCGTTCTGCGTAACACGCATCAGGACGGGTTTACTACCCCGCGTAAAACGTATCGGGGCCTTATGTGATCACACATTCGCATACACCAGTTATTATCTGAACCCCACATTAAACGCATCAGGGCATCTTAGATGATCACATGCTCATGTCACTCGTGCACTCTCGTTATATGCACATGCCATGCTAATGCTTGAGATACACATCCATGGCCACAACATTCACACGTGGGCATTCACGAATTTCATAATGAGCATTTAATTTCGCAACACCACTTAATCAATTCGCAATGCAATATGCTCAATCCACATTTCAATATGCCCAACCAACATGTTAGCATGACCATGAAAACAATTCAAGCACTCTTGCACGGTACACAATTCACATATATAAATCGCACAATCAGCTCAACATGAATCCGCGCAATCGAAGCCCGCCAAGCTACTCTATTCTTAGTCGCCCTAGGCACATGATACGGCATCACAAAATCACTCACAACCAAGGAAAATTCAGCCACTAACTCAGTCCATCCAACATTTCCGATAATTACATCATTAAACCCCAAATCAATCGCGCCTCGCCTAATTCGTTCTTAGCATGGACAGCCCTCACGTGGGCCACTCTAGGACAATAAATCTCCTCAACATACTCCATTTGGCTCTCCAAATTATCGCCCAAATCAGCTACCATGAGGACCACACTAGGCGCGCTCTATAATCCACAATTGAACCTGAACTTAATCCGAACTTGGCTCAATTTAATCCAACACATCCAGCCAACTCACAGCACATTCTCAGCCACTAAGCCTTATTAAAATGATCATGCTAGACGACCAAATTAGCCACAATGACATCCTCTAACATCCTCCACAATTTAACCCCTAAATAACCCTAATTAACCCCTAAAACCCATCTAGAAATGCAATTTAGCCTAATTAGGACTTAGGGTCGAACTCACCTGGATTCCTAGGCTTCAAACAGGGCTGAGCAAGTGGCGAGGATGGCTGGGAAGCTGTGGGTCCACGCCGGAACAGTGACAGGGAGCGACGGCTCCGGCGAGGTCCTTGAGTGGCCGAGAAAGAGAGAGAGAGCGGGAGAGAGAGAGATACGACGAGAGGGTGAGGTGAGGGGGACGGGACGATGACGGTGGGGTGAGGTGAGGGGGCGACAGCACGGCGGCGGTGGCGGCTTCCCGGCGAGCGGCGGCAGCGGCGTGAGGCTGGGAAGAGGAGAGCTTGTGGGAGAGGGGGAGAGGAGAGAGTGGCCGGCTGCTTGGGGGGGGAATGAGAGGAGAGAGAGAGGCTATAGAGTATATAGAGTGAGTGAGATAGTGGGGTTGGTGACTAACTTTCCTATAATGACCAACTTGCCCCTAATCTAAGGGCTTGGATTAAAACTAAACAAAATATCTAGGGGCATTAGGGACCAAGATTTTCAGCATTATTGGGCTGAAATACACTAATAGAAAACCCTAAAATAATCCCCAAATAAGCCCAAAATTCGGAACCCTAGATAATTTTCTGGTCCCGGGTAAAGTTTTCAAATTTTGACTCTATCGATCCCAAATATGCATGGCCACATAAAAATGACGTTGTCCTCGCAAAATAGTCGCGTACGCCCACGAAATTCGACACCGAAGTTCGGACTCAATTTCATGATCGATTTAGCTTAATTTTCAGTTTTAGCATCTCTCACTAACGGGCGGCTGTTTAGGGGTTACGCGTATCGACCTATGGCTACTCGAGTCGTATTGGTCTCGGTTTTCCAAAGAACGTGAGGATTTATCGCTAGTCCCAGGGGTTGCGGTCGTCTGGAATAAGTTCGGAATCTTTTGTCGCGCATGTACTCTCGATCGTGCGGAATCACTCGCTATCCGATCATACGTCGTCAGTCAAACTGAATCCGTCACCCTCTTTGGATCGGCCCACATTGACACAAAATATTCCCTCGTTGCTTCTCGAAATCAGACTCGATTCACGGTCGAGTTCTTGGGTCCACATACCGTTTTCCTAGTTAGCCATTCCCTAATGGTCAGTATCTCGAGAATGTTTAGTTCTGGGTGAGACTTACTAAAATGAAATGAAAAATAATCATCTACTTCATTAATCCCGGAAGTGGGTCGAATTCAGGGCGTTACAGTAACATGATAGCTCATTCTCCATTTAGAACCATAGAACACACAAGAAGAGTAGATTGAAGTTTCATGATTATGAAGCTTATCATTCATGATAAATATTCATAGGAAGCTAAGAGCATGTATATAAAGAATGACATTTGATTACATGTTACTCCCCTCTTAAAGATTAGGGATAAGTGCATTGGAAGTCTTAAAATTTGTCACGAAAGTACAATTGAGTTCTAAAACTTTCAAAAAATGCAATTAAATCCTAAAATTTGTCACGAAAGTCCATTTGAGTCCTAAAACTTGTAAAAAGTGCAATCAAATTCTAAAACTTGTTAAATTGATCTAATCTAGTCCTTTCATTGATTGAACATTTTGAGAGTTTTAAGACTCGATTACACTTTCTTGACAAATTTTAGGACTTAATTGCATTTTTTTTGATAAGTTTAGGATTTAATTGCACCTTTTGAAAGTGTTAGGATTCAATTACACTTTTGTGATAAATTTTAGGACTTAAAATGCACTTATTCCTAACGATTATGATTCAATTATTCTCTCAAGAAGAGGAAAACATAATTGTTGCCTGAATGTGATCCAAAGTGAACATCTACAAGTGCTTCACAGTGCGAAACCGAAAGCTCTCTATCTGATCACAGATCCAAGATAGATAAACTGTGTTGACTAAGTGGTCAATGAATTAAAACCTCCAAGGAATAAGACTTACCCTCCCTTTCGTTAGAACAAGAATTTTCAATGCATTGGTGGGCTATCAACAAGAAAAAAAGTGAAGAGCTTTTGATACATTGGCGAACTAACCACGTACTTCCAAAAGAAAGAATGTAGCCAAATTTGCTTAGAAAGTCATCTCCATTTGTATCTAACCCTTCTTTTTGGTCACATCTTTCCACACATCCTCATCATTATTTTTCCCTACAGCGGCACAATATAAAGATAATTACACCACACCACACCAGCCACAGAGAGAGAGAGAGAGAGAGAGAGAGAGAGAGATGGGCAGAGGAGGAGGAGGAGGGCCATACCCATTGGTGCCATCACTGATGGTTGGGGCATTAGGAGTGGTCATCCTCTGGCCAACTTTGATGTGGCTTGTGGAGCTTGTGCTGCCAATGTTTCAATCCTATGGGGATGATGAAGGTGATGCAATGTCTTTTGTGATGGTTCTCCTCTGCCTATCCTTGCTGTTCCTCGTCCACTTCCTCACCACCTTCTTTCCCTCTCTCCACTTCCCAACATACGTTGGCAGCTCTAAACTGTATCACAGCAGTAGCTCAAGCTATGATGGTGGGGGTGATGGGTTTGGTCTAGGGTCTCTGCTTTTTGTGGCACTTTTCTTTGTTTTGTACACTTTCTTGTGATTGAACCCATAATGAATTGGACTGTTTGTGTTTCGAATTAAAACGAGATTGTCTAGGTTTCTATACTTGCCATTATGAAGAAGGTAGCAAAGTATAATCTTTCTTCTTATTTTTTTTCAATGGAGAGACCGTAGTTTGTAAAATCAAAGCGACAAGTATTGGCTATTGTTGGTACCTAAAATCTTGTTGAAAGATTTTCCTTGCTCTTTAAAATATCAAAGAGACTTAAAGACTAATTGATAAGCTAATGGTTGGAAATTAAAGGGACAATTGCATAATTTGTTCATGTACTTTTCTTCGATGTTCAATTTGGTCCTTATGTTCTTTCAATGGGCCAATTTATTCCTTCAATTCGATTTGGTAAGATCGGCATCTGACATGGCAATCCAACTTCGTCATGGGACTTGTGTTTGTTGATGTGTTTTTACACGTCAGTGACAAATCAACAAAAACTGTAAAAAAAAAAAAAGACAAACAAAAGAGGAAAATAAATTAGAAAAAAAGAACATACATGAACTAAAGAACAACACAAGCTGGAAAGAGAAAGGGGTTTCCGTTGAGTGATGCTCTGCAGCTGTGTTCTTTTCTTGATCACACATCTCCTTATGTACTAAGTCACATGCTCTATATTCTAAGGGCGTGTTTATTTGAGTGAAATAAGTTTCCGCAAATTGATTTATGGACTTTTTCACGTGTTTGGTTTGTTGAAAATGATTAGCCAATAGAAAACTATTTACAGCAAAAAAAAAAAAAAATGTAGGCTTAAAGTTAGGAAAATGAATTCTCTAATAGGAAAAGGGGAAAATATTTTCTTTTATTATGAAATTTTCCTCGAAACAAATACACCCTAAGATGAATTTTTAAAGTAGTGAGCATGTGCTTATTAATTCTACATTACCTACAACCGATCAAAGGCAACAACCAGCGAGGGTTGGCCTTACCTACTTGGGGCGAGGTCAAGCCTCACTAGAGGCCAACAAGGGTCTGCCTTGCTAGGATTTGGTGAGGGGTGACCTCGCTAGCCTTGAGCAAGTCTCGCTTCGCCAGATTCGGAGAGGGCCCTTGCCGGCCATTGCTGAGGCTTGGCGACTAGCGAAGGAAGAAGGAAATATAAATAAAGAAAAGCAAAAAAAATATAATAAAAAATAATAATTTTTAAAAAAATTTGTTTATGTCAGCGCCCGCCGTGCCACATAGGACGGCTGGCGTCTACGTCAGCGATTTCTAGTTAAAATTGGTCGAGTGGACTATATTGACAAACTGTCAAAAGGTTTAGGATTCAATTGGCCAAATTGAAAAGTTTGGGACTAAATTGGTATAAGTGCAATAGGTTTTGGACTTTTTTTGGTAATTTTCCCCTCTAATCGACATGCATCAAATTTAAGGTTGTGGGAATTATTAAATTTGATAGTCTCGAAACCATCTGGCCTTTCTTTAGTATTACCGATAAAGAAAGTTTTATAAATTATCTCATGATTTTTCTATGTATTTGTGGTGATTTGGATAAATAATTCTTTTTCTAGAATCTCATATTCATGGGAAAATTTCAATTTGGCACCCAAAGTTGGGTCATTTTCTCAACAAGGGGTCTAAAGTGGACAAAGTATCAAATAAGGGTCTAAAGTGCTCAATTAATCTCAAATAGGGGCCGAAGTGCCCAATTAGTCTCAATTAAAGGCTTGGGTTCACCGGCCGGTCAAATGCTCACCGGCTGGTGAGCACGTCACTGTTCCGGTAGGGCAATTTCGTCTTTTACTTTTTTTCTTTGTTCTCTTTTCCTTTTCTTCTTCTTCTTTTTTTCTCCTTTCCCTCTGTCGGCCTTAGGTGGAGGCGGCCCTTGTCGGCATCGGGTGAGGGTCGTCCTCGGCTGGGCTGGGCTGGCGAGGGCAATCTTGCTAGATCCGGCAAGGGAAACCCTTGCCAGATCCGACGAGGGAAACCCTCGCCCTCGCTGGATCTGGCGAGGGTCGGCCCTCGTTGACCTGGGTTTCCCTCGTCGGCATCGAGCGACTGCTAACCCTCGCCATATCCGGTGAGGGCGAGGGTTGCTCTCGCCTGCCCAGCCTAGGCGAGGCCGGCACTGGCCGGCGTCGGGTAGCATCCGCCTAAGGCCGGCCACCTTTGCCGGCTTCGGCTATGGCCGACAGAGGGAAAAGAGAAGGAAAAAAAAAGAAAAAGAGAAAAAAAGAAGAAATAAAAGACACAATTGCCCTGCCGGAATAGTGACATGCTCACCGATCGGTGAGCATTTGACCGGCCGGCGAACCCAAGCTCTTAATTGAGATTAATTGGGCACTTCGGGCTCCTATTTGAGACTGATTGGGCACTTCATGCCCTTATTTGACACTTTATCCACTTTGGACTCCTTTTTGAGAAAATGACCCCACTTTGGGTGCCAAATTGAAATTTTTCCCATATTCATCAATTTTCACTTTAGATCCAACCAATGCAAAAGATATGTGGACTAGCTCATTTATTTCTTTACAAACTGAATTTGAGTAGCATCGTTGATTAATTATAACTACTAATACTGCAGGTGTGAGAGCGAGTCCATAATTATACGTAATTTTTCATTTTTTTGAATTGAGTGAGTTAAATTTGTAAAATTACGTATTAATAATCTTTCTTATCTATTCACCCAAAAAAAAAAATCTTCTTATCAAAATTAGATATGCTAGACTTGTCACTCATATTATAGTGTGTGTCAGCTTATGAGTTATGATTGTGAAAGTATTAGTCTGTTGTATCAATAACAATATTCTTAAATTGAAAAAAATAGACTAAAGGGACAAAACGGAAAAAGAAAAATTCGGAAAGAATAAAAATGAAAAAGAGAGAAGAGAGAGTTGTTAAGAGAAGAAGAGAACCGATTGGAGGAAGAGTTTTTGGAAGGATGACGCCATAACCCCTAAGAACCCTCCTTTCTAACAAAGGTACAGATAGATTTCTATAAACAGCGTCAAATCAGTTTGCTAGTCTATTTTTAGGAACTTTAAGGTAGGACTTTAAACCAATGTGTATTAAATGTCAATTGTTATTACCAAGAGCTTTACTTTCATGTATGGTACGGAATTGGTAGTAAATTATGTCATTTGTCTTTAGGAACTCTAGGTAGGACTACATAACTATTGTTGTATTAAATGTCAGTTGTTGTTGCCAAAGAAATGTCACTTTCTAGTTGGTGGGAGGATGAAGTTACCCTAAACAAGATATAGGAGCTGCTGGACTCCTTGATTTTAAGAAGTAAATTTAGCTTTCGAAGAGATATTTTCATTTAAAATTTCAAAGGATGTGGATGTAGAATGGTATACATGTACCGTATGAGTCGCGACCATCTAGTCAAGCAAGAAAAAGCTGTTATAACCATCGAAAATGTCTACATCTAGGAAAACTGACGTGACATTGAAGGGACTTCTTCCTCTGATGACGAGTAATTCTAGCTGTTTTTGGGTGTCATTTTAAAGTGAGAGCTCTTGGCATACTCATGTTAAATATAATTGATAGGGCAATTAATTCAATATGTAAAAATAGTGATTATACATAACGCGAGAGTAATCATAGCATTAAAAAATTGGAACTTTTTTCATTTATTTATTAACGAGTGCCCCTTTTCTGTTCTTTAATAATTTAAGTTTCCTATCCCAAAGATCATAGAGGAACGAAAGATATAATCGGTGGAGCTTGATCGTCCAAACCAACAATTAATAGAAACATGATTATTGCAATATAGATATAGGCCCAAGGATAGATCATTAGTTTTTTTTTTGAAATATTCAATGTCCAATGTCTATATAAAAAGTAGGGTTAATACTACAAAAAATTTCCAAACTAGTACCTCAACTGGCTTTGTTGACATTCTATCTAATATCCTGGTAAAATACATACGTTTCAACGGACGTGGAGGATGATAGATCCGACATGAAAAATCCACATGAGTTGATAAGCATGCACTTTGATGGAGGGTAGATTTGGATCAAGGACATTAGTTTTGGATTTTTTGTGAGCAAAAAATTAATTTGGATTAATATGTCATGGGATTTTGATTGAAGATTTTTTGTGAAATGAAAATTGGTTGAGATAAATGTGTGATGGGAATACCAGCTTGAGCTTTTTAATAGTAATAACCCCAAAAAGTATATTTCTAGGAAAAAATTAAGAAAATTCATAAAACTTAATATAGGATAACTAAATTATAGACATAGACATCGTATTCTAGAGGACATGAATATGTTGTTGGAGTAAATCTAAAGCTTTCATGTCATTGCGACCCATCGGATTTAAGCATACATTCTAGGCAAAAGTACACTAGAAGTGTCATAACTAGTATACGGCGATCATTTTTGTGCCATAACTTTTTTTCGGATCACTTTGGTGCCAAGTCAGAGGAAAATAGATCACTTTAGTAACTCCGGCCAAAAAGCTGACTTGGCATTTATATTAAAAAAAATGATCTGACTTGTACACGTGGAAATTATGTGGCTTTTTTTAATTATTTTTTTAATTTTTAGAAAAAAAAAGGTTGCAGTAGCGGCAAGGGAGCCCTCGCTGTTGCTGTCGCCAACCCACCATCGTTGGGAAGAGCCGGCAATGGTGGGCGCAGTGGTAGGCAAGGGTCGCCAGCCCCTGGCTGGGGCCCGACGACCCTCGCCTCGCCTAGTGAGGGCCGGATCCGACGAGGCAAGACCTCGCCGTCGCAACCCAGGTGACGGCGAGGTCTCGCCTCGCCCAGCAAAGGCGAGGCCAGACCTCGTCGTCGTCTAGGTCGCGATGGCGAGGTCTCACCTCACCCAGCGAAGGCAAGGCTGACCTCGTCGTCGCCTGGGTCGCGACGGCGAGGCTGGCCTCGCCTTAGCTGGGTGAGGCGAGACCTCGCCGTCGCGACCCAGGTGACGGCGAGGTCTCGTCTCGCTGGATCCGACCCTCACTGGGTGAAGCAAGGGTCGCCGGGCCCCGACCAGGGGCCGACGACCCTCACCCACCATTGCGCCCACCACCGCCGGCCCTTCCGGTGGCATCCCAAACACGCCACTTATTAATGCATTCTTAATCTTTTCACTTTTAGCACAAGCGGAAGACAAAACATAATTAAATTAAACATTTCTTGATCAGTGGACACATTCACAACAAAATACCACATCTTCATTTCCCACTTTTTATTTATATACAAAAGGTGATTTGGATGACATCCTCTTCAATCATGATAGTAAAATTTCATATGGGAGGTCAAAATGGGGTCCTACTCCCCTAATGCAGCTACATCCACAACTCCACTTCTCTACTTGTCGCCACCACCTCCATCACTACTGACACTATCAGGATAAGGGGTCGGTGATATGTTCGAAGATCTGTAAAAAATGTGTCAACGATAACCAGTGAGCGAAAACTCAACTAAGTAAAGTCTATTACGCTATACTAAACAGATAACGACATGCATCTCAATAGAGTCAAATGGATAGGCAAATAAACCGATTCACATCCAGCCATAGTATACATAATTCCCTTTTTCATTCTCACTCAGCCGCCAATATCAAGCAAAGGAACGTTGATCCAAGAACAGCCACTCACACGAGCACACATTGCATACGTTATGTGACAATAATCGACTTCATTAACCACTCCAAGACACATGACCGGTGTGTTCCCCGGGCCACGCAAGGAGGAAACATCCCAACTAGTAAGATCCGGTGCGCCCAGAACAGACTGCTACAGTATACGTCGGATTACTTAACGTCCCGCGCAGGCTTTGCGGTCCCACTGGCTACGGCATCCCGTTTGTACTCCTGGGGCATCTAGGGCATGGCTCTTCCTAGGCATCATGAACCACCAGTCCACGGCATCCCGCTTTTCCGACAGGCTCCTCGGGGCATCGTCGTCCGTAGACAGACGGCATCAATCGTCTCTCGTCACATATTCACAGGCACAAACGATCCTTTCATTTTTATTCGGGCACATCTTTCTCATAAAATGATACCATGTCTCAACCAACAAATGAGGCACTTCATTATTGCTCACAAACTGCTCACAACCAAAATTTCAGATTCTGTGCTCTCAAAGATCACTCGATTTACATAACCATTCAACATCAGATCAAGGCCACATAAGCATCGTTGAAAAGCTAATTAAACGTGGTTACTGTCTCCAGTGGACCAGAAATCAAATACCCATCGTTTTCCAATAGAAAATTTGAGATTTCTAACAATGGGTGAAATCGGACAGTTTTGAGCACTTTGAGAAACCGAAACCAATAATGTAGTAAATGACCTCAAAAAATTATGAAATTTAAGTATGTCATATAAAAGAGCTTAATAACTATTTTTCATGAAGAAAACAAAGCCAAATTCCTTAAGTAAAGACCACTTTTAATAGCTCAAAGATGGCCCAAAATTAGTCTGTTGAAACAGGAAAACTGAGTCACGAAAAATGTTGGTTTCGCCAATCAAAATATTTTAAAATACTCTGAAATTTTTATATGTAGTAGAAAAGGGTTTGCTTAACAAATCTCAAGAAGGAAGTGTGACCAAATTCGAAGCGTAAAATTTTATAAAAATTGGAGAAGGCATGAAGGTCCTAGATTTAGCGGTAAGAACAATTCCGATTCGATACGAATTCGGACCTTCATATGACCCATTTGAACTCAAAAAAAATCTGAAATTTAAGTATGTTATAAATAAAGATCTTCTGAACAACTTTTATGAGATCACTTTGCGAGATTCTGACCATAGAAGGCGCTACAAAAATAGAAAACAGGGAACGTTCAAAAAAGTCAGATCTGGATTCCGTGACACAACTTCAAGAAACGTTTTTTTTCCAGGTTCAGATCCGTCACTTCCTAGCCAAGAAAACATTAACCCAAGATTTTAAAATAACATGCAATATCTTTCCCAACTTAATCTAGCTATCTAGATCCGCCACAAACCGTTCTAGGGGATTTAGATACACAAAAACAGAAACTATACCACGGATCGCCCTCTCCTTTCGCCCTTCCAGCCACCTTAATGCCTCATCCAAGACCCAAACCGACATGCAACCATTAACGTGGTTAGTATAAGGTGATAGAAAGTACTTGCCGATGAGAGGAAATGGCTGAGATGGCTGAGGCGAAGCTGCTGGTCTGAGGCAGAGATGAAACGGCCGGTTGACGCTGTTGGTCGTGGGCAAAGTAGAGGGCGGCAGCTGCTGATCGGTGGAGGGGCTGTCTTCTAGGCGGCCAGTGAGGGAAATAAGAGAGTGAGAGTGAGCTGGGCAAGAGAGAGAGTTAAGCAAGAGAGAGAGTGAGCTGAGGGGTGAGTTGAGCGAGAGAAAGTGTGCTGGAAAAGAGTGAGATGAGGGGAAAAAGGATTTTTTGAAGTTTGTTCAGCTTCCTTGCGTGCATGGGCATGCAAAGGGGGCCAAGTGGCACCTCTCATTTGCCAAGTGTAGGGAAAGAAAGAAGACAAAGAAGAGAAGACAAAGAAAGGAAGAGGAAGGGGCTGCTGCTGTGTGGGTTTCTTGGCGAAAAGAAAAAGAGGGGAAAGGGGAAAGAAATGGAAGAAAAGAAGAAAAGAAAGAGAGGGGGGGCTGTGAGTAAGGGAAAAATAACGGCGACGAGTTTGCACGGAGTCGGGTCGTGCGAACGACGCGACGTCAGTTTAGTTGGCCCAACGATAACGATATCTAGAATCCGAATTCGCGATTCCAAAAACGATAGTCGCAACGCTAAACTTCTAATTTCATTTTCCTAATCTCCGTCAACTAGCGCCCTAATCCATTAGGGTAATTTAATCTTTGGCCATGAAATTTCAGGATGCCACACTTCCCGATAGTGGTGGGTTGGCGGCAGCAGCGGTGAGGGCTCTCTCGCCACTGTTGCAGGCTTCTTTTTTTTTTTAATTAATTAAATATAATTTTATTATTTTTTTAAAAGTACACGTCAGCGGGCTAAATTGCGTCATTTTTGGTTTTTAATGCTGATTGGACCTCTCCGACGAGTTGTGGACCTCTTCAGCGAGCCGTGTCAGCACCGCATCGGATTTCCGACGAGCCACGTTAGCATTGGCACTAAAATGATCATTTTTCAAAAAAGTTGGCACTAAAATGATTCAAAAAAAAGTTATGACACCAAAGTGATTGCCGTACATAAGTTATGGCACTTCTGGTGTACTTTTGCCATACATTTTGGTTAATTGGACAAGATCAAGGTGGTTGGAATTTCTTTTAAATTCTGTAGGGCTTAAGGTATCAACATTTACTTTCCAAATTATGGCAACCTTTAAAGGCGGTTGGATTTTCTTCTTTTAAGTTTACATTTGTTTTTCCGGCCTCAAGTTAATTTACTTTATCTTCTGGAAAGACCAAAAAAAATATTCATGGGTTTGAGTAAAAAACAATGTAAAATCACCGCCACCACACCAACCTTTTCAGTTGGAATTTTTTAGTATGTAATAAAGCCCGGTTAAAACCCCATTTATCCCCAAGCATCTCATGGATTTTCAAGCCTAATTGCCGGTGTAGATAAATTTTCTATAAGCGACCTTATCCATTCTTAATTTAATTGTTCACGAGAGAGTGGGTAGTTAAAGTTCTCTAATCAAGGATGGATACGACCGTTTGTGTAATGTTTTCTTTATGTCGTTGGTATATACTCTGTTATTGCTTGCGTTGGACTTGTGTTTTGTCAATTGTTTTTGATGGATGGCACCTAACATAAATCGGAATATGACTTTGTATTAATAATATACGAGGGTGTTATCTGTGCGTTGCAGTGTGATAAAGAAATTTATCGATCAAATAATGAAGGTGTTTAGAATGATTGGTTACAAAGATTTCTACGAAATCAATAATTCAATTAGTATTTTCATTAATTTGTCCGTTATATGGATAAATAACGTCAAATTTTCATTATTCAAGTATCCTTTTTCTTTAATTCCATATTTGCCTACTTTTACTTTAAAGCCAACCGATGAGAAAGATATGCGCACCGTCTCATTTATTTCTTTACGAACTCAATTTGAGTATCATTGCAGATTAATTAACTGCCGATACTGTGGGTGTGAGAGCAAGTCCATAATCATATGCAATTTTTTAGTATGTTGAATCGACTAAGCTAAACTTGCAAAATTGCGTATTAACAACCTTTCTCATCGAAATTACATGTTCCAGACTTTTTACTCATATTATAGTATATGTGAGCTTATGAGTTGTGATTGTGAAAGTATCTGTAAGTTGTATCAATACCAATATTTTCAGATACAAAAAATAGACTAAAGGGAACAGAATAAGAGGTAACCTCACCAAAGGAAGTGAGATTTCGTTTCTACAAGGGTCTCTGCAGCCTATCCCCATCTTGTGAGACGAGCTTCATGGATGGGTTCCTTATTTTAATGTGCTAATATCCACACATCTCGCACTCTCAATTTTCTTTGTATCTTTATCTTTCTCAAAAAGATGGAATACCCTCTGAAATTTATACATCTCGGTGATCTCGAGATCCGAACGAGAACCTACATGAAGTTTTTTAGGGATTTGCTTAGGTCCAAAAAAAATTGAGAAAAAATATAGAAGAATAAGAAGAAAGAGAAAAATAAAACCAAGTGGAGGGAGAGTTCTTGGAAGGATGCCACCGTCCCTCCTAAGAACTCTCTTTTCTTACAAAGGTATAGATAGATTTTTATAAATCATGTCAAATCAGTTACTAGTCTATTCTTAGGAGCTTTAAGCTAGGACTTTTAACCAGTGCGTACCAAATGTCAGTTGTTGTTACCAAAAGAATGTCACTTCATAGTTGGTAGGAGGATGGAGTTACCATGAACAAGACATAGGAGCGCTGGGCTCCTTGATTTTGGAAGTGATTTTTCATGAAGAGTTTGTACCTGGACGTTGACAAAAGCGATGGGGGTGACCTCTAGACAGGTGAAATCTTCACATTTAAAGAAAAAGAGCTCTTTACTCAGAGCCGTTGAAAGGTTGTTCATTAGTTTTGACATGATAATATATTAGGGAAAATTGTCCAAAGAGTCGTAAACTTATTGCACTTTTGTCAATTCACTCATAAACCTTCAATTTTGTTAATTAGGTCCTAAACCTTTTCACATTTTGTCAATTGAGTCAATCAAGCTAATTTTTAGTCGGAAATCGCTGCCGTGAATGTTGACCATCTTACGTACGTTGTTCTACGTGGTATAGCCGGTCCTGATGTGAATAATTTTTTTATAATATTTTAATATTTTTTCGAATTATTATTTTTATTATTTTTCTTCTGTTTTCTTTCTCTTTTTTATTTCTTTCTTTTTCTTTGGCCAACTCTCACCGGACTTGGAAGAAGAAAAAGAAAAAGAAAGAAAGAAAGAAAAGCAAAAAAAATAATTAAAAATATTATTAAAAATTGTCCACGTTAGCATCAGTCTTGTCATGTAGGACTTTTTAGACAATTTTCTAATACACAAAATGAAAAAAAAATAAAAAAAAATCCAAATAACGTCTATTGTCCTACTTCTTACTATTTCTTTTTTTTTTTTTTATGGATTCTTACTATTTCAATGAAGTAAATTTTAAACTTGTTGTAAGTTTGTATTACTGAAAACTTTATGATAAAGGAAAATTTTTTCCATGAGAATCACTTTCGAGAAAAATAGTTAGTTTAAATTTGTTTGGTGGTTTAGCAAAAGTGATTTCCTTAGTAGAAGGGGAAGTCATTTTCCCCCATCTAAGTTTGTCGTTTTCAGTCCATGAAAAACGTTTTTCCGTAAATTAATTAGTTTTCCGTCATCTAAATACGGGAATGTTGGAAGATCATTTATCGAAAATAGTTTAAATTGGATAGTCATATATGGTATAGGCAGAACTCTTTCCACTATATCGCAACAAGAAGAACAAGTACCTAATCCCAAGCCCCTCAGAAAAATAGAGGAATGCCGTGACTCAGACTGCTGAATCCAAGACCTTGGCAGAGTCACTCGACCACCAACCGAGAAGCATAAGTCGATAAGAAACAAGTTTTGGCGAGTAATTTCGATAGAAAATAAAACTCTATTTACTTCATCTGAATTTTACTAATTTGGGTTGTTGTATGAAGGCGGGATGGATAGGATTGATAATGTTATGAGGAGAATATCTTCTTTTCATACGAAATATTCTCACTCGTGTTATTATTCATTAAAATGTGATTGGTTTGCCCTGAAAAATTAAGTCCAAGTAACGAGGTGGCTACGAACAAGTTGCCTATAAATACCCATCAAGTGTTGATGTTCTGCAACGCAGCGAAAGCCTCTCCCCAGTCTTCGATTCGCGTAGTCGTCCGATATCCGTGAACGAAGCACGAAAATAGTGGGGAACATGTCGGTTCAGGTTTCGGCAATTCCATCTTCTTTACCGAGTAAAGGAAGAAGCGGCAGGGTCGAACGCCGGTCGGCGGAATTTCACGAGAGCGTATGGGGTGATTACTTCCTCAAATATGCTTCTCCCTCCTACTCAACGGTTAGTGATTCTTCTCTTATCTTCTTCCTTTGTTTTCGTGCAATTGCGTTTTGTAGGATTAATTAAAGTCCTTGCGTTCACGATAATTGATGGCATCAAACAACTTAAGGCCCGTTTGTTTACAATTGTTTCCGAGAAATTGTTTTTCGACTTTCCGGTATTTGGATGATGGAAAACTAATTGATCTATGGAAACGCGTTTTCCATGGACTGAAAACAATAAGTTTAAATTGGGGGAAAACAATTTCTCCTTCTAGCAAGAAGGAAATCATTTTCCATAAACCACAAAACAAACGAAAACTAACCATTTTCCTTGAAAATGATTTATATGAAATATGTTTTCCTTTATCATAAAGTTTTCAGTAACACATATGCACCATAATTCTTAGATTATTGGGCAGCATCGATCCGAATGTTGCTTGATAAATTGGTTGCATATAGGAAAACTCTCTTCTTCCATCACTATGTAAGTCACCCATTATTCATGTTCCAGGTAAAAAAAATTGTATAACCAGAAAACTTTTGCAATTGCACTCGAATGGAAAAAGGTATATTTACATGTTGTGAAGGTACCAATTACACTATATGTGAACGTAGGGAAAATATGGTGAAAGTAGGGCTGCTAAGGACTGCTTTGAGCTCTTCTTCTGCCTGAAAGATCTCAACATTTGTAAACTCTTTGACTCTTCATGTTTATGAAAAATAATGGGTTGTCTTCAAGTGCAGAGAAAGAACTGCTAGTAAGAAGTGGTAGTACACTGAAGGGATCGAGCGAGGAAAAAGTTTTCTTCCTCGTTTACTTTTTTCTCTTAGCCTTTCCATCCGGGAGAAAGAGAATGCGGATACATGGTTCTAGTTGCATTGGTTTAGGACTAAGTCTTAGTAGCAGAACTATGTGGTTGGTTTGATCATTTCGACCGTAATTCCACGGTCCATTCAAGAGAAGTATCACCAAACGTACATGGTGGATTTTACTTTGGAATCTGTCTTTGCTTTCTCGGGCATTCAGCTTTTGTTTTGATCTCCATCCTCTCTATCAATTCGACTATCTCCCTAGGTCTATGAATTTCTCTATCAAACAGGGTCATGTTTAACAAGTTTAAGACTATTGTATTCACCTGACGTATCCTACAGTCCCTCCTTCAAAAACATCAACTGTATTACTCCCCCTAAATGAAATGATTTGGTCATCGATTATTCAATTTTAGAGAATAACGTTAGATTTCGTCTCTTTGAAAGTTTCAAAATGAAATGATTCGGCCTTTATCTTTAATTCACTTTTCTGAGAATATATGCTCGTCGTAATGAGTTATCAGAAATTACAACTTGCCTTGTTTTCATATTGTCTTTCTATGGGTTTGTAACCAAGAAAACATGATTATTATTTTTCACAGTAACTTCGCTTTCCTTTGAGTTTGTTTTTTTTTTTTTTTGTAATATATATTTCACACGCTTGCTTTTATTCAGAATAGCGTGTTACATACTTGCAGAAGCTCAAATTCCTTGGAAGAGTGGAGGAACAAGTTGAGGAATTGAAAGGAGTGGTGAGGAAGATACTGACTAATGCCGCGGATAAGCCTTCACAAATGCTTCACTTGATTGATCAAATTCAACTCTTGGGAATTGACTAACATTTTGAGCGAGAAATAGATAAGCAATTAGAACATATCCACAAAAATTACTCTCAACTCGATCATGGAGGTTTTATGGGAGATGACCTTCATATGGTTGCTATTATGTTTCGATTGCTGCGACAACAAGGTTTCAATAACATATCGGGTAAGTCTTAAACTTAGTGAACCAATCCAATAATATGCCCATAAAAATTCCTTCTTTGGAAAATTAATGCCGCAAAATTTACTATTGCTCATTCGAATTTTAGGAGAAACAAGTGAAAGAAAGTCTACAACATTAACTATGTGCACCGCCTTCCTAATTTCTAATCAATTTCATCTTTTGTCCCATGTTGGCTGGCCGCATAGAGGTCTTCAACAAATTCAAGGACAGTGAAGGCAAATTTAGGGAATCGCTCATCACAGATGTGCACGGATTATTGACCCCATATGAAGCTTGCCATTTAAGGTGCCATGGCGATGATATTTTGGAGGAAGCCCTTCCTTTTGCTATAACTCAACTTGAATCGATTGATGTAATGAAAGTAAGCAATAGTCTTGCGAAACAAGTGAGTTGTGCCCTCAATGAGCCACTTCGCATGGGGCTACTGAGACTCGAGGCAAGGCATTAATATATCACTCTACCTAGAAGAGCCTTCACATGACGAGGTCTTGCTCGCCTTGGCTAAACTAGATTTCAACTTACTGCAAGAGCTAGCAACACCAGACGGAACTCGGCAGGATTACAAGGTCAACTAACTTCATGTGATAGTATAATCTAAAATTAGCTTATAGATTGTGTTTTCCAAAGGTTTACTCGTTTAGTTTCATTCTACCCTGCTAATTAGTACCTTTGAAAGTCCTTTACAAGTGAAAAAGTGAGTTTGAACCATGCGAATTCATCGGGCTAACGTACTTTCAATATCGCTCATCTTTGTTTTATCATAGGTGGTGGAAGCATATAGATGTTGCAAGGAAGGTCCCATTCTCTAGAGACAGGATTGTGGAGTTGTTCTTATGGATATCGGGAGTATATTTCCAGCCAGAGTTTGCCGGGGCCAGATATACACTAACCGTAGTGATCGTCCTGATTTCCATTCTCGACGATATCTATGACGTCTATGGCACATTAGAAGACCTCGTATCTTTCACCGAAGCAATTGAGAAATACGTAATCCGCACTCTCTTTTTCAAACTTTTGAATATAATCAAGTATGTGTAGAGTAAGTGTGTAATTTTCAAGGACTTGAATTCAGGTGGACTGTTGATGCCATGGATGGACTACTAGAGTATATGCAAGCTTATTACAATGTGCTTCTCGATCTCTATGATGAAATTGGGAATGAATTGGCCATGAAAGGAAGATCGTACCGCCTCGTCTATGCAAAAGAAGCCGTACGCATCATCGGTACCCTTTATATGCACCTAATGCAATTTTTCTCAGGAACCCAACATTCTTGTTTACGTTTAATTTCTTAGATGAAGAAGCAAGCAAGAAGGTACTTTCACGAAGCCAAATGGTTCCATACCAGCTACACACCAACGATGGAGGAATACATGCCCCTTGCATTATTAACGATAGGCTATGAAGAGATAGCGATCACATCGCATGTAGGAATGGGCGATGTGGTCACAAGAGATGCTTTTGAATGGTTGCTCGGCGACTGCAAGATCTTGAATGCTTCACAAATCATATGTAGGTTCATGGATGACATTGCTTCTCACCAGGTATAATAGAAACGTAATTATCCTTCAGTAATCTAATGAAATTAGATCGACCACTACTCAATCGGAAACGCTATTGACCTAATCACACCAATTTTGTTGATATACAGAAGGAGCAAACGAGGGGGCACGTTGCATCTTCGGTGGAGTTATGAAAGAAAATGGCGTCTCGGAGCAGGAAGCTAAGGAGGAACTCTAGAAACGAGTTGTTGATGCGTGGAAGGACATATGGCTAAGATTGAAGAGTGTCTCATAAGCCAAGGCTACGAGCTATTGAGATTTGACAAGTTCTCATCATAAGCTAAAGTGGTAGTTCCAAAGAACTACAAAGACCCCGAATTCGTGAGCAAGTACGACGGAAGCAGTTGCCCGAAGAGTCACCTAAAATACTACCTCCACAAGATGACAAGATACTCTAACAGCACACCTCTTGTTATCTGTACCTTGCAAGATAGTTTGAGAGGGGTGGCTTTAGCATGGTACACTGCCCTTGATATCGAAGACTTTACCGAATGAGATCTTCTAGCCGGAGAGTTTTTGTGCCAATACAAGTTTAACGTTGAAGTGCTGCCAACAAGAGAATACCTTATGAGAACCAAATACAGGAGAAACGAAGGATTCCGAGCTTTTGCACAAAGGTGGAAAGCCGTTGCTTCACAAGTCAAGCGTGCAATCAATAAAGAAGAACTCATTGAGCTCTTCTTGAAATCATTACCGTATGAATACTATGACAAGTTGCACGTCTCGGGATGTTAGACATTTATCATGGTTGTGAAGGTGGGTGAAAGAATATAATGGGGGATAAAAGAAAAGAAAATGCAAGAAGCACCATCGTGAAGATCCTATCCTATAAGGAAAGATAAAGAGTCTGCTCATGAAGTGGCAGTCATGTCAAGCCCAAATGCCTATTCAACACCATTCTAGAAACAACCCAATACTGCTTTGGAAAGATACAAAGCCGTTTGGACCAAGAACGAAACCTGTGAAATAATTCACACCATTGCCGCGACCTTTATCAAAGTTACTACCCATGCTTCTCGAGGGGCATATGGTGGCTAAAGAGGTGCCGAGATAGCATCCTCCAAAGTTTCCCAGATTTGATGAGTCCAAAACCTATGCATATCACATGGGTGAATGGGGGCATGATGTGGACAACTGTCTCACCTTGAAAATCAAGGTCCAACAACTTCTTGATAGAAAGATTCTCAACTTCCAAGAGCCGGAGCTGAATGTTCATCAGAATCTATTATAGGACCACAATGTGATAGGAGTGATATGGGCTGAAGATGAGGAAGCCAAGTTTGATGAAGATGACAAATATGAAGCCAAGATAAAAGCCGACCGTCGTGGTGATATTTGATTCCATTGTGAGGCACATCAAAAGGGTGAGATAATAGACACATTGAGTGAAGATTCAGGGAAGTACAATTTCCAAGTCAAATATACACCCCTTCCATAGGCTTTTAAAAAAAGAAGTCATTGTGCCCGATGGATGGGGTGGTATGGACGAGATTCAGAATGATAAGGTAAATCATGAAGAGGAAAAATATGAAGAGGAACAGAAAAGAGAGAAGATTTGCCAAGGCGACAAACGGTTCATCTACAAGACGCGTGAGCAAAGTGAGACTATTGACTTGTTGGGTCAAGACAGTGGTCGTTGCACTTCCATGTCTAATGCACACCTCTTCCATGGGCTTTCAAAAATGAAGTCATTGTGTCCGGTGATTGGGGTGGAATGGACGATGAGAATAATGAATGTATAGTGTCCATGATTATGCATTTCGTAATCAAACTGAATGAGGTCGACAAATATGGGGAGGAGAAATGTCATGTGGAGTCGATTACCATTCAACTTCCAATCGATCAGTTGAAGACTTTGATGATCGAAGAGAATGAACCATAACCAATGGTGATTACATTACCCCCAAAAGTCAAATTTGATACCAAACACGTGCCATGGGACTATTCCCCAAACAAAGTTGATGTCATTACCCGATCGGGTAGATGTTATGCTCTGAAGGAGGGAGAAGTTGAAAAGAAAGGGGTGATAGAAGAGGATGCTAAACAACTATTATCCGTTGAGAAAACGAGTGAATTTGAAGTAATAGAACAATTAAGGAAGATGCCATCATAAATTTCTCTACTTGATCTATTCAAGACATCCGAAAGGCATAAGATGGTTCTCATGAAGCTCTTTAATGAGTTGCACGTGCCGTAAAACCATTAATGAGGTGCAATTGGAGGATTTTGTCGGCATTGTCCTCCTGAAGGATCAAATTGCCTTCTCAAATGAAGATTTTCCCATGGATGGTTGCTCGCATAGTAAGACACTATATATTACAGTCAAGTGCAAAGGCAAGGAAGTATCTTGAGTGTTAGTTGACAATAGTTCAGCTCTCAATTTGTGCCCATGAAGTACGCTATATCAATTGGGGATCAATGAGGAGTCTATAAAACCATCGAAGGTGACTGTTCGATCATTCGACGGCATGAAAAGGGATGTTATTGAAGACCTTGAATTGGAAGTGATCATTGGTCCCATTTCTTTCTTGATCGACTTTCAACTTGTTGACATTCCAAGAACCTTTAATTTGTTGTTGGGAAGGCTATGGATTCATGCGACATGTGCCATTTCATCGAGCCTACACCAGAAAGTTAGATTTGTCGTTGTTGGAAAGATGATTACTGTGCATGGGGAAATGGATTTTGCGACTTACAAAGAGTGCGCGATACCATATATCAAGCTTGAAGTGAATGAAGAGCCAAGCAATCATTCTTTCGAGATGGAGGACTTTCCGAGTGAAACCAGACCCTGAGGTTGACAAAGCAAATGCAGGAGGACCAATCCGTAGCCTCCTGCTGGTTCGGGATTTCCATTTTGATCGCCGGCAACAAAGGTAAATTTTCTTCCCACTCGTATACCAACTGCTTGTTGTAATGCCCGAGTGATCGATCGAGCCATTACTTGATTAATTCAGTTATGTCCTTTCTGTTTTTGTGATTGTTGAGTCTATATCCATGTTTTTAATAAGTTGTTTGGTTGTTCTTTGCATTTTGGATCATTGTTTTTGCATTTTCCCCGAGTCGGCCACATGATCATCTTCGCGGGAACTTCAGAACTTCGCGGAAGCAATACCTACAACCTAGAGCTATTCAAGTTAGTTTTCCGTGATCTTTTTTTGAAGCTTAAAATGCTTGTGTTGATTGCTAGAACGAATAGGAGGCTTAAAACTAGATGTAAATGTTAGATAGTCTTGGTTAAGGTAGTTTCAGAACTAGGATTTTTGGCCTAGAAATTGCCGGTCAACTAGTGGCCGGCGGTGGTTTGGTGGTGGCTGGTGGTTGGAATGTGATAGGGTGATGCCTTAGGATCACAAGCGGTGGTCAGAGCATTGGCAGAGGCCGCTTGAGATGGGGTCAAAGTCACGTTGAGGAGAAAGAATGTTAGGCTAGATGCGCACCAGGTGTTCGAGAAAATACCCAAGAAAAATAAGGAAGAAACGGCGCCGTTTTGGCATTGTCCTTGTCGGGAACGGCCAAAGATCGGCCAAGCCGGTCGAACACAATTGAACCGATTTGAACTGGTCCGATTCATTCCCAGGGAATAAAAAATAAGAAAAATTCAGGAAAATAAAAAATATAAAAATTCAGAAAATCATAAAAAAATAAGAAATTTTCTAAAAATTTGTAGAAATTAAGAAAATTCAAAAAAAAATACATAAGAAAACATAAAAATTTTCAGAAAATTTTAAAAAAATTAGTAAAAAGAGTGAAATTCAGAAAATTCAAGAAAATTGGAAAATTTGGACTTCTGGAAATAGGAAAATCAAATAAATATTTTTTCACAAAAAATTCAAAAATTCAAAAATTGCAGAATGGCTCAGAACACTTGTGGCCACTCTTTCTTAATTATATTAGAATTTTTAGGGATGCATAAGTTGTTCTTTTGGAAAATTTCCTAGTTTAGAGGTTAAAAGGGGTTTAACCCCCTCAAAAGGGTTCTAACCTCTAAAAAACCCTAAAACCCCTAAAAAGAGCACAACTCATAAAAATGAACAAGCTTTTAGGGCTTGACTAGACCTTGATGGTTTTGATTGATTTTCTTTTTTTAGGGACGATATTAGGATTGTTGTTTGTGATTGAATTGATAATGCATTTCATGATTGATTGATTCCTCCTCATTTAGAATGGTTAGAATTAGTGGATAAGCCATGAGAAATTGCATACTACGCTAGACATTTCAAATCAAGTTAGGTACCGAAAGTGCATTAGAGATTTCGACATCGAAGTCATTAACATAACCAAGTCCCCCTATCCACGATATCTTTGATTCATAGAAATCGAGATGGTTCTTCCTTGTCTCAATTGGTTTCTAGTCTACCGTTAAAGAGTAGTGGCAACTCCAAAATGAAATGTAGACTAAATAGGCCGTATTAGAAAATAAATACCCATTGTTTCATGAAGTATGGTTAGAGAGAGACTGTCGTTCATCCAGGAATGATATACTTTACCATTCGTGATGAATGAAAATACCTCCAAGCACGCTCTTGGGTGTGCGGCGCAACAAGCCCTACATAGCCACGTGGCATTTCATGATTGGTTTGGGACCACGCCGATATGGAGGTCCTGGACCACCTAATATTTTCTCCCTCCTAAGAACCCTCCTTTCTAACAAAGGTATAGATAGATTGCTATAAATCATGTCAAATTAGTACTAGTCTATTTTTATGAACTTTAAGATAGGACTTTTTGGCCAATGTGTATTAAATGTTAGTTGTTACCAAGAACTTTCCTTTCATGTATGGTATGGAATTGGTTGTAAATTATGTCATTAGTCTTGAGGAACTCTACGTAAGACTACATAACTAATGTTGTATTAAATGTCGGTTGTTATTGCCAAAGAAATGTCACTTTGCAGTTGGTAGGAGGATGAAGTTACCCTAAACAAGATATAGGAGCTGCTGGACTCCTTGATTTTAAGAAATCAATTGAGCTTTCGAAGAGCTATTTTCATGTCCAATTTCAAAGGATGTGAATTTAGAACGGTAAACATGTATCGTATGAGTCGTGACCATCTAGTTAAGCAAGAAAAATCTATCATAACCATCAAAAGTGTTTGGTTCGAAAGTTGTTGGAGGACAATTGGCTGGACGGGGATAATGATTGCGTTGGTCGGAGACGATGACAATAGCACGGTGGTTGGGAGTGATAGGTTATTATGGCGGCGGTCCTTATGCAGTTGCCAACAAAGCCGGACTCTATCACTCCATTGTTAAAAGGAAATTGTTATTTTTTTTTACTTTTTTATCCAATCTAAGTTTTATCCTACCCCTAGCTTGGATTTCTTATCCGGCATTTTATCCGAGTATATCCGGTCCAGAAGATGTCGCTAAATACTAGATATGATATTTTGTTGTCCTATCTGGACTTAAATCTGGACTACCAAATGTAGCCTAAAGGGAAGAATTTAAGAGGTAACCTTTCAATTAAGGATTTCTTTTGGATCCTTGATATTCGGTTAAGAGGTAACCTCACCAAAAGAGTGGAGCTTTTACTCCTGTGAGGACCTCCGTGGCCTGTCCCCATCCTTTGGGGCGAGCTCCATAGATGCGTTCTTTATTTTAATGTGCCGGTGTCCGTACGGGTCACAATCCCAATTCTCCCCGTATTTTTGTCTTCTTGAGAAAAGGAAATATCCTATGGAAGTTTTCCATCTCAGTGATCTCGAGGTTAGGATAAGGACTGAAATGAAGCCTTTTAGGGACTTAATTAGATATGACAAAAGAAAATTTATAAAGAACAAAAGTGAAAAAGAAGGAAGGGAGAGTTGTTAATAGAAAAAGAGAACCGAGTGGAGGGAGAGTTTTTGGAAGGATGACACTGACCCTCAACTCTCCTTTCTTACAAAGGTTAGATAGATTTCTATAAATCGTGTCAAATCAATTTACTAGTCTATTTTAAGAACTCTAGGTAGGACTCTTTAACCAACGTGCATTGAATGTCAGTTGTTGTTATCAAATGAATGTCACTTTGTAGTTGGTAGAAGGATGAAGTCATCGTACACAAGACATAGGAGCGCTGGACTTCTTGATTTGAGAAGTGTTTTTTCGTGAAGAGTTCGTACATGGGTGTTGGCAAAAGAGATAGGGGTGAACTCTATACAGGCGAAAGCTTCACATTTAAAGAAAAAGAGCTCTTTACTCAGAGCCGCTAAAAGGTTATTCACTAGTTTTGATATGATAATATGTCACTAAAATTTGTTCAAAGAGTCATAAATTTATTGCACTTTTGTCAATTCAGTTATAAGCCTTTCAATTTTGCCAATTGAATTCTAAATCTTTTCACATTTTACCAATTGAGTCTATCCGGCTAACTTTTAGTAGGCAATTTCTAACATGAACACCGGCCATCCTACGTGGCAAGGTTAGCCTGACATGAACAATTTTTTTATAATATATTAATATTTTTTTTTGAATTTATTTGTGTTATTTTTCTTCTGTGTTCTTTTTTTTTCTTTCTTTCTTTTTGTTTTTCTTCTTCCAAATCCGGTGACCCTTACCGGGCTTGGAAGAAGGAAAAGAAAAAGAAAGAATATCATTAAAACTTGTCCACATTAGCACTAGCAGTGCTACGTAGGACTTTTTGGACAATTTTCTAATATACAAAATGAAAATAAAATGAAAAAAGGTCCAAATCAACGTTTATTTTCCAGCTTCTTACTATTTCAATGAAGTAAATTTTAAACTTGGGGTGCGTATGTATTACTAAAGATTTCATGATAAAGGACAACATTTTCCATGAAAATCAATTTCAAGGAAAATAGTTAGTCTTCATTTGTTTAGTGGTTTAGAATAGGAAAAACGATTTCCTTCTTAGCAGAAAGGGAAGTTGTCTTCTCCCAATCTAAGTTTGTTATTTTTAGTCCATGGAAAACGTTTTTCCATAGACCGATTAGTTTTCCGTAATACAAATATTGGAATGTAAGAAGACAATTTTTCGAAAACAGTTTTCCTTAAAAAAAACACACACACCTTTGATTTAAATTGGATAATCACAATTGTATAGACGGAGCTCTTTCCACTATATGGCACCAAGAAGAAGAAGTATCTAATCCCAAGCCCCTTAGAAGAATAGAGGAATGCTGTGACTGAGAAGTATAAGTCGAAAATGATATGCTTCGTACGTTTTATGAATAGAATCAGCCTGTTACAAAGATCTAATTATCGCACGGTTATACGAACGTATACAAGTTCCCCGATAGAGGACCCTAGATCTAGTCATGGAAGAGACAAAATCCATCAATTCATAAGAAATAAGTTTTGGCGAGTTATTCCGATAGAAAATTAAAACTTTATATACTACATCTGAATTTTACTAATATCGGTTGTTGTATGAAGGCAGGATGGCTAGAATTAATACTGTTATAAGGAATATCTTACTTTCGTGCGAAATAATCTCACTCGTGTTATCATTCATTAAAATGTGATGGGTATGCTCTAAAAAATAAGTCCAAGTAACTAGGGTGAGCATGGTTCCAGGTTCTACCCTACAACCTAAGAACCTAATCAATGGGTACCTGTACGTTTTAGGTTCTATGGTATACAGGGTAGGTTCTAGATTTCAAAAATTGGGGAATTAGTTTCGACGGGTAGTTTTCAGGTTTTAGGTAGGTGGAACCTGGAACTTGAACCTGTCTTCTCGTGATTTTGCGGTGTTTCATAGCATTAGATAATAAGTATATGATCTAGAACCACTAGTTTGAGCTTTCATTTTATGACTTATTAATGTTTCATATTCTTTGTGTGTGCAAATATAAGTTGTGGTTAGTGGATCACAACAGTAAGCGGTAGTTATTAAAGGTGATAATTTATTGCAATTGTTCAATTAATAATACAGGTGGAACCCGAGTAGACTCTGGAACCGACTCTCGAACTTATGATAGGGTAAGGTTCCAAGTTCCAAAAAATGAGGAACTTATTATCATGTGTGGAACCTATATGGAACATGGAACTGCTTACTCGTAGTATCGATGCATGTAATGACTTCTCATTTTAGTTATATTTATTTGAACCGTAATATCAGGAAAACTAGTCTTTTGTATTCTTTTTTATGAATGGCAAGCTTGTTCAGTAGTTTTGCGTTCATTTTTATTTTGTTTAACTAAAAAAGCAATTAAAAAAAAGAACTTGTTAGATCCCGGAATCTACCTTGGAACCTATGACAGGGTAGGTTTTATGTTCCAAAAAATGGGGAACCCCTACCCGAGAGTAGGTTCCAGGTTCCATGTGGAACGTGAAAGGAACCTAGAACTTGTTGGAGTTGACGAATACTTCGGGGACTCTTGTTTCTCATACTGCGCATGCCCACGTGAGTTTAGGGAAACCGAAATATGAACCGATGACATGTGACCTCTATGCACGGAATCCCGTTTGTTGTGGAATCAAAGAGATTTTGATAGGCTTGGGTTTTGAGTCCATTTAAATCCTATATATATATTGTACTCGTATGAAAAATTATTATAACGAGTGATTATGGTTGTAAAACCTAAATATCATAGTGGAATCCCTTTGCAAGACGTAGCCCTATTCTGAGGTGAATTTGGGTAAATTCATATGTCAATTTTCTATTATCTCTGTGATTATTCTTATTCTGTCTAGGGTAAATCCCATCAGAACTGCTCATCCCGACAAGTAACAAAGTGGCTATGAACATGTTGCCTATAAATAACCATCAAGTGTTGTTGTTCTGCAATGCAACGAAAGCCTCTCCTCAGTCTTCAATTTGCATAGCCATTCGACATCCACAAACGAAGCACAAAAATTGCGGGGAACATGTCGGTTCAGGTTTCGGCAATTCAATCTTCTCCTCCGAGTAAAGGAAGAAGCGGCGGGGTCAAACGGCGTTGTGCGGAATTTCACGAGAGCATATGGGGCGATTACTTCCTCAAATATGCTTCTCCCTCCTACTCAACGGTTAGTAATTCTTCTCGTCTTCTTCCTCTGTTTTCAGGCAATTGCGTTTTTTAGAAGTAATAAAAGTGCTTGTGTTCACGACAAGTGATGGCATCAAAGAACTAAAGGTCCGTTTGTTTGAAAGACAATTGTTTCCGGAAATTGTTTTCCGACTTTCCGGTAGTTGGATGATGGTGAAAATTAATTTATCTATGGAAACACATTTTCCTGGACCAAAAACAATAAGCTTACATAGGGTGAAAACAATTTTCCCTTATAGTAAGAAGGAAATCATTTTCCCCAAACCACAAAACAAATGAAAAATAATCATTTTCCTTGAAAACGATTTACATAGAATTTATTTTCCTTTATCATAAAGTTTTGAGTGAAACAAATGCACCATAATTCTTAGATTGTTGAGCAGCATCGATCCCAATATTGCTTGATAAATTGGTTAATTATTGGGAAACTCTCATCTTCTATCACAATGTAAGTCACCCATTATACATGTTCCAGGTACAAAAATGTATAACCAGAAAACTTTTGCAATTGCATTTAAATGGAATTTATCTATCAATTCCATTACCTTATCCTTACCCATGAGGTTCCAACATTTGATCCTTAATTGATCTAGGAGTTGTTCCCGGGCATCCTCAAAAAAAAGGTTCTTATACACCCCAACCCCATCCCTTGGAAAGAAAAAGGTAGCACCGAAGAAAGGAAAGAGCGAGATGGTGGTTTTTGTTCTTCCAGCGAAGCGAAGATCATTCTCTCAACCCAATCATGGAGATTTTATGGGAGAAGACGTTCACATGGTTGCTCTTATGTTTTGGTTGTTGCGACAACAAGGCTTCAATATCTCATCGGGTAAGTCTTAAACTTAGTGAACCAATCCAATTATATACCCATAATATAAATAGGAGTATGGCTTTCCTAATTTCTAATCGATTACGTCTTTTGTCCCATGTTGGTTGGTCGCACAGAGGTCTTTAACAAATTCAAGGACAGTGAAGGCAAATTCAGGGAATCACTCATCATAGATGTGCACGGATTGTTGAGCCTATATGAAGCTTGCCATTTAAGGTGCCATGGCGATGCTCTTATGGAAGAAGCACTTCCTTTTGCTATAACTCACCTCGAATCGATCGATGAAACGAAAGTAAGCACTAGTCTCGCGAAACAAGCGAGTCGTGCCCTAAATCAGCCACTTCTCAAGGGGCTGCTGAGACTTGAGGCGAGGCATTATATTTCACTCTACCAAGAGGAGCCTTCGCATGACGAGGTCTTGCTCGCGTTGGCTAAGCTAGATTTCAACTTGCTGCAAGAGCAACACCAGAAGGAAATCGGCAAGATTACAAGGTCAACTAACTTCACATGATAGTTATAATCTAAAATTAGCTTCTAGGTTATGTTTTAACAATGCCCAAGCTACAGCTTTCTCTGGTTGTGTGTTTCAAAGGTTTACTTGTCTGGTTTTGATTTACCCTTCTAGACAGTGCTTTTGAAAGTCCTTTACAAGTGAAAAAGTGAGTTTAAACTATGCGGATTCATCGGGCTAACGTACTTTCAATAGCGCTCATATTCATTTATTCATTGGTGGTGGAATGATATAGATGCTGCGAGGAAGTTCCCATTCTCTAGAGACAAGATTGTGGTGTTGTTCTTCTGGATGGTGGGTGCATATTTCCAACCGGAGTTTGCCGTGGCCAGAGATAAACTAACCAGGGTGATTGCCCTGATTTCCATTCTTGACGATATCTATGACGTCTCTGGCACATTAGAAGAACTTGTACCCTACACCGAAGCAATTGAGAAGTATGTAACCCACTTTCTCTTTCTCAAATTTCTGAATTTGACCAAGTACGTGTAGAGTAGTAAGTGTGTCATTTTTTAGGACTCGAATTCAGGTGGGATGTCGATGCCATGGATGGACTACTAGAGTATACGCAAGCTCATTATAAGGAGCTTCTCGATCTCTATGGTGAAATCGGGAATGAACTGGCCACGAAAGGAAGATCATACCGCCTCGTCTATGCCAAAGAAGCCGTAAGAATCGTTGGTACATTTTGCATGCATCAGTAGCAATTTTTTCTCAGGATCCCAAAATTCTTGTTTAGGGATAATGACACAACTAGTCTCTCAACTTTGGTCTAATGTGCAAATAGTCCCTAAACTTTTAATTTGTTTAATGCGGTTTATGAATTTTAGTTTAATGTATAATGTGATTCCTAAACTTTCAATTTGTTCAATTTGGTTCCTGAATTTTTTTATACATATTCAACTTAATCCCTGAACTTCAACATGTTCAATATAGTCATTCCATTAATTCAAGGTCAGATATAACATTGAATATTTTCATATAGTTCAGGGACTAGAATGAATATGTATCAAAAGTCGAGGGACCATATTAAATAAATTAAAAGTCCAAGGACCATATTCTATATTTGACTATAGTTGAGGGACCACATTGAACAAATTATAAGTTCATGGACCACGTTGCACATCGGGCTAAAATTCATGGACCATTTGAATCATTTCCCCTCTTGTTTATGTTTAATTTCTCAGATGAAGAAGCAAGCGAGATGGTACTTTCGTGAAGCCAAATGGTTCCATATCGGCTACACACCAACAATGGAGGAATACATGCCCCTTGCATTATTAAGGACAGGCTATGAAGCGCTATCGATCACAGCATTCGTAGGAATGGGCGATGTGGTCACAAAAGATGCTTTTGAATGGTCGCTTGGCGACTGCAAGATTTTGAAGGCTTCACAAATCATATGTAGGTTCATGGATGACATTGCTTCTCACTAGGTATAATAAAAAAAACATAATAATCCTCCAATAATCTAAATTAAATTAGATCGACCACCATTCAATCAGAAAACGATATTGACCTAATCACACCGATGTCGTCGACATACAATTAGAGCAAAAGAGGGGGCACGTGGCATATTTGGTGGAGTTGCTGATGAAAGAAAATGCCATCTAGGAGCAGGAAGCTGAGGAGGAACTCCAAAAATGAGTAGATGATGCGTGGAAGGATATCAATGAAGAGTTCCTTCGTCCGACCGCAGTCCCAACACCGGTGCTCATGCCAATTCTCAATCTCTCGCGGGTGATGAATGTGTTACACATCGACGGAGATCATTACACACATTCTAAGACCAAGCTCAAAGATCATAGCATATCGCTCTTCATTAGTCCCTTGTCAATGTGAAGTTTCAACGAAATGTAGTGACACCAATGTGTTATTGAAAATAAATGATCTATCGATCGTGCCTTTGAACTCTCTGCTTTTCTTAGCACGAGGGAAAATATTGTTACTAGTATATACCTTGAAAATTTACATGCGTAACAAAGTTCATGATGTCCCTTTTATCCTCATAAGTTCTATGGATCTTATGGTTTGTAATAATCCCCAAAAAATATATATAATTTACCTTACCCAATGGATTCTAATTTTTCTATGGCACTCCTAATTATCTTCACCAATAGCAATTTAGCTATAAATTATTCTTTCGTATCGTAACTTTTATTTAGAGGACATGAGATCTCATTGATGGCAGTACGAGCACAAGTCCTTTGGTTAGTAATATTCCGGAAAATATTAATCAACCTAAGTTAATATTAAATTTTTTCATGTTAGTGTTAACCGATTATCTAATTGTTCATAATTTTTTTAGGTTGCAAAATTACGTGTCAGTAATTTTCTTTACTCATCGTAATTTTTTTAATCATTGTAAATTTGATCACCATTGTCAGCAAGTTACGACAAAAAATTGGTTTTGTAGAGCCGATCTGACCGCGTTTTTTCCTTTTTACCCAACATTAATCTACCATGGATGCGGGACTAGTCCCCTAAAAATGCTTATAAAAATTCTTGGAAGTTTTATAGGAAAATCATAGTGATAATTTCTCTTATTTTGTTGAGCAAGTTTATGCCTTCATTAAGTAACAGATAAACGGAATTTAATTTTCAATGCTCTGATTTTTCTTATGATATATGTAATCAACACTTGGACAATTGAAAATTTCTTATTAAGCTGTCCAAGAAAATACTATCGAGACATTTATTAACATAATTTACCAGTTTCTTTTGTTGAGACCATTAAGAAAGAATAGAAAAGTTGCGCTAGAGGTTGTGCCATTGTATTTTAAAAAAAGGATTAAGGCTCCGTTTGATTCAGCATTCAGCCTAACATTGGCCAAATGCTAGCATTTGGAATGCCGAAAGCCCAAAGCTGGTCTGGACCAGCTTTGGGCTTCAACATTCCACAAGTGCTGAACCCAAATTTTTTGTCCCCAAATTATCCTCACATATTTTGACTTATTCTGGTTTTGCCCCTCTTGTTACTGTTCATCTTCTTCGTGAGGCGGCCGGTGAGGGAGGCCGATGAGGGCGGTCGACACTCGATCAGGTCGGCGAGGTCGCACGACCCAGGTGACGGCCGCCTGAGATCACGCAACCACCCAGGCACCGTCGGCCTGGGTCATGTGAGGCCGTTTGACGCCTGGGTCGCCTGGCCTCGGGCGACGGCTGTTGGCGGTAGATTTGGCTCACCGAGGGTCGCCCGACCTCGGGCAACGACCGCCCGTTCTTGGGCGACAGTCACCGGCGCCAGATCTAACTCGCCAGCGGCTATAGGCCTTCGTCAGTCGCTAGCTCCAGAGAAGGGTAGGGTAGGTTTTCTTATTTTTTAATAAAAAAGATAATTTCCGAAGCCCTTTTACAAAAAAAGATTTGTCAAACACTACTTGGCCCAAGGTAGCTTTACAAATGATATTTTATCAAACGCCACTTATATTTCCCCAATGGGCTTTAACCTAAAGATATTTGCACTCCCCCAAGTACCATTTCGAAAATTGAACAAAACGCACCTAATACCAAGAAAACCCAAATTTGATACACTTATGACAAATTTACTTCAAACTAATTTTTTTACTACTAAAAACCCCAAACTGGTACACCTAAAATAAATTTACCCTCCATTAACTTCAGTTAATTTTTACAGTCAAATTTTTAAGTTAGATGACACATGGTAATTAACGGGAGTATCAATTTGGGGTTTTACCCTACTGTTTGTCATAGATTTACCAATTTGTGATTTTTTGTGATATTAATCCAATTTAATAAATGGTAAATTTGTCACAAGTATACCAATTTAGGGTTTTTAGTGATCAAAAAATTAGTTTGGGGTAACTTTATCACAAGTATACCAGTTTGAGATTTTTGATAGTTAAAAAATTAGTTTTGGGTAAATTTGTCACATGTGTATTAGTTTGGGGTTTTTCTTGGTATTGACCCTCTAAAAAATTACAAGGACCCAGTGAAAGCATGATAAAGCTTGTCGGAAAAAATTAAATTTATTGAAATCTCACGGCCGTGTGAGTTATAGTTCAATTATAAGATTAGTGTGATTACCTGGAAATTCGTCCCAATAAATTATGTTTATGCTCTGCCATTAAGGTAAAAACAATATAAAGTACCCGAATTTTTGTCCATTGAGGTAATATTATTTAACCATATTATGTACATGCTGAGGATTGTGGACAAATATACCAAAAAGAAGAAATTTTTCTAGGATATTTGTCCAAGATTATACAATAGAAAATATATATGCATCAATACTAGTTTACTATTGTTGACGAAAGCCGGTATTCAAACCAAAAATGATTGGAGAGTGATTGAGATTGCTTTGTGATTTCACGCTCAGCCACAGAATACACGAATGGGGTCGGGATGGAATCATGAATTTATGCGAATCCAAGTGCGACAAATTTAATGATTATACCAGCAAAAGGTCAAATGAATATAAGAAAACCTAATTACTACTCAATTAAACCTATCTACCATGGTCTGAAAGTTGCAAAAGCCTTAACAAAGGGAGAGATCACACGACCAAACTTAAGAGGCGCACGGAACAACGAAGCACAACTACTACTGTAGGGCACTAGAATAATAGACGAATCCATCCTCTGTTTTTTCCTTCTTTTTTTATTTATGCATCATATCCAAGGAAGGCGAAGTATATATCCAACCCTAATGCCTAAATAGATTATTTGAGTTTTTATCCACATCTATCCAGACTTATCCCATATTTTACGGATAGTTTTCCAACACCGAATATGATAATTTTTGTAGTATTCAGTTTATAATTATATCATATCAAATACACGAGAAATATGATAATTGGCATCCTTCCTTCTTTGTTTGAATACTTTTTTGTTCTTCGTATTTGATGCTGTTAAAATCATTGCTTATACAAGATTGTAGGCTAGGGGACCGGATTGGATTGACTTTGCTCCATGTAAATTTCCCGATCTAATTCTCCATGTACTAAAATGTAGCTTAGTTCCCATGACTTGTTGAAATCCACTCCAAAATTGCAAAGTAAACCTAACGTATCGGTCAGATACTGTGCTTATATGGGGAGGGGTTGAGAAGGAGCTCTCTTGTATGTGTGTGGCGCTCAAAGAAACGAGGGCAAAATCAATACCTAGAAAAAAGGAGGGGAGGAAGAAGATGATGAAGAGCTTGAGAGAAAATAAAAACATTGGGGATTTTTTTTGGCCACTAAAAAAATATTAAAAATTAACGCTATTTGTTTGACGATAATTGAATAATTAAGAAAATATATTTTTTAAAAAATGATCGCTTATTTCGCTTACAGAAATAAATGAATAAATATATTTTTATCGTCTACGAAAATGTTAATATATAAACTATGGAATATTTTTCATTCACATCTTAACGTGTTCGTAAGCAATGAAAATATATTTTTTTTAATTATTTTAAAAGATGTAAATAATTATTTTTAAAAATAATTTAAAATTATTCATTTTTTGTAAAATATACGAATTTCAAGAAAAAGCCTCTGCTCTACTTGATCATAGACCGGTCAAAATGGGTCTTAAACCCACATATGACCCATTTAAAAACTAATTGGATCATATATGGATCACTACAATTTTGAATGCCCCATCTTAAATAGGTTTGAAAATGTAAAGCCTATAGAAAATGGGTTTAAATGGGTTGAGTTTAAAACCCATATCCAACCCATTTCCAACATATTCCTTCTTTAGACTTATAAAAATATATTTTTTTAAAAAATATAAATTTTCTTTTCTTTTCCCTTCTTATTTGACCCAAGCGATGGATGAGCTCGCCAACTTGGCAAGGCTCGTGTTTGCCGACCTGGCAAGGTCGAGGCTCAAGCCTCACCGATCTAGCATTGGCCTTGTAACATTCAATTTTGATCCGATTTTTGGGGTTTATAAAATGCATAATTTGTCGGTGTGCTTATAGTAAAATCTCGCGAGAGTGATCACTCTCGGTTATTATTTTCAACCCGGAGATTTAGCTAGAATCGCTTTTCGATCGAGCCCCAAATCGTTATTTGGACCACGAACTTGGCGATCGATTTTGGTGTTTGGGGATGCAATAAATTGGACGGTGTCGAGAATTAAGGTTGCGGTATCCAGTTATCGGGAATAATGAAAAAGTTTGGGTTTTGATTTGGGTGCAAATTTGGACTAGTAGACCCCCTCGTTAAATTTTGGTCAAATTAATTTGGCGTTTGTCCCTTTTAAGTCACGAGGTCTACTTTGGACGGTAGGCCATTTTCCGTTTTGAAATTGGACTCGGTTTTGCGTTTAATATTTAAATTCCTATAAATTTTTCAAAAAACTCTCTCTCTCTCTCTCTCTCTCTCTCTCTCTCGGGAAGCCCGCCCTTTTCCCTTTTGCCCCCTTGATCGTGGGACTGTCCCTTCTCTCTCTTCTCTCTTCTCTCTTCTCTCTCCTCTCTCCCTTCCTCTTGGATTTCTTCTCTTCTTCTTCCTCGGGAGACGTCAAGGCTGGGCTGCTTGCTTCTCCTTCTTCTTGTTCGTCCTTAAATCGCCGCCCTTATTAGCTTGCCGCCGCCCGTCTCGCTGCCGTCGCGGTCGCCGCCCTCGTAACCGGACCACCGACCGGCGACCACCGCTTTAACCGGCCAGCGTCATTATTCATTTCATTCAATCGTTCATCCGGGGGGGTTTGTTCATTAGGAACACTGTTCATTTCCGGCGCCGGCGACACTATTCCCATGACACTATTCCGGCGAGCAATCGCCTTGGCCACATCACCACGCCGGCATCGCTCACCCGATCCAATCGGCCTGCTCGCCTGCTTTTAAGCGAGGGACACCCGGTGAGTACAACCCTAAACCCTAATTAGGATAATTTACATTTCTAGACCGGTTTAGGGGTTAATTAGGGTAATTTAGGGGTTAGTTTGGGGGTTAATTTGTGAGAGTGTTTAAGGATTATGTTTGTGGCCATTTGGTGGATTAGTTTATGGATTTAATGGAGGATTAGTGGCCCGAGAGGCATGATAAATGGGTTAGTCGGGTTCGGATTAATTTGGCCCGAGTTCGGGTTTTATTTGTGGATTATATTGCGCTACCGTATATTAATTTTTGGTGGCGGTCAATTAGAATGATATTTTTGAGAGTCTAATGGAATATTTTGAGGATATTTATGGGCCCGAATTAATCTGTTCGGTGGTTGACCCTATCGGGATTAACTGGACAAGACGCGGGGTCGATTTGAGGTTTGATTATGTAATTATCTCGGGATGATTAAATTGGCAGATTAAATGACTGATTTGTACTTGGATGTGATTAATTCCGTGACATAGTACTATGTACCTAGTGTGACTAAGAATAGTGTATCTTGGTAGGCCTCCAAAAGCAAATTGTATTGATTAAATTGTGCGAATTATATGTGTGAATTATGTGCCGTGCAAGAGTGACTTGAATTGATTCCATGGTCGTACTTATATGTTGGTTGGGCATGTTGAATGTAGACCGGGCCTAGTGTACTATAATTGATGGATGGCATTGTACTATTAATTGCCCATTGTGAATATTGTGAATTGCCCAAGTGTGAATTTCATGGCCATGGATGTGCATCATTTAACATTGGCACGGCATATGCATTCACAAGTATGCTCGAATGACATGTGCATTGTGATCACCTAAATTGCCCCGATGCGTTTTACGGGGGTTCGGGATAAAATTGAGGTTTGTGAATGTGTGATCACAATAAACCCTGATGCGTGTTACGCGGGGTAGTGAACCCGTCCTGAGGCGTGTTACGCGGGACGATGCCCGGATCACCGGAAGATGTCCGGCCTGATGCGCTTTTACGCGGGCTGTGTGGCATGAGCTGCGGGCTAGAGATCGATCTCGGTGTGGACCGATCGCTTTACGCTGGTCGGACCGATGCGCTTAACGCGGGTCGAGGAGTAATTGAGAATTGGCTGAGTGCTAGTGTGCAAGTGTGCGATAATGCATTGATGAGGCATGAGCATGAGTGCGAGCACTAGCATATGCATAACATGCGTTGTGACATAGAAATGCACGTGTATGTGCTGTGATTATATTCCTCGCCGCGTGCACTTTTTTTGTTGATTTGACGCCTAACCTGCAGGGTCTAGTGAAATTAGATTTAGGCCCGAGGGCCTGAGTCAGTTATGTGTGTACTTTGTGTTGTTCAGTACTTGTCAGGAGGTGCATGTTAGCCTAGTTTAGGTTTAGGGAATTACTCACGAGATTTATTCTCACGGTTGTTGTAAAACCGATATTTTCGGATCCCCGGCCTTGAGGAGGACAGTGTCCCGATACATTTTGGGAGAAGACCCCGGTTAATTGTAGTACTGAATCCCGAGCCACTTACCCTTTTTGTCAAGAGTGGCCTTGAACCGCTTTTTTGATTTTTGGTAGTCGGCTGTAATTGAATATTGTATATGAATTCCAATATTTATACAAGTGTTGATTTTGGTGGTTACCCTTGGTTATACGTTTATATATGTACGGGTAGTTTTAATTGCTTCCGCATGTCTTGTATATCTCGTGTTGGGTGTTGGGTCGGCGACGTCCCGGGGACGTCGACACGAATCGACCTCTGCGAGGGATGTGGGCGCACCGAGGAGGCGGGCGTGACAGCCTAGCCGAGCTAAGCCTGAGGGCCTCGCCAAATCGACGAGCTTGAGCTTCGTCGGTTGCTGGCCATCGCTATGGCCAGGACCGGCCGAAGAAGAAGAAGGGAAAAAAAACTAATTAAAAATTCGATTTTTTTAAAAAAGAAAAGAAATTAAAATATTAAATATTAGATTTTTTAAAATAAAATAAAAATTATCAAAATGAGTGCATGGAGGAAAATCAAATCAGATTTTTCATACAAAACGAAGAAAAATATTTTCTAATTTATTTTCATGTCTTAGCTAAACATTGAAAAATATTGTTATTTTCTTGGAAAATGACTTTTTAGAAATGTCATATTTTCTGCGAAACAAACGAAACGTCAATTTTTCAAAAACCATAATTGTATTGCATATAAATGTTTTAACAATATAATTTCTAAAAAAAATCATAAGAAACAAGTTTTACTAAATTCGGTTAAAATATATAAGTATTTTAGCAATATGGGTTGGATTTGGGTATGGATCAGATTAGGTATGAGTCAAGAAATTTACATTACAAATAAATGAGTCATAAAGGAATTAATAGGTCAATTTGGATTAGACTATTTATGACCGACCCAATCCATCCATTTAACAGGTCTACTCGACTGAGAACGAAGAGAAAGAAAACAAAGAAATATTTCTAAGGGTGCATTTGGTAACCATTCTGTTCTCGAAAATAATTTCTGCTCAGAAAGGATTCTTTTTTATTTCATTCTCAGAAATAATTTCTAAGCATTTGAAGACGTTTGGTAACTGCTCAAACTTTTTATTTTTGGAATGGAAAAAGAACAGAAATGCATTTGGTAATTGCACAAAATTTCTTTTTATTAATAACATTTTAATAATATTTTGAAATTTTTAATATTTCTTTCTTTTTATTTTTCCTTTTTTTCCCCTTCATCGGCCAAGTCGCCGGTGGTGATTGGCCACAAGCTAGGGCCGACGAGGGCATCGCGGCCCTCGTCGGATCTGGGTCCAACCCGCCCCTCGCCCTCTCCGATCCTAGCCTGTTGCAGGTCGTTGGTGGTTAGCAACCAATGACCGATCACAGCCAGGAAGAAAATCAAGAAGAAAAAAAAAAAGAATTCTTTTTCATTTGTGATTCTTAATTTCAAAATTAAGAAGTAACTTTTTTTTACTTTTTTATTCTGTTTCAAAATTGATTCTAGGAATAAATTTGTGTAAATTTGTATCAAAAAAAAAAATTTATCAAATAGATTTTTATTTTAAAACTGATTATGAAAATAAGATAATAGAATCAAATTCTATTGGGCCAGTTACCAAACGCAGCTAAACGAAAATGCCGCTAACGATGCTGTCGGAGGCAAAATGATCTCATTTCGTGCCTTCCTTAAGAATTTTGGTGGGGTTACGGGGGACGGGAAGTTCCACGGGCGACGAGATCGTGCAGGCGAACGGAGGAAGTCCCTGAGCTCGAAGGAGCTTCCCTATTAGTGCAGACGCGACACCATGGAGGCGACCCAGCAAAGGAAGAGGAATAGAAGGAGAAGGGACTCCGAATTATCTTGCTCCTCCGCTCCTCTGGAACCGGCGGATGCAGACACTGCTCTGTGTCTGCTTCTAGCTTCGGTCTCCGAGATCAACACGGGAGGCCGCTCCGACCCACTTCCTTCCTCGTCGTTAGTCAAGCGATGCTTGCGGAAAGTCGTCTCCTTTCTTTCGCAATTGGACGACCCAGTTGCGAGCTTTCGGAAGATACCCCTCACTGCCCTTTTCTCCGTGCTTCCTGTTCTGCTCAAATCCAAGTGAGCTCTCTCGCTCAAACGCACGATGTCACTCTGCGGAGTTTAGATCTTTTTTGTCAGTTACATGGATATATATGCTTAATGTTTGCTCCGGTTGATATGCTTGACAGCAATCCGGATATCGCCTGTCTTTGTGCTAAGGTTGTCGGAATGGCTTCACTCTGTTTGTTCGAAATAAACCAACAAATCGCTTCGGATGCAGAAATTTTGAAAAGCCTGATATTGGGTCTGAGGAGTTCGAATAGGAGAGTCCAATTGAGTGCATGCTGTGCCGTTTCGGATTTGTCCACTAGTTTGGTTGGGCGGCAGAGGCTTCTTGAGCATTCTGCTTTGGAGACTCTCATGTGAGTGTACCTCTTCTACTACTCTCCTTTGTTCTACCTTTTTATTTGTATGTTTGTTAAGGAGCATGATTATTCCGTTAGGCTTTCCAACTAATCATTTGTTTGTGGAGGAAATGTGGATTTTGAGTGGTTTTTCTGGGTTTTTCCATTCAAGATTTTTTTTTTTTTGTTTTGCTTCATTTAGAACATGAATGTCTCACAAGACGCTTGTATTGATTTAGGGCTTTCGGAATTTTTTCGACCAGACGTTAGATAAACTTTATTATGGTGATCAATGCTCCTAGGTCATACAGCATCATTTCATTGTTTTTGGCTATCATTGCATGTCTTGGATATGGTAGTTGTTCATTCATGACTTGACAGCTGCAAAACAAAGAAAATGTAATCCATAGAGCTTAATCATAATGGAGGCCTTGGTGCATCAAATTTAGGATGATGTAATCCTTGTTTAAAATGGTTCATTGGGGCAAGCTTTCACTGGTTGAGCTGCATAGGTACACTATTATCTATCCTCTGATCAAGCTTCAGATGTTGACTACTGCTAACTTTCTCTTCTTTATAGTATTGAGCAAATAAAACATTTGTTAATACTATCGTGACCTAGGCTTTTTGTCAGACTCATTGGATACTTTTTTGAAATGGCTTTTTAAGTACATTTAATGGGAAGTTAAGATGTATGAAATCTATTGATGGTTTATATGCATGTTGATATATTGGTGTCTTTTCTTTGATTCAGAGGGATGTAGGATGAAAAAGGCATGCCAGTTTTTTACATATAGTCTATTGTTGACAAGTCATTGGATGTAGACTTACATTTACTTCTCAATGTACGTGTTTTCTTCCTTCCTTGGTGGCTTGAGGTTTGAGACTTAGGACGCTCTTTCATCAAGCTGTAGCTATTTATGCACATTTTCCTGCAAGTGGCTTATTCTTTGCATATGTGAGCATGTTATGCTAAGCTCCTTGTTTTGTGAGACAATTGGTTATGAACTGGTTTAAATGATCCGTGCATGGGCTTATTGGGGGAAACACTTATGTTATATATCCATCCAGCAAACTCCAATCTCCCATCTTGTTTGTTGTTCTTACAACCTATCACTTGAATATATGAAGGGACTCTTGTGGTTGACTCAAGTACTTGTAGATATAATATGGGCAAAGCTGGGAAGAAGTTTCGATGCTGTGGTTATTACTTTAGCTGTTTAGTTGAATATGGCTGAGAATTGTACTTCTTACATGGCGTGGTTTAGTTTCTTGTTTGAATTAAATAGCTAATGTAGGCTTATTCTAACTTAATACACATTTAATTGCCGATGTCCTTATCTATCATCAGTTTGACTCATCATATCCACTAGGGTTTGCTATCTTCAGGTGGCCAAATATTTTGTGGATTCTGTCTCGTTATTCCCAGGGGACAATGGATTCAATAGGAGTCACATCACAGCTGCAAAGGAACATGAACTTCCTGTTTCACTTCTCGATGCTGTTACTGTACTTGTTAACTCCTGCAATATCACGCAATTGGAAAGAGTTCCATCAGAGCTCTCTGAAAGTTTCTTGTTCCTTATGAAAGAGCTATGGACTAAACTGCATTCTCGAATGTACAACTCTTTGGTGTGTAGCCAGCAAAAAGACTTGTTAAGCAATATGAGGGTTAATGATCTGGCAGAGAGCATTTTCAGACTTTCTATCGGAGTCCAATGTGCCACTTTTCTGCCAATTGATCAAATCGAAAGGAGGATTTTTGGGTTACCTCAGTCTAGCTTCAAAGATTTTATCGTGGGCTATTGGGAAGTATCGCCTTTTCTCATAAGCAGGACCTCGAGGGCTGTGGATGAGGGAGATATATTTAACTCTTTTTTGAATTCCATTGATCCCAAAGATGTTGTTCCCCATATTCTCTCTTCTGTTCCCCATTGTGCGGTCTCCTGCCCACCTATTGCTTCTGATGAGTTAGACATCCTCAATTTCCTAAAAAATGAGAGAGATAGCTTGGGTATGCCCATAATCTACCAGCAGGATATAAGGGTACTAAAAGCAGAGAGACTCTCCAACACTGAGAAACATCTTTTCCCCGAGAGCTTGAGTTCTTGCACCCAGTCTCCTCATGTTTTTAGCTTTGATGATGTATTCAGATGTGATGAAGCATACAAAGATGGTTATACAGTGGCCATGCGTGGTATGGAGTTCCGCTTTAAGTCCATCGCTGCTATCACTGAAGGCTTAGCATCTTTGTTTGGTCAACCGTCTGTAGGTGCCAATCTTTACTTGACACCACGCAATTCTCAGGGTTTGGCACGGCACTATGATGATCATTGTGTGCTTGTGTGTCAACTTACGGAACAAAACATTGGACAATTTCCTCTCCAAGGAATAAGCTTTTACCTCGTTTATATGAACCTCTTGATGGTTCCCAAGGTTTGAATGTTGATACTGTACCAAATGCATGCACACAAATTCTGCTAAAGGAAGGAGATATATTGTACATTCCTAGAGGTTACATCCATGAGGCTCATACTACTAATGATGTACAAAAAGATTCTGCTGGTCTTTCCTTGCACCTAACACTTGCCATTGAGGTTGAGGCTCCATTTGAGTAAGTTCTTGTTCGCATGGTTTTTTGTTTGATTAAAGAAGAAGTCCTTATATCCTTTTTTTCTTATGTTTTTTGTTATTATGTAAAGTGTGCATTTTTTAGATACTCTTTTCCATACGCCATTCTGAAATTTAACCAAAACTGCCATGATTTTGAAGTTCACATTGGAGCAAGTTCCATATGTTGGCGATTTGTTTGTCTTAGCCTGCTGATGCTGTTATCTAGTTTGATGGGTAGCTTACACATGAATTACTGATAATATGGCTCTTTTCTGATTTATGGTGAAACCAGCTTTTGCAAAGATATTTGCATCTTTGAAATAGTGACAATATAACATTGTGTAGATGCATTATCGATGGTAAGTAATTTTGTTTTTAAGATTTTCCATGAAACATTGGGTTGGCAACTTAAATAACCAAATTTTTGCTGGAGGATATACTATGCTGTGTTAAGCATTACGACTATTGATAAAAGGTATCTGGTACAATTGAGTCAAAATCATATGTGGTGTTTATATTCACAGAGGTGAGGATATTCTGTAAATGCAATCTTGTAAATTGGTTATTATGCAATAACCTGTGTTCTCCAAGCTTATTGTTCCTTCTGTTACATGATTATCTTGGGTATGAAATCTGCATTTGCCATCAATGAAGTGTTGAATTTCAGTGAAATTGTCCTTCTGGACATGCAATGTGTGGCTATGTTTGCACTTGATTTACCAAATTGGATAGCTTGTGTGTCGACAACAGAATCAATGTTTTGCCTTAGGATATTATTACTCATGATCTTCTGTCAATTAACTAATGAACCCAATCAATTTCTAATAGGTTGTTAATTTTCAAAGTGGCTATTGCGATAAGCATCTGCAGCAAAGATCTTATTTTCCTTCTCCATGCAATAATTTGAGATTTATGGAGAGAGGGACACTTGACTTGTCCAAATACACTTCACAAATGATTACTATGCTCTTAACATGTCCTATCTATCTGCATTAGGAGATCAAAAAAGAAAATCAATTTATAATTAAACGACTTCAGGGTGACCGCCGGCAGTCTGCACTGATAAACTCTTCTCCTAACCTAAGAAAAGTTTCTGCATATCTCCTTGTTGGCCTAGCATGTTGTCACTCATTCAATTATGCTACAAGGCAGGTCTTGAAGTTTTTTTTCAGTCCTTATCACTTGATGAATAATCCAATGGACGAATTAACATGCATTCAGTTGTTTAAGTTGACATAAAGTCCTTGTTTTTTTGTTGGCGAATGTTAATTGAGGTCTTCAAAATGTACTTGTAGGTGAAGATTTTTTACATCTGATTAACAGCTTCACTTTGACGCAGGTGGGAGGGATTTATTCACATTGCTTTGCAATGTTGGTTTCAGGACTTGAAGCAACATGTATCTTCTGATTCGATGACTGGGACTCCTTACCCAGCTTGCATCAGGCTTTTGCACTTTATGATCATGTTACTTGGTGATGCTGATACGATGTTTCGCAAAGCTTGCTTGGTTAATTCAATATGTTTTTCAAGGGACACCAACCATTGGCTTTATCAAAGCCAGGTTGCCATTTTGAGAGATCTAATTGATAAGATTAACGAGTCATCTAATTTCATGGAGACACTGCAGAGTTTGGAGAGGTCGATTCAGAAGGAGGAAGATCCGTTCAGGAGAATAAGATGGCTTGAAAGTTTCAACCGCAAAGAGGAAGAAGCGAACGATAGGTACAAGTATTACGTACTTGATGTAGATGAACACATATATGGTTCACATCCCGAGGAAAAGGAAACACTAGAAGCAGCGTTTTTTACAGTGAAATCTGAGTTCTGTAAGCAAGTTTTGTTGGAGGATGTAGTTCCTAGGTACAGGTTGCTGCTGGAGAAGTACAGGAAAGTGAGGAAGCAATATTTGAATGGAATGCTTTCGCTGCACCCTGACTTGGATTAAATTGAAAGTTTTGTTTCGATCTCTCGGCGTGATCATGAATGACCTTTTAATCATTTGTTAACTCTTGTCTGGCTCTAACTCTTTCCTTTCAAAAGTTTCAGTTTCCATCCTGAACTTCCTAAATGTTACATGTCACTTCACCTTGGTCATTCGCCTGCGTTTGCCACACTAAATAACATGAACCATCTTACCATCTAGTGACTCACCTTACTTGAACGGGATAAATGTTCTATAGGCTCATATATCTGCGTCCTTGAGTCCTAAGACTAGAATCCAGATCCTTAAAGTAAGCCTGTCTTTAATCTCCTTCTTGCCCTTCATACTGTATAATCCTTATATAACAGCATACAGAGTTATAATGTATATCAACATAGATTGGTGCTTAAAGGATTTGGAGGTCAGATTATTTCGGATGAGGTTTGGTTTTTTTTTAATACAAAATTTTGATAATTATGTAATCTGATGTAACTGCAGAGGTTCATATTAGAAATACAGGTATTTTTTTTTTGTTTTGCTTTCCCTCCCTAGATTCCATAAATTTAGCCGAAAGTGGTGTAAGGGCCTTCCGGCTGCAACTCGTTAGGCAATGAAGACCATTCCTAATGTTGACAGCATCGGAAGATCGATCCATCCATGTCTGTGGCAAAGTGTGGTGAGGAAAATGAGAAGCTAAAGAAATTGCTAAAAGAGCTTCGATGACAATGACGATGAGAGGAAAGTCAAATAATGCTCGAATTGAATCTCAAAAGAGGGGTTTGGATCTAACAAAATCTGAGAGGTCCTTGGTTAGTTGTGTTATCTGGCAGCATTTGGGATCGACTGAATAAGTCCAAACTGTTAAACGGAAAGGAACCCAACCAAATCCTATGTTTCTTTATTACGTTCAACCGTGGAAGACCTTTAAAAAATTTCGTTAATTAACCGAACCGGGCCGATTTTGACGCTACATCGGTTTGGTGGCAATTATATATGAAGAGCATATAGAGTTGAAGCAAGTAGAATATAATTCTCCTTTCTGCAGTTTCAGTTTTTGCTGAAAAATGTGTCTAGAGACATTTCTTTTTCGTTTTGTGGCTGTGCCTCGTACATCATGCATTCCAGATACAAATTACAATATGTCGGATTGTGGATATCCAGATATGATTTGTTTCCGTTTTATGGTTTCATTTGGTTTGCTTCCAGAGAATTTTCCAACCTAATCGCGGTGAGATAATAAGGTCGCAACTGTGCAAAAAATAAGTCGGAACGAGAAGAGCTAATGAATATCTTTCTGGATGAGAACCATGAGCCTAGAGTCACAGGTTGACCTATCTAGAGAGTTGGGATTTGAAACGATGAAGATGATTCGAACATTGCTTGAGGAGGAAACCATTTAGTCCAGAGATTCATCCTTTATGCTTAGCCTGCTATAAATTTTGATTTGTAGATGTCCCATAATAAAAGCCGCCATAGCGCAAGTGTTGAAATAGAAGGGCTGGTACGAAGAGAGGTTGAGGATGAATATATGGCTACTAAATCCAATTAAGACAAGTTTGTTGCTCTACTAAAGAGAAACTCTACAGAGCGTCTCCTATCGATTTAAGATAGTGCATGGCTCGGTGTGATTTCATACCCATCATCTCCGTGATCTCTCGAACAATAGACATTTTTGAAGTTCTGAACTTGCAAAATGAAATCCTGAGGGCGAACTTCAATACTGGCAAAAGACACTAACAGTTCTTCTCCATCTCGCAATGCCCGAGCAAGAGAAATGGAAATTTAAGATAGACGTGGTGAAAAGATCAATCAAAACTTGCCCGAGCAATTTGATTCGTTGAGAAATGCCACTTGCACTTTTAGGACATGAGAGACTAAACCTATCTTCCCGATGAACTTGACCATAATGCTACAGGGTTTTGCTACTCGTGAGATAAAGCAAACTGATAATGAACCTGCAATGGAGTTTCATCCCAACATACTACCAAATCGACTCTGCTTAAAGGGATGAAAAAGCTTGGATTGTCATCGTTGTCATTATTGTAAGATTGTAAGAGCACACACCAGGGAGGGAGGGAGAGACCCACAGATGGACAGACAGAAAGAGGAAATGTCTCGAGATCGTGTTATATATAAGAGAAACCCATCTGTAAATTTGTATATACGCCTTGAGATAGCATGACAGCACACATAAAGGGAAGTGTAAACAACCACAAAATTGGATTAGTCACTTGAAGAGAAACACCAACAATTCTGTTTCAAGTTCCAAACCAGCAGATAAGGATCTAAAACTGCGCCTACCAAACACTGAAGCCCAATACAACATCGTTATGATATGAACTAATCCTGATGATTAATAACGTAAACATGCAAATAACTGCGAGGCTACAGCCATGATGGATTTCAGCAATCAATTGCAATACTTGATGCAGCAGCAATATCCTGATTAGAACGACAATCATAGCAATGAAGAATTCGACCTGATAATAACTAAGGACTGACACACAAACATAATTTTGCTGCAACCAACCAAAGACTACCAATTACATAATTAGTTTCAGCTAAAGCGGTTTTGAACTTCCTATCACAGTCGCAAACCCAGATTCAGAATTGTCGGCTTCAAAGCACGCTCTCTCTAGAATCGAACTTCAAACTCTGCAATTCCTATGGTCAACTAGTTACAAGAATAATTCAGAGTCAAGGGCAAGAAACAAACAACTCTCCCCTATTCGCTATTCACCACCTGCATTCGGAAACTATCCTTAGAAGTACTGAATTCGATCACAGCCAACAAAAATTAGGCACATCTCATCAACTTGCTCACGCCCGATCATCAGAACATCAACAGCTAAAATCGCGAAAGTAATCCCAGTACCAGCACAGCAAATGCCAGAAGCTTCGAAAGTAGTCCACCTAACAAACCGTGACAAGCTCAATTCAATGGCACACGATCTAACTGTAGAATGCACCAGCAATGCACGCATCGGGTGCACTCTTTTCACCTAATCCCAAGCACTCGACGCAGGAAATATTCTGTCCAAATCCGAAGCAGATCCAAAACCCAGTACGGTAATAGTAACAGATATCAAAATTTGAAAGAGATGATCAAGCTCCAAAATAAACCACTACAAACAAACCCAGATGGTCCACCATTTTCACTCAATCCACATATCAAAAACAACCTAACACAGACACCCAATTCCTCAAACGGGACCGACGATCAGAACCTGAGCTTGGTGAAGAACCACCTGTTCTTCCCCGTCTTGAACCTCTCCTCGAGCCTCTTCTTGGTCTCCTTGGCGGCGGTGACCTTCTTGTCCTTGCTCTGGAGGACGTCCGGGGTGACGACGTCCTTGAGGTCGACGTCGAGGGTGTAGCGGGTGGGCATGAGGTGCCGGTAGTTGACGAGCTTGACGAAGGTCTTGACCCGGGACTTCTTGGCGGTCTTCTTGGCCGAGTCCTTCTTGATGACCTTGCTGGGGTACTTCTTGATCCCGGCGACGAGGCAGTGGCCGTAGGGGCGGTCCCGGGTGCCGTCGTCGAAGTTGCGGATGATGACGGCCTTCCGGCCGGCGTAGCGGCCCTGGAGCACGATCACGGCCTTCCCGGGCTTGAGGAACTTCACCATCTTCGGCCTTCTTGGAGGTCTCTGCTTGAGGGTTTTTTCTGCTCTTCTTGAGGGGAGGCTAGGGTTTCCTCTTCGCGGCCGGCGAGGGAAAGGGTTGAGGTGGGTTTTTATATGGTGGTGGGAGAGGCTTTTGGAGAGAGAGAGAAAACCCTAGCTAACTTGACTCTTGTGGGGCCCCATTAATAAAAACGAAAATAAAAAAGAGACAAGTATTGCGCAAAATATTTAGAAATTTTCTATATTACTTTTTTTTTATGTACAATTGATTGAAAATAGGAAAATGACAAAAAAAATTCTTAAACTTTAATCCAATGTACAATGTGGTCCCTAGACTTTTGGTATGTCTTCAATTCAATCCCTAAACTATACAAAAATTGCTTAATGTAGTCATTCCATTAAATCAAGTTTAGGGATTATATTGAACGATTTTATATAGTTCATGGATTTCATTGAACATGTGACAAAGTCCAGGGACTACATTAAATATTAGGTTAAAGTTCATGAATTACATTGAACAAATTTGACAAATTTTAAGACTCAATTACATTTTTTTTTGCTAGTGGTGCAATTTATAAGACTTATAGTGTACTTATTTCTTCTTTTTTATGTATATAATTGATTGAAAAGTAGAGGTTATCGCAAGTCACTTGTAAAGTAGCGATTCTTGATGACGAAATTCACGACATATAATTGACCTGAAATTAGCAAATTAGGATTTATACTAGTCATGTTTGTATTGTAGTTATGTGAACTTACTCAACATCATTGACAAGTGGATTAGGTTTAAATTCAATACAAGCGATTATTTATTGAAAAATATTTTTTAAAATTATTTATTTTCAGCGAAATAAACTAAACCTTAAAAAACTTATTAGGGATGGTGCAAAAATTTCATTCTTTTTAACAGCGGGCTAGCTTCGATAAAAGAGTTGGGCCCGACAAAGTTAAGCAAAATTTTATGGCCCAAGAAAAAAGTGGCAATGCAAGGAAAAGCCCTGAGAAGTAGAGAGATCCACTTACGACACAGCAAGAGAATTCCACTTAGGTTTTATTTGGTTGGTTGTCGAATTAGATTACCTAAAAAAATTTTGGGAATTCATTTTTTTAGATATTTCATGTCGGTAAGACATCTAAACTTGGAATTGGGTTACTCATGAAATATGATTTATATACCTAAAAAAAATTGAATTTTAAGTATAAAGCAACACTTGATATCGAAATTTTACTACCGCGGTGATTATACTACGTTACCATCAAATTCATGGAACAACCGAGCCTACTGCTTCTTGCTATTGCAGCGTTGCTAGCTACCACCGAGGACCTCGAGGGCCAGCTCGGTGGATATTCGCTTCTCTCTGCCTTGATTGGGATTGTTTACAAGCTTTTGGGAGAGAGACATTGCGAATCCTATGCTTGGCCACGTCACATAGAACCGACCCCCAGGTCGAGCTCGTAACCTCAAAAACCTGGACTGGGGACCCCAAGCCAGCCTCGCTACCCTGCCACTTAAATCGAAGACCCTGGCGGTCAACTCGAGACATTGACACAAGCAGCTTAGGCTAGTTGGTCAATCGAAGATTCTGTATAGGTATGAATGGTTTCTTCTGCCACTAGTGGTAACATTGTCGTGCTCCCTTCTTCAGTCTATATTACTATAATCGAGTCATTTTTACCGAGGTTTGACCAAATTTTGACAAAAAACATAAGCTTTGCTGAATTACCAATTGGCCTAATTGGTTGGCCAGGTCACTATCAAGAAAAATTATGATCTTCCAAGATCGATGGACGCATTCATATTTATCTAGTCATAAGTTTTTTAGTGGCTCGAGAATCATCACGATTAGAGATTCAATGAGGAAGATGACATGACTTTTCACCATGACTATCCATCCGGCCGAATTCGCGAAAATCCACAAGCTCAATACTTCTCCGTTCAATCGGAAACCCATTGCTCGGATGCTTATATGCGATTGGCAGTTATCCACTCTTTACTTAGCTAGTGCACCGCTAGACTGACAGGAAGTAACGAGGCCGTGCATCGAGTGATGAAGCTGCTCTCGGTCATCGGAGAATCGTAATGAGGCGAGGAAAATGCTCTGACTTTGGATATTCCGAGCTCCAACTTGCATGGTCAACACACATCTAAAGCGCAACCAACGTTTGCTTTTCCGAGGAAAATTGGCCCAAGTTGCTATGCTTTTGAATCTGGTTGAGAAGGGTGATTGGAAGCCATTTCAAACTCGTCGACAAAGTCATCTAATCTCACACTTAATGTTTGTACATGACCTCTTATTTGCTGAAGCTTCTTCTAATCAGATGCGGCTTATTAGATATTGTCTCCAATCCTTCTGCGATACCTCTGATCAGAAGGTAAATGCTGCTAAATCTAAATTTTTTTGCTCTAGGAATGTCCCTCGACAACCAGCACTGTAGGAGGGTTCTCTCTTACCAGTAATCTTGGCAAATATTTAGGAGTGCCTCTACTTCATGAACGAGTTACTCGCAGAACCTGCCAACCTATTGCTTATACAGTACATAGTAAATTAAGTTGTTGGAAGGCTGAAAATCGGTCACTCGTTGTAAGAATCGCTCTAGTTCAACTTGTTACGATGACTATGCTAGTATATGTGATGCAAGTTGCGAAAATGCCTACTCTAAATTGCTAAGAAGTTGAGCGAGCTTGTCAAAACTTTATTTGTGGAGATGTTTGGGATAACAAAAATATGCAATTAGTAGGATGGGAGAAGATTCATCAACCAAAGAATTATGGAGGGCTAGGAATCCGCAGCTTAAAGACATCTAATAAAGCTTTCCTTCTGAAACTAGCTTGGTTCTAAGTTTTGAAATCAAAATCCTTGTGGGTAGCCTTTATTCGAGAAAGTATGAATGTTTTGAGCTACTACCTAATTTTATTCTAACTCGTTCTACTCACTTTTATTTTGGAAAGCTACCATTGACGTGTGGTGTGATATCTTAAGGGGCATGCAATGGGTAGTGGCTAATCGGAGATCAATTAATTCTGAACGGATAATTGGGTTGATGAAGTTGGTCCACTAATTCACTGAATTTCACCATTTGTTACGGTACCACACCTTGACTGTCTTGTTGTTGAGTTTGTCTATAACGACCAATGGAATCTCACAAGCCTAAAAAATTGTTCTCCCTCGGTTAATTTTTAATGCGGATTTAGTCAATGCTACCACCTTCAGACTGTGATGGTGATGACTTATTATAGCAGTGGCTCTTTTAGCGTTAAAGAAGCTTGCCAGTTAATCTCACCGGAGCCTCGATTGTCCACTGATAAACTCTGGAGTTTAGTGAGGAAATGGGACGGGCCACGAAGGATCGGAAGCTTCCTGGGGCTGGTAAAAAAAAGTTATAGTGAATTCCTGTTGTGCTTATTGGTCGCAATCCACTGATACAATTCTACACTTACTCAAGGATTGCAAGTATGTAAAGAATATTTGGTAAAAGATAAAAACTACCAGTTCAAGAAATGAATTCTTTACCCATGATCTACACGGGTGGCTGTTGATGAACTTATTTGCTTTATCAACCCACGTAAAAGAGAATAAGTGGCTGCTGGTGTTTGGTGTAGCTTGTTGGCACTTTTGGAACTAGATAGATAAAAAAGACTATTTCAAATGGACTTCACTCTTCGAGGCACTTCTGCGAGCTTGATATTGCGATATGTTAAGAATATCCTTTCGGCTCAAATGGCAGAAAAGAGACCATCTCCCTAGAGGAATAAAAAAAGACGTATGAGGGTTGGATAGCCCCTTCCCCTGGTTGGATCAAGCCAAAAAGGACGGGGCCTCTAAAGGCAACTTTGGTCTAGTTTCAATAGGTGGACTTCTCCGAATGAGTTAGGCAACTAGGTTGCTCGTTTTGGCCAACATGTAGAAGTGTGCTCTTCTTTAAATGTTGAACTTTGGGGTATCCTTTTGGTTCTCAAACTGAAGATCTCTTTGGGAATTTTCAAAATTATTGTGGTGATGAATTCGCAAGTGGCAATTGCACTGCTATAGAAACCAACTATCTCTCATCATTTTGGTGACATCATCATCTTCAAATTCAGAAATTGTTAAAGCACTTCCAACAAGTCAAAATTCCTCATACTTCTAGGAACGGAAATTCGTGTACAGATTGGTTAGTTAATTGGATCATTCAATCCTGCAATGTAAATGCCACTCCGGCACTAAATAGGCCACTAATAAGTTTAATTTCCCTATTGATAGGAGATCTGTCTCGTTTAAGCTTTGTTAGGCATGTATTAACGTAATACTCGGGCTTTGCTCATTTTCTTACCCACAAAAAAAATTATGATTGAGAAAGTACATAGGGAACTGTAAGATATGCTATTCGAGAGAAAGAAGGTAAGGAATCTCGTAAAAAATAGAAGCATCTTTTCACATCGTGCAGTGGAGAGTAGTAAAGTACAATACTGTATCCAATTAATACGAATATAATACGAACATTCAAATAAATAGCCTTAAGCTTAAGATCAAACAGTAATGTAATTGTTGATTAATATGAAACTGGTATAAATTTATACAAAAATCTTATGCATTTTTTACTGTGTGATTATATTATATTACCCAAATCAAATTTGAAAAAGTAAATTCCCGAATGCAATGCACCTGTCTTTAACTAGTAAGACAATAGCTACTAGGATTGCGAAATTTAACAGAATTGGGAATTAAACGAACATGTCAGAAAATGCTAGAGTACATAAAGGCATCTAGCATTTTCTTAAATGACATATAGATTCTCTGAATAAACATAGTAACTTTTCAGGTTTGATTCATTAGGAAAGAATATCCTCGAAAGAGTAAATTGAATAGGTAACACAATAATCTCGTGATTACGAAAACCAGTATAATAGGCAATTAAACGAAGAGGCTAGAAAATGCTCGAGCATTCAGAAGGCATCCCCACATTATCAGTAATCCATTGATAAAATTGCTCATTTAATTTTTCGCAACCAGATATCACTTGCAAAAGATACCATTTGGACGTTACAAAACCGCTTTGCGTTGTAACCTTTAATCACCACAAGGTAACTTGGACACAAATAACCTAGGAACCCAGATTTGTTACCAAAAACAAATCGAAAAGACAATGACCAGATCCGCTATTCCTCCAAAGCACATGATGAGCATTAATCCTGCCAGGATTAAGAAAATAAACTTCCCAATGAATCGCTAAGAATCCTGAATAAATTGGCTAGAATTCTTGAGGACATTCTGTCTTCACTTTAAGGTCTTAGGCTCGTGTCTAGAGGTCCTGAGGACATTCTATCTTCGCCATGTAAAAGAATGTATAGGAGACTTTCTGGTGTTGCCACTGCTTCTCCTCCAGAAAAGAAGTTCATTAAGGGTTGGCCTTCTTTCAAAGGGCGAAAGGCCGACAGAGCAATCGAGCAATGTCAGCCTGACTGAGCCATTCTCGATTGCTCAGTCATGCTAACATTGCTCCACTAGGCTTTCACCGTCTTTGAACTTCTTTTCTGGCGGGGAGGCAATGGCAACATCCAGAAAGTCTCCTACGCGTTTTCTTTAGATGGAGAAGATGGAATTTCCTCAGGACTTCCTCTAGACACCGGAGCCTGTGGCCTTAGAATGAAGAACATCATGTTCTCTACATCAGCGTGCAGCTTGCAGAATCGCTCTTCATTTGAACCAATCGATGAGAACAACGAGGATGCCATTGAGGAGAATGAAGACACCATTGACCCGGGAGAATGCTCCATCACTGCTTCGTGATACAACAGCTAAACTTGTGTTCATCCCAGAGGACATGGTAATGGGAAGGCTTGCTCATCCTGAGGCTGCCATAGTGGCTGCATGGATAGAAGTCAAATTCAAAGGGATACACAACTGTTGTGTCCACTCTCCCTAGTGGTACATTCTCTATAGGACTGTAGTCGAGGTCTATCTCAAGGAAAAGATGAGTTTGGTGGCGCTTCCGCGCCATGACGATCTTTATGCCATTTTATTTTTCAGGTGGCCGATGTCCCTTCTAGACATGACACAAAGAAGGAATGGAGGATGCCATCTCCCGACTCTACAATCGCGATTATTGACATCCTCTAGCAGCTCAGTCATTCTAGTTCATTCTAGTCACATTTGAGAACATGCTCATCATGGCATCTTTATAAAAGAGAATTTAATCTAGTTTCCCTAGGAAATGGGGATAAGATTTGCCCTGTCACGCCTTGATAAAGGTGGCTAGTTGGCTGCTCAGCACATCAGGCTTCTTGTCAACAACTTTCCCATCACTTTCAATGTTTAAACCATCATAAGGCACTACAATGTCAACATCAAGCCCAAGATGCCCACGAGGCACGGCCATCCCGTGAGGCTATCAAAAGCCACTGTCTCAAAAGTGCCTCGTGGGCTCCTTGGGCTTGATGTCAACATTGTATTGCCTTCGACATTGTATTGTCTTATGATGGTTTCAGGATTGAAAGTGATGGGAAAGTTGTTGACAAGAAGCTTGATGTGCCGAGCAACCAACGAGCCACCTTTATCAAGGCGTGATGGGGAAAATCATATCCTCATTTCCTAGGGAAACTAGATTAATCCTCTTTTTATCAAGATGCCATGATGAGCATGTTCTCAAATGTGGCTAGATTGACTAAGCTACTAGAGGATGTCAATAACTGCACTTGTAGAGTCGGGAGTTGGCGTCCTCTATTCCCGCTTGTGTCATGTCTAGAAGGGACGTCGGCCACCTAAAAAATAAATGGCATAAACTATCATTGTGGTGCGGAAGCGCCACCAAACTCATCTTTTCCTGGAGATAGACGTTGACGGGGTCCTATAGAGAATGTGCCACCAGGGACAGTGGAAACAATAGTTGTGCATCCCTTTGAATTTGACTTTTATTCGTGCAGCCACTTTGTCAATCTCTGGACGAGCAAGCCAACCCATTACCATGTCCTCTGGGACGAACGCAAGTTTAGCTGTTGTTTTACAGAGTGGTGATAAAGCATTCTCCCAGTTCAATGGTGTCTTCATTCTCCCCATTTCCTGGGAAAACCAGATTAAGCCAACGAGCCACCTTTATCAGGCTGTCTAATGGGGCAAATCTTATCCCCATTTCCTGGGAAAACCAGATTAAACCCTGGCACTAGGTTAAACTCCGACTGGACAGCGACAGTCCAGAAATTTGTTAAGTACCATATGTCGTTTACTTATTATCTTTGTATACTTTTCTTTATGAATTTTTTAGTATGAGGGTTGTAAAACTGATAAAATGAAAATATAAAATATCAGCAGCTATGCACCATTGTGTAGATTAGTATCCAGAAAAAAACAATGAAACCTCTGACTTTCTTTTTATTGCTGCGACTTCTTAACGTTTAACTATCAAAAACACCGGCCAAAATTCAAATGCAGCCGTTATGCACCTGATCAGGAGAAACAACTAAATTCAATATCATTTGTGTTGAAACATTATAAGCAATCTGTGAATTGAATGGAATATGACATGATTCATATTCAAAGATCCAGCTGGTATAAACAAATTGAAAGAAAAATGCAGAAAGAAAGCGTTTCTGATGATCCTTTGCCATGTTAGATTTGCCATGTTAGATTTGCGTTGAAGTAGACGAGCTCCGCCTCGGAGGGAGGATGAGGAGGCAATGGTTGTGTTGATGTTTCAATTTCAAGGTGGACTTGGAGGGGAGGAGGAGGAGGCAGTGGTTGAGTTGATGGTTTGACCTCTTGCTCGAGAGGGACTGAGGCAATGGTTGAGTTGATGGTTCGACCCCTTGCTCGAGGGACTAAGGCAATAATTGAGTTGACAGTTCAACTACAATAGAAACTAAGTGTGTGCAAATGGAACCCGCGCCTAATGCACGGCCAATGAACAGCCGATGCACGGCAGATGCACATCCCGTGCACGCCCCGTGCTCTCCATTGCGAAAAAAAAACTACACATTGTCTTGCCATTTCGGGAGGAAGCCTAATGAGATTTCATCAACATTACAACAACATTCAGCACACTTATGAAGACACCTATTAGAAGATCTTACAAATTGTGAAATGTGAACACATGAGATTTCTTTATCCCAAATTTCCTATAAGAAGCAAGATAATTCTCATTTACGTGGAAAGCTTGTCCCTCGACTAAAAAAAACTAGTTGTAGAATAACATCTAAGACTTCTATCACAAGGCAATTGCTTCTTTTTGCATAAAACTAGGGAACAAATCACAGGATTCCCGATTTTTGATCCACTTTCTAACTTTTATCTGGGTACCATATTCATTTCCTTCTTTTTGCCATTTTTTCCTTATTTTCTTCGTATCTTATTATTCTGCGTAAACAAGAAAAATTTGAGTAAATAGATGGAAATCCAAATATTTTCTCACAAATATTGCATTATTTGTTGCCTAAAGTAGGTAAAATAACTCTATTTTTATAGAGTTATCACACGCCTAATGCACGGCCGATGCACGCCTTGTGCACGGCCGATGCACGCACCCGTGCATGCTTATGAAACCTGATAGACATGTATTTTTCATTAAATAATAGCATACATACCCCATGGACTCTAGCCTCTTGTTTTCAACCCAAATTGTGTAGTCCCATAAGATTACATCCATGTAAAATACATCATGAGAAAAAGATATCGAGAATAAAAGGAAACACTATTTATGCTCGATTTACTATAGACCATTAATCATCTTGGTCACACCGTAGGTGATGCCCATAGCTAACCAATCTCCAAGCAGTGCCCCAGAAGCGAACTTCACCACCGGCACTTTCCTCGCTTTGCGCTCAAAGTGCCAAACCCAAGCAATGCTATGCTTACTGCCACTATCAAAGATCATCTGACCTCAACTTGTAATCATTAATGAACGTAGCTACTAGGAGTGCTACCAACACCCCCACTTCAGAGGTCAGTGCGGATGCCCCCACCATTTGCCATGGGCTTAGTAGCTTCTCCTTGCTCACATCCCTCTCCTCAGCTCCTACAGTTCTGTTCATGTCCTCTCTTTGAATCCGGGCCACCTCGATATCGTACCGGGAGTAAACCGATACGAGCTCCCCGAAGACCATGGTGCAAGCCCAACAATCAGCCCTAGCGCTCTAGATAATATTGCATTATTTGTTGCCTAAAGTAGGTAAAATAACTCTATTTTTATAGAGTTATCACACGCCTAATGCACGGCCGATGCACGCCCCATGCACGGCCGATGCACGCCTCGTGCACGGCCAATGCACGCCCCGTGCATGCTTATGAAACCTGATAAACATGTATTTTTCATTAAATAATAGCATACATACCCCATGGACTCTAGCCTCTTGTTTTCAACCCAAATTGTGTAGTCCGATAAGATTACATCCATGTAAAATACACCGTGAGAAAAAGATATCGAGAATAAAAGGAAACACTATTTATGCTCGATTTACTATAGACCATTAATCATCTTGGTCACACCGCGGTGATGCCCTGACTAACCAATCTCCAAGCAAAGGCCCCGTGGCGAACTCACCACCGGCACTTTCCTCGCTTGCGCTCAAAGTGCCAAACCCAAGCAATGCTATGCTTATCGCCACTATCAAGATCCCCTGACCTCAACTTGTAATCATTAATGAACGTAGCTACTAGGAGTGCTACCAACACCCCCACCAGGAGGTCGGTGCGGATGCCCCCACCATTTGCCGGGGCTTAGTAGCTTCTCCTTGCTCACATCCCTCTCCTCGGCTCCCTGGGGGTTGCATTTCATGTCCTCTCTTTGAACCAAGGGCCACCTCGATATGGTAGGGAGTAAACCGATACGAGCTCCCCGAAGACCATGGTGCAAGCCCAACAATCAGCCCTAGCGCTCTAGATATTGCCATAATCCTGCTGTCCTTGTTGATGGTGTCGACGCCCATCCTGAGCGACACCGCTGGGCGATCACGCAGCGGCTCAATCGCACCCATCATGGCGGGGCCGGAGCCACTAAGCTTGCTTTGAGAAGTAGACGAGCTCCGCCTCCGAGGGAGGATGAGGAGGCAATGGTTGTGTTGATGTTTCAATTTCAAGGTGGACTTGGAGGGGAGGAGGAGGAGGCAGTGGTTGAGTTGATGGTTTGACCTCTTGCTCGAGAGGGACCGAGGCAATGGTTGAGTTGATGGTTCGACCCCCTTGCTCGAGGGACTAAGGCAATAATTGAGTTGACGGTTCAACTACAATAGAAACTAAGTGTGTGCAAATGGAACCCGCGCCTAATGCACGGCCAATGAACAGCCGATGATGCGGCGGATGCACATCCTGCACGCCCCTGCTCTCCATTGAAAAAAAAAAAAAAATACACATTGTCTTGCCATTTCGGGAGGAAGCCTAATGAGATTTCATCAACATTACAACAACATTCAGCACACTTATGAACACACCTATTAGAATATCTTACAAATTGTGAAATGTGAACACTGAGATTTCATTATCCCAAATTTCCTATAAGAAGCAAGATAATTCTCATTTATGTGGAAAGCTTGTCCCTCGACTAAAAAAAACTAGTTGTAGAATAACATCTAAGACTTCTATCACAAGGCAATTGCTTCTTTTTGCATAAAACTAGGGAACAAATCACAGGATTCCCGATTTTTATCCACTTTCTAACTTTTATCTGGGTACCATATTCATTTCCTTCTTTTTGCCATTTTTTCCTTATTTTCTTCGTACCTTATTATTCTGCATCAACAAGAAAAATTTGAGTAAATAGATGGAAATCCAAATATTTTCTCACAAATATTGCATTATTTGTTGTCTAAAGTAGGTAAAATAACTCTATTTTTATAGAGTTATCACACGCCTAATGCACGGCCGATGCACGCCCCATGCACGGCCGATGCACGCCTTGTGCACGGCCAATGCACGCCTCGTGCATGGCCAATACACGCCCCGTGCATGCTTATGAAACTTGATAAACAAGTATTTTTCATTAAATAATAGCATACATACCCCATGGACTCTAGCCTCTTGTTTTCAACCCAAATTGTGTAGTCCGATAAGATTACATCCATGTAAAATACACCGTGAGAAAAAGATCTCGAGAATAAAAGGAAACACTATTTATGCTCGATTTACCATAGACCATTAATCATCTTGGTCACACCGTAGGTGATGCCCATAGCTAACCAATCTCCAAGCAGTGCCCCAGAAGCGAACTTCACCACCGGCACTTTCCTCGCTTTGCGCTCAAAGTGCCAAACCCAAGCAATGCTATGCTTACTGCCACTATCAGCATCCACAGCCTCAACTTGTAATCATCAATGAACGTAGCTACTAGGAGTGCTACCAACACCCCCACTTCAGAGGTCAGTGCGGATGCCCCCACCATTTGCCATGGGCTTAGTAGCTTCTCCTTGCTCACATCCCTCTCCTCGCCTCCCTACAGCCTGCATTTCATGTCCTCTCTTTGAATCCGGGCCACCTCGATATCGTACCGGGAGTAAACTGATACGAGCTCCCCGAAGACCATGGTGCAAGCCCAACAATCAGCCCTAGCGCTCTAGATATTGCCATAATCCTGCTGTCCTTGTTGATGGTGTCGACGCCCATCCTGAGTGACACCGCTGATTACGCCTGGCCAATCGCACCTATCATGGCAAAAGACGGAGCCACTAAGCTTGCTTTGAGAAGTAGACGAGCTCCGCCTCGGAGGGAGGATGAGGAGGCAATGGTTGTGTTGATGTTTCAATTTCAAGGTGGACTTGGAGGGAGGAGGAGGAGGCAGTGGTTGAGTTGATGGTTTGACCTCTTGCTCGAGAGGGACTGAGGCAATGGTTGAGTTGATGGTTCGACCCCTTGCTCGAGGGACTAAGGCAATAATTGAGTTGACAGTTCAACTACAATAGAAACTAAGTGTGTGCAAATGGAACCCGCGCCTAATGCACGGCCAATGAACAGCCGATGCACGGCAAATGCACATCCCGTGCACGCCCCGTGCTCTCAATTGCGAAAAAAAAGAAAAAAACTACACATTGTCTTGCCATTTCGGGAGGAAGCCTAATGAGATTTCATCAACATTACAACAACATTCAGCACACTTATGAAGACACCTATTAGAAGATCTTACAAATTGTGAAATGTGAACACATGAGATTTCATTATCCCAAATTTCCTATAAGAAGCAAGATAATTCTCATTTACATGGAAAGCTTGTCCCTCAACTAACTTGTCCACTTATATGAGCTACTGAAATTGGGTTGCATTCCATAAAAAAGAAATGAAAAGAGTGCTGAGATTCAACCGTAGACTTTGTGTTTCACAAGTTAAGGTGTTCACCTTCTACTCAAAGAAATAAACCAACTCAAGTGTGAACACATGAGATTCCACCAACAATACAAAACCATGTTTTACAAAATTACGTTCTTGGTTGTTATTTTATAACGCACATGTTTCTCTCTATATAACTTCTCTTAGGGAGTGTGCCCTCCACACGCCCTTGTATCTTGCTCTCTAATATCCCATTCATTTCTTGAGCTTCCTCATATTAACGTTCTCTCTCCATCTATCCATGGCAACACCACCATCAACTCAACCACAAGACCTCCTACAATTGCCGCCTCCTCCTCCTCCTCTCAAAGTTGACCTCGAGGTCAAACCAAGCAATCCCTCAAACAAGAGGTTAAAGTCGTCTACTTCTCAAAGCGAGGTCAGTGGCTTCGTGCCGACATGCTAGGTGCAAAGGATGGCTTGCTCTTGACAATCTCGCTCATGATGGGCATTGATCCTGTCCGCAAGGACATCAAGACCATGGCGATATTCAAGGTGGCGGGGCTGATCCCGGGGCCTACAACCATTGGGGAGCTCGTATCCGTGCACTCGCAGTACAACATTGAGGAGGTAGCCGAGATGAAGAGAGAGGGTAGGAACGAAACCCTAGAAGTCAACGAGATGGATGTGATGATGGAGAAACTACCAAGCCCGCGGTAGGCGTTGGGTGAATCGAGATTGGCCTTTACGATGGGGGCATTGATGCCCCTCCTAGCGGCTATGTTCATATAAAGGAGTACAAGGTGAAACTAGCGGTGGTGAGGCGGTAAGCGTGGCATTGGTCAAGTTTAGTGAGCTGGGTGCGGTGCTGGGGAAAACACTGGTGGTGAAGTCGACTTCTAGGGTGCTACTTGGAGGGTGGTTGGCCATGGTCATCACCTTTGGTTTGACCAAGCCAATTGGCTCTACTGGTCCATAATAACTTGAGCATCATATATAGTGTTTCCTTGATGATATTAATGACAAGTAACATTTACATATTTGTAACTTAAGTCATAATTAATTAAGAACTCTTGCTTGCTCTACTAGCTAGGGCACATGATGAGCATAACTTTATTTTTCTTTTCTTTTCTATGAGTTGTAAGAGCTTAAGCTTGTTAGGATTTGCCTATCCTTTATCATGCATTGTTGTAGATCTATTTGCGTAAAATGGCGATCGATAATGAATTGATAATTCCATACCCTTAAATTTTGCTCCTATTCTCTTCCTCGCTGCCCCTCCCCTAATTTCTCTGTCATCTTTTAGTATTTCCTTTGATTCTCGAGATCTCTTTTATGGTGTATTTTGCATTGATTGTAAGAAAATACAATTGAGTTGAAAACAAGAGGCCAAAGTCGATCATGTATGCTGTTATTTAATGGTAAAAAGACATAAAAAACCCAAACTATATCTACTATGACACATTTACTCTGAATTATTTTTTGGAACATCAAAAACTCCAAACTATGCCCACTATGACGCATTCACCCTAAACTTTTTCTTGTGATATAAGAAATATCGAACTTGTACCTATATGATAAATTTATCTTCCGTTAAAGTTCCGTCAAATAATTTTTCAGACAAAACCTCGTTTAACATTCCAATTTTATCGGATGTCTCTGAACTGATCATATCACTAGTGAAGGTTTAGCCAACACTTTACGGAGTAGACTTTTTAAAGGACTTTATTTCCCCCCAACGAAATTTCTGGAATGCTGAGAAGGAAGCTAGACCGTCTTGGGGGTGGCAAAGCATACTTATAGGAAGAGATAATATTTCCCCTCATATAATGTGGTGGAATGGTGACAATATTAAAATCAGGGAGGACAAATGGCTAAAAAGAGGAATTTTGGGGGGTCCTGCCACTAGAAATGAACTAAAAACAGTTGCTGAACTGATCATCAGGGAAGAGAACTGCTGGAATGAACCATCACTAAGAAGCCTCTTTGAGGATCAAACGGTTTCAGAAATTCTCACAATCCCAATAAGGTCTCAGTTAGTGCAAGATAAGCTAGTCTGGACGGAAGCAAAATCTGGTACCCACTCAGTTAAAAGTGGGTATCACAGAATTAGAGAGAGAGAAGATAAACCAATTCTAAATCAAGCATCCTCCTCATTTCAGGCCCCTCGCGCTCTATGGAGTAAACTATGGGGAATGCAAACTACTCCTAAAGTGCGAATTTTTCTCTGGAATGTAAGCCAAAATGCATTAACCACAAAGGAGAACCTCTACAAAAGGAGAATCATACCTGACCCTACCTGTTCGATCTGCAAAAGAGAAGTGGAAACCACGGAACACTTGTTCCTTCTCTGCCCATGGACACAAGAGGTTTGGTCTAACCCTGCAGTACAAATCCATATCACTAGTAAAGGTTTAGCCAGAATTGATGCGTGGCTCTTCCAACATAGAAATGGAATAACAAACTCCCCTGGAATTAAATTAATTGCATCTATTTTCTGGGCCATTTGGAAGACACGAAATTGCTATGTCTTTCGACATAAGGATCCTGACCCAGGCGAAACACTAGCCTCTGCTTTTCTCATGTTGAATACTGTGAAGAATTGGAGCCAGAAAAAGAAAATCTCAAGGAATGATACCAGCCCAGTGAGCGAACCCCCAAATTCCTCTCAGTTTTGGATCCCACCGAAACATGGAACCCTGAAGATTAATTTTGATGGATCGTTCTTGCCCGGAGAGATGGAAGGATCCATAGCGGCTGTCTGTCGTGACTCGTCGGGACTCCTCATCGATGGTTTTGGAAGGACGGTTCGAGCTTCTTCGGCCGCGCAGACGGAAACCCTGGCTCTGCTCCTCTCTCTTCGATATTTCCAGTCCCGAAAGAACGAAGCAGTTGTGTTTGAAGGAGATAACTTTGATCTGATAAGACCAGTGCAGTTAAAGAGTTCATATCAGTTCACTTGGGAAGTTACAGCTCTTATCACTGAGTGTAGCGAGCTGTCGTCCCAATTTAAAAAATCCGGATAGTCCATTGTTTCAGAGAAGCTAATTGAATTGCAGATTGGGCTGCCACAGAGAAATAGCCTTGCCAAGTTACTGGTTATCTTCCCCCCTCAGGCAGTCATGGCCACGGGCTAGTTTTGGCCCGGAACCGGCTTAGTTAAACTTGAGCCCGGCCCATTGACAGGCCCGCATGGTTCGGAATCGGGCGGCTCATGGCCTCACTGGGCCTGGTTCTGGTTCCAACAATTTTGGAGCCGGCCTGGAACCGCCGGTTCTGGTTCCAAATTATTTTTTAAAAAAATAATAATGAAATTTAAAAAAAATTTCATTATTTAATTTTTTTTATAAAACAATTTAAACTATAATTGCCATGCATTGTAAGTGTATTGATCTATAATTACAATGCTTGATTTGGGTGTATTAAACTCTAATGACAAGGCTTGGCTTGGATTTTATACACAATTAATTCTAATGCATTTTCGTTCCCATTCAATGTGGGACTCTCAGCTAGACTTGAATACCTTCAATGTGAGACTCTTGGCTTGTATTCATGCAAATGCCAAGAGTCCCACATCGAATAGGAATGAAGAGACCAGCAAAGGGATTGTGTATAAAATCCAAGCCAAGCCATGAGTATGTGAGGTTGTATGCTTTTTGTGGCTACGATCCTTTGCTAGGTAAGAGCAAAGGTTCCATTGGACCGTCTAGAACTGGACCGGGCCAATGGTTTAGTTCCCGGTTCTATAATTTGTTGGTCCGGTTCCTAGTTCTAAAATTAAGGGACCAATGTTACCAGTTCGATTCTCGATTCCGAGCAGAACCGGACCGAATCGAGAACCAATCACTCCTACAATTTACATTTTGATTACAATTTATATTGAATAATTCATTATTTTATAATTTTATAATTCATAATTTTTTATTTCATAATTTATTTTAAAAATTTTTAAATTACTAATCGGAACCGGCTGGTTCACATATGGCCATGAACCGAAACCGGCCGGTTTCGAACCGTGGCCATGCCTACCCTCAGGTCCTTTTGGATCTTTTATGTAACTATGCCCACTCTATGGGATCTCCTCTTTCCAAATATTGTAAATAAAGAATTATTTCGACCAAAAAAAAAACATAGCGGATATACACGTGCCACCAACTTCAAGAACTGAAGAATTCTCAAGTATTTTGTGGCCTCCGCCAACTCAAATCAATTAATTATAACAGATTAACTTCTCTAGATGCATATTAATCACATTTTCATCGTTCTTTTCTTCACCATTATCAAGCAAACTGTGTCGGTCCCGCTCACCACCCCATTTCATTGGGGGTATGAATGCTAAATGGATCTAGCGGCATCCCGTCATCCAAAGAAATTAGCCTGCAATTGAAAAGTTTTACCACCTGATGCAGAAAAAATTTAAACCAACATAGAAAGTAAGTAGCGCAGCCAATCCTAACTCTTAGGAATGTTCTTCCCCACAATCTTGGCGGGTGCTATCCGCAAAAGATTTCCTGGCTTTCCAGGAACGGCGCCTTTGGCCATGACCACATTCAGATCTTTATCGATTTTAACAATCTTAAGCTTCCCAATCTCTCTTTGATCCTCCCATCCTACGAGGCATCATCTTCTTCCCCTTATATACACGACCAGGCATTGTTCCCGCACCAATCGAGCCCAACTTCCTGTGGCTCTTGGACCCGTGTGTCATTGGACCTCTTTTGAAGTTATGCCGCTTGATCCCACCTGTCAGGAAAAACATAAATACTCAAGATCAGCCCGTCTGAGATATTTAATAAAAAAAAATGCAACGATGAAGCATTTCCGTGTTTCCTTGAGCTGAATAAGGAGCCCATAACTTTACCACAAGAATAAAGAAAAAGAACCATCCCCTCGATTAATCAACTCCGTACTAGCAAGAATTGAGAAATTAAGAACCAAAGAAAGGCAACATACTAATTCTACAGCTAAAGACATCACGCACAAAAGTCATCATGATCTGAAGCCTAGAAAAAAGTCAAGACAGATGATACTATTTCAGAAGTCTATCCCATTATTTAGGTGCTCTCCCACATGCAAAGGGTAAAAGTTCATTGATGTCAAAAGCTCGCACCCTAGCACAAGGTATTCTATTCATCGTGAGTCTGATGTGTCATTACAGAAAGGAGGATCTATTTTCCTTTTGATAGCCGGGCAAGAACACCTGTGCCTAAGAGAGCCGCTTAAAATTGCTTAATCTGATTGTAAGGCATACAATCATCAACAGACCTGTGGAGTACAGATGTCAACCACTGTAAACTATTCCCATTGCACCTCAACAAACTTGAATGGTACAAAAAAACCCCAAGCTTCCACACTTCAGCAAACAGTCCGCGTGCTTTTGCACAAAAGACTAGATCCACATCGGTGAAATACACGGAGCATCCAATTCATTTCCAAATGTACATTCACGTTAGCTGACAGCAAAACAGGAAAAGTAACAAAAGATCATAAAAGAGTTTAAAACTTAAAAAATTAGAAGATTCAAAACAAAAGTGCAAAAATTATCAATGTCAGTGTCGGCCGTGCCACATAAGATAGCTAACGTCCATGTTGATAATTTTCGGCTAGAATGACTACATTGAGAAATCATCAAAAGGTTTAGGATTACTTTAGCCAAATTGGAAAGTTTAAAACTAAATTGACATCCGTCTAATAGGTTTAGGACTTTTCGGGTAATTATCCCAATGAATGGATATAAGAAATACAAGGGAATTTTTTTTTATCCAATCCTAATCTATTGCATCCGACTTCTTCAGTTCTTGACGACCAAACACAACATGAGTTGTTGTCGATGACCTGACACATTATCACTATCTGCATTGCTTACCTTATTTCTGATCAGACGTGAGAAAGAAGGAGAAAAACAAAATACAAAAAATACCTGTGTCAACCATAGGTGAGAAGCAATCGCCATGGTCACTTTATTTGGTTCGTATTTAGAAGATCTTCTTTAGCTCTCATTCTGAGCACTGTCGGGTTTTTGTTGAGTAGGTCACTCTCAATTGGAGAGGCCAAAGGGAGGGGGAAAGAAAATCAAGAGGGATCGGGAAATAAATCAACATGATCTTCCACATCCAGAAAATCATGAGTGTTCCGGAAACAAATCACCGTGATTTTCATAGAAGTGGACTACGGTCCCGTGGTTTTTCCCTTCATCTTGGAGGGTTTCCACGTTAAAAGTCTAGTGTTATTTACTATTCGTCTTTACCGCTTTCATCAAATATTTTATCCTATTTAATTGTCGCAGAAATAGTAGTGGGAAAATTATCCGAGCCTTTTCCGCAAATATTGTTCTTTTTCCCAACAAGTGGTATCAAAGCTTGACGGGAAATCAAAACAATGTATTTTTTTGGGCTACGCACATGAAGAATTCGGCTATAGACTCTGGGACCCCGTTAGCCAGAAAATAATCAGAAGGAGGGACATGGTATTTCTTGAAGATTAGACAATCGAGGACTTCGAGAAGCACAAGAAATCTCAATCAACAGACGAATACCCTGTTAATCTTGGCCCAATCGCTCCTCCTACTGATTCTAATAATGAGCAAGCTGAATCTAGCATTGAAGGTATGACTACTTCAACTGAACTTGAACCAGCTATTGAACAGGTCCCGTCAGAACCTCAATTGAGGAGATCAACCCGTGAACAACAATCTAGTCGTAGATATTCTCCCAACGAGTACATGATGCTCACTGATGGGGGAGAACCAGAGAACTACCAAGAAGTTGTGTTCCACGAGCACAAAGAGAAGTGGTTGAAAGCTATGCAAGAGGAGATGAAATCCTTAGACAAAAATCATACTTATGATTTAGTCAAATTGCCACAAGAAAGAAGAAAAGCTCTCAAAAACAAGTGGGTGTTCAAACTAGAGACTGAAGAAGGTAACTCACAACCACGATACAAAGCAAGGTTGGTTGTGAAGGGATTCTCTCAAAAGAAAGATATCGACTTCGACGAGATATTTTCACCTGTGGTTAAAATGTCCTCTATCTGAGTTGTTCTTGGCTTGGCAGCAAGCTTAAACTTGGAGGTCGAGCAACTTGACGTGAAGACTGCATTTTTACATGGAGATCTAAACGAGGAGATCTACATGGAACAGCCGGAAGGCTTCAAAATCAAAGGCAAAGAAAAATCTTGTGTGTAGATTGAGGAAGAGTCTTTACGGGCTCAAGCAGGCACCAAGACAGTGGTATAGAAAGTTTGATTTATTCATGGAAGAAAATAGGTTCAGCAAAACCACCGTTGATCATTGTGTATTCGTCAAGAAATTTACTGATGGTAATTTCCTAATTCTTTTTCTTTACGTTGATGACATGCTAATTGTTAGCTAGGATAAAAGCAAGATCAACAACTTAAAGAAGGAATTAAGCAAGTTCTTTGCAATGAAGGATTTAGGACCTGCAAAACAAATTCTTGGGATGGAAATCTTCCGAGACAGGCAGAACGGTAAACTCTGGTTGTCTCAAGAATGGTATGTTAATAAAGTTCTTGAAAGATTTAACATGAATAAATCAAAAGCAGTTTGTTCTCCACTTGCAAACCACTTCAAACTCAGTTTGGAGTAGTGCCTGAAAAGTGAGACAGAAAAGAAGGAAATGGAAAAGGTTCCTTATGCATCGGCAGTTGGCAGCCAAATGTACTCGATGGTATGCACGAGGCCCGATATCGCCTATGTAGTTGGTGTGGTAAGCAGGTTCCTATCCAATCCCGGTAAGGAACATTGGGCAACAGTCAAATGGATATTCAGGTATCTCCAAGGTACTTCTAATAATCAGATATGCTTTAATGATAAAACCGTGTTAGAAGGTTTTTCGGATACAGACATGGCGGGGGATGTGGACTCAAGAAAGTCTACATCGTGGTACCTAATGACTTTTGGGGGGGAGCAGCCTCATGGCAATCTCGACTACAAAAATGTGTTGCCCTATCTACGCCAAGCAGAGTATGTTGCGATTACTGAAGCATGTAAAGAACTCTTGTGGATGAAGAAGTTCCTACAAGAAGTGGGCCATAACCAAGATAAGTATATCTTGGACTCGGATAGTCAAAGCGCAATACACCTCAGTAAAAATGCAACTTTCCACTCCAGGTCCAAACACATTGATATCAGATATCATTGGATACGTGATGTGTTGGAAGAAAAAGCCTTGCAGTTAAAGAAAATAGATACTGACAACAACAGCTCAGATATGATGACAAAATCCCTATCTATAGTGAAGATGCAAGCTTGTCGAACTTTTGCAGGTTTGACACCCTCTCTGAATTGTTCGTGAGGGGGGAGATTTGTTGAGTAGGTCACTCCCAATTGGAGAGGCCAAAGGGAGGGGGAAAGAAAATCAAGAGAGATCGGGAAATAAATCAACATGATCTTCCACATCCAGAAAATCATGAGTGTTCCGAAAACAAATCACCGTGATTTTCATATCGTACAATCCCAATTGGGATTGCATTTGCTCCTATAAATAGGAGTCCTCCTCAATGGAGAGAGACATATACAAAAAGCAAGAAGATCATAATATAGTTGAAGAAACAATCTTCTTCTTCCAAGAGAGTTATCTTCGAGAGAGTTATCCAGTTTGTGAGAGGCTCAGATCTACAAATTGAAGACAGTGAGAGATCCACCTTAGGGTGAAGTTGTATCCCATTATTTATCATAGTGGAAGTTTGAAGTGGACTACGGTCCCGTGGTTTTTCTCTTCACCTTGGAGGGTTTCCACGTTAAAAGTCTAGTGTTACTTACTATTCATCTTTACCGCTTTCATCAAATATTTTATCCTATTTAATTGTCACAGAAATAGTAGTGGGAATATTGTCCGGGCCTTTTCCGCAAATATTGTTCTTTTTCCCAACAGTTTTACTACATCGTGTTCACCAGTGTAGTCGAGTTTAGGTAAATCCACTCATAAAATACCTTATCAACCTCATTCAAGCGTGAAATTTGGATCGTGCTTAGCCTCAAGTGGATGTAATTAGAATCCAATTGCCACTTGTTTATGACATTGAAGGGAACGTAGAATTAACTAACATATGCTCACTACTTTAAAAATTTCATCTTAGAATGTGTTTATTTCGGAAAAAAAATTTCATGATAAAGGAAATGCTTTCCAGAAAATCATTTTTCAAGAAAGTATTTTTCCCTTTTCTTGTTAGAAAATTCATTTTTCTAACTTTAAGCTCGTATATTTTCATTAATCATAAATGATTTTCCATTAACTAATCCTTTTCAACAAACCTGACGCATGTAAAAGTCTAGAAAATTAATTTGCAGAAACTTATTTCACTCAAACAAACAGACCCTTGGAGTATAGAGCATGATACTTAATTAGTACTTAATGATGCCCGTCAAAGGAGATATGCGATCAAGAAAAGAGCACAGCCGCACAACATCACTCAATGGAATCCCCTCTCTCTTTCCAGTTTGTGTTGTTTTCTTTAGTTCATGTATGTTCTTATTTTCTAATTTATTTTCCTGTTTTGGTTCTGTCTTTAATTTTTACAGTTTTTGTTGATTTGGCAATGACTTGTACAACCACATCAACAAACACAATTCCGATGACTAAGTTGAATTGCCATGTCAGATGCCGATCTTACCAAATCGAATTAAAGGAATAATTTGGTCATATTGAAAGAACATAAGGACCAAATTATACTTTGCTACCTTCTTCGTAATTGCAAGTATAGAAACCTAGACGATCTGGCTTTATTTCGAAACACAAACTTTCCTCTTTATTATGGGTTCAATCACAAGAAATTGTACAAAACAAAGAAAAGTACCACAAAAAGCAGAGACCCTAGACCAAACCCAGCACCCCCACCATCATATGTTATTTGAAGTTTAGAGCTGTGTTGGAGTCTAGCGCTGCCAACGTATGTTATTTGAACTTTTATTTTTCGCATAATGATACTAATAACAATAAAATGAAATAAAGAACATACATAATAAATTACAAAAAACCAATAAATAACAAATAAAGAAAAAGAGAAAAAATGGGCGGGCTTCAATTCGTTCGATACGAAATGGGCCTGACACTTTGGGCCTGGGTCAATTAACGCAGCAAACCAATCCAAATCCGTGGCCTGTTGGTCCAGTTCATTTCAGCTTCAGTGGGCTTGGCCTGTGAATCAGTTCTCTTTCTCTCTCTACGAAGCATTTCAGATGGAAGTAGAGGTCACGCGGATGGAGGTGACCATCGGATTCGTGATTCCCATAAAAAAAAAAAATCAAACGGATTTCACGTCCGAATTCTAGAAAATTCCTGGACGATTTTACTAATAACATCATTGCAATTCATTCTCGTGTGAAGCACCTTCGCCGGTGCCGATTTTCACTAGAGAGACTTCCGGGACTTCCTCTTGATCGAAGAAAGAGCAAACCCAAGATTTTGCCAACAGCTCGCACAACTCTTCCCTGTCGATATGGCTACGTGAGGCTCGAACTCTCCAGATCTATCGAGGTCGAGCCTCCCAGCCTTGGACAAGCCTCGCCCAGCCATTGACAAATGTGCAATAAGATTATAACTTTTGAATAATTTTCCCTTCAAACAGATCTAGATAAAAACTCAAATAATTTATTCAGGCATTAAGGTAGGGTAGGATATGATGCATAAATTAAATATGAAAAGGAAAAGTCAGAGGATGGCTTTGTCTATTCTTCTTAGTGCCCTACAGCAGTAGTTGTGCTGCCTTTTTCGGTGCGCCTCTTAAATTTGGTCGTGTGATCTCCCTGTCTCTCTCTGTGTTACGGCTGTCGAAACTTAGACCGAAGCTACTGTGGTAGTCGTTGTCGACTATGTTGACCACAACAGGGCCATGTTAGTTAGGGTTCTTATATTCATTTCACCATTTTAAGTTATCATTAAATTTCCTCGCCTTTGGATTCACATAAATTCAACGTTCCATCCTGCCCCCGTCTGTGCATTTTGTGATCGAGCGTGGAACCATGGAGCAATCTCAATCACTCTCCAATCATTTTTGGTTCGGATAAGAGTTTTCGTCAACAATAGTAAACTACTATTGATGCAAATAGATTTTCTATTTTATAATCTCGGACCAGTATCCTAGAGAAAATTTTCTCCCTTTTGGTATATTTTTCCACAATCCCCAGCATGTACATATTATGGTTAAATAATATTACCTCAATGGACAAAACTTCGGGTACTTATAGTGTTATTACCCAATGGCAGAGCATAAACATAATTTACTGGGATGAATTTCCAAGTAAATACACTAATCTAATAATTGAACTACAACTCGCACCACCGCAAGGTTTCAATAAGTTTAACTATTGCCGATAAGCACTATCTTTGCTTTCACAATGGTTCTTGTAATTTTTTATAATAGAGAGACATGAGCACAAAGATGTGCGACCTAAAGAAGCATTTGCTATTGGATAATCAAATCATTTAATTTATTGTAAGCCACCCTATAAGGTTCAATCATAAAATCATGGGGATAAGTACACTATGAGTATCATAACTTTCATATAGCTCTCACTTGAGTGCCATAACATATATTTGTTTTTTTGCTTACTTGAGTGCCAATCGATCATTTGAGTGCCATCGGTAATTTGCCAACTTGAAAGAATTGACAAAAAGCGGAGTCAACAATATCAGATGCAACCATAAAAAGAGCAATCGTCAATGTAGTGAAATCGAAGAAACCATCGACATAGTGGAGTCAATGTAACCATCGATAACCGTTCGGTAGCCATTCATAACCTCTGTTTGTAACTTCTTTTTGTAACCTTTCTTTGTAACTTCTTGTAACCGTTAGGAAGTTATTTCTTTTTTGGTAATCGTGTGTAACCTCCGTTGATAACAGTTGATTTTAGGCTTTAAATAGCCACATTCTACTCTTCGAAGAGAGCCCCTGAGAGATCAACCAAAATGTTACTTTTTAATTATCTTTACTTTCCTTTACTGCACTCATTTTTCCCTAGCTACAGCTTTCCAATTTGCATCGTCGATTAAATTCTGACGTGTATCTCTATCCCGGGTGTCGCGTCATTGATTAAATTCCAGCGTTACATCTTTGTACATTCTCAAGTTTTGTCATCAATTAAATTCCGTCACGATTTGTACATACAGTTCGGTTTGAAGTTCAAAGTAAAAGTTTGCAATTATTTCTTGTATGCCTGGATATTATTCGGAATTGTCACAGAATCCGTCTCCTCTCATTAAAAGCTGAAGAACGACTTTCGGTGAAAGATATTTCGTTGCGGGAGTAATTTTGGCAAAATATATTTTTGGCACGCCCAATGGGATCATTGTGGTTTATTTGAGGAGATACCATGGTGAGAATAAGGAAAAAACTTGATCATGATAATGCTGGTGGTAACAACTTGTCACCACAACTTGGAAATGACAGAGTGGGATGTTTTGAGTCATCGACTACATAACCGGTGACAGAACAAGAGCAACAAGAGCAAGGTGGAGATATCGACATCTTGAGACAACTCACTAATGAGTAGAGAATGCAGTTAGAGCAAAGTCTTGTGATGTTGGTTACTATGAGGAGGATTCTCGACGAACACTAGAAGGAAACGACTAACTGCATATGAAATGTGTCATTGACGTAATTAAGCCCATAATTGTCAACACCTTCCATAAAGTCATGCACAGCCCTGAAACATTAAGTCATTCAATTCAAGTGTAGGCAAGTCCTAATAATCCTGCATTTTTTAGGCTTAACATTGTCATCGACAACCAAGGAAGACCACTGTCTAGGGGGTAGGAATGTCAGAGGCTTGTGGTAGAAGCAATGGGATGCCCAATCCAGTCTATGCTCCTTGAGGACCAAATATTGTGGTCGACAACCAAGTTAGACCACCACCTTTGCCTAAAAGACAACTTGCTCAACTGATCCCTAGTCAAGATCTCCAACAGGTCTAGATAATACTAGACCAAGCGATGCAATGAATGGAATATGATCTGGCGAATACTAGAGCCTTATATAGAAAACCATATCTAGAGTAGATGGACGTAGTTCCATATCCAAGAGGCTTTGAAATGTCTAATTTCAACCTTTTTTCTGGTGAAGATGATCAATCTACAATAGAGCTTGTTAGTCGATTCAGTGCACAATATGGTGATGCATCTCATGCTGTTTGTTAGAAGTTAGGGCTGTTTCCCTTGTCATTATCTATAGCCTTCATGTGGTATACATCTTTATTGGCCAATTCTATACATTCCTAAGAGGAAATGGAGAGACAATTCTATAGCCAATTCTACAGGTCAATTCTCGATGAGTCTGTTGCTCCTATCAAGCAACATAATTATGAGTTAGTGGACCAGTTCATTTCTAGATTCAAAAGGGTTAGAAATAGATGCCTCACTTCACTCCCAGATAAAGATTTTGCAAATTTGGCTTTCGGTGGATTGAAATTCATTCTTAGAGAAAAATTCGAAGGCCTAAATTTTGCCGATTTATTCCAATTGGTAACGAGAGTGTCTAAGTATGAATAATTACTTAAGGACATAGGTGGAGGACAACATAAAAACTCCACAAATTGCGTGCCTTTCGTGGAAAAGTATGAGTCATATGATCATATTGAGCAAGATTAAATTCAGCCAAAAAAAAATCAAATTTACCGATGACAAGGGGGCACATGAAAACTCTTGATTATCTAATTTAAAAGAATCGAATGATCGATGAATCATTCAATTCTTTTAAAATGGGGCATATGTTTACACCAAAAAATAACCAATTTTTGTTATTATCAACAAGTGATGGGCTTAGTCAATAAGAGTAGAGTTTTGTGGTCTTTCTAATGTAGCCTAATGTGTCAACTACTCGAGCACTAAGATCGGAAGAGTGACTTGCACACACGAAGACTCCATCACAACATGAGAAGAAATTTCAATTATATGCTAGTTCGGAAAAATGGTCATAACTTTGTCGATACAGATAAGATTGACCTGATTCCAAAGCCAAAATAACGAAGACTCCTGGATCTACAACTTATATGTTTTGAGTTTTCTCATAAAAGTCTTGTAGAGTTTTCGATTTCAAAAGGAAGTAGACAGTTTGACTAGTCGGGATGCGGAAAAAGGAAAGGAACTTCAGTGAAAAATGGCCAACTTGAAGGAATTGATAAAAAGCGGAGTTGATAATATCATATGCAATCATCAAAAAAGCAACTGTCAACGTAGTGAAATCGAAGAAACCGTTGACGTAGTGGAGTCTACTTAACCATTGATAACCGTTCGGTAACCATTCATAACCTCTGTTTATAACTTCTTTTTGTAACCTCTCTTTGTAACTTTTCATAACTGTTAGGAAGTTATATTTTTTTTAGTAACCGTTTGTAACCTCCTTTGTAAGCTTCGTTGATAACGGTCAATTGTAGATTTTAAATAGCCACATTCTACTCTTTGGAGAGACCCCCCAACAAATCAACCAAAATGTTATCTTTCAATTATCTTTACTTTCTTGTACTGCACCTATTTTCCCTTAGCTGTAACTTTTCGATTCGTGTTGTCGATTAAATTCCAGCATTACATCTTTGCACATTCTCAAGCTTTGTTGTTGATTAAATTCCGGCATGGTTTATACTTATAGTTCGGTTCGAAGTTTAAAGTAAAAGTTTGCAGTTATTTCTTGTCTGCCTAGATATTTCCTGTTTGAAATCGCTACAAAACCCATCTCTTCCCATTAAAAGCCGAAGAATGGCTTTCGGTGAAAGATATTTCGTCACGAGAGCAATTTTGGCGAAACAATTACAAACCATGAAACTCAAAGAAACGTACTACCATAAATGAACTTATGTCCTCTAAATAAAAGTTACAAAGAATATTTAATAGATAAGATATTATATGTGAGGATAATTACGGGATGAAGTATTACGAATCATAAGATCCATAGAATATAAGACGAGAAAAGGGAAATTATGAGTTTTATCATGCAAATCAATTTTGAAAGTACATACTAGTAACGATATTTTCCCTCATGCATCCAAGAAAAATAGGGAGTTTATAGGCATGGTTGATTGACCCTTTATTTTCAATACCACATCGGTGTGACGATGTTAAGTTCAAACTTCACATCGGCAGGGGACTAACATCATAGAGCGATATGATATGATCTTTGACCTTGGTCGTTGAATGGGTGTAATGGTCTCCACTGGTGTATAACACTTCGATCACGCCCAAGAGATTGAGAATTCGCGTGAGAACCGGTACTGGGTGTTGACGAAATTCAAATGGCATTAGCTTAAATATTACAAACAATATGGAATTACAAAGAAACGAGATTGCAATAAGAAAGATGGAATCGATACAATCGAATACCGAGGCCTGTGTTCGATATAGTTTCCTTAAAACAGATTCGTCCCCTCCGGTACGCGATTGAGGTTTTGCGAACGTCTGTCTCCCAGGATACAACGGCTAACAGCGAAGAAGAGATCGCGGCACTTCCAAGCTTCCTGGCGAACTTGAACAAACTTGGAACGAACACTATCGAAAACAATGCAAATGCAGAGAACGTTTTTCAGAAGGAAAAAACAGAAAGCGTTTTTGAAGGAAAGCAGAGAGCGTTTTTCAGAAGGAAAGCAGCGAACGTTTTTTTTTAAGTCAGAGAACCGAGAGCTGAAAGAATGAAGAATGATTTCGATAAAATAGAACTGAGGGGAGAGCTGTTCGGGAATAATAACGGCCAATTAAATCTGCCGTTACAAAATCAATACGCGTCAGAAATAACGGCTAATTGAATCTGCCGTTACAAAGTCAATACGCGTCAGGAATAACGGCTAATTGAATCTGCCGTTACAAAATCAATTTCGTAACAGCTTGCCGGTTAACGCACCATTAATTGAGTCGAAAAAATTAAATCAGAAGGCTAGCAAAATTGGGCTCGTCGCGAGGCCCACTTTTCGGTTACGCAGGATGCTCGCTCGCGCCCAAGTTCAGCTCGTCGGGCGTCGGATTTGCACCCCCCCTGCGCTGCGGCGCGAGAGAGTTCGTGCTTTGATAGTTACCACTTCAAATAAGTGTAACTGTATATAAAGCACTCAATAGCCTTCTTCTTTTTCAATGTGGGACTAGTGCTTTTCACTTCCCACTTTCAACTCAAGGGTGTTCTTTGAGCATCAATTTCTCATTCATTCACCCATCAATTTATCTCATATTTCCAACAATCCCCCACATGAATGAAAATTGTTTTAGTTTTGACTCTGTGATAGTGTTCAACAATTGAAACCTGTATAGGATAGGTAGGTGTTACCCTTTGAACCTTTCCTTGTGAAAGTATATTTACTTTACTAGTTGTCCAGTAGACATGATGTCCTTGAACTGTCCAGCTTTCTTATGTAAATGAACCATACACTTCACACAGGAATCATCTAAACGTTTGTTCAGTTCTCATAGTTATGTTCATTTTGGCCATGAACATCAACCTGGTTCTGCAAGAGTTTCTAAAGAATTTAGCCCTTAAATAATTCTCCTTTGAAGCGGCCCCACTTCTCTCTCACATAGGTGATTACTTAATTCTGAGTAATTTATTTACTCCACTTAAGGATCATTAAAGCAAAATTGCTATCCTTTCTCTTTACAATATCACCGATATTTTATGTAGGAATGGTTTTAGGGATAACCCCCCATAGTGACATCACTAAGTTTGTATAATTAGGTTGTCCCTTTGAACCTAGATCTTGGGATCTCCAGTCAACTAGGTTGGGTTTCCTTTATACCAACTTATTCTTTCATAGGCTTGGTCCCATTCCTCTTGTCGATTTCTCAACTAACTCTCTATTTAACCCTTTGGTTAGCGGATCCGCAATATTATCCCTTGACTTTACGTAGTCAATTGAGATAATTCCTGTTGAGAGTAGTTGTCTTATGGTATTATGTCTACGACGTATATGTCTAGACTTACCATTATACATGTTACTCTGTGCTCTTCCAATTGCAGATTGACTATCACAATGTATACTTATTGGTGGCACAGGTTTTTGCCATTTTGGAATATCCTCTAAGAAATGGCGTAGCCATTCAGCCTCTTCACCACATTTATCTAAAGCTATAAATTCAGATTCCATTGTGGATCTGGCTATAATAGTTTGTTTATAGGATTTCCAGGATACGACTGCTCTTGCTAGTGTGAATACATATCCACTAGTAGATTTTGAGTCTTTTATATCAGATATCCAATTTGCATCACTATATCCTTCAGAACAGCTGGGTATCTGGTATAATGCAAACCATAATTCGAGTATACCGTAAGTACCTGAATACTCTCACTATTGCTTTCCAATGGTCAGCACTCGGATTGCTCGTATATCTACTCAATTTACTAACCGTATAGGCAATATCTGGTCTAGTACAACTCATTAAGTACATTAGACTTCCAACAACTCTGGAGTACTCTACTTGAGAAATACCCTCTCCCCTATTCTTGGATAGATGAAGACTATTGTCTAATGGTGTTCTAGCAATACCAGAATCATTCATGTTGAATTTTTCAAGAATCTTGTCCACATAGTGCGACTGATTTAAAATAAGACCTTCTGATGTTCTTGTGATTTTAATTCCTAAAATCATATCAGTAGGTCCCATATCTTTCATGTCAAATCTTAAATTCAACATATTCTTGGTAGATTTGATCATTTTATCATCACTACCAACAATTAGTATGTCATCTACGTAAAGACACAAAATGACATAGCCATTTGTCTTCTCTTTAATGTAGACACATTTATCGCATTCATTGATCTTAAAACCATTGGTAATCATTGCATTATCAAACTTTTCATGCCACCGCTTTGGTGCTTGTTTTAGGCCATACAATGACTTCACCAATTTACAGACTTTCCTTTCTTGTCCCGGAACTATAAAACCCTCAAGGTTGTTCCATGTAGATTTCTTCATCCAAATCACCATTTAGGAAAGCTGTTTTTACATCCATTTGATGTACTTTGAGATTTCGCAATGCTGCAATTGCAATTATCATCCTAATGGAAGTTATTCTGGTCACAGGAGAATAAGTATCAAAGTGATCTAAGCCTTTCTCGTTGCTTGTATCCTTTGATCACAAGTCTGGCTTTATACTTATCAATGGAGCCATCTGCTTTCATTTTCCTTTTAAAAATCCATTTGGACTTTAAAGGCTTACAACCAGGAGGAAGATTCACTAGCTCCTAAGTATGATTCTGCAAAATAGAATCAACTTCACTTTTTATTGCTTCTTTCCATAGAGGTCCCTCAGAAGAATTCATAGCTTCTGCATAATCTAGTGGTTCATTTTCTAACAAATAAGTTAGAAAATCATTTCCAAAAGATTTTTCCACTCTTGCTCTTTTGCTGCGTCTCGGTTCAAGTTCATGATCTGAATCATGAATTTCATGACTTTCTTCATTCATAGTTTCGTTCTTTCGTTTAGAAGAACTTGATCCATCATTGGATTTATAAGGAAATACATTTTCAAAGAATGATGCATTCCTTGATTCCATGATTGTATTCTTGTGTATATCTGGAATTTTAGATTCATGCACAAGAAATCGATACGCATTACTGTTATGTGCATAGCCTATAAAGATACAGTCCACCGTTTTAGGACCTATCTTTGTCTTCTTTGGTGTTGGAATTGCTACTTTTGCAAGACACCCCCACACTCGTAAATGTTTGTAGGATGGTCTCCTACCTTTCCATAATTCATAAGGGATTTTGTCCTCTTTCTTTCGAGGTACCTTATTTAAAAGGTAGTTGCTTGACAAAATAGCTTCTTCCCACATATTTTGAGGTAAACCTGAATTTAGTAATATCGCGTTCATCATTTCTTTCAATGTGCGATTTTTACGTTCAGCAACACCATTTGATTGAGGAGAGTAAAAGGCGTGAGTTACTTCATGTATAATTCCGTGTTGTGCACAGAATTCACCAATTGGTACTTCATACTCGCCACCTCTATCACTTCTCAATCTTTTAATTTTCTTATTGAGTTGATTTTCAACTTCATTCTTATAGAGAACAAATTTCTCTAAGGCTTCATCTTTGCTTTTAAGCAAATACACATAGCAATATTTGGTGTTATCATCGATAAAAGTAATAAAATATTTATTACCACCTCTCGTTTGAATGAATTTCAAATCGCAGACATCACTATGAATTAATTCAAGGGGTTGGTGTTTCTTTCAATTGTTTGAAATGATGATCTCGTTAATTTTGCCTCAACACAAATTTCACATTTATGTTTTGAATCAATTTGGAATGAGGGTATATGTTCCAAGTTAATTAATCTACGCAATGTATCATAATTAACATGTCCTAGTCTACCATGCCATAAATTGGAAGACTCAAGCAAATAAACAGAAGACTTATTATCTTTATTGATAATTGTCATCACATTGAGCTTAAAAAGCCCATCAGTTACATATCCCTTCCCCACATACATTCCAGACTTAGACAAAATAACTTTATCAGACTCAAACACCATACGAAATCCATGCTTGTTCAACAGAGACCCAGAAACCAGGTTCTTTCGGATTTCTGGCACATAGAGGACATTGTTTAGAGTCAGCTCCTTTCCTGAGGTCATCTTCAGCAACACCTTCCCTTGGCCTTCGACAGCAGAAGAGGCAGAGTTTCCCATAAAAACCTTTTCCCCATTAATCGGTTCAAGGTTTGTGAATAGGTCCTTGTTAGAGCATATATGCCTAGTGGCACCAGTGTCAATCCACCATTCCTTCGGATTGGACCCAACCAAATTCACTTCGGAAATTACTGCAGAAAGGTTTATTTTTGACACGTCTTGAGCGATGCCATTCACCATATTTGCCTCATCATTCTTCCTCCTCGGAAGTCTGCAATCCACAGATCTATGGCCCATCTTGCCACAATTGAAGCATTTTCCTTGAAACTTGTTCTTGGAAACTCCTCCTTTTGGTCTCAACTTTGGCTTGACAATTTTCTTGTTCTTGTGGCCTTGCCTAAGCTCCACAACATTTGCCTTAGTTGTAGTAGGATTGAACCCTTTGCGTTCAAATCCTCTATTGTCTTCTTCAATTCGAAGTCTGACAATCAGCTCTTCCAGGTTCATTTCCTTTCGCTTGTGCTTGAGATAGTTCTTGAAATCCTTCCACCCAGGAGGTAGCTTTTCAATTATAGCAGCCACTTGAAAGGTTTCACTCAAGATCATTCCTTCAGCCCAGAATTTCATGCAAGATCACTTGAATTTCTTGCACCGACCGATGTGATCTTAAAATCGACCATTTTATAATCAAGGAATCGACCGACAACAAATTTCTTTGCTCCGGCATCCTCTGTTTTATATTTTCGGTCTAAGGCTTCCCATAACTCCTTTGCCGTTCTTTTTGCACAATAAACATTGTACAACGAGTCATGTAAGCCATTCATGGCGTAATTCCTGCATAAGAAATCGAGAGTACTTCCGGGCATCAACAGCGTTGAAGGCACCGCTTATCCGTTTCTCCTTCGGATAATTTAGGAGCATCCTCAATCAAGAATCTCGCAAGATTCAAAGTGGTCAAATAAAACAGCATCTTTTGCTGCCACCTTTTAAAGTTCAGTCCGTCGAACTTTTCAGGTTTTTCACCATGGTGTCTGTAAACCGCAGGATGAAGCAGAGGATGAGCCAGGCAGTTGGACAGCCGCGGCATAGGCAGAGTCTTTGGTGATGCTGTCAGCAGTCACATCCACGACTTCTTTCCCAGTAGCCATTTGAATTCTTTAAAAGCTCGAATCTGTTTTAAGATTGTTGACGAAATTCAAATGGCATTAGCTTAAATATTACAAACAATACGGAATTACAAAGAAACGAGATTGCAATAAGAAAGATGGAATCGATACAATCGAATACCGAGGCCTGTGTTCGATCTGGTTTCCTTAAAAGCAGATTCGTCCCCTCCAAAGACGCGATTGAGGTTTTTGCGAACGTCATCTCCCGAGGATACAATGGCTAACAGCGAAGAAGAGATCGCGGCACTTCCAAGCTTCCGGAGAACTTGAACAAACTTGGAACCAACACTATCGAAAACAATGCAAATGCAAAGAACGCGTTTTTTAAGGAAAAATGTAAAGCGTTTTCCGGAAGGAAAGTAGAGAGCGTTTTCGGAAGGAAAGCGGTGAATGTTTTCGGAAGTGTTGAGAACCGAGAGCTGAAAGAATGAAGAATGATTTCGATAAAATAGAACTGAGGGGAGAGCTGTTCGGGAATAATAACGGCCAATTAAATCTGCCGTTACAAAATCAATACGCGTCAGAAATAACGGCTAATTGAATCTGCCGTTACAAAATCAATTTCGTAACAGCTTGCCGGTTAACGCACCATTAATTGAGTCGAAAAAATTAAATCAGAAGGCTAGCAAAATTGGGCTCGTCGCGAGGCCCACTTTTCGGTCCCGCAATCGTGTACGCAGGATGCGCGCTCGCGCCCAAGTTCAGCTCGTCGGGCGTCGGATTTGCACCCCCCCTGCGCCTGCGCGCGAGGCAGAGAGTTCGTGCTTTGATAGTTACCACTTCAAATAAGTGTAACTGTATATAAAGCACTCAATAGCCTTCTTCTTTTCCAATGTGGGACTAGTGCTTTTCACTTCCCACTTTCAACTCAAGGGTGTTCTTTGAGCATCAATTTCTCATTCATTCACCCATCAATTTATCTCATATTTCCAACACTGGGACCACTGTTGGATGAAGAAACTCCTCATTGATGTCCTTCCACGCATCAACAACTCGTTTCTGGAGTTCCTCCTTAGCTTCTTGCTCTGAGATGCCATTTTCTTTCATCAACAACTCCACCGAAGATGCTACGTGCCTCCTCTTTTGCTCCAACTGTATATCAATAAAATTGGTGTGATTAAGTCAACAGCGTTTCCGATTGAGTAGTGGTCGATCTAATTTCATTAGATTATTGGAGGATAATTACGTTTCTATTATACTTGGTGAGAAGCAATGTCATCCATGAACCTACATATGATTTCTGAAGCCTTCAAGATCTTCGAGTCGCCAAGCAACCATTCAAAAGCATCTCTTGTGACCACATCACCCATTCCTACAAGCGATGTCATCGCTATCTCTTCATAGCCTGTCGTTAGTAAAGCAAGGGGCATGTATTCCTCCATTGTTGGTGTGTAGCCGGTATGGAACCATTTGGCTTCGTCAAAGTACCCTTTTGCTTGCTTCTTCATATGAGAAATTAAACGTAAACAAGAATGTTGGGTTCTTGAGAAAAATTGCATTGGGTGCATATAAAGGGTGCTTACGGCTTCTTATGCGTAGACAAGGCGGTACGAGCTTCCTTTCGTGGCCAGTTCATTCCCAATTTCATCATAGAGATCGAGAAGCACCTTATAATAATCTTGCATGTACTCTAGTAGTCCATCCATGGCATCAACACTCCACCTGAATTCGAGTCCTTGAAATTACACGCTTACTCTACACATACTTGATCAAATTCAAAAGTTTGAGAAAGAGAATGCGGATTACGTACTTCTCAATTGCTTCGGTGAAGGATACGAGTTCTTCCAATGTGCCATAGACGTCATAGATATCGTCGAGAATGGAAATCAGGGCGATCACTCTAGTTAGTATATATCTAGCCCCGGCAAAGTCTAGCTGGAAATATACTCCCGATATCCGAAGAACTCCACAATCCTGTCTCTAGAGAATGGGAACTTCCTCGCAATATCTATAGCCTTCCACCACCTATGACAAAACAAAGATGAGCATTATTGAAAGTACGTTAGCCCGATGAATTCGCATGGTTCAAACTCACTTTTTCACTTTAAAGGACTTTCAAAAGCACTAATTAGCAGGGTAAATTGAAACTAGACAAGTAAACCTTTGGAAAACACAATCTATAAGCTAATTTTAGATTATACTATCACGTGAAGTTAGTTGACATTGTAATCCTGCCAAGTTCCTTTTGGTGTTGCTCTTGCAGTAAGTTGAAATCTAGTTTAGCCAAGGCGAGCAAGACCTCGTCATGTGAAGGCTCTTCTTTGGTAGATTGATACATAATGCCTTGCCTCGAGTCTCGGCAGGCCCTTGCGAAGTGGCTGATTGAGGGCACAACTCACTTGTTTCGCAAGATTATTGCTTACTTTCATTTCATCAATCGATTCAAGTTGAGTTACAGCAAAAGGAAGTGCTTCCTCCAAAATATCATCGCCATGGCACCTTAAATGGCAAGCTTCATATAGGGTCAATAATCCGGGCAAATCTATGATGAGCGATTCCCTGAATTTGCCTTTACTATCCTTGAATTTGTTGAAGACCTCTGTGCGACCAGCCAACATGGGACAAAAGACATAATTGATTAGAAATTAGGAAGGCGATACACGTAGTTAATGTTGTAGATTTTTTGTTTTTGGTAAAGGTAAGAATATGTATAACTTTTCAAACCACCAAATACAACCTAAATCCTAAACCAACTCCTGACCCTAAAGGGACATAGAAATGTCCAAACAAGGTCAAGAAAGGTTCAACAAGAACTATACAACAAGCCAAAAGGCCGGCTAAATACAAGTAGAAGAAAGAGACCGACAAACAAGGACAACCAAACCATTCCGAAAAATGGAGGTGAAAGGCCCTTGTCTCCGAAAATCAGCACCAACGGTCACCGGACATAGCCGGAATCAGCAAAAGACGGTCGGGTGAACAGAACCACAACAAGAACCAAAGGAATGACTTAAGAGCCCATCCTGTTCACTTCAAAGATTGTAGACGGAAGATCCCATTTTCTTTGTAATATTTGATTTCTATATATATCCTCAGCTCCTCCCATGGAAATGGTTTTGTCCTTCACGACTTTGATAAGATGCTTGCGCATGCTCGGGATGTAGACGCTCTTGCTTCTGAAGATGGCGTTGTTCATTTCAATCCAAATAATATGACATAATGCACCAAAGGAAAATCATACCATTCTACATTCACATCCTTTGAAATTTGACATGAAAATATCTCTTTGAAAGCTTAATTCACTTCTTAAAATCAAGGAGTCCAGTAGCTACTATATCTTGTTTAGGGTAACTTCATCCTCCTACCAACTAGAAAGTGACATTTCTTTGGCAACAACAACCGACTTTTAATACAACATTAGTTATGTAGTCCTACCTAGAGTTCCTAAAGACAAATGACATAATATACGACCAATTCCGTACCATACATGAAGGTAAAGCTCTTGGTAATAACAACTTACATTGAATACACATTGGTTTAAAGTCCTACCTTAAAGTTCCTAAACATAGACTAGTAAACTGATTTGACGTGGTTTATAGAAATCTATCTGTACCTTTGTTAGAAAGGAGGGTTCTTAGGGGGGACGGTGTCATCCTTCCAAGAACTCTTCCTCCAATCAGTTCTCTTCTTCTCTTAACAACTCTCTCTTCTCTCTTTTTCTTTTTTATTCTTTCTGAATTTTCCTTTTTCCGTTTTGTCCCTTTAGTCTATTTTTTTCAATTTAAGAATATTGGTATTGATACAATATACTGATACTTTCACAATCATAACTCATAAGCTCGCACACACTATAATATGAGGGACAAGTTTAGCATATCTAATTTTGATAAGAATATTTTTTTGGGTGAATAGATAAGAAAGATTATTAATACGTAATTTTACAAGTTTAACTTAGTCGATTCAAAGAACTGAAAAATTACGTATAATTATGGACTAGCTCTCACACCCACAGTATTAGTAGTTATATTGTGACATTCTGAATTTCGACCCACTTTCGGGATTTATGAAATAATATTATCATCAATGCACTTTCTGTTATATCTCACTCCGAATTGGCCATTCTTGAGAATACTAACCATTAGAGAATGGCTAGTTAGGATTTTGGTACGCACTACCCAAGAACTAAAACCTGGATCGACACTTCGACCATAAGGATTGACGAGGGGATATTTTGGGTCATTGTAGGCCGATCCAAGAATGATTATAGAACAATTTAACAATGTTATACAATTGAGTCACAGGTGATTCCGTTTAATCGTTGTATGTATTCCAAACGTTCCAAAATCAATTTCTAACAATCGTGTCATTCAGAACTAGTGATTGATCCTCGTAATTACATGACAACCGAAGTCATTATAGCTCAAGTAAACTTAAACATGGATTGATATCAAATCAATCACGGGTTGACACGCGTAAACCCTAAAAACCGCCCGTTAGTTTGAGATACATGTATGTTGCATTTGATCGATTTTGGCCATGAATTGAAATCCAAACTTGGGTATCGAACTTTCAAGGATATCAAAATTATTATATTGGACGACGCCGCATTAAGCTCGCTTTATTATCAATTTGCTCAGAAATTCTCAAAAAAAGTGAAAATTGGCTCGGAAATTGGAAAAGATGATTTTACCCTTGTGTGTTCTAGAATTTCTTTGTTGAGTGGAAGGACATGTTGGTCTTTTTCCCCTAGTGGCCGAAAATCCTCTTGGACAACTATGCCCTTGCCCTTTTTGGTTATTTACATAATTGCCCTTCTAGAAACCTTTTTGCTAGATGCATTCCTAGCCTTTAGATCAATACTTAGGCACCAAAGACTCATCCTAGCCCTCCATTTTGAGAGATATGTTCAGCCCTCTCTCTCTCTCTCTCTCTCTCTCTCTCTCTCTCTCTATCTCCCTCTTCCTTGGCCGAGACACCCACCACCACCGTCCACCACCTACCAGCACCTCACGCCACCACCCTGGACCACCTTGGACCACCGTGAGCCCCCCCCCCCAAGCCGCCGTTCACACCCGGAGCATCCGCCGTTCGCCGGATTGCCATTTGGGCCGCCGCCATTCGCCGGAGCTCTTGGCTTGGCTGGGACTGGTGCTGCTAGTTTTGGCTTGGTTCTTAGCTTAAATTGGTGGTAAGTAACTCCCTAAACCTTGATTAGGTTAGTAGGTTACCAATGGATAGTGTTTAGGGGTTGTTAGGGTAATTTAGGGATTATTTTAGGGGTTATGGTAGATGCTGAGTTGAGGATTTGTTGGTGGCTGGATTTGATAATTATATGGCTGATTTGAATGTTAAGATAGGTAGATTATGTGACTTGAGCTTGAGCACATTTTTAACGTTGCTAATTATGCTTAATTTGGCTAATTATGATTGTTTATTGATTATTTTAATTAAATTCGTGGGTTAGTCTTGTGGCTATAATAATCATGTGGTAGAGGCTGAATTGGATGATTTGGACATTGATCATATGGTCCCCTTTGATTCTAGATTGGTTAATGTTAATTTTAGGGCTTAATTAACATGATTATGTGTTAATTTTAATCGTACAGTTTAGATTAAATTAGGATGTGATAAAATTTAATCATATGGCTTATTAGAGATTTGAAGTTGATCGTGTGGCTTTAATTGATAATCGCATGGCTAATTAGTTGATTATGTGCCGATTAAAAGTTTAATGACGATTGTGTGGTGGATTAGTTGTTTAATGTCGATCGCATGGTTAAATTGTTTAATTGTATGGTTAATTTATTTAATCATGGCTGAGTAGTTGACTATGGCTTGATCGTGTGGATGGAATGATGATTTCGTGGCCTAGAACGAAGATCGTGTAGTTGAAATTGATGTTTCATGGTTGATATTGCACTTAATGAATAATCATAGGATTTTAAAAGTGTATCATGTGGTTAATTATGGCTATTGTTGGCTTAGCATGGTATATCGCGATCATATATTGATGTTTGATACGAAAACGAGTGCGATTCATGGCATATTTATTCGTAGTAAATTGCACGTCATAAACACTTGCATTGGCTAATTAAGGAAGATTAAAATTGGCAATGCGTGGTTGTTTATGTGTATGGCCATGATGAGTTCCATCTAAGACGAGTTCTAGACGATGCCCGGCGGAAGTTCGGATGCTGTCTGGTACTCGACTTGTCGGGGGGGTTCGATCCCAGACATTGCCAATTGTGATGGAGGCTGGATCGATGCTCCTAAATGGAATGCCGTCCGGTACTCGACTTGTCAGGGGCGTTCGATCCTGGACGTTGCCATGCCTAAAGTAGTGGGGGTGATGCCTGGCTATGCCGGAAAATCGGTGGGAGTTCGGTGTGACCTATGATGGGTCGTTAATAATCTGGACAACTTCGAGTGTTATGTGCATATGGCATGCTTTGCGCTTGATTATGAGATAAAATCGTGAGGCACGGTATGGGACGGGCCGAAGTGATTTTATCTTATAATCAAGACTCGTGTGAATGATTGAGTATGTCTGGATTATTATTCTTGCTGTTATGCATATTGATATTATGCCATGGTTGTGATGCAATTCGAGACTTTGCATAGCATGTGGTATCATTGTTCGTTTGATAGGAACTTAACCTATTGGTTAGAATTGCGTGATTATGGTGCCGGAGGTACGTATTGCCCTAGTCGAGGCTTAGGCAGTTTACTTATTGAAATTTTATCTCATTCCTTGTTATTAAACATTTGAGCCCTCGACCTTGATTATGAGTGGGCCTCTGCTATGTTTCGAGGTACCAACAAAAATGGAGTATTGGGAGACTGAGTACCCAGCCGGCGAGGATAGGGAGTATCAAAAGTATGAGAGTATGGTTTGGGTCGATGATGGTGAGCAGTACTTGACAGCTCACAAGTATATGGCATGGTTTTTGAGGGATGGAGCTTAGACTTTTGGTCATCTACAGGGATTTGATATTTCCCCTGATGATGGTTTAGGAGTGTGGGATCTTATGGAGATTGATCCCTCTGATGCAGCTGTTGTTAATCTCGAGTCCGAACCGATGGTTACGGAACCCCAGGCGTGGTTCGAGGAGTCAGACCTTCAACTGAAGCCTTTGCCGTCCGGTTCTTAAAGTGAGGCATCTGACCCAACTTTGCCAGGAGTACCGCCAAGATGTTGTAGAGGTTTTTAATAGGGTTAGAAATCCCTATCTTTTTGGAGCTCCTCTTTTAAATAAAGTAGTGGAGCAGATCGACCACCCTATCCTTTTTTGAGTATACGTGGTCTGAGTTTGTGGCCTTTAGGAAGGCTTGTATATGTTATCGCTATATGTGACGTTAAGTTTATAAAATGATTTGTTGGTTTGTTTAAATTGTCTCTCTCTATTATCCCATTTGAATGTTTGTTGAATGGAGTGTTCATTTGGCTTCCTCATATATTCTCTTATTCAATGGTAACGGGTTGACGACGAATCCTGGGAGCCGCATTCTTAATGACTGCGGTGGGATGTTATGTGTTCGTAGGGTACGGGGCGTGACATATAATTAATCGGTGATGCTACTCAAATTCAGTTCGTAAAGAAATAAATGCGATAGTCCACATATCTTTTGCGTTGGTTGGATCTAAAGTGAAAATTGATGAATATGAGATTCTAGAAAAAGAATTACTTATCCAAATCACCACAAATACATAGAAAAATCATGAGATAATTTATAAAACTTTCTTTATCGGTAACACTTAAGAAAGGCTAGATGGTTTCGAGACTATCAAATTTAATAATTCCCACAACCTCAAATTTGAGGCATGTCGATTAGAGGGGAAAATTACCAAAAAGTCATAAACCTATTGCACCTATACCAATTCAGTCCCAAACCTTTTAATTTGGCTAATTGAGTTCTAAACCTTTTGACAGTTTGTCAATGTAGTCCACTCGGCCAATTTTGGCTAGAAATCGCTGACGTGGATGCTAGTTGTCCTATGTGGCACGACGGGTGCTAACATAGATAAATTTTTAAAAATTTAGGTTTTTTTTATTATATTTTTTTTTATTTTCTTTATTTATTTTTCCTTCTTCCTTCGCTAGTCACCGAGCCTCAATGATGGTTGGCGAGGGCCCTCTCCGAATCTGGCGAAGCGAGACTTGCTCGAGGCTAGTGAGGTCACCTCTCACCAAATCCAAGCAAGGCCGACCCTTGTTGGCCTCTAGAGAGGCTCGACTTCGCCCCAAGCTAGTAAGGCCAACCCTCGCTAGTTGTTGCCTTTGGTCGGTTGTTTATGACATTGAAGGTAATGAAGAATTAATAAGCACATGCTCACTACTTTAAAAATTCATCTTAGGGTGTATTTGTTTCTAGGAAAATTTCATAATAAAAGAAAATGTTTTCCCCTTGTTAGGGAATTCATTCTCCTAACTTTAAGCCTACATATTTTTTTTTTTGCTGTAAATAGTTTTCCATTCACTAATCATTTTCAACAAACCAAACACGTGAAAAAGTCCAGAAATCAATTTGCGGAAACTTATTTCACTCAAATAAACACACCCTTAGAATATAGAGCATGTGACTTAGTACTTAAGGACGCCCATCAAAGGAGATATGTGATCAAGAAAGGAACACAGCTGCGCAGCATCACTCAACGGAACCCCCTTTCTCTTTCCAGCTTGTGTTGTTCTTTAGTTCATGTATGTTCTTTTTATCTAATTTATTTTCCTCTTTTGTTTGTTTTTTTTTTTTTTACAATTTTTGTTGATTTGGCACTAACGTCTAAAAACACATCAACAAACACAAGTCCCATGACGAAGTTGGATTGCTATGTCAGATGCCGATCTTACCAAATCGAACTGAAGGCATAAATTGGCCCATTGAAAGAACATAAGGACCAAATTGAACATCGAAGAAAAGTACATGAACAAATTATGGCATTGTCCCTTTAATTTTCAACCATTAGCTTATCAATTAGTCTTTAAGTCTCTTTGATTTTTAAAGAGCAAGGAAAATCTTTGAACAAAATTTTAGGTGCCAACAATAGCCAATACTTGTCGCTTTGATTTTACAAACTATGGTCTCTCCATTGAAAAAATAAAAGAAGAAAGATTATAATTTGCTACCTTCTTCATAACGGCACGTATAGAAACCTAGACAATCTCCCTTCAATTCGAAACACAAACAGTCCAATTCATTGTGGGTTCAATCACAAGAAAGTGTACAAAATAAAGAAAAGTGCCACAAAAAGCAGAGACCCTTGACCAAACCCATCACCCCCACCCTCATAGCTAGAGCTACTGCTGTGATAAAGTTTAGAGCTGCCAACGTATGTTGGGAAGTGGAGAGAGGGAAAGAAGGTGGTATGAAAAAACTTACAATTTTTTAATGCTATGATTACTCTTGCATTATGTATAATCACTACTTTAGAGATTGAATTAATTGCCATATCAATTATATTTAACACGAGTATGCCAAGAACACTCACTTTAAAATGACCCCAAAAACGTATATTATACGTTTGGCTAGAGTTACTCTTGTTATCAGGGGAGGAAGTCCCTTCAATGTCACATCAATTTTCCTATATGTAAACATTTTCGATGGTTATGACAGCTTTTTCTTACTTGACTAAATGGCCGCGACTCATACGATACATGTATACCATTCTACATTCACATCCTTTGAAATTTGAAATGAAAATATCTCTTCTAAAGATTAATTTACTTCTTAAAATCAAGGAGTCCAGCAGCTCCTATATCTTGTTTAGGGTAACTTCATCCTCTTACCAACTAGAAAGTGACATTTCTTTGGCAACAACAACCGACATTTAATACAACATTAGTTATGTAGTCTTACCTAGACTTCCTAAAGACAAATGACATAATTTACAACCAATTCCGTACCATACATGAAAGGAAAGTTCTTGGTAATAACAACTGACATTTAATACACATTGGTTTATAGTCTTACCTTAAAGTTCCTCAAAATAGACTAGTAAACTAATTTGACGTGGTTTATCGAAATATATCTTTACCTTTGTTAGAAAGGAGGGTTCTTAGGAGGGACGCTGTCATCCTTCCAAGAACTCTTCCACCAATTGGTAGGGGTGTCAATGGATCGGGTCGGGTCAAGTTTTTCATGCTACCTAACGCAACCCGACCCGACCCATAAGAGATGTGTGTTCTCGCTAACCCAAGCACTACCTGAATCTCAAATAACCCTAGCTGAAACCTTGGGTTCGGTCGGGTCAATCCGGGTTGGGTTTCGAGTTTTTAATTTGTTTTGTTTTTTTTTTTTTTGCATCCGCGTTTCTAGCCTCTACGGCACAATTAGGCTCGATTTCCTATTTTAGAAAAAGAAGAAGATTGTGAGAGATGTCTAGCGAAAGAGATTGTCCTCCCTTTTTTGGTCTTTCTTCACCAAGTTTGTCCGCCGTCACTCTCTCCTCACGCACCTCAATCGACTCCTCCTTCTTCGCCGAACTCAACCTCGGCCCCAACCCGATGATGGAGAGGAGGGAGTGGGGGGAGGGTAGCAAATCTGGAAGAACCCAAGATCGACCAAGGTTTGTGACTGCTAAAGTTTCGATTTTTGTCCCTTTTCCCTAGTTAAAGATGGTGATGGGGCCGAAGAAGATGATGGCATGGGCGATGACAAAGGCACCGCTTCTGACATTCCGAATTTCAATCCATTTTTGGGATTAATAAAATGTGTATTTTGTTACTGTGTTTAGAGTAAAATCTCGCATGGAATTAATCACTCTTAGGTTATTTTTAAATTAGAGATTCAGCTAGAATCGCACTCGATCAAATTTGGCTGTTATTTAGAGCCCGAACTTTGGTGTCGAATTTTTCAGAGTTTTGTGATGAATTTAATTGGTCGGTATCGATATTATTGTTGCCAGTATTGATATTGCCCGGAATTGATGAAATGTGAAATTTGGATCGGATGTGAATTTAGACTAGTAGACCTCCTTCGTAATGTGTTTTATTTAGTATCTTTTGGCCCCTTTTTCCTAATTTATAATTAGGGTTTTCGTGGGCCGTTGGATCGATTTCGAGTTTGAACGAAGACCGTCGGATCGCACTTGAGTATTTTATTTGACTCTCTCTCTCTCTCTCTCTCTCTCTCTCTCTCTCTCTCTCCTTTTCCTCTGCCGCGCGCCTGGTCATGTTCCCCCTTCCCCCCATGCACGTCCCTTCCTTTATCTGCATGGCAGACCTACCCTTTCTCTCTTTATCCCTCTTCTCTTTTGTTTTTTTCTTCTTTTCTTCCTCCTTCTTTCTCCTCCCTTCTTTGCATGTCCCTTCCTCTCTTTGCTCACCGCCAACCACCACTTACCCTCTCATCTCTTGCCTATCCCTCTTCTCTTTTGTTTTTCGTTCTTGGCGTTCGTCGTCCTGCCCTCACTTTCGCGCTATGCCATCGAGCCAAATTTAGGTAAGTGGCTCTCTAAACCTAACTTAGTACAATGGGTATTATTAGACTTGTTTAGGGGTTGATTAATATCGGTTTAGTGGCTAAGTTAAGGTTATTATTGACGTTTGAATGTGGCCTGTTGGTAAACTAAATTGCAATGATATTGTGGCTTAATTAGTGGCTGAATTATGGTGGGTTCAATGGCTTGTTTGTTGTGGTACCCGTGGGTGAAAATGGATGTTTGATTGTGACCAACTTGAACGTCGGATTGGTGAGCTTATGACCGAAGTTTGGATTTCATGACATGTTAGAATAACGAATTGTGTTGTGGTTATTTGGAAATGATTATGTGATATTTGATTATGTGAAAGACGTGGAAATTAATTGAATTATGTGGCGCGAGTGTTTGCTTGAATAAGCCTTGATTGATTGGAGGGCTACCAACCTGTAGAGTGTTGGCCCGGGTTGCGAGAAAGGACCTGCGAGATGTTGACTTGGGTCTGAGAAAGGTCCTGAGGCGTGTTGACGTGAGACAAAGCCCGGATTGATTGGAGGACTGACCTGAGGAGTGTTTACATGGGTAGTGAGAAAGTGAGAAAGGACCTGCGGGGTGTTAACTTGGGTCGTGAGAAAGGTCCTGAGGCGTGTTGACACGGGACAAAGCCCAGATTGATTGGAGGGCTGACCTGTGGAGTGTTGACCTGGGTCATGAGAAAGTTGAATGGATGCGCATGCGTATTGTACTTGATGGAATTGGGTGAACGTAAGTGTGTATGGTGCTCGAATGATTGTGATATGTACATGAGATGTTATTGCATTAATATTAATTGACTAATATGCAAAGTTAGCACTTGGTTTATGGTGAGGTAAGTATGTTTGTGTGGATTCGATTGTGTTGGCTGTTAGATCGCATGTTATACTCGTTTGGGTACGTATTGGCCTAGGTGGAGTTTAGATTGTTTGCTTATTGAGATTTATTCTCATTGTTGCTGTAGTGCAAACATTTTCAAATCCCCGTCCTTGAGCATGTCGCCAGTTAGGCGTTTTGGGGTCCCCATGCATACGGTGCATGAGGAGACCGAGTATCTGGTTGGCCCAAACTAGACTTACATTAGGCACCTTACTATAGTCTGGGTAGATGAGGGTTTAGAGGACTTGCAGTGTCATACTTATTTGGCCTGGTTTCATCTTATCGGGTTCGAGATTACTAGGCCAATCCGTAGTTTTAAGGGGCTACAGATGGTAATGAGGATGCTGTGAATTGGGAGCACTGGGACAAGTATGCTCTCGATGGCAAAGTGACGGACCCCAACGATCCACCGGAGAACCTTGATCTTGAACCCGAGCTCGAGGTCGAGCCCAAGAGGAGCCTATGGAGTCCGAGCACGAGAATGAGCTAATCGAGATCAACTTCGATACTGGGTCCGAGTCTTCAGGGTCTGATCCTGATTAGGCACCGTAGGGGCGTTTAGATGCCAAGCTTATAAGCCTTTTTGGTAGAGTCCTTTTTGTGTAGCTAGCTAGCCTATCCTACCATCTGTTCCTTTTTTATGATGAAAATGGATGCTAACCCTAAAAGTCTGTTGTATGAATTTTATTGTCTCAAGCTAATGATATGAGTTTATTGTTTAATACAAGTACTAACCTATTGTTATTATTTATTGTTTGGGTTGTTTGATTTTCGCTTTCGCTTGCATTTGTCTTTGAGTGTTTCGTTTGAGTTGACGACGCGTCCTGGGACGTCATGTTCAATATGACCATTGAAGGGGTGTCGTGAGCCTGTTAGGGTTCGGGGCATGACATCTCGGTTGATTTAGTATTAGAGTAAGATCAGCTCGATCCAAGTTGGTCGAAACCTAGAGTGATAAAGAGCGATGACTTTAGGGTAGCTAGTTAGGGAGACTCGTGTGCCATGCGTACCTTGGACTGTGTGATTGTGGTTGTTGAGTGATTTTATGCAATAATATGTGAGGTGCAGATGCGTCAAGACCTGAGGTAAGCACACAAACTCTGTTGGTAGTGATTGAGTGATGTTATGATTGGTTGGCTGCTTAGTGAATTGTTGTTGTGATTCACTTCCTAGGGCTTTAGACTGGTATAGTTGGGCTAGGTCTCTAATTCCTGAATGGAATTATAGCAGGTAAGTGAGTGGTGTGAACCTTATGAGTTTGAGCAGTCGAGGTCGAGATCGAGGTCGTGTGGGTCCTCAAGTTGGAGTTACAGAGGATCCTAAAGTGGATGGAATTCTGAGGGCACTCGAGGAAGTTGAAATTTTAATGAGAATGATGGAAATCAAGGTTAAGGATAAGTTAATGCAATCAGACAGATGTATCAACTGGTTGAGAAATTTTTGAAATTGAAACCTCCGAAGTTCAATGGGAAAAATGACCATGAGACTACATCACTTTGGATAAAAGAGTTGGAAAAATTCTTTGAGGTATTGGGATACCTTGGTCGAGGCTTTCAATGGGAAGCCCTTTTTGCAGAGTGCGCGAGAATAGAAAATGATAGAGTTTCTTCAGCTTCGCTAAAATCAAATGATAGTGAATTAGTACGAGGCAAAATTCGTAAGATTATATAAGTTCGCACCAAGGTTGGTGGAAGACCCTGCAGACAGGGCGAGGAAGTTCCGAGATGGACTGAGACCGAATCTCTACAGTTAGTTGATACTACTAAACTTAAATGATTATAATGAGCTATATGAGAGGACTTAATTGGTTGAAAGGGATATGAGTGAAAGGGCTGTCGCTTTTGGATCGCGGTACACACCGGCTAGGGACAATGGGAACTTTGGAAAGAAGTCTATGACAGAGAATATGAGATTTGTCTCTCAGGTAAGAAAGAACTTTGGAAATCTGAACCACTGCTCCAATGCCGCATGTCGGTCTTGTGGAAAGAGGCACGAGAATGGCCTTTGCCCCGGTGGACTTGGGGCATGTTTTGGATGTAACCAACATGATTACCAAGTGAGAAACTACCCGAACAGACGATCTAGACCTTTAATGCAGCAATAGCAATCGCAAGTAGGACATCAAGCGAGAGTTACCCCATAGAATAACTCGAATCGACCATAGGCACAAGGGAAGATGTATGTTGTGATTGGGAAGGGAGCAAAGGATTTGTCTTGAAAGTCTGGATGCATTATGTAATGAAATTGGGTGCAATAGAAGATGATTTTGAAGTTATAACTTGAATGGTCATGTGCGATGTATAATTGTTTATAGTGGATAGGCGCAATTAGTTTATGGATGTCAGATTTACTGATGTTATCGTTTGGCAAGGTTTGAATGAAGGAGTTATTGCTTGAAAATTTCGGATTTCGTAAAGAACCAAGGTGATTGTTTTGGGAGACCGTTGGATTGAAATTTGATGGATTGAGCTTTATTTTTTAGGTGTAGAAAGATAACTATCCGGTGGTTAACTCGTTGGGTGAGGAACCAAGGCTAAAGGACATAGCCGAGGTGTATATTTTTCCCGATATCTTTCCTTAGGAATTGTTGAGATTACCACCGATAGAGAAATGGAGTTTGTGGTTGAGTTAGCCCCAGAGACAGAATTGATCTTGAAAGTATCCTATAGGATGTTGTTGTCAAAATTGAAGGAATTGAAGGTTCAAATACAGGAGTTCTTGGATAAAGATTTCATTCATCCGGGTACGTCTCCATGGGGAGTGCCAGTTTCATTCGTGAGGCAAAAGGACAGATCGTTAAGGTTGTGCATTTGACTATAGACAGTTGAATTAGGTGATCATTAGGAATAAGTACCCACTACCAAGGATAGATGATCTGTTTGATCAGTTATAAGAGACGTCGATATTTTCTAAGATCGATTTGAGGACGAGTTACCACCAATTGAGGATTAATAAGGAGGATATACCAAAAATGACATTTAGGATGAGGTATAGGCATTACGAGTTTACGGTGATGTTGTTTGGATTGACTAACACCCTACGGCCTTTATGAATTTAATGAATATGGTATTCAAGGAATTCCAGGATCAGTTTGTAATCGTGTTCATAGACGATATCTTGGTATATTCAAAGAGTTTCACCAAGCACGAGTTACACTTGGAAAAAATTCTACGGACCTTAAGGGACATGCACTTTATGCTAAGTTTAGTAAGTGCGACTTCTGGCTTCATCGAGTAGCGTTCTTAGAACATGTGATATCCGGGGAAGAAATTGCAGTGGATCCGACGAAGATTGAAGTCATCACAAATTGGCCGAGGCCGACAATAGTAACCGAGGTTCGGAGCTTTTTAGATCTAGCAGGTTATTACAGATGCTTCGTAGAAAGGTTTTCAGCATTAGCGACACCGTTGACGCGGTTACTAAATAAGGAGATGAGGTTTGAATGGACAGATAAGTGTGAAAGGAGTTTCCAAGAGTTAAAGCAGAGATTGACGACCTTGCTAGTGTTGACAATCCCGTCAGGTCTAGGAGGATATGAGATTTACAATGATGAGTCACTAAGAGGACTGGGATGAATGCTAATGCAACGTGGAAGAGTGGTGGCATACGCATTGCGACAATTGAGACCACATGAGCTGAACTACCCGGGGCACGACTTGGAATTGGCCGCGATTATCTTAGCTCTTAAGATTTGAAGACACTACTTGTGTTGGGAGAAATTTCAAATTTATACGGACCATCAAAGTTTAAGGTACTTGTTCTCCCAAAAGGAAATGAACATCAGACAACACCAATGGATAGAACTCCTTAAGGGCTATGACTGCAATATTTTGTATCACTCTGGAAAAGCTAATAAAGTACAGAATGCACTAAGTCGGCAAATTGAGCATCACGAATATAATGGTCAAGGAATTGACTCTGTTAGAGGGGATTCGGGATTCGAAGTTTAAATTTGAAGTCAGTTATGTCTCAAGTCTGCTTACAGCATTGAGAATTGAATCGGAAATTCAGACTAAGATTAAGGCTTTACAATCGATGGATCCGGAGATTCAGAAGATTCTGGGTATGGATGTCACAAAAAGGAAAACGGATTTTCAAGTATCCGAGGATGGGATTCTGAAATTTCATGGACGGTTATGTATACTCGATGATGCAGAACTAAAGGAAGAAATTTTTTCAGAAACTCATCGTAGCAATTACAGTATTCATCCGGATAGTACGAAGATGTATTAGAACTTGCGATAGCATTATTGGTGAAATGGCATGAAAGTGGATATAGCCAAGCACGTGGCCAAGTGTTTAACATGTCAATAAATGAAGGTACAACATTGTAAGCCGAGTGGAATGTTGCAGCCATTAGACATCCTTGAATAGAAATAGGAACACATCATAATGGGCTTTGTCATAGGATTACCAAAGAGTCAGAGGGGTCATGATTCAATTTGGGTGATAGTCGACCGATTGACAAAGTCAGCATATTTTCCATCGGTACGAAAGGACTTCGCCTTGGAAAGGTATGCCGAGATATACGTGCAACAAATAGTCCATTTTCACGGAGTACCAGTGACAATTACTTCAGATCATGATCCTAAGTTTACTGCTGCTTTTTAGAAAAGTTTTCATACAGTATTAGGAACGAAAGTTACTATTCATCACGGCCTATCACTCCCAAACGGATGGCCAGTCTAAAAGACAATTTAGACTTTGGAAGATATACTGTGAGCATATGTATTGCCAACATGTATTAGATTTTAAAGGTAGTTGGAAGGAATGGTTGCATTTGATTGAATTTGCCTACAACAATAGTTACCAGCAGAGTATCAGAATAGCACTATTTGAAGCATTGTATGGCAAAGCTTGCATAACACTAGTTTGTTGGGATAAAGTTGGTGAGAGGAGCATCACGGGTCCCGAGTAGGTTCAGCAGTCAGTCGAAACAGTCAAGGTGATTCAGGATAAGCTTAAGACTGCCTAGAGCTACCAAAATAATTATGCAGACCGGAGACATAGGCCTTCGAAATTTCAAGTGAGGGACCACATTTTCCTTAAAGTATCGCAGATGAGAGGATTGTCACGGTTTGGTAAGAAAGAGAAGTTGAGTCGGGGGTACGTGAGTCCATTCGAGATCTTAGAGAGAATTGGTATCTTGGCCTATTATCTCGCACTACCGCCGAATTTGTCCCAAATTCACAATGTGTTCCTCATGTCTATGTTAAGGAAATACGAACCAGATTTGACTCACGTGCTGAATTATGAAGAAATAGACGTGGACAACAGAGTATCGTATGTGAAAAGGCCAGTAAAAATCAAGGACAAAATGGAACGAATATTGTGGAACAAGATAATTTGGAAGCATCATGGAGCCGAAGGTGCGACACAGGAAAGTGAAGAGCTGATGGCGACACCAATACCCCTATTTGTTTGAATAATTGGGTTGGATTGTAAATTTCGAGGACGAAATTTTTGTAAGGGGGAAGAGTTGTGACATTTTGAATTTCGACCATTTTTGGGATTTATAAAACGTGTATTTCGTCAATACTCTTATAGTAAAATCTCGCCCGAACTGATCACTCTTGGGTTATTTTTAAATTAGAGATTAAGCTAGAATTACATTCGATCGAATTTGGCCGTTATTTAGAGCCTGAACTTTGGTATCGAATTTCTCAGAGTTACGTGACGAATTTAATTAGATGGTGTCGATATTATTGTGCCAACATTGATATTATGACATTATGAAATTAGACCCACTTGGAATTTATGAAATGGATGATTTTTATAGACGTGCTTGTAGTTAGATCTCGCCTAGAACTAATCACTCTTGGATACTAACCAATAGGGAAGGGCTAATTATGGATTTACATTCGCGCGATCAAAAAACTCGATCGTGAACCGACTTTCGATCATAAAAATTGTCGAGATGACATTTTGAGTCAATGTAGGCCGATCCAAGGATAGTGAGGGATCAATTCGCTGTTGTCATACGAGTGGATCACGGGTGATTCTACTTGACCATGAGATTAGTTGACGAATGACTCTAAACCTATACCAAACGATCGCGCCCATCAGAACTAGTGATCGATCCTCGCAATTACATGACAACTAAGATCATCACAATCCAAGTGAACTTAAATGTGGCTTGATTCAGTATTGACCACGGATCGAATATGCAAAATTTCCGAAAGCCATCTATTAGTTTGAGATACGCTTAAGTTACGTTCTTTAAATTTAGACATTAATTAAAGATCAAGTTTGGGTATTGGGAATTATGAAGGTCACAACAGGACAATTGGACAATGTTGTTATTAGCTTGGTCAGCCTTAGATTTGTTCGGATTCTTTAGAAAATTTGAATTTTGGCAAGAAATGAAAAATGACCGTTTTGCCCCTAAGACTTTGTTAAGGCCAAGTGTTATATGAGAAGGGCATTTTGGTTATTTCACACCAACTTTAGAGATAAAAATTTTTGGATAATTTTGCCTTTGGAAATTTTGTGAAATTCGAATTTTGCCCTTGGATATTTTTGGTAAAAGTTAATCTTGGCCGTTGATCTTTGGATAAGGTTTAATCGTGGCCGTTGATTTGAAAATAAAGAGGAGGGTAAGATGGTCATTTTGTAGGGGGTTAGACACCAATTATTGGTGCCATGGGTATTTCTTCCCATTCTCTCTCTCTCTCTCTCTCTCTCTCTCTCTCTCTCTCATTCTCTCTCTCTCTCTCTCTCGACAATCTCTCTCTCACTTTCCCTCTCGGCCGACTCCTCCCCCTCCCACCGGGACCGTGGCTGACCGACCGAGCCAGCCATTGCCGCCGTCCACCCGCCGTGCCTGGTCGTTGCCGTCCATTTGCCCTTGGAGCCATGACCTCGCCGCCACCACCACCACTATCTCCACGTCTCTCTCTCCCTCTCTCTCAACTGGCCCCCTTCCTTTGTCTTTTGGCCTTGCACGTGTGGCCAAGCAAGGTGGTCGCCGCTCGTCTGGCCATCGTCGCCACCGTTTAGCCATCGCCGTCGCCGTCCGCCGCCGTGAGACCACCGGATTGCCGCTCCTCCCTTCTTGCACGAGCTAGCCTAGGACTTCAAGTAAGTGGCATCCTAAGTTCTATTTAGGATAGCGGGTACTAACAGACTTGATTAGGGGCTGATTCGAGTTAATTAGTGGCTGTTTAGGGCTAATTAGTGGCTGTTTAAGGGCTGTTTTGGTAAGCTGAGTTGGGGATTGATCTTGGCTGATTTGTAAGTGAATTTTGTGATGGTTTCAGGGCTGATTGGTTGCTGAATCGGTTGCTCAAAATCGTGGTTCGAAATGATGAGCATATGGTTCAATTTGGGGACTAAACGTGTCGGTTTGATACGTGGTGCTGTAGCTGGTTTGTGTGGTTGTTGTGGCTTGGAATAGACGTAAATATATTGATTTGGCACTCATATTAGTGGCTGTGATTGTGGTCTAATGGCGATCTTGCATGCTCGTTGGATTATGGAATAATTAATTGAAATGTGGACCCATTATGTGCGGGTATGGGCTGAATTGGATTGGCTGGAAATTTGGCATGTTTGTGTGCCATTTGAGCATGTGAAATGCGTGAGGTTCGATGTGTGCATGGGCTGAATTGAATCAGCTGGTAATTTGGCATGTTGGTGTGTCAATTGAGCATGTTCGTATGATGTTCGAGAGTGAGGATGAGTGAAAAATTTATGTGAGATGTCGTGTGTGTGGTCACTAAAGTCCCTGAGACGTGTATTGTAACGTGGAGAATTGAGCCGTCTTGAGGTGTGTACTTTAACGCGGAACGATGCCCGGTATTGCCAGAAGACCGCCAACTTAAGGCATGTTCGTTAACACAGGTTGTGCCGTAGGTGGAGGATGTTGAGCCTGAGGCATGTACTGTAATGTGGGCAAGAGACATAGCCTGAGGTATGTACTGTAATGTAGGCTAAGGAATGTTGTGAATATGAGACGGTTGTATGTGGATCGTAGATGGAAAGTGGACCTGAGGCGTTAATTACACGGGTCGTGGGCAAGTTCAATGAAAATGGTGTGGTGTGCTTGATCGAGAATGTAAAATGAGTAGCTTGGGAAATGCCATTTGTTTGACTATGTTTTTGGGCATGAAATTTAATTTGGAAAATGTATGTGGCTGGAAATTGTGAAATCGAGACTAACTTGCAAATTGTGTATTAAGAGCCTAGGTAAGTGCAATTGTGCTTGTTGTGTATTTATTGAATGATATTGTGTTTGGATTTGTCTAGAGGTACATGTTAGCTTAGGTGGGGTTTCAGGTGTTTACTTGCTGAGACGTATCTCATGGTTATTTAATCAAACCATTTCAGAACCTCGGCCTGAACCATAAATCTTTTACCGCCACCGCCTCAGCATTTTGGTATACCAATGCACATGGATCATGACGTGGTAGAGTATCTCATAGATGATAATATGGCTTGGATCAAGCATACCACTGTAATTTGAGTAAATATAGGACAACTCCTTTGGTAGGCCCACACCTATACCACCTGGTGTTTTCGGGATGGTCTGGACAAGCTCGATCCTGTTCGAGATTTTGATGTTCCTTTTGACGGAGTAGGAGATTGGGATCCGTCGGCCATACCCCCTCCTAATGGTGAGATGACTAGCTTGGATACTAGCCTCATACCGGTCGTGACATCGAATATAACCGTAGAGTAAATCTTGGGTGGCTGAGCCTAATCCGGAGCCGGAAGAGTCATAAGCAGGGTTTGACCCGATAGATATGGATCTAGGTGCTAGTGCCAGAGAAGGAACCCTAGGAAGAAGAGCTTGAAGAAGAGCCCGAAGATGAACCAAAGGAGAAACCAGAAAAAGATCCAGAGGTAGAACCAGAGGAAGAACTAGAAGAAGAGCTAGAGGAAGAGCCAGAAGAGGAGTCTAAAGAAGAGGAGCGAATTGAGGTTCCGTTAAAGTCGAGTGATGAGGACAACCCGATCGAGATCGAGGTGGATGCGGAGTCCTCAGAAGAGGAGCAGGTGGCTCAGGGGGAATCAGATTCGGGTTCTTGGGAGTCTGACTCGGAGTGGACACCGTCTAGAGGGCGTAGGGGCTAGTTTAGGGGTAGAGTGAACCTTTTGAAGTGTCCCATTTTTGGAGCTAGAATATACCCAAACTACTGATCCTTTTTTATATCGGTGGTGTAAACTTTAAAAGCCAGTGTGCATATATGTTATGTGTATTGTAACTAATGTGTATTGTATAAGTTTGACTTGATAATGAAGGTATATTCTCCCTATTATTCCTTTCTAAATATTGTTTGGGTGTTTATTGCTGCTGCTAGTGCTTCATCTCTGAATGTGGGGTCGGCGATATCTTGGGATGTCACGATATTCGATCATAGAGGTATGTCGCAAGCTCGATGGGGTTCGGGGCATGACAAATATTGCCCGAAATTGATGAAAAGTGAAATTTGGACCAGGTGTGGATTTGGACTAGTAGACCTCATTCATAGTGTGTTTTATTTAGTGTCTTCTTGCCTCTTTTTCCTAATTTATAATTAGGGTTTTCGTAGGCCATTGGATCGATTTCGGGTTTGAACGAGGACCGTCGGATTGCACTTGAGTATTTTATTTGACTCTCTCTCTCTCTCTCTCCTTTCCTTCTCATAAACGCTTGATCATGTCCCTCCTTCCCCCATGCACATCCCTTCCTCTCTCTACATGGTAGACCTACCCTATCTCTCTTTCTCTCTCTTCTTCTTTTCTTCTTTCTTCTTCTTTCTCTTTCCCTTCTTTGTCGCTACTTTTGCTCCCTCTCTTGCTACTTACCGCCAACCACCACTCGCCGTTCGCCTTGCACCGGCCCGTCATCGGGCTTTGCTTGCCCATCCAGCTCGTCCTTATAGGCCCATCCATCTGACCACTCTCTAACCCCACTTGGAGCCAACCTGCCGTAAAGCTTTATTGCCCCAACCCTGGCCAAGTTTATTGCCAACCAAAGCCCTAATGCGCCCAACCATGGCCAAGCTTATTGCCAGCATGCCTAGCCGTTGCCCCAACCATGGCCGGACAACCTGGACCCTTTGCCTGGGCCAGTGGTCAGGACCGCCTGCCGAGCACTTTATCGAGCACTTTATCGGCCACTGTGCCCGTTGCGCCCGATCCGCGCCGAGCCGCTACTATTTCCTTGGGCCATTTTAGCCCCTTGCTAGTTTTTCTAGGGCCAAACTTAGGTAAGTGACTCTCTAAACCTTACTTAATATAATGGGTATTATTAGACTTGTTTAGGGGTTAATTAGTATCGGTTTAGTGGCTAAGTTAAGATTATGATTGACGTTTGAATGTGGCCCATTGGTAGACTAAATTCAATGATACTGTGGCTTAATTAGTGGTTGAATTATGATGGGTTCAATGGCTAGTTTGTTGTGGTACTTGTGGGTGAAAATGGATGTTTGATTGTGGCTAACTTGAGCGTCGAATTGGTGAGCTTATGACTGGAGTTTGGATTTTATGACGTGTTAGAATGGTAAATTGTGTTGTGGTTGTTTGGAAATGATTGTGTGATATTTAATTATGTGAAACATGTGAAAATTGATTGAATTATGTGGCGTGTGTGTTTACTTAAACAAGCCCGAATCAATCGGAGGGCTGCCAACCTGTAGGGTGTTGACCCGGGTCTGAGAAAGGTTCTGAGGCGTGTTGACGTAAGACAAAGCCCAGATTTATTGGAGGATTGACCTGAGGCATGTTTACGTGAGTCGTGAGAAAGTGAGAAAGGACTTGCGGGGTATTGACTCAGGTCGTGAGAAAGGTCCTGAGGTGTGTTGACTCGGGACAAAGCCCAGATTGATTAGAGGGTTGACCTGTGGGGTGTTGACTCGGGTCGTGAGAAAGTTGGATGGATGCGCATGCATATTGTACTTGATGGAATTGGGTGAACGTACGTGTGTATGGTGCTCAAATGATTGTGATATGTACATAAGATGTTATTGCATTAATGTTAATTGACTAATATGCAAAGTTGGCACTTGGTTTATGGCGAGGTAAGTATGTTTGTGTGGATTCGATTATGTTGGCTGTTAGATCGCATGTTAGACTCATTTGGGTACGCATTGGCCTAGGTGGGGTTTAGGTTGTCTGCTTGTTGAGATTTATTCTCATTGCTGTAGTGCAAACATTTTCAAATCCCCGTCCTTGAGCATGCCGCTAGTTAGGCATTTTGGGTCTCCATGCATACGGTGCATGAGGAGACCGAGTATCCGGTTGGCCTAAACCAGACTTACATTAGGCACCTTACTACAATCTGGGTAGATGAGGGTTTAGAGGACTTGCAGCGCCATACTTATTTGGCCTGGTTTCATCATGTCGGGGTTAGAAATTACTAGGCCAATCCGTGGTTTTGAGGGGCTACAATATGGTAGTGAGGATGCGGTGAATTGGGAACCGTGGGACAAGTATGCTCTCGTTGGTAAAGTGATGGACCCCGATGATTCACTGGAGAACCCTGATCCAGAACCCAAGCCCGTACCAAAACTCGAGCTCGAGCCCGAGCCCGAGGAGGAGCCTATGGAGTCCGAGCACGAGAATGAGATGATCGAGATCAACTCCGATACGGAGTCCAAGTCTTCAGAGTCGATCTGATTGGACACCGTAGGGGCATTTGGATGTCAGGCTTAAAAGCCTTTTTGGTAGAGCCCTTTTTGTGCAGTTATCTAGCTTACCCTACCACCTTTTCCTTTTTTATAATGAAGGTGGATGCTAACCGTAGAAGCCTATTGTATGAATTTTATGGTCTCAAGCTAACGATATGAGTTTATTGTTTTGTACAAGTACTACCCTGTTGTCATTATTTATTGTCTGGGCTATTTAATTTCCGCTTCCACTTGCGTTTGTCTTCGAGTGTTTCGTTCGGGTCAGCGACGCGTCCTAGGACGTCACATTCAATACGACTATCGAAGGGGTGTCGCGAGCCCATTGGAGTTCAGGGCGTGACACCGCTGGTCTGCATGTTGTGAACTCAACCACCCAGTGGCGTCCCGGGATTTAGAACAGTAGTCCCAGGCTAAGCAACACCAAAAGGACCACCGGCCCCCAATCCCCCGTCACTAAAACTAAAAGTGTTTATGTCCCTATGCCTGACTTCTTTGTCTTCTTGAAGAGCAAAGAGAAAGAGACAAAGAGAAGTGGAAGGTGACTTGTTTTGAATTTCGAAGTGCATGGAGGGATGTGGAAGCTTATCCGGAGGGCCACCTGCTGGGTACTAGGTACTAGAGAGAGAGAGTATGCTTTGGGGAGTGTGAGAGTTTGGGGGAGACTAGAGAGTGTAGGAGTCTTCACAAAGTCTCAAGAAGACAAGGGAGAGACATGTGAAAAGAGGTGAAGTGAAGACAAAGTCTAACATCATAGGCAACTCTCTGGACTCCAGAACTCTCTTTGATTCAACTCGTGGAGTGGCAAAGGCGAAGTACGTTTTTGGTAAAGTAACGTGTTTTGGTTCGGTACGTGTTATGACCCAAACCGAACAAAAACACGTTACAATACCCATTTTATAACTATTACCCGAACATAATGAGACCTGAACTGAAAATAACATAAAATTTCAGGCCGGTTTGGGTCAGTTCGTGTTTTGGTTTGGGTATACGGTTCAGTTTTGACACCCCTACCAATCGGTTCTCTTCTTCTCTTAACAACTCTCTCTTCTCTCTTTTTCTTTTTTATTCTTTCTGAATTTTCTTTTTTCCATTTTGTACCTTTAATCTATCTTTTTCAATTTGAATTAGTATTGATACAACATACATATACTTTCACAATCATAACTCATAAGCTCACATATACTATAATATGAGTAACAAGTCTGGCATATCCAATTTCGATAAGAAGATTTTTTTTTGGGCAAATCGATAAGAAAGATTATTAATAAGTAATATTTCAAGTTTAACTTAGTTGATTCAAGGGTTAATACCACGAAAAACCCTAAACTGGTACACTTGTGACAGATTTATCTCAAACTATTTTTTTTTTGACCATAAAAAACCCCAAACTGGTACATCTGTGACAATTTTATCCCAAACTATTTTTTTGACCACCAAAAACCCCAAACTGGTATATCTGTGACAATTTTACCCCGAACTAATATTTTAATATTATTTTTTATTTTTTCGAATTATTTTTTAGTTTTTCTTATCTTTTCTTTTTCCTTTCCTTTCCTTTTTTTTTTCCTTCATCTTTAACATCAAACAAAAAAAAAATTCAGGAAGTGTGAATTTGGTAAGGCATATTAAATTGAAATTAAATTCGTAAGTTTGTATCTATAATTTTTTTTCTTTATAATTTCTTACTATATCAATTAGAAATAGTATAAAAAAAAATTCTTCTTTGCTTTTTTATTTATTATATATTTCAAATGATCATATTGATTTATGAATCGCCATGCACATATAATATCTCTCATCTTATATATAAAATATATTATTTTTGTAAATTAATCTTTTAAATTAAATTGGCAAGCAAGACATATAGAAATTGTTGATCAGCTGTACTCCAAGCTTAGGTAATAAGCTTGCGTTGGACCCCATCAATTTGCCTATCCACTTGCACCCAAAAATAAGAAAGACACAACAACAATATAATGCCTTTTTCGTGAGACATTTAAATGTAGAAAAAAGTGGTTGGCATGAAAATTCATGCATATAAAAGAAAGTCTTTCATTTAGCATTTATGTTTTTTTGGGTCAAAATGTAGCATTTATGTTATGTGTCACGTTATTGTGGTATCAATTACAATATAACAATTCATTGTTGGTCCAATGAAGATGAAGGAAAAAAAAAAAAGAAAAGGAAAGGAAAAAGAAAAGAAAAGAAAAACTAAAAAAATTTGAAAAATAAAAAAAAATATTAAAAAATTAGTTCGGGGTAAAATTGTCTCAGGTGTACCAGTTTGGGGTTTTTGGTGGTCAAAAAAATAGTTCGGGGTAAAATTATCATGGGTGTACCAATTTGGAGTTTTTGATGGTCAAAAAAATAATTCGGGGTAAAATTGTCACAAATGTACCAGTTTAGGGTTTTTTATGATCAAAAAAATAGTTTGGGGTAAATCTATCATAAGTGTACCAGTTCAGGATTTTTCGTGGTATTAACCCATTGATTCAACAAACTGAAAAATTACATATAATTATGGACTTGCTCTTACACCCACAATATTAGTAGTTATAATTAATCAGCGATGCTACTCAAATTCAGTTCGTAAAGAAATAAATGAGATGATCCGCATATTTTTTGCAATGGTTGGATCTAAAGTGAAAATTGATGAATATGGGATTATAGAAAAAGAATTATTTATCCAAATCACCACAAATACATAAAAAAATCATGACATAATTTATAGAACTTTCTTTATCGGTAATACTAAAGAATGGCAAGATGGTTTTGAGACTATTAAATTTAATAATTCCCTCAACCGTAAATTTGATGCATGTCAATTAGAGGGAAAAATTACCAAAATACTCATTGTTGGTTTGGATGATGAAGCTCCACCGATTAAATCTTTGGGATAGGAAACTTAAATTATTAAAGAAAAGAAAAGGGGGCACTCGTTAATAAATAAATGAAAAAACTGAAATTTTGTAATGCTATGATTACTCTCGCGTTATGTATAATCACTATTTTTAGAGATTGAATTATTTAACACAAGTATGACAGGAGCACTCACTTTAAAATGACCCCCAAAAATGTATACTATACGTTTGGCTAGAGTTACTCTGGTTATCATAGGAGGAAGTCCCTTCAATGTCTCGCCGATTTTCCAAGATGTAAACATTTTCCACGGTTATGACAGCTTTTTCTTACTTAACTAGATGGCTGCAACTCATACGATACATGTATATCATTCTAAATTCACATCCATTGAAATTTGAAATGAAAATAGCTTTTCGAAAGCTTAATTTACTTCTTAGAATCAAGGAATCCAGCAGCTCCTATGTCTTGCCTAGGTAACATAGGCTTACCTAGAGTTCCTAAAGACTAATGGCCTAATTTACAACCAATTCCGTACCATACATGAAAGGAAAGTACTTGGTAATAACAACCGACATTTAATACACATTGGTTTGAAGTCCTACCTTTGTTAGAAAGGAGGGGTCTTAGGTGGGACGGTGTCATCCTTCCAAGAACTCTCCCTCCATTTGAAAGCTTAAAGAAAGGCCAGATGTTTCCGAGACTGTCAAATTTAATAATTCCCTCAACCTTAAATTTGTTGCATGTCAATTATAGGGGAACACGACCCAAAAAAAATTAAAGGAAAAATTACCAAAAAAGTCCTAAATATATTACACTTATACCAATTCAGTCTCAAATTTTTCAATTTAGCCAATTGAGTCCGAATCCTTTTGACATTTTGCTAATGAAGTCCATTTGGCCAATTTTGGCTAGAAATTGTTGATGTGGACATTGGCCATTTTATGTGGCACGCAGGTACTGACGTAGACAAATTTTTTTAAAAATATATATTTTTGAATTTTTTATTATATATTTTTTTCTTTTCTTTTCTTTATTTTTTTTTTTTTCCTTCTTTCTTCGTTGGTCACCGAGCCTCGGCAATGGCCGGTGAGGGCCCTTTCCGGATTTGGCGAAGCAAGACTTGCTCGAGGCTAATGATGTCGGTCCTCGCCAATTCTTAGCTAAGGCCGGCCCTCATTGGCCTCTAGCAAGGCTCTACCTCGCCCCAAGCCAATGAGGCTGACCCTCGCTTGTCGTTGCCTTTGGCCGGTTGTTTATGACATTGAAGGTAAAGTAGAGTTAACAAGGATCTGCTCACTACTTTAAAATTTCATCTAAGGGTGTGTTTGTTTTGGCGAAAATTTCATAATAAAAGAAAATGTTTTCCCTTTTTCCTGTTAGGGAATTCATTTTCCTAACTTTAAGCTCGCATATTTTCATTGACCGTAAATAGTTTTCCGTTTACTAATCCTTTTCAACAAACCAAACGCGTGATCAAAGTCCAGAAAATCAATTCGCGGAAACTTATTTCACTCAAAAAAACACACCCTTAGAGTATCGAGCATGTGACTTAGTACTTAATGATGTCCGTCAAAGGAAATATGCGATCAAGAAAAGAGCACAGCCGCACAACATCACTCAACGGAACCCCCTCTCTCTTGCCAGTTTGTGTTGTTTTCTTCAGTTCACGTATGTTCTTTTTTTCTAATTTATTTTCCTGTTTTGGTTCTGTCTTTAATTTTACAGTTTTTGTTGATTTGGCAATGACTTGTACAAAACACATCAACAAACACAAGTCCGACGACTAAGGTGGATTGCCAGGTCAGATGTCCATCTTACCGAATCGAATTGAAGGAATAATTTGGTCCTATTGAAAGAACATAGGGACCAAATTTAACATTGAATAAAAGTACATGGGAAAATTAGGGCATTGTTTCTCTAGTTTCCAACCATTAGGTTGTCAAATAGTCTTTGGGTCTCTTCTATTTTTTAAAAGAGCAAGGAAAACCTTTGAACAAAATTTAAGTGCCAACAATAGCCAACACCTGATGCTTTGATTTTACAATTTACGGTCTCTCCATTGAAAAAGAGAAGAAAGATTATATTTTGCTACCTTCTTCATAATTGCAAGTATAGAAACCTAGACGATCTGGCTTCATTTCGAAACACAAACTTTCCTCTTTATTATGGGGTTCAATCCCAAGAAATTGTACAAAACAAAGAAAAGTGCCACAAAAAGCAGAGACCCCAGACCAAACCCATCACCCCCACCATCATATGTTATTTGAAGTTTAGAGCTGCGTTGGAGTTTAGAGCTGCCAACGTATGTTATTTGAACTTTTATTTTTCGCATAAAATAAATTACAAATGACCACTAAATAACAAATAAAGAAAAAGAAAAAAAAAAGGGCTGGGTTCAATTCGGCCAATACGAAATGGGCCTGACACTTTGGGCCTAGTTCAATTAGCGCAGCCCACTAATCCAAATCCGTGGTCCGTTAGTCCAGTTCATTTCAGCTTCAGTGGGCTTGGCCTGTGACTCAGCTCTCTCTCTCTCTCTCTCTCTCTCTCTCTCTCGTGTTATGAAGCAATTCAGATGGAAGTAGAGGTCACGCAGATGGAGGTGACCAACGGATTCGTGATTCCCATATAAAAAAGTCAAACGGATTTCACGTCCGGATTCTAGAAAATTCCTGGACGATTTTACTTCTGACATTATTGCACTTGATTCCCGCGCGAAGCATGTTCGCTGGCGTTGATTTTCACCAGAGAGACTTCCAGGACTTACTCTTCATCGAAGAGAGAGCAAACCCAAGATTTTGCCAACAGCTCACACAACTCTTCCTTGTCGACATGGCTGCACGAGGCTTGAACTCTCCAGATCTAGTGAGGTCGAGCCTCCCAGCCTTGGACAAGCCTTGCCCAGCCATTTACAAATGTGCAATTAGTTTATAACATTTTGGATAATTTCCCCACCGAGCAGATCTGGATAAAAACTCAAATGATTTATTCAGGCATTAAGGTAGGATATGATGCATAAATTAAATATGAAAAGGAAAAGTCGGAGAATGGCTTTGTCTATTCTTCTTAGTGCCCTACAGCAGTATTTGTGCTGCCTTTGCTCGGTGCGCCTCTTAAATTTGGTCCTGTGATCTCTCTCTCTCTCTCTCTGTTAAGGCTGTCGAAACTTAGACCGAAGCTACTGTGCTAGTCGTTGTTGACTATGTTGACCACAACAGGGCCATGTTAGTTAGGGTTTCTTATATTCATTTGACCTTTTTAAGTTATCATTAAATTTCCTCGCTCTTGGATTCGCGTGAATTCAACATTCCATCCTGCCCCGTCCGCACATTTTACGGTCGAGCATGGAACCATGGAGCAATCTCGATCACTCTCCAATCATTTTTGGTTCAGATAAGAGTTTTCGTCAACAATAGTAAATTGTTATTGATGCAAATAGATTTTCTATTGTATAATCTTGCACCAATATCCTAGAAAATTTTCTCCCTTTTGGTATATTTTTCCACAATTCCCAAAATGTACATATTATGGTTAAATAAAATTACTTCAATGGACAATAATTCAGGTACTTATAAGGTGCATTTGGTTCAGCATTTGGAATGCTACATTGGGAATGCAAATACCTTCAAATGAAATCCCCTTGGGGAAATACAAATGGCGTTTGATAAAAACTCAATTGCAAAGCTACTTTGACCTAAGTAATGTTTGATTAATTTTTTTTACAAATGGTCTTTTGGGATTTTTTTATTAAAAAGGAAAAAGTACCCTTCGCCGGCTCCGGCGAAGGGTTGCGGCTCCAGCGAAGGGCTACGGCTGCCAGAGAGCCAGGTCTGGTGCCGGCGGCCGTCGCCCGTCGCCAAGAGACCCCCGGCGAGGGACGTTGACCTCGGGCGACGAGGCCTGAGGTCGCGCAACCTCAGGTGGCCGTTGCCTGGGGTCGCTCAACCTAGGCCGTCGTCGCCTTGGTCGCGCGACCTCAGGCAACGGCTGCCTAGGTCGTGCGACCCCAAGCAGCCACGCTTGGGAGGTTGCCCGACCCCGAGCAGCCGTCGCCTGGGTCGAGCAACCTTGCCGAACCTTCGCCCTCGCCGGAGTCACTTTGGTGAAGAAGATGAACAGTACCAAGAGGACAAAGTCGGAATATTGAAGTTTGAGTGAGGGTAGTTTGGGAAGTACAAAAATGGTTTCAGCATTTGGTTCAATGCTGAAAGCCCAAAGCTGGCGGTTCAACATTTTGGGAAGGGGCTTTTGAGGCCGAAAGCCCCTTCCCAATGCTGAACCAAACGCAACCATAGTGTTATTACCCCAATGGCGGAACACAAACATAATTTACTGGGATGAATTTCCAAGTAAATACACTAATCTAATAATTGAACTACAACTCGCACCACCGCAAGGTTTCAATAAGTTGAACCATTGCCGACAAGCTCTATCTTTGCTGTCACAAGGGTTCTTGTAATTTTTCATAATACAGAGACATGAGCGCAAAGATGTGCGACCTAAAGAAGCATTTGCTATGGGATAATCAATTCATTTAATTTATTGTAAGTCACCCTATAAGGTTTGATAAAAAATCATGGGGATAAGTACACTAGGAGTATCATAACTTTCATATAGTCCTCACTTAAGTGCCATAATATTTTTTTTCGCTTACTTGAGTGTCACAAATTTGAAAAATCGATCACTTCAATGCCATCAGCAATTTGCCAACTTGAAAGAATTGACAAAAAGCGGAGTCAACAATATCGGATGCAACTGTCAACATAGTGAAATCGAAGAAACCATCGACATAGTGGATTCAACGTAACCGTCGATAATCATTCGATAATCATTAATAGCCTCTGTTTGTAACTTCTTTTTTTAACCTTTCTTTGTAACTTCTCGTAACCGTTTGGAAGTTATTTCTTTTTTAGCAACCGTTGTAACCTCCGTTGATAACTGTTGATTGTGGGCTTTAAATAGCCACATTCTACTCTTTAGAGAGAACCCCCAACAAATCAATCAAACTGTTATCTTTCAATTATCTTTACTTTCCTTTACTGCATTTTGTTTTTCCTTAGCTATAACTTTCCGATTTGCATCGTCGATTAACTTTCGGCGTGTATCTCTATCCCAGGTGTCGCGCTATCAATTAAATTTCAGCATTACATCTTTGTACATTCTCAAGCTTTGTCATCGATTAAATTCCGCCGTGGTTTGTACATACAGTTCGGTTTGAAGTTCAAAGTAAAAGTTTGCAATTATTTCTTGTCTGCTTGGATATTTCCTGTCAGGAATTGCCACAGAATCCGTCTCCACTCATTAAAAGCCGAAGAATGACTTTCGATGAAAGATATTTTATCGTGGGAGCAATTTTGGCAAAATATTTTTTTGGCACGCCCGGTGGGACCATTGTGATTTATTTGAGGAGATACAATGGTAAGAACAAGGAAACAACTTGATCCTGATAATGCCAGTGGTAACAACTTGTCACCACAACTTGGAAATTACAGAGTAGGATGTTTGAGTCTTTGACTGCATAACCGGTGGCAGAACAAGAGCAAGGTGAAGATGTCGACATCTTAAGATAACTCACTGATGAGTAGAGAATGTAGTTAGAGCAAAGTCCTGTGATGTTGGTTACTATGAGGAGGATTCTTAACGAACACTAGAAAGAAATGACTAACCGCATATGAAATGCGTTAGCGACGTGATTAAGCCCATAATTGTTAACACCTTCCATAAAGTCTTGCACAGGCCTGAAACATCAAGTCGTTCAATTCAAGTGTAGGCGAGTCCTAACAATCCTGCATTTTCTGGGCTTAACGTTGTCATCGACAACCAAGGAAGACCATTGTCTAGGGGCAAGAATGTCAAAGCCTTGTGGTAGAAGCAATGGGGATGCCCAATCTAGTCTATGCTCCTTGAAGACCAAATATTGTGGTCGACAACCAAGTTAGACCACCACCTTTGCTGGAAGACAACTTGCTCAATTGATCCCTAGTCAAGATCTCCAACCGGTCTAGCTAATACTAGACCAAGTGATGCAATGAATGAAATATGATCTGGTGAATACTAGAGCCCTGTATAGAAAACCATATCCAGAGTAGATGGACGCAATATCATATCCAAGAGGTTTTGAAATGTCTGATTTCAACCTTTTTTCTGGTGAAGATGATCAATCTCAAGAGAGCATGTTAGTCGATTCACTGCACAATATGATGAAGCATCTTTTGCTGATTGTTGGAAGTTAGGGCTATTTCCCTTCTCATTATCTGAGATAGCCTTCACGTGATATACATCTTTATTGGCCAATTCTATACATTCCTAGGAGAAAATGGAGACACAATTATATAGCTAGTTCTACAAGTTAGTTCCCGATGAGTCTATTGATGCTATTAAGCAACATAATTATGAGTTGGTAGACCAATTCATTGCTAGATTCAAGAGGGTTAGAAATAGATGTCTTACTTCACTCCCAGATAAAGAACTTACAAATTTGGCTTTCGGTGGATTGAAATTCATTCTTAGAGAAAAATTCGAAGGCCTAAATTGTGCTGATTTATTCCAATTGGCAACAAAAGTTTCTAAGTATGAACAATTACTTAAGGACAGAGCTAGAGGACCACATAAAGGCTCCACAAATTATGTGCCTTTCGTGGAAAAGTATGAGTCATATGATGATACTTAGCAAGATTAAATTCGGTAAAAAAAACAAATCAAATTTGCCAATGATAAGGGGCCACATAAAAACTCTTGATTTCCTAATTTAAAAGAATCAAATGATCGATGAATCATTCCATTCTATTAAAAGGGGGCATATGTTTACACCAAAAAATGATCAATTTTTTTTTTATTATCAACAAATGATGGGCTTAGTCAACAAGAGTAGAGTTTTGTGGTCTTTTTGAAGTAGCCCAATGTGTCAGCTACTCGAGCAATAGGATCGGAAGAGTGACTTTTACACACGGAGACTCCATCACAAAACGAGCAGAAATTTCAATTCTATTCTAGTTTAGGAAAATGATCATAACTTTGTCGACACAAATCGAATTGACCTGATTCCAAAGCCAAAATAACGAAGACTCCTGTATCTATAACTTTTATGTTTAGAATTTTCTTAGAAAAGTCTTATAGAGTTTTCGATTTCAAAAGGAAGTCGACAATCATGACTGGTCAGGATGCGGAAAAAGATAGAAACTTCAGTGAAGAATCGCCAACTTGAAGGAATTGACAAAAAGTGGAGTCGATAATATCGGATGCAATCATCAAAAAAGCAACCGTCAACATAGTGAAATCAAAGAAACATAGTGGAGTCTACGTAACCATCGATAACCGTTCGGAAACCATTCAGAACCTTTGTTTGTAACTTCTTTCTGTAACCTCTCTTTGTAACTTTTCGTAACCGCTAGGAAGTTATTTCTTTTTTAGTAACCGTTTGTAACTTCCTTTGTAAGCTTTGTTGATAACAGTCGATTGTAGGTTTTAAATAGCCACATTCTACTCTTCGGAGAGACCCCCGACAAATCAACTAAAATGTTATCTTTCAATTATCCTTACTTTCCTGTACTGCACCTATTTTTCCTCAACTGTGGCTTTCCGATTCGCATCGTCGATTAAATTCCGGCATTACATCTTTGCACATTCTCAAGCATTATCGTCAATTAAATTCCGGCATGGTTTGTACTTATAGTTCGGTTCAAAGTTCAAAATAAAAGTTTGTAGTTATTTCTTGTCTGCCTAGATATTTTCTATTTGAAATCGCTACAAAACTCATCTCCTCTCATTAAAAGCTGAAGAATGGCTTTCGGTGAAAGATATTTCATCGCAAGAGCAATTTTGGTGAAACAACTACTAATCATAAAACTCAGAGAAACATACTACCATAAATGAACTTATGTCCTTTAAATAAAAGTTGCAAAGAATATTTAACAGATAAGATATTATATGTGAGGATAATTATAGGATGAAGTATTACGAAACATAAGATCCATAGAATATATGACGAAAAAAGGGAAATTATGAGTTTTATCATGCAAATCAATTTTGAAAATACATACAAGTAATGATATTTTCCCTCATGCATCCAAGAAAAATAGAGTTTAGAGGCACGGTTGATAGACCCTTTATTTTCAATACCACGTCGGTGTGACGATGTGTAGTTCAAACTTCACATCGGCAGGGGACTAACATAGAGCAATAAGATATGATCTTTGAGCTTGGTCTTGGAATCGGTGTAATGATCTCCGTCAGTGTATAACACATCGATCACCCGCGAGAGATTGAGAATTCGTGTGAGAACCGGTGCTGGGACCGCTGTCGGACAAAGAAACTCCTCATTGATGTCCTTCCACTCATCAACAACTCATTTATGGACTTCCTCCTCAGCTTCCTACTCCGAGACGCTGTTTTCTTTCGTCAACAACTCCACCGAAGATGCTACATGCCCCTGCTTTTGCTCAAACTGTATATCAACGAAATTGGTGTGATTAGGTCAAAATTGTTTCCGATTGACTAATGGTTGATCTAATTTTATCAGATTATTGGAGGATAATTACGTTTCTATTTTACCTGGTGCGAAGAAATGTCATCCATGAGCCTACATATGATTGGTGAAGCCCTCAAAATCTTGCAGTCGCTGAGCAACCATTCAAAAGCATCTCTTGTGACCTCATCGCCCATTCCTACAAGCGATGTGATCGCTATCTCTTCATAGCCTGTCGTTAATAATGCAAGGGGCATGTATTCCTCTATCGTTGGTGTGTAGCCGGTATGGAACCATTTGGCTGCGTGAAAGTACCCTCTCGCTTGCTTCTTCATCTGAGAAATTAAACGTAAACAAGAATGTTGGGCTCCTGAGAAAAATTGTGTTGGATGCATGTAAAGAGTACTGATGATGCTTACGGCTTCTTTTGCATAGACGAGGTGGTATGATCTTCCTTTCATGGCCAGTTCATTCCCAATATCATCATCGAGATCAAGAAGCACCCTATAATAATCTTCCATGTACTCAGGTAGTCCATCCTTAGTAGCATCGACACTCCACCTGAATTCGAGTCCATGAAAATTACAGACTTATTCGACAAACACTTGATCAAATTCAGAAGTTTGAGAAAGAGAATGCGGATCACGTACTTCTCAATTGCTTCGGTGAAGATTATGAGTTTTTCCAATGTGCCATAGACGTCATAGATATCGTCAAGAATGGAAATCAGGGCGATCACTCTGGTTAGTATACATCTGGCCCTGGCAAACTCTGGCTCGAAATATGCTCCTGATATCCAGAAGAACAACTCCACAATCCTGTCCCTGCAGAATGGGAACTTCGTCACAACATCTATCCTTCCACCACCTATAATAAAACGAAGATGAGCGTTATTGAAAGTACGTTAGCCCGATGGATTCGCATAGTTTAAACTCACTTTTTCACTCGTAAAGGACTTTCAAAAGCACTATTTAGCAAGGTAAATTGAAACCAGACGAGTAAACCTTTGGAAAACTCAATCTATAAGCTAATTTTTTATTATACTATCGCATGAAGTTAGTTGACCTTGTAATATTACCGAGTTCCTTCTGGTGTTGCTCTTGCAATAAGTTGAAATCTAGTTTAGCCAAGGCAAGCAAGACCTCGTCATGTGAAGGCTCTTCTTCACAGAGTGAAATATAATGCCTTGCCTCAAGTCTCGGCAGCCCCTTGCGAAGTGGCCGCATTAGGGCATCACTCACTTGTTTCGTGAGACTAGTGCTTATTTTCATTTCATCGATCGATTCAAGGTGAGTTATAGCAAAAAGAAGTGCTTCTTCCAAAATAGCATCACCATGGCACCTTAAATGGCAAGCTTCATATAAGCTCTTCAATCCGCGCACATTTGTATTGAGCGATTCCCTGAAGTTGCCTTTACTGTCCTTAAATTTGTTAAAGACCTTTATGCGACCAACCAACATGGGGAAAAAGACATAACTGATTAGAAATTAGGAAGGTGATACAACTAGTTAATGTTGTAGATTTTTTTTCACTTGTTTCTCCTAAAATTTAAATGAACATTAGTAAATTTGGCAGCATTAATTTTCCGAAGAAGGGAAGTTAAGGGCGTCTTATTGGATCGGGTCACTAAGTTTAAGACTGACCCGATGAGATATTGAAACCTTGTTGTCGCAGCAATCGAAACATAAGAGCAACCATGTGAAGGTCATCTCCCACAAAATCTCCATGATCGAGTTGAGAGTAACTTTTGTGGATTTGTTCTAATTGCTCCTCCATTTCTCATTCAAAATGGTAGTCAATTCCCAAGCGTTGAATTTGATCAATCAAGTGAAGCATTTGTGAAGGCTCATCCATGACATCAGTCAGCATCTTCCTCACCTCTCCTTTCAATTCCTCAACTTGTTCCTCCACCCTTTCAAAGAATTTCAACTTCTGCAAATATATATTACGCTACTCTAAAAAAAAAAAAACTCAAAGGAAAGCGAAGTTACTGTGAAAAATAATAATCACGTTTTCCTGGTTACAAACCCATAAAAAATTTTGAAAACATGGCAAATTGTGCATACTGAAAACTCAATACGACGAGCATATATTCTCAGAAAAGTGAATTAATGATAAATACCGAATCATTTCATATTAGAACTTCGAGGAGACGATAACATTATTCTCTAAAATTGAATAATCGATGACCAAATCATTTTATAAAGGTGGAGCAGTACAATTGATGCTTTTTGAAGGAGGAGGGACTGTTGCATACGTCGGTTGCATACAATATAGTTTAAACTTGTTAAACATGACCGTGTTTGTCAAAGAAGTTTATAGAACTAGGTGGGATAGTATAACGTCCTGAATTCGACCCACTTTCGTGATCAATAAAATGAATATGTATTTCTTATTTCGTTTTAGCAAGTCTCGCCCGGGAACTGATCATTCTCGGGATACTGACCAATAGGGAATGGCTAACTAGGAAAACGGTACGCGGACCCAAGAACTTGACCATGAATTGAGTCCGATTCCGAGAAACGACGAGAGAATATTTTGTGCCAATGTGGGCCGGTCCAAGAAGAGTGATAGATTTGGTTTGGCTAGCGACGTATGATCGGATCGCGGATGATTCTGCACGACCGAGAGTACGCATTGCGAATGATCCCGAACTTATTCCGAAACGATCGCGACCCTCTAAACTAGCGATAAAATCCTCGCGTTCTCTTGGAAGTCGAGACTATCACGACTCGAGTAACCCTAGGTCGATACGCGTAACTCGTAAATAACCACCCGTTAGTGAGAGACACTAAAATCATATTTGAGCGAAATCGATCGTGAAATTGAGTTTGGACTTCGGTGTTGAATTTTGTGGACGTTACGCAACTATTTTACAAGGTCAACGTCGTATGAGTGTGGCCAATTATATTTGGGATCGGTAGAGTCAAAAATTGGAAATTTGGCCTGGGACCGAAATATTACAATTTTGCCCCTGGACCCCTAAGTGATAATTCCGAATTTTGGGGTTTTAAATTGGTTTATATCAGCCCCAATAATGCTGGAAATTATGGATTAAGAAGTCCCTAGATTTTTGTTCAAGACTTAATCCTAGCCATTGGTGTGAGGGTATGATGGTAATTTTTAGGAAGTTGTTCAACCACCCCCACTAAGCCAAGCCCATACACTCTCTCTCAATCTCTCTCTCCCTCATTTCTTCCTCGCCATCATCGGCCACTCCTTCCCTTCCCCCACGCTATTCTCTCCTCTCTCCCTCCCTGCTTGGCAGTAAGCCGCTGCCGCCGCCGGAGGAGTTGCTGTCCGCCGTCTCGCCTTGCACCACCACCAACCAACCGCCCCTCACTCTCTCGTCAATCTCACTCTCCTCCTTCAACCATCACCAAACCAGCCTCCTTGGCCGTGAACCGCCCATCGCCGCCACTGCCTAAGCACCGCCGGAGCCCCGCCATGAGCCGGTGACCAGCCGCCCGTTTCTCCTCTAATCATCCACCTTTAGGAGCTTAGGAAACCTTGTGAGTATTAACCCTAAACCCTAATTAGGCTAATTAGCATTTCTATATAGGTTTAGGTTAGTTTAGGGGTTAATTAGGGGAAATTAGGGATAATTAATGGGTTGATTAATTAGTGGTGGATTATGTGATGATTTGGGACTCTAATATGTTGATTTCAATGTGGTTTAGTGCCCTAGAGGGAGCTATTTAATGGCTGGAATTATTGGATTAAATTGGACTAAGTTGTCTAAATTGGGCTTAACTGTATAATTGCCGTGATTGTCTCGTATTGTTCGATTAGTGGCCGATTCATGCTTGATCGGTGAATATTATTGTGATGCCGTGATGCATGCCTAGTGTGGCCGAGAATGAGGAGGCATGGCAGTCCGTGTGTATGCGTATTTGGATTGTTCTAATTGCATGGAAATTGTGTGCCAATTGTAAGCCGTGTTTGAATCGGACTAATTGCACTAATTGGGCATGTCAATGTGATGTTTTGAACATGCTAATTCATGAGTTGACTATATCGTGGCTGAATTGAATTATTGGATTAATTGGGCGATTAATTTGTGGTATCGAGCATGTTGAGATGCACATTGAGTTGGCATTAATTGATTGTGTGCCTATTTGAAATCAAATGTTCATTGTGCATGACCATGCATTTCGTATGCTGAGTATTGGCATGACATGAGGATTGTGCGAGTATGCATGCCTGACATGAGCATGCGATCACCTAATTTCCCTGATGCGTTTTATGCGGAGTTCAGATAAAATTTGGCGTATGTACGTGTGATCACATAAAGCCCTGATGCGTGTTACGTTGGGTATTAAACCTGTCCTGATGCGTTTTACACGGGATGATGCCCGAATTGCCAGAAGACAGCCAACCTGATGCGTTTTACGCGAGTTTGGTCTGTATATGGAGATCGGTATTGCGCCTGATGCGTTTTACACGGTCTAGGGACACTGGGCCTAATGCGTTTTGCGCGGACCAGGAATTGTTGGATATGAACAGACTTGATGCGTTTTACGCGGATCGATTTATAAATGAGAATTTGACAGTGTGCAAGTGCGCATAATTGAGCCGGATCATGAGCATAAGCATATTGATGGCATATGTGTGCAAGAGTGCATTGGCAGGTGTGCAAGTATGTGCATATCGGTGAACCGTGTGTGAGGTCGACATCAAGAAGCATGAGCATGTACATGGTGTATGTATGGCTGTGTTTATTCGTGTATGTGTCATTATCGTGATTATTATATGCCTAACCTGTAGGGTCAGTTATGTGCTTGATCAGGGCCTGAGGGCCTAGGTCAATTGACTATTGGTTTGTTCGTGTGTGATTGTATGCTTGTCAGGAGGTGCATGTTAGCCTAGTTTAGATTTAGGGGGTTTACTCGCTAAGATTCGTTCTCACGGTTGTTAAAACCCACATTTTCAAACCCCCGGCCCTGAGGATGTCAAAAGTTCCAATCCGTTTTAGGATCCCGTCCCAGATAGACCGGGAGATGATCGAGTACCCCGTAGGGAACGAGGATATATATATTAGATATTTTACTACATAGTATGGGTCGACATGGGCGGGCAGCACTTTCAGGCCCACGAATATATAGCTTGGTATTTCAGAGACTACACTGGGACCTTCGGACCTCTTAGGACCTTTGATGTCCCGTTCAACGAGCTAGGTGACATAGATCTCCAGTGTGCTAATGGAAACCTGGCGAGCCTCGAGTACACGTCCAAAGGAAGTTCTAGTTCTGGTCACCGGCCGGTTATCTGGAAGGTTGACGAGCCTGACCCAATGGACGAGGAGCCAGTGGACTGGGATTCCGATCCGGAGCCGATGGAGTCGGATAGCGAGCTGGAGCCGATGGAGCAAGACCCCGGGCCGAAGAGCGAGCCAGAGGAGGTCGATTCTGAGGACAAGTCGACTGAGGTCGAGTCCGAGCTGGATTCCATGGATTCTGAGGTTGAGTTGTCTGATATTTTTTCCGAGTCCTCGGGATCTGACCCAGTCTGGGTACCTTAGGGCTTAGCTGTATCCCTAGTTAGGTTGGGCTGATACCTTTTTGACCAAAGCCTTCCCTTAGATTAGCGTTTAGACTGATCCCTGGGCCACCTACCCCTTTTTGTCAATAGTGGCCGTTGACCCGCTTTTGGTTTTGTGGTTATGCTGTAAATGGATATTGTATATATTTCTCGATGTTAATGCAAGTGTATATTTATAATGTTGTTTGTTGTTTATGCTATCCTTGGTCATGTGTTTTGCATTGCACGGGTGTTTATTTTGCTTCCGCATGTGGCTTGATCTCTATGTTGGGTATTGGGTCGGCGACGCATCCTGGGATGTCGCACAAATTCGACCTCGGTTGGGATGTTCGCACGCCGTAATGTTCGGGGCTTGAGATCCTCTGTTGATTTAGTATTAGAGCAAGATTAGCTCGATCCAATTCGGTCGAAGTTTAGAGTGATAAGGAGCAATAATCTTAGGCAGTCAGTAGGGAGACCTTTTGTGCTACGTGTACCTCCTGACTACTTGTGTCTTGATTGACTGGTTGTTTGAACTGACCCGTAAAGTGAAGGTGCAGCAGGACCCGAGGTAAGTACGTGTATCTCCTTGGTTGAGGTCTTATGCTGCTTGTGTTTGGCCGCATACTGAATGATTGATTGTTATTGAGCTAATTTCCTACCTAGGATCTTAGACCGGTTTAGCTTGGTTTAGGTTTCTAATTCCTAAATGGAATTATAGCAGGTAGGTGAGTGTGCAAGTGGTGAAGATGAGTAGCCAAGGAAGAGGTAGAGGTCGAGGTCGTGAGCAAGACCGCGTAGAATCGCAAGTGAGGGTTGCAGAGGATCCAAGGGTAGATAGGATTTTAAGGGCACTCGAGGGAGGGAGAATACTGATGGGTAGGCAGACCCAGGAGAAAAATGCCACTGTTGCCGCTGTTGTTGAGGCTGCCATTGCTGCTGCCAATGGGGCCAATGGGAATCAGGGGAATAATGGGAATCCTACTCCAGAATCGGCAAATGTGATTAGGCCGATGTCTAAGTTGGCCGAACAGTTCTTGAAGTTAAAACTGCCTAAGTTCAATAGAAAGGGTGACCCTGAGGCTACACCGCGTAGGGTAGAAGAATTAGATAAAGCCTTCGAAGTTCTCGGCTGCACCGAGACTGAAAGGGTGACTTTAGCTGTATACCAACTGCAGGATAATGTAAATGACTGGTGGAAGGCCACCAAGGGCAAAGTATTTCCCGAGGGGACCGCCCAGACTTTGGCTATGTTTACTGAAAATTTTTATGGAAAATATTTCTTAGAGAGTGTCCAGGAAAGGAAACCGGAGAAATTTATGAGGCTCCACCAAGAACTGATGACCGTAGACCAGTATGAAGTGGAGTTCACTAGATTGTCGAAGTTTGCACCTAGGATGGTGGAGAACCCACAAGATAAGGTTCGGAGATTTCGGGATGGATTGAAGCCGGATCTTCGAAGCCAAATGATTTCTTTGAATATTCGGGACTACGGGGAGATATATGAACGGGCTCAAGCCATAGAACGAGATCAGTTAGAAAGGGTAGCCGCTTCCGGGTCACGGTTCGCCCAGAATAGGGACAACCGCTGCTTCGGGAAGAAACCGATAGCGAGAAATAGGCAATTCATCCTACCGATTAGAAAGAATATCGGAAAGCCAAACCACCAGCAGAATAGATTTAGGGCTTGTTTCAAGTGCGGAAGTATGGACCACCAGATTAGGAATTGCCCCCAGCAACACTCAGCAGGTGCACCGATGCAACCACAATAGCCCCAAGTTGGGAATTAGGCTAGGAATCCCCCACCGGCTAATCTGAACAAGCTGCTAGCACAAGGACGTGTGTACGCCATGGCGCAAAGGGAAGTTGAGAATGCGCCAGGCGTGATCACAAGTATGGTTTCTCTGTGCAATCATGTCGCATATGCTTTATTTGATCCGGGGGCATCGCACTCATTTGTGTCTGCCCAGTTTGTTGAATTGGCTGGATAAAAACTTGTGTTATTAGAAGTACGATTATGTGTGACTACGCCATTAGCGGATAAGATATGCACATCGTTAGGGTGCCCAGACTGTAAGATAGTAATTGGTAGCGTCGAAAGCAAGATAGATTTGGCTATTTTAACGATGTATGATTTTGATGTGATTGTGGGCATAGATTGGCTAGTTAGATAAAATGTTGTGATGGATTGCAATAACAGGGTGATTTAGTTTAGTCCAATTGGACATCCTAAATTCGAGTTTATAAGGAGTCGAGGAGGAACCTCAATCCCTTGGGTTTTATCAGCAGAAGCAACTAAGTTGTTGGATGAGAGATGTCAAGGTTACCTGGCAAATGTGGTTGATTTGATGGCAGAAGAATTGTGGCTAGAGGATATAGCAGTGGTATGCAACTTCCCCGATGTCTTTCCCCAGGATTTGCTGGGATTGCCACCAGAAAGAGAAGTAGAGTTTGTTATCGAGTTAGCCTACGTAACTGAGCCAATCTCGAAGCCGCCTTATAGGACGTCATTGTCAGAGTTGAAAGAATTAAAGGTTCAGATGCAGGAACTGCTAGATAAGGGTTTTATTCGACCGGGTGCGTCTCCATGGAGAGTGCTAGTCTTGTTCGTAAGAAAGAAGGATGGGTCGTTGCTGCTATATATTGATTACCGCCAGCTAAATCAAGTGACAATCAATAATAAGTATCCCCTCCCAACGATTGACGACCTGTTCGATCAGTTACAAGGAGCCTTGGTATTTTCTAAGATTGATCTAAGGACAGGGTATTATTAGTTGAGGATCCAAAAGAAGGATATCCTTAAGATGGCATTCAAGATGAGGTATGAACACTATGAATTCACGGTAATGTTGTTTGGGCTGACTAATGCCCCTGCTGCTTTCATGGACTTAATGAATCGGGTATTCAAGGAGTTTTGGACCCGTTCGTCATTGTCTTCATAGATGATATTTTAGTGTATTCAAAGAGCCCCGAGGAACATGAGGTACACTTGGAAAAGGTTCTACGAACATTAAGAGAACATGTACTGTATGCTAAGTTTAGCAAGTTGCGAATTTTGGCTGAACCGAGTGACGTTCCTTGGACATGTAATTTTCGAAGAAGGGATCTCTATGGATCCGACAAAGATTGAAACAGTGATAGATTGGCCGAGATTGACAATAGTTACTGAAGTTTGAAGCTTCTTAGGTCTGGCAGGTTACTATCAATGATTTGTGGAAGGATTCTCAGCAATGGCCACTCCATTGACGAGGTTACTTAAGAGGGAGACGAAGTTTGAATAAACGAAAAAGTGCGAAGAGAGCTTTCAGGAATTGAAACAGAAATTGACAACTACGCTAGTGCTAACAATCCCTTCAGGACTGGGAGGATATGAGATTTATAGCGATGCGTCGCTTAAGGGATTGGGATGCGTGCTAATGCAACTTAGAAGAGTGGTTGCTTATGCGTCGCGACAGTTAAGGCCTCATAAGATGAACTACTTGACTCACGACTTAGAACTGGTAACAATCATTTTCGCACTTAAAATTTGGAGGTACTATTTGTGCGGGGCAAAATTCCAGATTTATACAAATCATCAGAGTCTCAAGTACCTGTTTTCGCAGAAGGAATTAAATATGAGGCAGTGCCGGTGGATGAAACTTCTTAAGGACTATGATTGCGACATTTTGTACCATACCGGAAAAGCCAACTAGGTAACGGATGCCTTAAGCCGGAAATCGAGCATCGCGCAATTAATAGTCAAAGAGTGGATTTTATTAGAAGGAGCATAAGACTTAGACTTTAAGTTCGAGGTAGGTCACCTCTCCAGTTTGGTAACAACGTTAAGGATTGAACTAGAAGTGTAAATCAAGATTAAGGCGTTACAATCTACGGATCCTAAGATTCAGAAAATTCTAGAGATGGATGACACTAAGAGGAAACCAGACTTCCAAGTATCCGAGGATGGAATTATGAAGTTTCGAGGACGTTTGTGTATGCCTGATGATTTGAAGCTTAAGGAAGAGATTTTATCGGAAGCTCATAGGAGCAATTATAGCATTTACCCGGGGCAGCACGAAGATGTACTAGAACCTTCGACAACATTATTGGTGGAGTGGAATGAAGATGGATGTGGCCAAGTATGTGACCAAGTGTTTGACGTGCCAATAAGTGAAAGCATAGCATTGTAAACATGGTGGAATGTTGTAGACGTTGGAAATCCCAGAATAGAAATGGGAGCACGTTACGATGGATTTTGTAATGGGATTACCAAGAAGCCAGAGGGGTCATGACTCATTTGGGTGATAGTGGACAAATTGACCAAGTCAGCGCACTTCCTGATAGTGCGAAAAGACTTCGAGCTGGAAAGGTACGTAGAGTTATATGTGCGGCAGATAGTCCGTCTCCATGGAGTACCGGTATCAATCACTTCGAATCGTGATCCCCGGTTTATTGCTTATTTTTGGAAAGGTCTGCAAGCAGTCATGGGAACAAAGTTGCAATTCAGTACGGCCTATCATCCGCAGATGGATGACCAATCTGAGAGGACTATTTAGATCTTGGAGGATATGCTGAGGGCTTGTATATTAGATTTTCAGGGCAAGTGAGAAGAGCAATTGCATTTGATTGAATTTGCCTACAATAACAGCTTTCAACAAAGTATTGAGATGGCACCGTTTGAAGCACTTTATGGCAGAACATGCAGAATACCGTTATGTTGGGATGAAGTGGGAGAAAGAAGTGTAACGGGTTCAAAGTTGGTTCAATAATCGATGGAAACGGTAAAGATTATCCGAGAAAGGCTAATGACACTCAGAGCCATTAGAAGAGTTATGCGGACCGAAGGCGTAGACCGTTAGAATTTCAAGTTGGTGACTATGTATTCCTTGAGATCTCACTGATGAGAGGACTGTCTCGGTTTGGCAAAAAAGGAAAGCTGAGTCCAAGGTATATAGGCCCGTTCGAGATTTTGGAGAAGATTAAAACGTTGGCATATCGTCTCACCTTGCCACTGAATTTGTCGCAAGTTCATAACGTCTTCCATGTGTCAATGTTAAGGAAGTACGAACCGGATCTAACTCACGTGCTGAATCATGAAGTGATAGATGTGGACGACAGGGTGTCGTACGTGAAGAGACCGGTGCGAATCGAGGACAGGAAGGAGCAGGTTTTGAGGAATAAGACGATACCGATGGTCAAGGTTGTTTGGGAACATCAAAGGATAGAAGACGTCACCTGGGAAAGCGAAGAAGTAATGCGACGTCAGCACCTCCATTTATTTGAGTAGTTGGGTTTGGATTGTAAATTTCGGAGATGAAATTTTTGTATGGGGGGAAGAGTTGTAACGTCCTAAATTCGACTCACTTTCATGATAAAAAAATGGATATACATTTCTCATTTTGTTTTACTAAGTCTCGCCCGGAACTGATCATTTTTGGGATACTGACTAATAGAGAATGGCTAACTAGGAAAACGATACATGGACCCAAGAACTTAACCGTGAATTGAGTCCAATTCTAAGAAACGATGAGGGAATATTTTGTGCCAATGTGGGCCGGTCTAAGGAGAGTGACGGATTTGGTTTGGCCAGCAATGTACGATCGATTCGCGGGTGATTTTGCACGACCGAGAGTACGTGTGGCGAACGATCCCCAACTTATTTCAAAATAATCGCAACTCCCAGAACTAGCGATAAAATCCTCGCGTTCTCTTAAAAGTCCAGATTGTTATGACTAGAATAACCCTAGGTCGATACGCGTAACCCCTAAACAGTCGTCCGTTAGTGAGAGACGCTGAAATTGCATTTAAGCGAAATCGATCGTGGAATTAAAGTCCGGACTTTGATGTTGAATTTCGTGGACGTACGCGACTATTTTGCAAAGTCAACATTGTATAAGTGTGGCCAATTATATTTAGGATCGGTAGAGTCAAAAATTGAAAATTTGGCCCAGGATCGGAAAATTACGATTTTGCCCCTCGACCCCTAAGCGATAATTCCGAATTTTGGGATTTTAAATTGGTTTATATCAGCCCCAATAATGCTGGAAATTATGGACCAAGATGCCCCTAGATTTTTGTTCAAGACTTAATCCTAGCCATTGGTGTGAGGGTATGATGGTAATTTTTAGGAAGTTGTTCAACCACCCCTGCTAAGCCAAGCCTATAAACTCTCAATCTCTCTCTCCTTCATTTATTCCTCACCATCACCGGCCACTCCTTCCCCTTCCCCATGCCATTCTCTCCTCTTTCCCTCCTTGCTTGGCCGTAAGCGCCGCCGCCGCCGGAGGGGCCGCCGTCTGCCGTCTCGCCTTACATCACCACCAACGAACCGCCCCTCACTCTCTCGTCACTCTCATTCTCCTCCCTCAACCATCACTGAATCAGCCCCCTTAGCCGTGAACCGCCCCCCGCCGCCACCACCTAAGCACCGCCAGAGCCCCACTGTGAGCTGGTGACCGGCCATCCATTTCCCCTCCGATCAGCCACCTTTAAGAGCTTAGGAAACCTTATGAGTATTAGCATTTCTATATAGGTTTAGGTTAGTTTAGGGGTTAATTATGGGAAATTAGGGATAATTAGTGGGTTGATTAATTAGTGATGGATTATGTGATGATGTGGAGTCTAATATGTTGATTTCAATGTGGTTTAGTGCCATAGAGGGAGTTGTTTAATGGCTGGAATTATTGGATTAAATTGGACTAAGTTGTCTAAATTGGGCTTAACCGTATAATTGTCGTGAATGCCTCGTATTGTCCGATTAGTGGCTGATTCATGCTTGATCGGTGAATATTATTGTGATGCCGTGATGCATGCTTAGTGTGGCCGAAAATGAGGAGGCATGGCAGTCCGTGTGTATGCGTATTTGGATTGTTCTAATCGCATGGAAATTGTGTGCCAATTGTGAGCCGTGTTCAAATCGGACTAATTGCATTAATTGGACATGTCAATGTGATGTTCTAAACATGCTAATTCGTGAGTTGACTATATCGTGGCTGAATCGAATTATTGGATTAATTGGGCGAGTAATTTGTGGTATCGAGCATGTTGAGATACATATTGAGTTGGCATTAATTGATTGTGTGCCTATGTAAAATCGAATGCTTATTGTGCATGGCCACACATTTCGTATGCTGAGTATTGGCATGACACGAGGATTGTGAGAGTATGCGTGCTTGACATGAGCATGTGATCACCTAATTGCCCTGATGCATTTTACACATAGTTCAGATAAAATTTGGCGTATGTACGTGTGATCACATAAAGCGTTGATGCGTGTTACGCTGGATATTGAACGCGTCCCGATGCGTTTTACGCGGGACGATGCCCGAAGTGCCGGAAGACGATCAACCTGATGCGTTTTACGCAGGTTCGATCCGTATATAGAGATCAGTGTTGTGCCTGATGCATTTTACGTAGGCTAGAGACACTAGGCCTGATGCATTTTACACGGGCCAAGAAGTGTTGGACATGAACAGACCTGATGCGTTTTACGTGAGTCGATTTATAAATGAGAATTTGGCAGTGTGCAAGTGTGCATAATTAAGCCGAATCATGAGCATGAGCCTGAGCATATTGATGGCATATGTGTGCAAGAGTGCATTGGCAAGTGTGCAAGTATGCGCGTATCAGTGAACCGTGTGTGAGGCCAACATCAAGAAGCATGCGCATGTGCATAGCGTACATGTGGCTATGTTTGTTCGCATATGTGCCATCATCATGATTATTATATGCCTAACCCGTAGGGTCAGTTTTTGTGCTCGATCTGGGCCCGATGGCCTAGGTCAATTGACTATTGGTATGTTCGTGTGTGATTGTCTGCTTGTCAGGAGGTACATGTTAGCCTAGTTTAGGTTTAAGGGGTTTACTCGCTGAGATTCGTTCTCACGGTTATTAAAACCCACATTTTTAGACTCCCGGCCCTGGGGATGTCAAAAGTTTCAATCCGTTTTGGGATCCCGTCCCGGATAGACCGGGAGGTGATCGAGTATCCTGTAAAGAATAGGGATACGTATATTAGACATTTTACTACAACAGTATAGGTCGACGTGGGCAAGTAGCACTTTCAGGCCCACGAGTATATAGCTTGGTGTTTCAGAAACTACATCGGGACCTTGAACCTCTTAGGACCTTTGATATTCCGTTCAACGGGCTAGGTGACATAGATCCCCAGTGTGCTGATGAAGACCCGGTGAACCTCGAGTACACATCTGAGGAGAGTTCTAGTTCTGGTCACCGGCCGGTTATCTGGGAGGTTGACAAGCTTGACCCGATGGATGAGAAGCCAGTGGACTAAGATTCCGATCCGGAGCCGATGGAGTCGGATAGCGAGCCGGAGCCGATGGAGCAGGACCCTGAGCCGGAGAGCGAGCCAAAGGAGATCGATTCTGAGGACGAGTTGGCAGAGGCCGAGTCCGAGCTGGATTCCATGGACTCCGAGGTTGAGTTGTCTGACAGTTCTTCCAAGTCCTCGAGATTTGACCCGGACTGGATACCTTAGGGCTTAGCTGTATCCCTAGTTAGGTTGGGCCGATACCTTTTTTACCGGGGCCCTCCCTTAAATTAGCGTTTAGACTGACCCCCGGGCCACCTACCCCTTTTTGTCAGTAGTGGCCGTTAATCCGCTTTTGGTTTTGTGCTGATGCTGTAAATGGATATTGTATATATTTCTCGATGTTAATGTAAGTGTATATTTATAATGTTGTTTGTTGTTTGGGCTATCCTTGGTCATGTGTTTTACATTGTACAGGTGTTTATTTTGCTTTCGCATGTGGCTTGATCTTTGTGTTGGGTATTGGATCGGCGACGTGTCCTGGGACGTCACACAAATTCGACCTTGGTTGGGATGTTCATGCGCTGTAGGGTTTGGGGCGTGACAAATAGTCGAATTGATTAAGAGGATGGAGACCAAAACAAAAGCTGAATGCCTGAAAAAGCAAAGATAGATTCAAAAGATAAAATCCACCAATTTCATTTGTCGATACTTCTCTTGAATGGATAGTGGAATTACCGTGGAAATGATCAAGCCAACCATATAGTTCTGCTACTAAGACTTAACCATATAGTTCTGCTACTAAGACTTAGTCCTAAATCAACGCAACTAGAACCATGAATCCGCATTCTCTTTCTCCCTGATGGAAAGCCTAAGAGAAAAAAGTAAAGGAGGAAGAAAACTTTTTTCTCGCTCAATCCCTTCATTGTTCTGCCACTTCTTACTAGCAGTTCTTTCTTTACACTTGAAGAAAAACCATTATTTTTCACAAACATGAAGAGTCAAAGAGTTCACAAATGTTGAGATCTTTCAGGCAGAAGAGGAGCTCAAAGCTGTCCAAAGCAACCCTACTTTCACCATTATTGCCCTACGTTCGTATATAGTGTAATTGGTACCTTCACAACATATAAATACACCCTTTTCCATTCAAGTGCGATCGCAAAAGTTTTCTGCTTATACATTTTTGTACCTGGAACATGTATAATGGGTGACTTACTTAGTGATAGAAGATGAGAGTTTTCTGATAATTAACCAATTTATCAATCAACATTGGGATCGATGCTGCTCAACAATTTAAGAATTATGGTGCATTTGTTTTACCGAAAACTTTATGATAAAGGAAAATATATTCCATGTAAATCGTTTTCAAGGAAAATAGTTAGTTTTCATTTGTTTTGCGATTTAGGGAAAATGATTTCCTTCTTGCTAGAAGGGGAAATTGTTTTTGCCCAATTTAAGCTTATTGTTTTTGGTCCATGGAAAATGTGTTTCCGTAAATTGATTAGTTTTCCGTTATCCAAATACCAGAAAGTTGAAAACAATTTCTCGGAAATAATTGTCTTTCAAACAAACAGACCCTTAGTTCTTTGATGCCATCGATTATAGTGAACACAAGGACTTTTATTAATTCTACAAAACGCGATTGCACAAAAACAAAGGAAGAAGATAATAGAAGCATTACAAACCGTTGAGTTCAAGGGAGAAGCATTGTCGCGACCTAAAATTTTCTCTCAGGCTAATGGATTGTTAAGATTAAACCTAACTCGGGCCCTCCCAAACCCTACCAATTTGCAACTTAGGATTTTAACATGCAAAAGTTTTCATACTTGGAGTCGTCACTAATCCATTTGTGGTAGGTCGATTAGAAACCTAAATAAAACACAGGGAGATATGTTTTATTTCTACGAACCAGAGATTCTAAGCTCGGGGACTTGATTACGTTAGATTTAGTCTAACGCCCTTTCGGTACCTTTTCTTTTCAAAAATATTTATGCAAGCAGTCTTGATCCATTTTAACTTAGTCACTAGCATGTGAGGTGTTCATGCAAGTGCGCAAACCACCAATTTAACACTCAAGAAAGCAATAAATAAATTGCAAGGATGGATAGAAAATACTTACCTTAGAGCAACGAAAGCATCTGCATTGTTAGCAGAAAATCATACAGACAATCCTAATATGATTTCTAATTAACAAAACAAGGCACTCGAGGTGTTCTTTAAGGTTTGCGCTTTATTAAAACGTGAACTAATGACGTGCAAAACAATGACATGCGATTAATGCAACCTAGCATGCGAATTATATGTCATGCGACAACGTGACATAATTATAATGACGAACAAATGATTTATTTTTGGTATTTTTTTTTAATGAAATTCGGAATAAAAAAATGCCTAAATTAACATGCAATCTATCCTTAAAAAATTTAATCTATCCTAAAGTGTCTTCTTTTTGGTTTTTTTTTTTGAGAAAAGCAAGATGAATTCAAATCAAACAAAGATAGAAATCGAATCGACACGACACCATCTCGCACAAGAAGTATTACCGATATCCGTTTAAATTTAGAAACAAAGATTGACAAATCATATCTCGGGCATGAGAATCGGATTGGCCAATTTTTCACGCAATCGCGAATCATATCTCGGGCGGGAGATCGGATTGACGATTTTCCGTGCAATTGCGAGTCATATTTCGAGCATGAAATCGGACCGTCAATCATATGCACGTTGTGAAATTACGAAAACATCTTAATTCGCGGACTCCGAAAAGATTTTTGGATATGACAATATCGACACAGCAAATAATTGAGATCACAATAAACTCAAGTTAGGCAATTTAATTTATCGAAGTTGAATCGAATAATGTATTACCTAATTCGAAATATTGCACGGGTGACGTTTCCAAATTTGACCGACGAATGGCTTGAGCTCAGTGACCGGCAGGGCTGAGGATAGCCGCGATTTGGCTACTCGTGGTGGTCTCAGCCAAAGCTTACGGTGGTGCAGCGGTGTTGGACGGTGGAGGAGCAAAAACTGGCAATGAAAGATCACTGTGATAGCTAGGACGATGGCCTTCGAGCTTGGATATCACGGTTGAGCCACCAAGTGAGTATGCAAATCCCTTCGTGGCTCTTTTTGTCTGAACTTCCACTGAAAAGTTGATACTTTGACCAGGCAATCAACTTTGACCACCACTATATCTCAAAAGAAATCAAAAGGTGGCGTCTTCTGCATGTGATGACGACGAGGCCATGGGACTCACTGCAGGGAACGTCGTGGCTTCGTTTTGAGGCTGTGAGAGCATCGAACCGAGGAACAACGGGACGTGATCTGCGGCAGCAGGGGCTACGTGGGCTGCAGCGTCGGTTTTCGTGGTGCTTACAATGCAGGGAACAGAGAAGCGCGGAAAGGCTTCTATTAACCTACAAACACAGAGAACTTCGCCAAACAGGGAATTGTCATGGACTGGTGCTAAGTTGGACTGATCGGAACAAGCCGCAGGATGCACTTCGAGGACGCCGAGGTAGGCCTAGAGATGGACTCGTGGATTGCTCTTTGTATTCTCTTCCTCCTCCTTGTGCTCTCAATTCTCTCTCCACCGCATACATTCATAACACTCTCTGTGTTCGTGTGTGATCCCCTCCTCAAAAGACCAAGCCCCCCCTTTTTATATGCAAGAATGTCTAGGCCTTTTTAAGAAAGAGACCCACTCAAGAATATTCAAAATATATCACATTTGGCTTCTTCCCTATTTGCTTGTGCCCATGATGTCAGAACATAATTCCAAATATATATCCTCACGTTGACTGATTCCGTTTTCCTCTTCTTGTTATTTTCTTTCCCTGCATCTGCGAAAATCAATTTTCTTTCCTTCATTCTTGCTCTAATAACGCTTTGCTTTCCAATTGTTTCTTGACCAAAAGATTTTCATGATATTTTCTCAATATTTCCTAATTCAATGTGCCACACGCACAATGCACATGTCAATCTTGACTTCTTGAGAGAATAACGAGTTGGGCCAAATCATTAATTCACACGAGCTTGATCCAATTAATTCCATTGGGTTCAGAACCTCTGTACTTGAGTCCATTAACTCCAGTTCAATTAAACTTTGTTAAGCCCATTCGCCACCGGTCCGATGCAAATGCAACTACTTAATAAATGTTCTTAAAACTAAATGCTATGTAATTTAACTTTAATATTTTTGTTAGGGACTAAAATTTAATCCCTAATTTTAAATGGTCGGTCAAAATTTAGGTGTCAACAAGCATATTTGAGGAAGTAATCGCCCCATATGCTCTCGTGATATTCCGCCCAACCGCGGTCGACCCTGCCGCTTCTTCCTTTACTCAGAGAAGAAGATGGAATTGCCGAAACCTAAACCGACATGTTCCCCACCATTTTCGTGCTTCGTTTGCAGATGTCGGACAACGATGCGAATCGAAGACTAAGGAGAGGCTTTTGCTGCGTTGCAGAACATCAACACTAGATGGATAATTATAGGCAACATGCTTGCAGCCACCTTGTTACTTGGACTTAATTTTTCAGGGCAAACCAATCACATTTTAATGAATAATAAATAACACGGGGGAGAATATTTTGTACGAAAAGAAGATATTCTCCTCATAACATTATCAATCATACCCATCCCGCCTTCATTCAACAACCGATATCGGTAAAATTCAAATTTAGCAAATATAGTTTTATTATCTATCGAAATTACTCGCCAAAACTTATTTGTTATCATCTTATACTTCTCGATTGGTGGTCAATTGGCTCTGCCAAGGTCTTGGGTTCAATTTCCTAAGTCACAGCATACCTCTACTTGTTAAGGTTGCAGTTGATCGTTTGGATTTCTAGTTAGGATGGAACTGAATAAGATAGAATATAGATATGAAATATATAGGATTTGCTATATCCTATCTATTGCTTGGTGAATCGCAAAAATAAAGCTAGATATTTTCACATCTTATCATATCATTATTTGCTATGAACATTATATCAATGTAAATGAACCTAAAAATTACAAAAATGGAGATAATAAAAATCTCTCATGACACTCTTACCTACTTCATTTTTATTTGTTTATTTGTTTATTAGTTTTCCCTCTCTTTTCTTAATTATTCTGTTTTTTATTTCTTTTTTCCCCTTCCTAATAAAATTTTATTAAATAGTAAACTATACTAATATACCTAAAATATGTAATAAATATAAATACATTAGTATTGATTTATATATATGAAATTTATATCACAGGATATAAAGAAATTTTGAATATATAAATAAAAATGAAATTATTGTTATTTTTTGTTATTTGGATTTTTTTATACTAAAATTCAAATTTTATTTTAATTTTATTAATTTAAAAAGTTTGTTATTTGAGAAAATTAAATTTTATATTATGGATATTAGAAACCCTATCCACATTTATCCTACCCCCTATAGGATAATTTTATCTAGGCTAAATCTCTCATATATCCGACTTTATACTATCATAAATTTTATCCCAACTACTAGGGGCTTGGGATTAGGTACTTCTTCTTCTTATTGCAATATAGTGGAAAGAGTTCTGCCTGTACCATATATGACTATCTGATTTAAAACTATTTTTGAGAAATGATCTTCCAATATTCCCATGTTTGGATGGCAAAAAACTAATTGATCTATGAAAAAACGTTTTCCATGAATTGACAACGACAAACTTAGGTTGGGGGAAAACGACTTCTACTTCTACTAAGAAGAAAATCACTTTTCCTAAACCAATAAACAAACTAAACTATATATTTTCCTTGAAAATGATTTTCATGGAAAAAATTTTCCCTTATCATGAAGTTTTGAGTAATACAACGCACCCCAAGTTTAAAATTTACTTCATTGAAATAGTAAGAAGCAGGACAATAGACATTATTTGGACCTTTTTTCATTGTATTTTCTTTTTTATATTAAATAATTGTCCAAGAAGTCCTATGTAACCCGATTGACTCTAACGTAGACAATTTTTAATAATATTTTTAATTATTTTTTTCTTTTTATTTTTTTACACAAAGGTTGGCTGGTGACCCTAGCTGGACTTAGAAGAAGAAAAAGAAAAAGAAGGAAAGAAAAAAAAAAAGAAAACGGAAGAAAAATAATAATTAAAAAAACTATCAAAATATTATAAAAAAAATTATTCACGTCAAGGCCAGCTGTGCCACGTATGACGACTAGCATCCACGTTAGCGATTTCCGACTAAAAATTAGCCAGATAGATTTAATTGGCAAAACATGAAAAGATTTATGACTCAATTAGCAAAATTGAAAGGTTTATGACTGAATTAACAAAAGTGTAATAGATTTATGATTTTTTGGACAATTTTCCATGGTATATTATCATGTCAAAATCAGTGAACATCCTTTCAGTCGATATGAGTAAAGAGCTTTTTCTTTTAATGTGAAGATTTCTCCTATATAGAGTTCAACCCTATCTCTATTGCCAACATCCATGTACGAACTCTTCATGAAAAATCACTTCTAAAATCAAGAAGTCCAGCACTCCTATGTCTTCTGGATGGTGACTTCATCCTCCTACCAACTACAAAGTGACATTCTTTTGGTAACAACAACTAACATTTAATGCACGTTGGTTAGAAAGTCCTACTTGGAGTTCCTAAAATAGACTAGTAAACTGATTTGATATGATTTATAGAAATCTATCTAACCTTTGTAAGAAAGGAGAGTTCTTATGAGGGTCGGTATCATCCTCCAAGAACTCTCCCTCCACTCAAGTTCTCTTTTTCTATTAACAATTCTCCCTTCCTTCTTTTTCACTTTTATTCTTTCTAAATTTTCTTTTGCCATGTCTAAGCAAGTCTCTAAAGGGTTTCATCTCAATCTTTGTCCGAACCTCGGAATCACTGAGATGTAAAACTTCCATAGGATATTTCCTTTCTTAGGGAAGACAAAGATACAGGGCGAATCGGGGTTGCTAGTTGTACAGGCACCGATACATTAAAATAAGAAACGCATCCATAGAGCCCACCCCAAAGGATAGGGACAGGTCACGGAGGTCCTCATAAGAGTGAAAGCTCCATTTTTTTTTATGAGGTTACCTCTTAACCGAACACCAGGGATCTAAGAGAAACCATTGATTGAAAGGATACCTCTTAATCTCTTCCCTTTAGGCTACATTTGGTAGTTAAGATTTGAATCCGGATAGGATAACAAAATATCATATCTAGTGTTTGGTGACATCTTCTGGACTGGATATGCTCTGATAAAATGCTGGATAAGAAATCCAGGTTAGGGGTGGGATAAAACCTAGATTGAATAAAAAAGTAAAAAAAATAACAATTTCCTTTTAACGATGGAGTCATAGAGTCTGGCTTTGCAGGCCATTACGCAAGGACCATTGCTATAATGGCCTATCACTCCCGACCACCATGCAATCGTCATCGTCTCCGACCAACGCGATCATTATCCCCGTCCAACCAATTGTCATGACATATTGCTAAATGTTAATCATGACTTGTAAGACCTAGATATTGATCGGGACAATCAATTTTTTTGGGAGTACTAATGTGTTAGTGCAAATTTTACTATTAACTCAGTAATAAATCTAGAAATGTCACACACCATAACCAATTTAGGATGACGTTGAATAGGAGATACGATATTGCAAATATGTTTGCAATTATAGTAATCAATTGTAGTAACCAATTTAGTCGAGCTGAAATTAAATTAAATGGGTATTTTATTTTATTTTATTTTTGGTCATGGGCACGCGTGCATATAATGCACACGAAATGCACACATTCTAATTATACACTCTTATTTTTAATTATTTAATATATATCTATATATCTATATATATATTAAAAGAGAAATTTAAAAAAAAGAAGGTAAAGTGCATGCACATGGTCAGCAATTGTCGACCGTGTGCTTCGCCTGCTGTTCGTGTACTGTTCGTGCGCAGCGTGTACACACGCACGATGAGAATGCACGATCAGCTACTGTTGCTCATCGTGCATCTCAAGCGATCAGCAACTGTTGCTTATCGCCCTTACTAGAGTGATCAGCAACAGAATACGAGTGTGTGATTGTGCAAAAATTCGTGCGTGAGAGTAAAAATATATTTTCTGTCTTCCGGCATTATGACTAAAATGTGAAAGTGTGAAGAATTATCGCCACGAGATTATTACCATAATTATAGTGGTGATTACCCGCAAGTCATTTCTTCCACGAGATGTGCGATTGGTGATATGTCTGAACTAGAGGTTCGACAGCTGTGAGGCTCAAACTAAAGAACATATGAACTAAGTTGTTTTGGGCATGCTAGATGGTTGTGGGGCTTGTTTGGAAGAATATCCGAACCAAGTTTTTTTGGGCACGCTACGAGAGGTAATATGTTTTACTCTCTATGATCTTTCGATTTTTTTTATTTTTTTCGTTCTTTTTTCCTCTGTGGGCATGCGAGGGTCAGTGACCCTCGCTGGACTTAAGTAGGAAAAAAGTGGAAAAGTAAGAAAAAAAAAAAAAAAGAAAATGTCGCTGGCTCACAATGGGAAAAAGGGGAAATGAACAAAAGAAAATAATAAAATAATAAAAATTTTTGGAAACTTTTTTTAAATAAATACAAAATTTGTCCTCATTAGCGTCAGCCGTGTCAAGTAAAATAACTAACAATAATGTTAGTGACTACATTAGTAAATCGTCAAAAGACTCATAACTAAATTAGTTAAATTGAACAGTTTAAACATGAATTAACATCTGAACAATAAATTTAAGATCTTATCCTAGAGCCTGGACATAAAAATATGGGGGAACTTTTTTTCCAATCCTATTCTATTGCATCCGACTTCGTTCCTTGACGACCAAACACTACATGAGCTGTTGTCGATGTGTCATTTTATCACTATCTACGATTCTTACTTTATTTCTGTCAGACGTGAGAAGGAAGAAGGAAACCCAAAAACAAAAAATACCTGTGTCAACCATAGGTGAGAAGCAAACGCTGTGGTCACATTCTTTGGTTCATATTTAGAAAATCTTCTTTAGCCCTGATTCTGGGCACAGTTGGGATTTACTAAATTTTTGTTTGCCAGTGTGGTCGATTTTAGGTAAAACCACTCATAAAATACGTTATTAACCTCCTTCATGTGTGAAATTCGCATTGTGCTCGTGCTCAAGTGGACGTAATTAGAATCCAATCGCCACTTGTTTATGACATTGAAAGAGACGTAGAATTAACGAGGACATGCTCACTACCTTAAAAATTCATCTTCAGAGTGTGTTTGTTTCGACTAAAATTTCACAATAAAGGAAAGTGTTTTTTGGAAAATCATTTTTCAAGAAAATGATTTCCCTTTTCATGTTAGGGATTCAATCTCCTGACTTTTAGCATGCATATTTTTTTTATCGTAAATAGTTTTCCGTGGACCGATCATTTTCAACAAACCAGACACGTGAAAAAGTTCAGAAAATCAATTTGCGGAAACTTATTTCACTCAAACAAACACACCCTTAGAATATAGAGCATTCGACTTAGTACTTCACGCCTGCCCATCAAAGGAGATATGTGACCAAGATAAGAACGCAGCTGCATCGCTCAACGGAACCTCCTGTCTTTTTCCAGCTTGTGCTGTTTTCTTTAGTTCACATGTGTTCTTTTTCTCTAATTTATTTTCCTGTTTTGTTTCTGTCTTTATCTTTTACAATTTTTGTTGAGTCGGCAATGACGTGTAAAACCACATCAACAAAGACAAGTCCCATGACAAAGTTGGATTGCCATGTCAGATGCTGATCTCACCAAATCGAACTGAAGGAATAATTTGGTCCCATTGAAAGAACATAAGGACCAAATTGACCATAGAAGAAAAGTACATGAACAAATTATGGCATTGTCCCTTTAATTTCCAACCATTAGGTTATCAAATAGGCTTTAAGTCTCTTCTATTCTTTAAGAGAGCGAGGAAAACCTACGAACAAAATTTAAGTACGAACAATAGCCAATACTTGTTGCTTTGATTTTACAAATTATGGTCTCTTTATTGAAAAAACAGAAGAAAGATTATATTTTGCTACCTTCTTCATAGTGGCAGTGTCAAGTACAGAAACCTAGACGATCTGGCTTGAATTCGAAACACAAACTTTCCTCTTTATTATGGGTTCAATCACAAGAAATTGTACAAAACAAAGAAAAGTGCCACAAACAGCAGAGACCCTAGACCAAACCCATCATTCCCACCATCATAGCTAGAGCATATTGCTGTGATACAGTTTAGAGCTGCCAACGCATGTTGGGAAGTGGAGAGAGGGAAAGAAGTCGGTGAGGAAGTGGATGAGGAACAGCAAGGATAGGCAACGGAGAACAATCACAAAGGACATTGCACCACCTTCATCATCCATATTGGATTGAAACATTGGCATCGCAAGCTCCACAAGCCACATCAAAGTTGGCCAGAAGATGACCACTCCTAATGCCCCGACCATCAGTGATGGCACCAATGGGCAATGGGGATGGCCCTCCTCCTCCCCCTCCTCTGCCCATCTCTCTCTCTCTCTCTCTCTCTCTCTCTCTCTCTCTCTCTCTCTCTCTCTCTCTCTCTCTCTCTCTCTCTCCGGTGTGGTGTAAGTATCTTTATATTGTGCCACTGTAGGGAAAAACAATGATGAGGATGTGTGGAAAGATGTGACCAAAAAGAAGGTTAGACGCAAATGGAGATAACTTCTAGGCAATTGGCAATTTCGTCACATTCTTTCCATTGGAAGTATGTGGTTAGTTCACCAATGTAGCAAAAGCTATTTCCTTTCTTTTTCTTCTTAGTACCCACCCATGCATTAAAAAATTTTGTTCTAACAAAAAGAAGGGAAGTCTCATTCTTTGGAGGTTTTCATTCATTGACCACTTAGTCAACACAGTTTATCTATTTCGGATCTGTGATCGATTTAAGAGCTTTAGGTTTCGCACTGTGAAGCACTTGCAAATGTTCACTTAGGATCTCATTCAGGCAGCAATTATGTTTTCCTCTTCTTGAGAGAATAATTGAGTTGTAATCTTTAAGAAAGGAGTAACATGTAATCAAATGTGATTCTTTACGTGCATGCTCTTAGCTCCTTGTGAATATTTTTCATGGGTGATAAGATTTATAGTCATATAACGTCAATTTACTCTTCTCACGTGTTCTATGGTTCTAAATAGACAATGAACTTTCATGTAACGACGCTATCAAATCTTCGAACATAGAAAGAGAACTAATCTAATCCTTTCTTTTTCTGGATTAAACTCCAATTCCTACAAATATGAATTGATTCTTACTGATCTACCGGCAAGACAGTGATGGAATAAGCTGTTTGCAAATTCTAAGTAAAAGCTATCTGATATGAAGAATGAAATATTTGAAGCATTGTTTTCTTTTCATTTGGGTATCCATGTCTCTTGCTGTGTACATTAGGAACGAGACATCTTTACGATGCTTGCAAGGACCTTTGTCCTGTGAACGAGGAACTGAATCATGAAATCTAGTATGAAGACAAGGATGACTTAACATGTCTAACCTTGAAATTCCCAGAACAAAACGATTCTCCAGATTAAATTCGCCATCGACAAAAAGACACTACTTCTTGCCATATTAGAATCAGCTTATCATGTTAATCAAAAGATGGACCGGTCAATCAGCTGTATAAGATTCTAATATCACGATCTGGACATGATTCAAATATCACAATCCAGACAAAATTGCTAAGTTTGGATTCCCAATCTCATCGACTTCCTCAGAATTTTTTTTTTTCATGACTTGCTTGCGAAGGTAGACTTCAAAAGAGGCACTGTATCACTCGACAAACATTGGACATGACTTAGACTCCAATGATTTCACAAGTTAAACTCACTACAGAAGAAAACTCACGATATATCAGATAACCACATAGACGGATATCCATGTGCCACCACCTTCAAGAGCTGAAGAATCCTCAAGTATTTTGTGGCCTCGGCCAACTGAAATCAAATAATTATAATGAACTTCTCTAGATGCATATTAATCACATTTTCATTTTTCTTTTCTTCACCGTTATCAAGAAACCTGTGTCGGTCTCACTCACCGCCCCATTTCATTGGGGATATGGATGGTAAATGGGTCTAATGGCATCCCGTCAACCAAAACAATGAGCTTGCAATCGATAAGTAGTTTATTACCCGATGCAGAAAAAACTTAAACCAACACAGAAAGTAAGTAGCACAACAAATCCTAACTCTTAGGTATGTTCTTCCCCACAATCTTGGCAGGTGCTATCCGCAAAAGATTTCCCGGCTTTCCAGGAACAGCGCCTTTGACCATGACCACATTCAGATCTTTATCGATTTTAACAATCTTAAGCTTCCTAATCTTTCTCTTTGATCCTCCCATCCTACCAGGCATCTTCTTCCCCTTATATACACGACCAGGCGTTGTTCCCGCACCAATCGAACCCAACTGCCTGTGGCTCTTGGATCCGTGTGTCATTAGACCTCTTTTGAAGTTATGCCGCTTGATCCCACCTGTCAGGAAAAACATAAATACTCAAGATCAGCCCATCTGAGATATTTAATAAAAAAATGAAAAGATGAAGCATTTCCGTGTTTCCTTGAGCTGAATAAAAAAGAAGCCCATGACTTTACCACAAGAATAAGGAAAAAGAACCATCCCCACGATTGATCAACTCCATATTAGCAAGAGTTGAAAAATTAAGAAACAAAGTAAGGCAACATACTAATTCTACAGCTAAAGACATCACGCACAAAAGTTACCATGATCTGAAGCGTAGAAAAAAGTCAGGACAGATGATATCATTTCAGAAGTCTATATCCCCTTATTTAGGTGCTCTCCCCACATGCAAAGAGCTCGCACCCTAGCTCAAGGTATTCTATTCATCATAAGTCTGATATGTCAATACAGAAAGGAGGATCTATCTTCCTTTTGATAGCTGGACAAGAACACCTATGTCTAAGAGAGCCGCTTAAAATTGCTTAATCTGCTTCTAAGGCATACAATCATCAACAGACCTGTGGAGTACAGATATGAACCACTGTAAACTACTTCCATTGCACCTCAACATACTTGCACTGGTACAAACAAAACCCAGGCTTCCACACTGCAGCAAACAGCCCGCATGCTTTTGCACAAAAGACTAGATCCACATCGGTGAAATAAATGGAGCATCCAATTCATTTCCACATGTACAATCACATAAGCTGACAACAAAACAGAGGGACTACTACACAGAAAATATAATCAAAATGAACTTAGGGCCTTATGCAATTTTATCGAGTTGCATATCCACTGCCATAAATCCTATCAATCAGAAATTATTTGAACTAAACCCACCATCAATAAAAAAAATTTCTTCTAGAGATTGACGTGTCTCAACCAGTGAGTCTAACATGAGTAAGAAAAATATGCTTTATTAGGTGAAAAGGGAGAAACTTTGGGTCATATACATTCTGGATTGGCTCAACCAGCAAATGCATTTCGGTTCATGAATGCAGGTCAAGTGAAAGTATACAGCACATCACTTAAGTGTGCAGCAGGTGCTTCTATTCACCCACAATGGAGAGAGAGACAGAGACAGAGATAGACAGAGAGATTTTACTCTCTTTTATTTCACTTATAAATGAAACTAAATATGAAAGCAAACATTTCAATCGAAGAACTGATGTACCAATATTGCCTCATTGTACTTCTATAGGTCGAGACATGACTACTGCAATTTGACTCTGGTGTCCATCAAACAATTAATGTAAGCTTAGATATGCTCTTTCAAGTATACTATCACATTACTGAGCATGAACCTATGAAAATTACTTTACAAAATCGAATCATATTTATTACACACATTTTAGCTTCTATTAAGCTATGATTCCCTCTTGCACCTCTTCCTCAAGATGAAAGACTGATGCCAAATCAATGTGAAACAGTAGTCTTTTCTTTTACTAGAATCAGTCACCACTTCTACTATAGAGTTCGGATTTGTTGGGACACACTATAGCAAAATTCCATGCTGTCTCAGTTGGCAGCAGAAAAAGGCATAGTGCTGTTATCTTAACCTTTCCAACTCCAAGTACAGATAGATCCAATGCAATGTCATCAGGAATACCCACCAGAAAAGGCTTCATGGAAATTTGGTAGATTGAAACAAGTCCTCATTCACAAAACAACCAACAGATATCAAATTAAGGGAACTAGAACACCGCATAAACTATATACTTCCAAAGAGTTTCTTTGTCAAAGCTCATTTCAAGAAAATAATGATGGATCCAAAGGGGCTGGTGATGGTCGCTGCCCCCATTCAACAACTAAATGTGTTCTAAGTTTACCTTGTAATTTCTTTTCAAGTAAATTTTATGCATATTAATTTCATCTAGCCTCCCATAAACTTATCTTCCCACCCCAACCCCCCCCCTTCCTACCTAATTATTGCGTGTCCACCGCTGCAAGAAAAGATGAGCAACTCTCAAACTCCAGATTACACGGCAATCTTTCAAAAGATTCAGCATTATGCAGTCTTACGGGCATCTTCTACAGTATTGCAAGAACAAGTACATGATGCTACTGGAAGATTATCCAATCCCTAATAACTGGACAAAGAGAAGCAGACAAAGCAGTAACAACCTAGTACTACTTTGAAACCTCACCAGATGATTATTCACACTCAAGTCAGACAACGGCAGGGCAGATGGTCAAAAGTCCCTCCCTTGTGTCGCTAACAGAAGCAAAAGCAGGGAAGCTTGAGCAAAAAACTTACGAGAAATGGACCAGACATATGCTTGAACATCTCTTTTCTTCATAGTCAGATCAAAGGCTCACATTCGAGGTGATTAAAACTTGCAATGACTAAAAAAGCACCCTGCCCTGTTCCTCACAAGCATCAAACAAGCCCCCACATCTTCCTGCCTCAGTATAACTTTCAAAATCAAATAGATGAATAAAATGTCTGGCTCAATTCACCACTAAGCTAACACTTAAAGGTGAAGCTGACGACTCCATTAGTGTTTAACTAAGCAGGCACATTACCAAGCAGTTAACGAACAAGAAACATGGTTTGACGTGCTGGGTACGGTGGGTGGGAGGTTGCATCCACGGATACCAAGGAATTGTCAAATCCGTGCTAGTCTCATCAAAATCAATTTAACTGAGATTACAATTTTGGGAACCTTTTCTGTAACTTTTTAGAAAGATGATGACTCCCAGTGCTTAACCCGGCAGGAGCATATTCAAGACTACGAACAACAGGACATTGTTCCACAGCGTAATATTTGTAAGCGAAATGCACCTGAATTCCTCTTGATAATTACATCTCCTAAAGTAATTCCAAGTCCATGCCACCTTATTGAATACAAATCAGCTGTATGGCTGATTCTTGAACAAGATAAGCACTCATTACAAACCGAAGAAAAAATACCCAGAAAAACAAAAAGCAGTCGTGAAAAACCAACAGCTTCAGTCATCCAGAATCACACTGACACCCTTTGAAGAAGCTGCTTTCACATATCTAAAAGACGCATTGTCATATCACATTCAATTCAAATAGACAACACTTCAAAAATCTTGGGGAGAGAGAGACAGAGACAGAGACAGAGAGACAGAGAGAGAGAGAGAGGAACAAACCTTGAAAACCCTTGCCAATGGTGGTCCCGGAGACGTCCACGAGGTCACCCTCCTTGAAGACCTCGTCCACCACGAGCCGCTGGTTCGGCTCGAACCCCTCCACGGACTGGAGCCGGAACTCCTGCAGGTGCCTCAGCGGGATCGCCCCGGCCTTCTGGAGGTGACCCATCTCGGGCTTCGTGAGCTTCCGGTCCCTGACCCGGCGGTACCCGACCTGGACGGCGTCGTACCCGTCGGTGGCCTGGGTCTTCACCTGGGTCACGATGTTGCCCTCCCGGAACCCGACCACGGTGACCGGGACCACCGTGCCGTCGGGCTCGAAGTAGCTCATCATGCCCAGCTTCGTGCCCATGACGCCGATCCCGGCCTCCATGCTCATGGCGACGGCGAGGCCGCGGCGAGCGGACCGCTTCCGGAGAACATTAGGGATACGGAGGGAGACCCTCGGGGGGGTTCGGGGGAGGAAGGAGGAGGAGAGCCTGGGGAGGCAGAGGGAGGGAGGGTGCGTTTGGCAATGGCCGATGGAGAGCGTCGAGGGCATGCCCATCTTCTTCCCTCAGAGAGAGAGTTGCAGGAGCGGGCTTTATCTTCTTCTTCCTTCCCTTTTCATCCGTTTCGCGGTGGAAGAGCAAGGGAAAGGAAGGAGACGCTATCCGGTGCGCTCTCGGTGGGCGAAATTCCAATTTAATCCTTGGAGTGGGCTCATTTCCTTTAGGAACAAGGATTATTGGATGAGGAGAAAATATTTAGCAATTTGCTATCACCATGTCAATTGCTGATGTGGTATGCGTGTTTTTTTCGTATTGAACCAATTATAATGTGACACATGTATACTAATGTGGGCTTGATTGAACAAAATGAAAAATCTCAATTTACCGCTCTTTTGCTCCTCCATCTCCGACCACCTTGAGCTCAACCTCCCCTTCTCCCTTCGCCGTCACCACTAGTAGAGTTTGTCATCTCCATGTCAATTGCTGACGTGACATGCATGTTCCAAATGTGAATGTTATATGATAATGTAAACGATCATTGTGGTGCGGAAGCGCCACCAAACTCGTCTTTTCCCGGAGATTAATGTCAATGGGGGTCCTATAGAGAATGTGCCACTAGGGACGGCGGACACAACAGTTGTGCATCCCTTTGAATTTGACTTCCATCTGTGCAATCACTATGGTGGCCCTCGAACGAGCGGGAGCTTGAGCGCAGTCCATGGCCGATGACTTTGCTAGTGGGGGTCAACCTAATCAAGGCGCGATGGCGACGGCAAGGGAGGAGCGGAGGTCAGGCTAGATCTGAGCTACAGTACCGAAGGGATAGGGGGAAGAGAGAGAGAAAAACTTATGTTTGTATTTTCGTTTATTCCAGGTCAGTGTCTATGCGTCAAGTTCTAATTGGTTATAAAAAAAAAACACCTCACGTCAGCAATTGACGTGGCACTTTGCAACTACTGAATATTTTCTCATTGAATCAATAAGCAAACAAATAGATACATATTAGGGATGACTGATTCCCAAGTGCTTAGATTTCAGATATGAAACTTAGAACCTAAAACTGGCTGGGATTTTTTTTTCATATTATAGTATATAAAATTTGCATATGTCAAACATGAATGCATCTCTTTCTACTTGAGGATAATATGCCAAACATATTCAATTTCAACATATATTTATTTAAAAGAAATAGTAAAAGAACTTACTTAGAGACTTAAAGTTAGGGTAAATTCTACCATAGAATAGACCTTGTAAGTTACAAGATTGCAAGTAGAACTAGCAGGTTCAAGATATGGTTGAGGAACCGAACTAGTCAAGATAGATGCCAATCCTTTGGAACCAAGAGCCGAACCAATCCCTATGTGAACTAACATTGAACCAAGCGGTTGCTCACCCCTAATAAATATAGTAGCACATCTTTTGTCACGCCCCGCACCCTACGAGCTCGCAACACCCCGCTTGATCATTAAGTATGCGACTTCCTAAGACTAATTGCCGACCCGATGTAAACGAACTAAGAGTAACATATCCGGAAGCAACTCGAATTACTCCATTCAACATTCAATTAAACGAGATAGTAAAGAGACAAATGAAACAGAATAACAAACCACTTTATAAATATAACGTTACTTATAATGGCATGCCAAACAAGCCTTACTAGAGGCCTTCACTACAAACCACACACATACTCAAAAAGGATCGGATATTTAGGTTAGCCTAACTTCTCTACTCAAAAGAGGACATACAAAAGACAGGATCCCTATCTTCACCTACCGAAAACTCCATCAACTTATGCTCCATGCTCATTGGGACCCCAAAACGTTGCGGAGGGCCGTTCAGGTTCATGGTCTAAGGGTTTGAAAGGTTTAAATTATAACAATGAGAATAAATCTCAATAAGTAAACTCCCTAAGCCTCACTTAGGGTAACACATCCCTCCGGATCACCCTAATCATGCAATTCTATCTATCCGGGTAACTCAATAGCAAAACTTTTCCTTAGAACAACCAACTTGCAATTCATAATATATGTTCTAACTAACACCCAACAGTATCACCATACCACATGTACTCACCAAACATAAACAAATCATGGCATTGCATAAACATGCATATGATAGTTAATAATCTAGACATGCTCAACTATCACTCTTGAACACAAAAGCATTCCCCAATGCAAATAACACTCGTAGTTGTCCAGATTTTTAATGACCCTTTAGGCCACACTGAACCCTCGCCGGTCTTTCGATCTAACCGGTGTCGCGACCTATTCGAACTGATCGAATTTAGGCCAAGAGATATTTGTCGATGAATGTGAACAACAATTGATTCATTCGAAAGACAAACCAAAGGGTTCATTAATTCAAAGACTTTAACACACTCACAAGACTCATACCTCGTGCAACGATAATTTTCTAATTTACGCATTTGAATGGAGTCGCCACTAGTCATGATTAAGGGTCGGCTAGAAACCCTAATCGAGACACGGGAGCATCGTCTCGATGCATGCGAAAACCAAAGATTCCAAAATTCGGAGACTTGATTACACTAGTAATCTAACTAGTGTCCTTTCGGTACCTAAACTTAAACATTCGCAAACTAACGTACCGGGCAGCCTATCGAAAAGCCTAAAGCTCGTTCTAACCATGCTAAAAATGGAAAATAACAACCAATATATTTAAAGTGCACAATCAAAATAAACAATCAGTGACCTATCATCGTCTCTAAAAAGGAAAATGCAATCAAAAGCCCCAAGGTAAAGCCCTAATGGGTTGCCCAAGTTTTGGAAATTTTTTTAGGGGATTTTTCTCATTTTTCAATTTTTTTGAGTTTTTTTAACCTAAAATCTAGTGAAATTAAGCCCAAAATTGATTTCTAAATATTTCTAATTTTTTGATTTTTTTGGAATTTTCACGGAATTTTCTGAATTTTTTAAAATTTCTAATGTTGTAATATTTTTAATAATATAATAATTCCGGATCGGGTCCCCTGACCCAATTTGCCTTACACCTGACCCGGGATCCCCATTCTCACTCCTTTTCTATTTTTTTTATTCTTTTCTTTTGATTTTCTTTTTTTCTTTTTCTTTTGTTTCTTCATTTGTGAAAGTATTGAAGGAGAGAGGAGCAAATCCCCTTGCGTTTCGAGAAGAAGAAAGGAAAAGGCTTCATTCATCATTTTTATCTTTTTCCTTCCTTCCTTGTTTTTTCCTTCCTTCACTCCTTTCTACTTTCTCTGTTTTTCTCTGAATTGTGGCCGAACACCCTTTTTCATTTTGGGTGTAAGTGTGGAGAGGGAGGGCGCCTGTCTGTGGGGAAGATAGCGTCCCCTTTTGCCTTCTCTCTTTTTCCCCTTTTTTTTGAGATTTTTATAATGACTTTTTTTACATAAAATAAAAATGAAATAAAATAAAAGGAAAATATGTTTCACTAAATTCTACTAATGCAAATGCGCCTAACATATATATGCCATGAAAATATTTTTATTTAGGGGTTAAAAATCAATCACTAATTTTTTTTATGCGATAAACCCTAAATGATTGAGCAAAATTTAGGTGTCAACAGCTGCCCCTCTTTGAAGAGGAGCTCAAAGAGGTTCCTTTCAAAGACAACAGACACTTAAATTTTGTTCATGGACGCATCAGAAGATGCATGAAAGATGATTGATTTTATATATATTTTTTTATTTTTGATACCTGCCCTACCGTGTAAAAACGGGCTTTTGGCTAAATAAAGTCTCACCATATAAAGAAATAAACTCTGGGCTATGAAAGCTCGCTAGGTCGATAAAGTGTTGCACGAAAGCACACAAAAAAAAAAAAAAAAAAAAAGGGCTGCCAAAGCTCGCCAGGTTGAAAGGGTGCTCCGGACTGCAGAAGCTTACCGTGCAAAGAAAAAGACTCTAGGCTGCGAAAGCTCGCCAGGTCGAAAGGGGTACTCCAGGCTATACAAGCTCATCGTGCAAAGAAAAAGACTCTGAGTTGCGAAAGCTCGCCAGGTCGAAGAGGTTCTCTAGGCTGCAAAAGCTCACCGTGTAAAGAAAGACTCTGGAATGTGAAAGCTCGCTAGGTCAAAGGGGTGCTCCGGGCTGCAGAAGCTCACCGTGCAAAGAAAAGGACTCTGGGCTGCGAAAGCTCGCCAGGTCGAAGGGGTATTCCGGGCTACAGAAGCTCATCGTGCAAAGAAAAAAACTCTGGGCTGCGAAAGCTCGCTAGGTCGAAGGGGTGCTGCGGGCTACAAAAGCTCACCATGCAAAGAAAAAGACTCTAGGCTGCGAAAGCTCACCAGATCAAAGAGGGTGCCCCGGGCTGCATAAGCTCATCGTGCAAAGAAAAAGACTCTGGACTACAAAAGCTCGCCAGTCGAAAGGGTACTTCGGGTTGCAAAAACTCACCGTGCAAAGAAAAAGACTTTGGACTACAAAAGCTCGCCAGGTCGAAGGGATGCTCCGGGCTGCAAAAGCTCACCGTGCAAAGAAAAAGACTTTGGGCTGCGAAAGCTCACCAGGTCGAAGGGGGTGCTCCGGGCCGCAAAAGCTCACCGTGCAAAGAAAAAGACTCTAGGCTGCGAAAGCTCGCCAGGTCGAAGGGATGCTCCGGGCTGCAAAAGCTTACCGTGCAAAGAAAAATGCTCTATATTGACATTTAGGGACTAAAACCCTATAAACGTCGAAAATTTCACCTAGGGATTAAAACCCTATGAGCAGCTAAGATCCCGCCTAGGGACTAAAACCCTATGAACGGCAATAGGAACAACAGCACAAACAAGGAACAACTAGAGACTAAAACCTTGAAAGTACGTCTAGGGACTAAAACCCTATGAACGTCTAAGATTCTGCCTAAGGACTAAAATCCTATTGAACGGCAAAGGGAATAAAACCCAAAAAGAACGCGAAGAGACTAAAACCTTATAAACGTTGAAGGTTTGCCTAGGGACTAAAACCCTATGAAGAGCTAAGATCCCTCTTAGGGGCTAAAACCCTATGAACGGCAATAGGAACAATAGTTTGAAGAAACACCTAGGGGCTAAAATCCTATGAACGTCGAAGGTTTGCCTAGGGACTAAACCCCTGTGAACAGCTAAGATCCCGCCTATGAGCTAAAACCCTATGAACAGTAATAGGAACAACAGCTTGAAGGAATACCTAGGGGCTAAAACCCTATGAGCGGCAAATTACACTCAAGATTTTGAAATACCTACTATTTTTCACTCAAGATTTTAATACCTAAGGTTTTCACTTCGGACTTTATGTAGTAAAAAAACATGGTTTAAAGATAGACTTATAAACCATTTAAAATCAGGGTTTAACAAAAGACCCGAAACTTTTTGAAATCGGGGTTTAAGGGAAGACCCGGAACCTTTTGAAATCAAGGTTTCAAGAAAAGGCCCAGAACCTTTTAAAATAGGGGTTTAAGGGAAGACCCAGAATCTTTTGAAATCAGGGTTTTAGAAAAATACCCAGAACCTTTTGAAATCGTGGTTTAAGAGAAGACCCGGAACCTTTTGAAATCAAGATTTTAGGAAAAGACCCAAAACTTTTTGAAATCGAGGTTTAAGGGAAGTCCCAGAACCTTTTGAAATCAGAGTTTAAGGAAAATACCCGGAATCTTTTGAAATCAAGGTTTCAGGAAAGACCCATAACCATTTAAAATCGGGATTTAAGGAAAGACCCAAAACCTTTGGAAATTGGGGTTTGTAAAAAGATCCAGAACTTTTTGAAATCAGAGTTTAAAGGAAGACCTGGAACATTTGGAATCGGGGTGTAAGAGAAGACGCGGAACCTTTTGAAATCGGGGTTTAAGGAAGGATTCCGAACCTTTTGAAATCAGAGTTTAAGGAAGATCTAGAACCTTGTGAAATTAGGGTTTCAGGAAAGACCCAGAACCTTTTGAAATCGGGGTTTAAGGAAAGATCCGAAACCTTTTGAAATCGGGATTTTAGGAAAAATCCAAAACCTTTTGAAATCAGAGTGTTATGCAATAAATGCATAAACCTTTGCATTGCATGGTTTAAAGATGAACGCACTAACCTTCAGGAAGCACGATCTCATATGGGGAATATTTCTCATGTAAGAATGGTTTCGGGTTGTTAGAGCTCAACATATCTATCAAATATTGAGGAAATTCCAAGGAGATATCTGCACATCTAACAGGATTTGTTATAACAAGTGCTTTGGTAGCGAATGCGTACCACGCAAGATAGCATCACAAGAGGCCATATCAAAATGGTATCATCAATGAAAAAGCATTGATTGCACGAGCAATTTAGAATAAACTCAATTGTTTAGAAAGTATTCAATATCCTTCAATATTGCAAAATCGTCTTTATGCATGAAAGACATCATTAATCATCAAATTCCCTTAGGAGAAAGTCTTTTATCAAAATGATGTTAACTTATGAAGAGAGCCCATTAAGCATGCCAAACAAGAATTCCTTAGTTTGAAAAGACTTCTCACATACTCTCAAAAAGGCTGTTTGATCCCATTCATTGTTGTGAGAAGTAAACATAATCTCTCTATATACCTCACACTACTAGTGTTGAAGGCTTCGAGAATCATTCGCAATAAATACACATTAATCGATCCAAGAGGTCTTCTAAATGACTGTAATGTGGGTTTAGTCATGGTTTCAACAACGGATAAGCATTATCGGCTAAGGAATGAAATACTTTTCAATCAGCATCTCCATCAGGTTTACAAGTCAAGAAACCTTAAGATGATATAAGATAACTTTACCCTCACTTCTTCAAGCGATAGCTTGTTTGGGAATCTAAATTTCTGCTTAAACCATCCCAATCCGAAGAGACTTTGGGAAATTGTTGTAATATTGGTTCGGTAAAAGTCTTGAAAGGCTCATAAATTCTCAAATGGGATTTAGGAGTTGGTGATTATCATAGCATCATTACCATATCATCCAATCTTTTTGAAGGCACTCGACTTTTGAAGTCTAACTTGTCTCGAAAGTCTATTGACTAATCATTTTAACGTAAGAGCTTTGCTCTTTTTTCTCTAATTGCTTTTGCATTTGCAATGATTTTTCTTTGCAAGCATTTTGCTTTTGACATTCCTTTTTTTTTTTGAGAATTTTCCTCTTGATGCAACTTTTTTTGCTCTCCTTTTTTTTTTTACAATGGGCATTGGCCTTGCTTTTACCAGGCACACTGTCTTTTCATGCCCCCTAATTTTCATTTGACTTTTACTCTTTTCATTTTTTGAGCTTTTAAAACTTTCGAGATGTTTTTCACATTGTCTCATGAGTACCAATTGTCTTGATAAATCACGTGCTTTGCCCCGGTGTAGGAAGATAATCACCATTCGGGTTTTAGAAATGAATATTTAGGCTCAACTTGGCTAAGCAAAAGGTATGAGTATGTTTAGGTAGAGAAATGAATGCTCTTCTTCATTTTGGGATGTTTCGAGCTTTCAAAAGGATTCACCTGAAGTTACCACAAAAAGATTAATACCAGTGAGAGTAAAGAAATCTATCTCATCTTTTCACTCAAAGAATGTCAACCAAAACATCCAAATTTACCCCATTGTAGGGTGGTTCTTGACAGGGATATTTTGTAGAAATTCTCCACATGTAAAGGCTTAAAGAGGCTTGACTATGGTCACCTGTAGTGTATAGGGTAGAGGAAAGAAATGCCTCTTTTTATTTTGATCCATGTACTACTTACGAATGAATCCCTCGTTCTTAAACAACACAGGTTTTCTTTTCCACTCAACTCTCAAAGTGTTTACGGGATGTGTTTAGAAATGGTTTACCTTTTTTCATCCTAAGTAGTTCTCACTTGGCATTATTAACACTCCCTTTTATTTTGTTGAGACCATCACGGATTGATTAGTCTCCACAAGGAATTTTGATTCAAAATGAATGATCCGCCAAACACCAAGGCAATTTTTGGATAAAGACGATATTCAAAATTTTTGTGAAAAGTTTGCTTTCACAGCTTTACTTTTGTACTCTTTTCTCAAATACATTAGAAACTCCCCCGTTTTTTTATGAAGAAAATTTTTATTTGATTTTCATTTGAATTTTGGAAGAAGTGTACTTACCTGCGGCATGGTGACTTGGTACCCTTGTAAAAAATTAGAAAGAATGTGTTAGTTAAAGACTTTTTAAGGATTAAAAAATTGGGATTGATACAACATTACCCCTCGTTTGCATTTGTCCTTCAAGTTTTTGATGCTTCATATCAAAGGAAAAGAGAATCATGTCAAAAAAATTGTATTAAAATGGACAATTGGAAACGATACAATTTACCCTTCATTTGAATTTGCCTTCTTGGGTGTTGGACAACTCCCTTCATTTGAATTTGCTTCCTTGTATGTTTAGAAACTCCCTTCATCCGCTTTCTTCTCCTTGATTTTTTAGCATTATTTCGATATTTAAGGCCATTGTCCCTTGGATGCTTTAACCCATCAATTGCATATTTCCTTGGTAGGAGGTGTTGCCTTCGTAGTCAATGTGTGCCTTTGTCTATAAGAGAGGAGATATGTTAATTCAATCCCAAAATTGAATTGGACTAATTTAGGAATGATACACCCTTTTTGTGTTGAATCGAATGACTCATCTTTATCATGCATCATGGGTGAGGATTATTGCCCTTTGAGTGACCTGCCCTGTTTATCACCCCCTTCAATATGTGTTGCCTCATCATGCTTTCTTGGAAGAAGTTGTCACCATGGTCAAACACATTATTTCACCTACAAAATGAGAGATGGCACTAGTCATTTCCACTCTCTGTTGAACTAACTTAGGAATGATACAACTCCTTTTATGCCGACATGGATGGTTTCGCCTCATTGTATTTTCTTAGTCGGAAGTTTTGTCGTTGTGGTCCAGCATATTTCTTGATTTCGTGTTGAGCCAATAGACTCTATTTCATCATGCTTCCTCATTGGTGGTTGCTACCCCTTAGGTGATTTGCTCGATTCATCCCTCCCATTATGCTTGCTTGGTGGAGAAGAAAGAGATTTGTCCTAGTAATTGGGTACTCCACATTGAGTCAAATGACTTAACCATATGCAATTTCATTCTATTTGGTCAGCGAGTCCTCAATCGCTCTCTAAACTCCTTTTGTGCTGAAGTGAACGCTTCAATCATGTTCTCTTGGTGAGGGATGCTGATCTTATGCTAAATCAAGTTTCCTCAACACATGCTGCTTCTGCTATGCTTGCTTGTGGGCTCTTATTTGGAGTCCATCTTTTTTCCAAGTCGAGTGATTTGGCATCCTATCATATCTTCGTGAAGGAAAGGGAGAATGTGCGCCTTTGTCTTGTTGTGATTTATTGGCAAGAGGTGTTGCCCCGTGATGCACTCAATTGGTGATTAGGCCATGTTGCATTTGACTCGGGTTCTAAGTGCTTATACTTTTGCCTTTTAGAGGATGTGAATGTCGAACAAGTCATTCATTTTACCTATTTGACAAAAATGGATGGCCAAATTAGTTGTTGCACGAGAAATTCCTATTGAAACGATTACAACCTTACCATCTCACAGTATCATCTTGCGGTCCCAACTGAGAAAGTGATCAAGCAAAGAAATATAAAACCTTAAGCAAGTGCCCTTTCTTTTTTTAAAAAAACTTATTTTCAAAACGTTTTGAAAGTAAGGTATAAAAGCCTAACCCGGGAGTGCAGTTTGAAGAACTACAAGTACTTTCAAAGGCCAATGATATGAACCAAAACCTCATTACTCAAGGACGAAAGTGCACGATTTACAAACACATTGATGGGGTTCACGATTAAACCCAAATCAGAAAACACGATTCGTAATGAGACTAAAGACAAGGACCATGGTACAAAAAACTCTTGCATAGAGGAATGCGATAAATAATTCTTATCCTAGCTTTAAAGTCTACTTCTTGGCATGGTCAAGTGAGAGGATTCCAAAGAATGACCGTTGCGCATAACCTGCGAAAGGAAGACAATGTTAGTACGTGAATGAAAAAGTGATCTTTCACTGATGCCGCCTCTTATAACGAAAGCGAATGATGATACATGCTCCCATGGTCCCTATTTGTGGGCATTTGATATTTCACCAAAATTTTGTCGTAAGAGGAGATATCATTAAAAGATCAAATCGCGGCTATCAATCAAATGCCCCTTTTATTCCAAAAGTTTCATCGCAAAATGTGGCATCAATTTTAAAAGACTGATTTGCGATTTCATTTTTGCAAAAATGAGGTGATTTCTATTTTAAAAAATTAATAGACAAAAAGTGATTTGAATTTTGATTTTGAAATATGAATAAAAAGGAATTTTATTGAAAATGTGATTTCAATTTTATGCCCCAAGATGCAATCTTGACTTGAAAGAATTTATGCACAAAAAATGTGATTTTAAGCCTACAACTCAAAGTTTAGATAAAACCATTTGTTTTGGTAGAGCTAAATCAAAAGTGTTTTGAGATTTATGCTCAAGGTTTATAGTCAAGAGTGATTACCTGAAATTTTCAATTATAAGCTTAGATTACCTAGGACACTTGATTGATTTTCGCGAATTTCAAAAATGAAAATTTCAATTCAAAGTGAACTAACAACGAGAAGAATCATACTTACAGTGGGTGACGATCGTTTTTTAAATCACAAAGACACACAGATGCACTTGTAAGGTTCACTAAAAGGTGGGATTCTGAAGGCTAAAGGTCCCCATCCCAAATAGATCAAAAGAGTTTTCCCCATTCCATACTTGCGTCGGACAGTCCTCTTTATCACTATTTGAAAATGAGCGGAACCAAAAGGGGATAGCCATAAGTCCTTCCCCACACGATTTCCACACTTTTGGCACTTCCTATGGGTTTCCTAAAGCAATCGAGGTTTTAGATCGCAGGTTGAGTGTGTAAAGTATAGTGCTAAAGCAGGTAAAAACATGCACAACAGTTGATATCAAAACAACACCTCTATTTTCATTTACATACACATATACCCTTACACCAACCTGCAAAACAAATACGTTAGCAATCACTCCACCCCTTATAACTCCCAACCTACAAAAACATTTAACACAACGTTAGCGGACTTACCTTAACCTTCACGAAGCGCTGTCACAAGACCGCGTTAGTTAACAAACAATTGAGTTATATTAGGCCTAAGTCCTTAACTCCCCAACGAAGTCGCCAAGTTATTGCAACCTATTCGAACCGATCAGATTTAGGCCAAGAGGTATTTGTCGATAGATGTGAACAACAATTGATTCATTCGAAAGACAAACCAAAGGGTTCATTAATCGAAAGACTAACGCACTCACAAGACTCATACCTCGTGCGACGATAATTTTCTAATTTACGCATTTGAATGGAGTCGCCACTAGCCATGATTAAGGGTCAGCTAGAAACCCTAATCGAGACACGGAAGCATCGTCTCGATGCATGCGAAAACCAAAGATTCCAAAATTCGGGGACTTGATTACACTAGCAATCTAACTAGTGTCCTTTCGGTACCTAAACTTAAACATTCGCAAACTAACGTACCGGGCAGCCTATCAAAAAGCCTAAAGCTCGTTCTAACCATGCTAAAAATGGAAAATAACAATCAATATATTTAAAGTGCACAATCAAAATAAACAATCAGTGATCTATCATCGTCTCTAAAAAAGAAAATGCAATCAAAAGCCCCAAGGTAAAGCCCTAATGGGTTGCCCAAGTTTTGGAAATTTTTTTAGGGGATTTTTCTCATTTTTCATTTTTTTGAGTTTTTTAACCTAAAATCTAGTGAACTTAAGCCCAAAACTGATTTCTAAATATTTTCTAATTTTCTGATTTTTTTGGAATTTTCGAGGAATTTTCTGAATTTTAAAAAATTTCTAATGTTTTAATATTTTTAATAATATAATAATTCCGGATCGGGTCCCCTGACCCAATTTGCCCGACACCTGACCCGGGATCCCCATTCTCACTCCTTTTCTATTTTTTTTATTCTTTTCTTTTGATTTTCTTTTTTTCTTTTTCTTTTGTTTCTTCATTTGTGAAAGTATTGAAGGAGAGAGGAGCAAATCCCCTTGCGTTTTGAGAAGAAAGGAAAAGGCTTCATTCATCATTTTTATCTTTTTCCTTCCTTCCTTGTTTTTTCCTTCCTTCACTCCTTTCTACTTTCTTTGTTTTTCTCTGAATTGTGGCCGAACACCCTTTTTCATTTTGGGTGTAAGTGTGGAGAGGGAGGGCGCCTGTCTGTGGGGAAGATAGCGTTCCCTTTTGTCTTCTCTCTTTTTTTTTTTTTTTTGACATTTTTATAATGACTTTTTTTACATAAAATAAAAATGAAATAAAATAAAAGGAAAATATGTTTCACTAAATTCTACTAATGCAAATGCGCCTAACATCTATAAGCCATGAAAATATTTTTATTTAGCGGTTAAAAATCAATCCCTAATTTTTATGCGATAAAACCCTAAATGATTGAACAAAATTTAGGTGTCAACAGTTGGTCATCGCCCCCGCTACTTTGGGCGCGGCAACGTTGGGGATCAAATCCCTCTGGCAAGCCGGGTACCCAACGACATTCCAATAAGGAGGATCGATCTGGCCTCCACCGTGATCGGCAACGTCTAGAACCCCCGCCTAGACAGCATCCGAACTCTTGTTGGGCATCGTTGAAAACTCCCGCCTAGACGAAATTTGTCATGGCCATGCATGCAAACAATCACTCATTACCAATTTTCATCTTTCTTAATTAGCCAATGTAGAGTGTTTATGACATGTATTTTCCTATGAACGAACATGTCATGAATTGCACTCATAATGATATCAAACATCATTATCTAGTCACAAATTGCCATGATACACCAAGATTAACTATAATTAACCACATGATCCATTATCAAGCCACAAGATCATTGTTCAAGCATAAGATCCACCATTAATAATCCATTTCGGCCACATGATTGTCATCACAACCACATAATCAAACATTGATCATTTAATCAACCATGATTAAACTAATTAACCACATAATCATCAATCACAACCACACAATCAAACATTAATCACTTAATCAGCCATGATTAAACTAATTAACCACATAATCAAACAGTTAGGACATGATCAACCATTATAGGCCACATGATTAACTATGATCACATGATCAGCCAATCCAAACTACATGATCAACAATCAACACATGATCAGCCATGATCAAATCATTCTAGCCACATGATTATTTGTTAGCACAAAATCAATCAATCTAAGCCACATAATTACCCTAATCATATGATCAGCCACATAAGCCATATGATTAATATCAAACCACATGATTAACCACTAATCATCCATACACTAATCAGACTTAGATCAACCCACAATTAACCACTAATTAGCCCACAATTAACCACTAATCAACCCCTAAACTAATCCATTAGTCACCCATCAATCTAATCAAGGTTTAAGAAGTTACTTACCACTAATCCTAAGCCCAAAGACCAACTAAACCAGCAGCAATAGCCGACGGTCGGTGCAGCAACTTCGACAAACGGCAAAATGATGAATGGTGGCTGACACGGCGACTGGTCAAGGCTTGAACGACAGCTAAGGGTGGTGGTGTGATGTGCTGGCGGTGGACGGTGGTGGCTGGTCAGTGTGGTAGGGTGTGAGTAAGAGTGAGAGTGAAAGTGAGTGAAGAAAGGGCTAATCTGAAAAAATGATGGGGAGAGAGAGATTGGCTTAATAACATCATCCAAATGAAGGGTTAAGATCACTTCTTGGTCCCCAAGTCAAGATCCAAAGGTTAGGGTTGATTCTTGAGAAGGTTTCTAAAATGAGCAATTAGGAGAATAACCAAAGCAAGAAGGGCAAGTCTATCCATGAAATTCATAATCACTAGGGGGTTACAAAGACCAACATGTTCTTCCACTCAACCAAGAAGTCCTAGAACAAGAATGAGTGAAAGGGTCTTTTCCAATTCCTAGGCCAAAATTTACTTTTTCAAGAATTTCCGAGCAAACTGATAATTAAGCGAGCTTAATGAGGTAACGTCCAATATAAAAGTTTTGATATCCTTGAAAGTTCGATACCCAAGTTTGATTTTCAATTCATGGCCAAAATTGATCAATTGCAACTTTAATGTATCTCAAACTAACGGGCGGCTTTTAGGTGTTATGCGTATTCAACCCGTGATTAATTCGATATCAAGCCACTTTTAAGTTTACTCAAACCATGATGACCTTGATTGTCATATAATTGCAAGAGTCAATCATTAGCTCCAAATGACACGATCGTTAGAAATTGGTTTGGGAATGTTTGTACTTCAAACAATGGTCAAATAGAATCACCCGCGACCCAATTATATAACATTGGCAAATCATTCCATAACCATCCTCGGATCGGTTTATAATAACCCAAATTATCTCCTCGTCAATCCTTACGGTCGAAGTGTCAATTCAGGGTGAGTTCTTAAGTCATGCTTACTTAATTCCTAACTAACCATTTCCTAACGGTTAGTCATCTCATGAGTGAACAATTCAGAGTGAGATTTAATTGAAAGTGCTTCGATGAGATAATCATTTCATAAATCTCGAAAATAGATCGAAATTCAGAATGTCATGTCTTTCACCTTTAATATAATTACAGAGTAATCATTCCGGAGTTCCCCAAACTTTTTCTCATTGTTCAATATGGTTCATAAATTTTTTTCTTCACTCGAGTCCAATCAACTCCATGTTGTCTTTCGGTAAAAGAAATTCAACGACATTAGATGATGTGGATGATGACGCTACTAACCGTAAATTATGGCATCAATGTGGATTCTCTTGTGAGTCTTTTCTCTCTTTAGAGTGCACACATGTACAGCCACGTAGCCCCTGCCGCCATTGTCCACCGCTGCCAACGACACGAGCTCCCCCATCGCTGCCAAACTCGACCATTGGTAGCCTCACCAATCTCTGATGATCCACCTGCGGAGATGGCGATGATGATGCAAGATTTAGTATGACATGGCGATCAGCATGTCGGTCAATTCATTGTGAAAGATGGTCCGAAAGATATTGAGTGTGTGGTCTCATTGGTCAGCCCAACGACGATATACTTCTGTTTGGTCTTGCGGTGGGTCACGGTGACCTTCACCCCCTCCAACGCCTACTCGACTTCCCTCATGTACTTTGCAAATTGGTCAATGATGAATTCACGTATGTGCTCCTTAAGGAAATCGACGACCAACACTCTCTTTCGGAAGGCCATTACCGAGTAATCAAGAGACAGCGGAACACCCTGGGAGGTCAGCTTCAAGCTGTGTTGGAATCCCCCGAATGCCGCAACACTGCACTTGAGGTCATATTCCTCATGATACTCAAGAGGACATATGTGCTGAGCCTTGTAGGGTTCTCCTTCGTCACTAGATCCATGCCTTGCAATATATCAGAGGGATCGATGACAAGTTCCAGCCAAGTAGTCCAACTCATGGAGCTTAAGCTCCTTCACGAGGGTGATGGTGCATGAGGAGCCCACGCTATCTTCCTCGGAAAATATTTTTACTTTGTACATCCCGCAGGGCAGCAGAATCACACTAAAGATGTTCTTCTCGCCATCATAAGCAATCATAGATAAAGGAAACTGCATACGGTTGTTAGACAATAATTTCTCCTTGATTTGAGATAGAGTAAATTTTGATAGCCTCACGGGATGGCCGTGCCTCGCGGATGCCTCGGGCTTGATGTCGACATTGTAGTGCCTTACGATGGTTCGGGATTGAAAGTGATGGGAAAGCTGTTGACAATAAGTTGAAAGCGATCATCCAAACTGTCGATTGTGGTATCTACTGTTTTTGCTAGTTGTTAGTAAACCCATGTGTGTAGGCATTTACATTATCATATAACATCGGCATTTGGAACATGCATTAGAAATCCTAGCAAAAAAATTATAAGAAGTCTTCATACATATATAATCGCCTTACAATGTCTTACTATTTTAAAATGAACAAATGTTCGTGTGAATAACTAACAATTAGGTGCAAGTAGTTTAAGTAGAAACCATTTTTCCGGCCGTCAAAGAAGAATTTTGTGAGCGCTACAATCGCATATATTCGCATTTGAAAATAAATGCTATGATATCTTATATGATTATTAGAAAATGAGATTATCGCATATTATAAACTATTTAAAAAAATATTATTGAGAAAATGCATAGGGAAATAGAAGATATATACTATTCCCAACAAAGAAGGTAAGAGATCCACAAAAGTAGACGATCTTTTTACATCGTGCAGTGAAAGTTAAGTACAATACTTTATCCAATAAATGCTAATATAATATGAACATTCAAATAAAAAGCATTAAACTTAGGGCTAATACCACGAAATAATCACAAACTGATACACTTATGACAAATTTATCTCAAACTAATTTTTTTACCACTAAAAACCCTAAACTAGCACATTTGTGACAATTTTACCCTCCCTTGGTTTCTGATAAATTTTACCATCAAATTTTTTAGTTGGATGACACGTGGCAATTGAAGGGTGTACCGATTTGGGATTTTAACCTTCGTTTGTCATAGGTGTATTATTTTGTGATTTTTTATGATATTAATCCAATTTAACGAAGGGTAAATTTGTCACAAATATACTAATTTTTGGTTTTTTAGGTCAAAAAATTAATTTAGAGTAAATTTTTCATAGATGTATCAATTTAAAATTTTTGGTCCTCAAAAAATTAGTTTTGGGTAAATTTGTCACAAGTATACCAGTTTGGTATTTCATGATATTAACCTTAAACTTAAGATCAAATAGTAATGTAATCGTTGATATTACTGATAAATTATTTTCCTTTGTTGGTTAACATCAAACCGGTATGAATTTATACAAAAATGTTTATGCGTTTTATTTAGTTTGATTATATTGTGTTACCTCAATCAAATTTGAATGAGTAAATTCCAGAATGCATTGCATTCTAAAATTTTGCAGTCCGACAAAAAAAAAATTTCCAGAATGCAATGCACCAGTCTTTAACTAGTAAGACAATAGTTACTAGGACTGCAAAATTTTAGAGAATTGAGATTTAAACGAACAGGTCAGAAAGTGCTAGAGTATAGAAAGGCATCCACATTATAAGTAACAAAGGACGCCGCATTCATGGTATTTTCTTAAAATGCATATTAAACATCGGAACTTTTCAGGTTTGATTCGTTAGGAAAGACTATCCTAGAAAGAGTAAACTGAATAGATAACACAATAATCTCTAGATTACGAAAACCAGCATAATAGGCAACTAAACGAAGAAGGTGGAAAATGCTTGAGCATTGAGAAGGCATCCCCACATTATCAGCAAAACATTGATGAAATTGCTCATTTAATTTTTTGCAAACCAGATGTCACTTGCAAAAGATACCATTTCGACCTTAAAAGAACGCCTCGCGTTGTAACCTTTAATCATCACAAAGTAACTTGGAGACAAATAACCTAGGAACCTAGATTTGTTACCAAAAACATAGCAAAAAGACAATGACTAGATCCGTTATTTCTCCAATGCACATGATTAGCATTAATCCTGCCAGGATTATGAAAATAAACTTCCCAATGAATCGCTAAGAATCCTGAATAAACGGCTAGAATTCTTGAGGACATTCTGTCTTCACTTGAAGGTCTTAGGCTCGTGTCTAGACTTCCTGAGGACATTCCATCTTCTCCATGTAGAAGAATGTAGAGGAGACTTTCGGGAGTTGCCACTGCTTCTCCTCCATAAAAGAAGTTCATTAAGGGTTGGCCTTCTTTCAACGGGTGAAAGGCCGACGGAGCTATCGAGCAATGTCAGCCTGACAGAGCCATTATCGATTGCTCAGTCATGCTACCGTTGCTCCACTAGGCTTTCACTGTCTTTGAACTTCTTTTCTAGCGGAGAGGCAATGGCAATATCGCGAAAGTCTCCTACGCGTTTTTTTTAGATGGAGAAGATGGAATGTCCTCGGGACTTCTTCTAGACACTGGAGCCTGTGGCCTTTAAATGAAGAACATCATGTTCTCTACATCAACGTGCAGCTTGCAGAATCGCTCTTCATTCGAACCAATCGATGAGAACAACGAGGATGCCATTGAGGAGAATGAAGACGCCATTGAACTGGGAGAATGCTCCATCACCGCTTCACGATACAACCGCTAAAGTTGTGTTCATCCCAGAGGACACGGTAATGGGTTGGCTTGCCCGTCCCGAGGCCACCATAGTGGCTGCACGGGTAGAAGTCAAATTCAAAGGGATGCACAACTGTTGTGTCCACAGTCCCTGGTGGCGCATTCTCTGTAGGACCTCGTCGACATCTCTCTCCGGGAAAAGACAAGTTTGGTGGCGCTTCCACACCATGGCAATCGTTTATGCCATTTTTTGTTTCTGGTGGCCAACGTCCCTTCTAGACATGACGCAAAGAAGGAATTACGGATGCCATCTCCCAACTCCACAATCACGGTTGTTGACATCCTGTAGCAACTCAATCAATCTAGCCACATTTGAGAACATGCTCATCGTGGCATCTTGATAAAAGAGAGTTTAATCTAGTTTCCCTAGGAAATGGGGATAAGATTTGCGCCGTCTCGCCTTGATAAAGGTGGCTCATTGGCTGCTCAGCACATCAAGCTTCTTGTCAACAACTTTCCAATCACTTTCAATCCCAAAACCATCATAAGGCACTGCATGTCAACATCAAGCCCGAGACGACCGAGAGGCACGGCTATCCCATGAGGCTATCAAAAGCCACTCTATCTCCAATCAAGGAGAAGTCATTCTCTGACAACCGTATACAATTTCCTTTATCCATGACCGTTTACGATGGCGAGAAGAACATCTTTAGTGTAATTCCACTACCTTGTGGGAAGTACGAAGTGAAAATATTTTCTGGGGAAAACAGTAAGGAGTCCTCATTCCGATGCACCGTCACCCTAGTGAACAAGATCAAGCTCTGTAAGTTAAAGGACTACTTGGCTAGGAACTTGTCACCGATCCTGCACAACATATGGCAAGGCAAGGAGAGTTTCTTCAGCACAAAGGCGATGTCTCTGTCCTAATTCCCCTTCGGGTACCTCTGTCCCTCGACCAACACGTAGATTTCCATTGGCACGTAATTTTTCTTCTTGTTCTTGCTGAAATCTAGGCAAGGAATGTCCTTGTACTTGAGCTCGATTTTGTACTTCTCCCAGAAGTTTTTCACCAGGTTTACCTTCTTCGTCTTGCCCTTGAATTTCTCGCAGCTGAATAATATTGAGCATGTGATCTCATTGGTCAGCCCAATGACCATATACTTTGGTCTTGCCATTGGTCACGATGACCTTCACCCCCTTCAACGCCTGCTTGACTTCCCTCATGTACCTTGCAAACTGGCTGGCCGATGTTGAATCCACGTATGTGCTTCTTAAGGAAATCGATGACCGACATCCTCTTTTGGAAAGCCATTACCGAGTAATCACGAGACAACGCAAGGCCCTGAGAGGTCGGCTTCAAGCTGTGTAGGAATCCCTGAATGCCGCAACACCGCTCTTGAGATCATCTTCCTCATGATACTCCAGAGGATAGAAGTGTCGGCCAACCGAGATCATGTGCCTCGTTGGGTTCTCCTTCATCAGTAGATCCATGCCTTGCAATATGTCGCACGGGATCGATGACAAGTTCCCAGCCAAGTAGTCCTTCAACTTATGGAACTTGAGCTCGTTCACAAGGGTGATGGTGCATTGGAATGAAGAGTCCTCGCTGTCTTCCTCGGAAAATATTTTCACTTCGTACATCCTGCAAGGCAGCGGAATTGCAATAAAGATGTTCTTCTCGCCATCATAAGCAGTCATGGATAAAGGAAACTGCATACGGTTGTCAAAGAATAATTTATCCTTGATTTGAGATAGAGTGGCTTTTGATAGTGTCACGGGATGGCCATGCCTTGTAGGCTTCTCGGGCTTGATGTCAACATCGTATTGCCTTATGATGGTTTCAAGATTGAAAGTAATGGGAAAGTTGTTGAGAAGAAACTTAACGTGCCGGGTAGCCAATGAGCCACCTTTATCTAGGCGTGACGGGGCAAATCTTATTCCCATATTTCCTAGGGAAACTAGACTAAACTCTATTTTTTCAAGATGCCACGATAACCATGTTCTCAGATGTGGCTAAATTGACTGAGCAGCTAGAGGATGTCAATAACCTTGCTTGTAGAGCTAAGAGATGGCGTCCTCCATTCCGTGTGTCATGTCTACAAGGGATGTCGGCCACCTGAAAAATAAAATGGCATAAACGATTGTCGTGGCACAGAAGGGCCACCAAACTTGTCTTTTCCCGGAAAGAGACGTTGACGGGGTCCTATAGAGAATGTGCCACCAGGGACAGTGCACACACCAGTTGTGCATCCCTTTGAATTTGGCTTCTATCTGTGCAGCCACTATGGCGGCCTTTGGACAAGCAAGCCAACCCATTACCATGTCCTCTGGGACAAACACAAGTTTAGCTGTTGTATCAGGAAGCGGTGATGGAGCATTCTCCCAGTTCAATGGCGTCTTCATTCTTTCCATTTCCAGGGGAAACTAGCGTAAGCCAACGAGCCACCTTTATCAGGTCGCCTGATGGGGCAAATCTTATCCCCATTTCCTGGGGAAACCATATTAAACTCTGGCAGTAGGTTAAACGGACAGCAACAGTCCAGAAATCTGCCAAGAGAAGTACCCTATGTCGTTTACTTATCTGCTTATACTTTTCTTTATGAATTTTTTAGTGTGAGGATTGTAAAATTTATAAAATGAAAATATAACAGCAGTAATGCACCATTGTGTAGATTAGTATCCAGAAAAAACAATGAAACCTCTGACCTTCTTTTTGATTGCTGCGACTTCTGAACATTTAACTATCAAAACACCGGCCAAAATTAAAATGCACCCGTTATGCACCTGATCAGGAGAAAAAACTAAATTCAATATCGTATGTATTGAAACATTATAAGTAATTTGTGAATTGAATGGAATATGACATGATTCATATTCAAAGATCCTGCTGGTATAAACAAATTGAAAGAAAAATGCAGAAAGAAAGCGTTTCCGATGTCCCTCTGAAAATGCAATAAAAGTTTCAGGCCATTTGGACTACTTCTCTTTCCAAAGCAAATCAATCAAATGTTCAATCAGGTGTGGCACCGAGTGTGCAACGTCGATGAGACAAACTTATATGTACCGGCTATAGGCTCGGGCTCTCAATACAGTGAGGCATCATATCCAGCATGAGTAGTGTCACGCCCCGTACCCCACTAGAACGCAATATCCCGTCACGGTCGATTATGGTGTAACGCTCCTAGGAAGCATTGCCGACCCAACGCCCAATCAGAGATCAAACACATGCGAAAGCAACGTATATAATTAAATATATACACCCGTACAATTAAAATACATGAGACCAAGGTAGAATAACCAAATAGCAGTCAAGCATCTCAGAAAATATATACACCGGCATTACTAACGAAAACCTTTTTACAATGTTCACGACAACCAAAAAGGAAACACCAACAGTTTGGAATAACCAAACAATCACTTCTCCGTTCTGCTCCGTCTTCACCGAGGTGCATGCTCGACAACCGCTGGATAAAATGCGATATTCCACAAAGAGGTGGTGGCCTCGGCATCCTACTGCTGGGGGTCTGAAAATGTTGGTTATTACAACCGTGAGATGAATCTCAGCGAGTATAACCCCCTAAACCTAGGTTAGGCTAACATGCAATCTCCTGACTGACAGCACAAAACAACACTGCAATCCAACTCATAAATAAACTCCGATCTAGGCCCTCTCGCCCAGATCACTTACCTGGCTGACCCTACAGGTTATTCACAATAATCATATAATCAAATCACATACCCAAGCACTCGGTTCACACATACGTCAAGCGTATGATCATGCTCAATAATGAGAACATCACGTACTATTCACCAAGTCCCGCACACTCGTATTCTTGCCCACGCATTCTTATGCATGCAAATGTCCACATTCATGTCTCGGCTCACTAGCCCACACCGGCACACTGGGACTTTCTCAATTTAATATTTAATATGACCCGCGTAAAACGCATCAAGTCTCTTTCTTTAATCACAATACTTCATGGCCTGCGTTAAAACGCATTAACTGGCCTAGTGTCTCTAGCCTGCGTCAAAACGCATGAGGCGCAACACCAATCTCCTCACGAACCAGAGCCCTCGTAAAACACATCAGGTTGGTCGTCTTCCGGACGTACCGGGCATCGTCCCGCGTAACACGCATCAGGACGGCACATCCCGCGTAAGACGTATCAGGGCGAAATGTGATCACACAAACATACAGCCAATTATTATCTGAACCCCGCGTAATACGCATCAGGGCATTTAGGTAATCACATGCTCATGGCAGGCACGCATTCTCGCACAATTTATCACACGTCTCATTCTCGGCACTCAAAATGCGTGTCCATGCAATGCAGTATGATGTACCATGAGCATTAAATATAATTAGGCACTCAGTCAATTTCATGTCGCAACAAACGTTCACTGGCCAATTAATACCGTGCGGCCCAACTTCACAATGGATAATTCAATAATATTCAATAATCCAATCAAGCCATTGAATGGCCAATCACACTCCGCACGAGTTGGCTACGCAGTTACGCGACATAGCATTATTCAAATTTCCCAATAATTGGGTACAGAAATCAACTAGTCAATCAGTCCGGGCATACCCAGCAGTCCAATCACATAATCCCCGATTAATCCGTGCTAGCCCAATAATTATTTCTAATAATCCCACTAAATTCCTTGGATTTAATTTCCAACAATCGGTCCTCAATCCAGTCCGAATTATACACTGGTACTACCTAACCCAGTCCAGACTACATCGATAATACCTAAGCCAGTCCAGAAAAATGCACTATCATTCCTAATTCGGGTTTAGGAAATATACTCACCTAATTCTGGAAAGGGAGAGAGAAAGGGCTGGACAGAGGCGAGGCTGAGGCTGGGAAACTGTGATGGTCGACGGCGAGGCACGGCGATCGGCAGCGGCGCGCCGGTGGCTGGCGACAAGCTCCGGCGAGACCAAACAAGAGGAGGAAAAAAAGGTGAAGAAACTGCTGGCGGGGCTGGTCTGGGGGTTCTGGACGTGAAGGGGGGGAAGTGAGGAAAGAGAGTGGTCAGATTGGGTCAAATATGGCAGCCCAAAGTGCCACGTGTCGCCGATCCGTCGGTTTCACCAAAATACCCCTAATCCAACGGTTTTAATTCAATCCTATCCAAAAAGTGAGGGGTAAAATAGTCAATGGCCCCAATAATGCAGCTGATAACCCTTGACAATTATCCTAAAATTTTCCCAAAAAAATTCGGAATTAAACTCGCCCAAGGGCAAAATCGTCATTTTTCCAATCCCGAGGCGAAATTTCAATTTTCGCATATACGCGTTCCATATGTGTGTGGCCAACATAATATGGCGTCGAAATCGCGAAATTCACTTTTTAAGCCCTCGAAAATCGACTGCGAAGTTCCGGGAATAAAATAATATTATTTTTTTAATTTTTGTCGAAATTCCCGTTTTTGTCCAAAACCACTCTAAATGTGCATGGCCACCCCAAAATGACCTTGGCCATGAAAAATAACCTCAAACGGCCTCCGAATCCAGCCCTGGTGCTCACAGGGGTAAAATTGTAATTCTCCTAATTTTCGTCGAAATTTCAATTTCTGGCTAGATTAGCCCCAAATGTGTGTGGTCACACCAAAACAACATTGATCCTGCAAAATAATCGTAAACATCCACAAAATCTCGACGTCGAAGTTCGGGTCCAATTTCGCGATCAAATTTGCTCAATTTAAAATTCTAGAGCCTTTCAGACCTAAGATTGTCCGAATCGTAATGGCCTCGATTTTCGAGAGAACGCGAGAAATTATCACTAGTACCGGAGGTCTCGGTCATTTAGGTTAGTTCGGGAATCGTTCATCATGTGTATTCCCGGTCATGCGAAATCACCCGTAATCCGATCGTACATCATTGGCCGAATCAAATCCGTCACCTTCCTAAGATCGGCCCATGTTGGTCCAAAATATTCCCTCGGCGTTCTTCGAAGTCCGTGCCCAACTCACGATCGGGTCCCCAGTCCACGTACCTATTCCTATTTAGCCTTTCCCATAAGATTAGTATCCCGTGATTGATCAGGTCCAGGCGAGACTTTCTAAAATTAAATGAAAAATAATTTACACTTTATTGATCCCAAAAATAGGTCAAAATTCAGGATGTTACAACGAGCGTCCATATCAGTAGGTGACCGGCTCCTATCTCTATGATGAGATTCTCTGGATGTGTTTCTGTCCTCTCCAGGATCACCCGTTGCACATGGGTGATCTTGTTTATAGTCGCAGTGGCAATGACACCGATCCCTATTCTGGTCTATCTCTCCCTTCTGGTGATACCAATCGTGTTCTCCATCGTTTTCACGTCTGTCCGGGATGGGGTTTGTCACGCCCCGTACCCTGCAAGCGCGCAATCATCCCTCGACGGTCGAACATTGAATGCGACGTCCCAGATATGTCGCCGACCCAACCCAAACATCAGAGATTGATACGCGTGGAAACAAATAAAAATAACCTGCACAATTAAACAATGACGATGGGTAGCAACAGCACAAAACAATAACTAGAATTTTCACACTTGACAAATACATACTACGTCCATGAAGGACAGTCCCCAAGCTAAGCCACAACAGCAAAACTACAATTCTCAAAAAGGGACAATAGCAGCAAACTTAACTCCTCTACTAAAAAGGAGAAACTCAAAATGCCAGGTACTTGACCCGTCCTCGATCTCCGAGATACCCTTGCAGCGTCTTCCATCTCTTATGGTCACAGATCTGAAATGGTTATATAATAACCGTGAGATGTAGTCTCAATAAGCAACAACCTAAACCTAACCTAGGCTAATGCGCACCTGCACCACCTAACATGCGAACTACCAGTCATACAATCAGTTTCACATAGAAGGCTTACCTCGCCTCGAACCACGTGCCAACCCTGCACATTAGTCCAAACATGATAATGCAAGTACAATTCACCGCCACGTCACAATCACCAGCACACACACACTTCCACTCGAAACCAGTCAATCCAAACAAACACCCAACTCATCCAACCAATCATCCACATGCACCATCAGTCAATTCGATCAACATCCACATGCCCAACCAGCCAATCCAGTCACACGTTCAATCAGCCAATTCAGTCACGCTCAGCCAGTCAATTCAAATCACACTCAAATCACATGCGTGTCCGAACATCTTTCTCACATCTCGCGCCCATGCGCTACCAAATCAATCTCACAGGCTCACAAGCCTCACATTTCAATCAATTCCCATGGCCGCCGTCAACACGTCCCAAGCCATATCATTCAATTCATTTCCAGTGGCCGACGTCAACACGTCCCAAGCCACGATATTCAAACAATCCCAATGACCGACGTAAACACGTTCCGGTCCAATCACACCTTTAACGGGCCACCGTCAACACGTCTCAAGCCCGCGTCCATTTGGCACCCCGGCCATTCATGCCTTCACACGAACCGCCGTCAACACGTCCTAAGTCCGTAGCCCTCCGATCGATCCGGGCTTAATCTCTCCTGTGCAGCACACGCCACTCGATTCAATTAAATTCACGCCAAATCACATCAAATCACTCATACCCAACACTCAGTCCAAAATCACAGTCGCCACCTCATCCACCAACCCGACATTCAAGTCGGTTATGCATAATTTCCCAAATTAAGCATACTAATTAATCCAATTGAAACTGCATAAATAAATCACCAAATCACTAAATTAATGCTCGCCCCTAGCCATTCTAGCCCGAAACTAGTCAATGAAATACCCAAAATACTAAGTAGGGTTTAGGAAGTCGCCACCAAATTTTGGCCCGGGAAAATGGCCCGTGTGGGCTCCGGCTCAAAATGGCCCGGTGAAGAAGAAAGAGGAAGAGGAGAGAGAGAGAGGAGAGAGGGAGAGAGACCCGATTGTGGGGGGACATGCATGGGGGGGGGAGGGGGGGGGGGGGGGGCATAGTGCATGGGAAAGAGAGAGAGAGAGAGAGAGAGAGAGAGAGAAGGAAAAGGAAGAGAGAGGGAGAGAGAGAGAGAGAAGACGCGGGGGATGGGACGCAACGGGCAGAGGAGAGAGAAAAATGAGAGAAAAAGGACTGATTTGAATTTTCGAGCGCGAATCAAAGGACACGGTCCAAGCTAAAAATCGACCTATCGGTCCCGATTAAATTCGGGAAAAAGGCCTAATGATCCCCGAAAAATCCCAACAATATTCTAGGGCATACGGCCAAAATAAAATACCCCAAACCACGCTACAAGGGAGGTCTACCAGTCCAAATTCGCACCCGGTCAAAAATCCACTTTTCCACTATTCCAGACAATCTCGATGCTGGCCACAATAATTTCAACACCGTCCAATTTATTTCGTCCCGAAACTCCCGGAAATCGACCGCCAAGTTCAGGGTATAAATAACGGCCAAATTCGATCGGAGTGCGATTCTAGCAGAATTTCTATTTTTAAAAACAAGAACCCGAGAGTGATCAGTTCTCAGGCGAAATTCCATTATAAGCGCACTGACGAATTACACGTTTTATAAACCCCAAAAATGGGCCAAAATCCGGAATGTCACAGGGTTAAGCGGGTTATCCAATTTGGGGTCGGAATGCTTTTATGACCTGAGAGATGCGACTGTATGTGAGGAACGAAACGAGAGGGAGATGAAAAAAGGCGAGCGATGTGCAACGAGAAAGGTTAACCCAGTACAAAGAGAGAGGTCTCGGATTCTAGGAATTTTAGCAGCGGTGCTAGCAAGAGAGGTTGACCGGCTATAAGGAAAAGGGCCAAGACGATTACGGAAGAATGGACGAGTGTTTTGGCGTGCTTTCGTTACTGAAAAATAAAACTAAAGACAAACAAATTGGTGTCCGTCGCCAAGAAAATCAGTTAATTAAATCTTGACAATCTTGACGTGTTTGCGTCTGTCATTTTTTTTTTTTTCATTTTTGTTGCCAACCGCACAGCTTGTGTCATAACCAAAAAAAGATTTCCTGAAAAATAGACAATCTACATTGTCTATTAGTAGATTGTCCAACTCTGGTGGATTGACATGCACGAACCAGTAGCATAGACAGCAAATCTGACAGGGCAAGTACATTAATTGGAGATATCTACCTTGAGGCCCCAAAGATTGGAAAGAAAGATCCGGGACCAAAAACAATAGAGAGAGAGTGAGAGATGGGATGAATCTACCAAACAGAGAGAAACTGGGGATGTCTGATGAAAGACATACGAAGGATGGACGTTTCCTTTGGATTTTCTTTCCTTCCTTTGGGGAAGATATCTTGCCTTATTGAGTCATGCCTTGTTTGGTTGACAGGAACAGGAAGATTGGAAATGAAACAGAAAAGAATCTGAACAAATGACGGGAAAAGGAATGTAAGATCTGGGATAAAATTGCGAGTTACTATAAATCTAAGTCAAAGGATGAACTTACCGAATATAGAATTACCATATCGAATCTTCTATTGTATAGAAAGATACATGGAGGAAGTGTTGGTTATTGGTTTATTCATGGAGTAGTCATGATTCTTAGATTTGATTCATTCGTTTTTATCCATTGCACTAAATTTCAATGGCTTTTTCTCCTCCAAAACAGCTCCCTTTAGAAAGGTAATTCCCAAAAAAGATCTCTCCTAAATCTATTTCCCAAACTAGACTTCTTATTATCAAATGATCCTTAAATAACCTAGTCTCTCCACCATTTTTCAATCCTCATCACTTTTACCTCTCTCGCAAAGTTATTAAACTTTCTAACATTTTGGAAAGTCTTACATTTTTATAATTAATCTTTAACATATAATCATAATCGAGGAGCACATTGCACCCGATCAATAACCAATTGTTAATTTATCGATTGGTTACTCCACAATTGTGATCTCTCATTGCACTTAAGCTAAACATATTACTGAAAGATATTATGAAATGCATTATAAAGTTATATGCCTGTTCAGAATATTATTTTTGAGAAGTACAATAATACAAATCAATTTAATTTACAATTAAATCAAGTCAACATATTTTTATTAACCAATTAAATTTTATAATACATTTAAATTTATAAATTGATGGCAACAAATATATATGACGTCTAAATTTACAAAGGGAAAGAAATCAAATAAAATGGAAGTTAATATATATAAATCCATGTTATCGCAAGTTAGAGTAGAATTTAAAAATTAAATAATTAATAATATATCTTATCAATTAAAGAAACCTTTTATAGTTTTAAGCATGACGTTTTCTTCATTCAACACAAAAGTCGATGATGAAAGTTCATCAGGAAAGAAAGCGTTCATCAACAAAGACAATAGTAATGAAGGTTTATCAACGAAAACAACGGTAAGCCTCTATTTCTCAATAAATCTACATTAATAACTTTAAGAAAAAAAAATATTATCATGATTATTGCACATCAATTTTCTTTTCAAACGTGTATTGACCACAACACGATATAAATTTGTGTGATTTCTGTAGTTAACTTCTTTGATAAATTATCATTATTAGCTTAGTATCAACTTTTTTACTAAATGAAAACGTCATACTTAAATTACAAAGATTATTTTATTGATAAGATACAACATTAGTTTTTTAGTTTATAAATGAGTTAATACCACCAAAAATCTAAAACTATACCACTTGTGACACATTTACCCCAAATTTTTTTAGTAACATCAAAATTCTCAACTATGCCTATTGTGAAACATTTATCCCAAACTTTTTTTGTGACATCAAAAACCCTAAACTATGCACTTTGTGACACATTTACCTCAAATGTTTTTTTCCATCCAAAATCACTGTTCATCATCTTCTTCAAGAAAAAATTGCACTGTTCATCGTCTTCTCACTCGACCGAAGTTCATCTGTCAATCGCGTTCGCCGGGTTCATCGCCGGCCCGATGTAGCTCAACAAGACCACCACCAGCCCACCGTTGCCATCGCCAGCAACCACACCTTCACCAGCAGGCTCCTCGGCCCCTCCATGAGATCAGCAGGACGGAAAGCGAGACCTCCTCAACACATCATGAACTCTCTTGCCCAGATCGAGAGACTTTGAACTCCCGCACGATTCCAATAATGCGCCGAAAGCAGCATAATCCGCACAAACCCCCTTATCCACATACCTAACAGCTTCTTCCACCTTACCCTCCTACAACAAACCCATCAGATCAGCTCCCTCCAAGCCCCCTCCTACCGACCCCAAACTCTGCTCCCTCGGCTCGCCACCCGCACGATTCTCTGCCAAATTAGGAGGATCCTTCGAAGGAGCTTCGCGGCCCTATTTGCAAGGTGGGTTTTCGGTCTTGTCCTCGGTGGTGGAGTGAAGGCCCGCGCCTCTCCTACGCGGCCGCGGCGGCTGTAGATTCTGAGGTTGTCGGCGTTCGGGACGGCGTAGGCGTAGAGGGGCCGCAGCCCAAGACTCTTCAGCAGCCGAAGAGGCAGCGTCTTGGGACGGAGAATGACGGGGTTAGGCATTTGTGGTTGTCCGAAGTCCGGCGAGATCCTGGAAGCAGAAGTGTACAGCGAGGGAGAGACAAGGGAGGCGGCCATTGCTGCGCTTCAACGAAGAAACGTAAAGCCAGGGAGTCGTCCCGGTGATCTTCGTGGAGGGGCCAAGGAGCCTGCCGGTGAAGGTATGGCTGCTAGCGATAGCGAACGTGGGGCTGGTGGCGGTTGGGTCGAGCTACACCGGGCTAGCGATGAACCCGGCAAACGTGTTCGACGGACGAGCTCCAGCCGAGCGAGAAGACGATGAACAGTAACTTGCGATGAACAGTGTACTTTTTTCTTGGAGAAGACGATGAATGGTGAGATGAACGGTGATTTTGGACAGAAAAAAAGGTTTGGGGTAGATGTGTCACAAAGTGCATAGTTTGGGATTTTTGGTAACACAAAAAAAGGTTTGGGGCAAATGTGTTACAATGAAGATAGTTTAGGGTTTTTAATGTCATAAAAAAAAGTTTGTGATAAATGTGTCACAAGTGGCATAATTTTAAGTTTTTGGTGGTATTAACCCTTTCTAAATTCAAGTTTAATTAGCAATAAAATAGATTTATGCAAATTTACTTTTAATATATTTCAATTATTTCCATTTATAGATTTAAATGTATATAAGGTTATAATCAACCCTCCAAATTCTAAAACTTCATTTATTAATAAAATGTTTTATTTTTTGCAACTTTATATTTTATTAATTAAATGGACTTAATTCACATTCGTTTTACAGTGGCATAACAACACTAGAAATGCCAAAAGTTTCGTATGACAGTTACTTTAGTGCCAAAGTTTTCATCAGCTCACTTAAGTGCTAAATCGGAGAAAAATGATCATTTAAGTGCCTCTAGCGAGAAATTCTAGCCAAAAAACCAGTCCACATAGATAGATAAAACGACGTTGCACAATCCAACGTGGCTGGGTTGTGTAAAACAACATTGTTAGCTCCGAAGTTCTTTTGTTGTTCGCTCAAGTCATTCGCTTAAGTCGTACATCGACTCCCTCTCACTATCGTCGCTCACTCGCCATCACCACCAATCACTCTGTCATCACTCGCTCACATGCCATCTCTATCACTCTCACTCGATCAGGTTTGTCATCCTCTCTCACTCGCTCAATTGGCTAGAAAAATTAGGGCTCGGGCTCGAAGGGAAGCATTCAGCTTCTTCTTTACTTTGTTGAAATGAATTTGAGCCGCTCGCCATGCTCTCGCTCTCCATTTGTAAGATTGAGCTATTAATTCATTATGTGAAGCAGAATGAAGCTTAGAAACCGGAATGTAAGGCATCATTTGCAGATGATGGAAATCAAATGATGCAGAAGGTATGGGATAAGATGACAAAAGAACTTCGAAGTCGGAAATCAACATTGGTCCATCGAGTTGTCCATCTACATCGGAGGAAAATTGAATAGGGTTTCCATTTGGTGTTGTGGTCGATTTAGGGTTTTCAATTATGGAATTTTCTTGTAAGTTACGATTTAGGGTTTATATTTTGGGGCAAAAACATATAGACGGCTTTGTTTTGGAATATATGCTGACTAGGCACACCAATGAGCCACGTCAGATGAAGAAATTAATAAAAGTGGCCACGTCGAATTTTCCATCACCCAAATTGAAGTTGACACTTAAGTGATCATTTTTTTTTCAAAGTGACACTTGAAAAAAAAATTGGGTACCAAAATTGAGTGTCGTACAAAATTTTTTGGTACTTCTAATGTCATTATTCCCTTTTACAGCTATCAATCGACATCTTCAAAATATCTTGAAAGAGGTTCAGAAGATGAGCCGAGTCTCGATTCCTCGAGGCAAGGGAGAAATGAATAAGAGAGGAATAGCTAGATCAAGTCATCAACGAATGATGGAGAACGTTGAGAGATGTGTGCATGCGTCGCAGGGCACCAAAGAGGTCCTGTGGAGATTGAAGCTAATCCGGATACGTATCCTCCTTTTGTTGGAGCGATCATAGAGGCAGAGATACTGGAGTCATTCAAGATGCGAGTCATCGGTGCATATGATATAACGCGAGATTCAATTTGATCTTTTAGAAATTTTCAAAGCCTCTAATGAATGCCGAGGGGCAACGACTGTGTGACGTGTAGGGCGTTCCCTTTGACACAATGAAAATTGGCCAGATTATGGTAAAAGTCGTTTCCAACGGGTCCGTTGGTTCGTTTATAAAGTTATCTTGCCAATTCATGAGTAATCGCTTATTGCAAATATGTCTTGAGATTGAGCTAGCGAAAAAACACCATCCAAATAGAAATTCCAAATATAAAAATAATTTGTGGTTTGATGTTCAAACAAGCAAGAAATTATTGAAATATTTTCACATTGAAATTACAATCCTAGTTGGAGTAGGCTTCTTGGTTGAGTCAGCTAGGCTTTTCTAATTTGGATTTAAATATTACATAAGAGGTGCATACTGGTTTTAACACAATAGAACAGTTGAGTTTTTTGCCCTCAACAATCAGTCATATGGTATGCTCGTGAATTACATTCCTAGTGTTTGAAGCTGTAAAATTCTTATGTTAAAATCTTATGGAATTCTTTTGTGAAATTGAGAGATTGCTTCGTGATGGTTTATGAAAGCTAAATACTATGAGTTATTCGTTATAACTAGGGGCTGAGAAAAACTAAGATTGCTTGACTGATGGAATATAGTTGACATCTCTGTTGTATCATTTAATCTATAGTAAAATCATATGCTACTCTCCCTATTGAGTAAGTCGCACTAATTGAATCACGTAATATTTTTCCTTGTTCTTTTTTTGTCGTGTTCAATTGCTTGTTTTCTAGAACAAGTTGATAGAAGAGCCAAGCTCAATATTGACTTGAAGCAAATCGATGACTGTAGAAGAAGGAAAAGTGAAAAATGACGGACTTGATGAGAGGGATTTTGGTTTCTTGATGATGCGGATTGAGAATTATATGTACCAAAGGAATCAATACTTATCCTTATATGGGAAGAAGCTAGAGTCTATGAACCAAGCTAATTGGGATTCGCTAATAGATAGGCATTCAGTTTTATTCGACTGATGTTGGCTCGTAGCACCGCTTTTAACATCGTAAAAGAGAATACCACTACAGAACCAATGAATGCCTTGTCGAACATGTGCAAGAAGCCTTCTACGATCAACAAAGTCTACTTGATGTGACATTTATTTCACTTAAAAATGGGTGAAGTCTCGTCGGCGACTATGCATATCACTGAATTAAATATTATCATTTGTTAATTGAGTTCAATTTAGATTGACTTCGATGATGAGGAACGTGTTTTGATTCTATTATCAGCATTAGCTGATAGTTATTTGATTATGAATGAAAAAAACTATAAGAAAAGAATATTGTGAACCTGTGCTTGCTTATGAGTAGAGGAAGAACTAGTAATCGTATTAGTAGGAGTAGTGTGAACCTGAACATACTAAGTCAATCTAGGATTGGCAATGTTGTATGTTAAAATTGTGGCAAAAGGGGGGCATCTCAGAAGGGATTGCCTTAAGCGAGAAAGGTGTTGGGATTAGAGTTGAGTTTCCTAATTATATTATTGTAATAGCTAATAGTAACTTAAGTAGTGTAGGTTATGTCTTATCAACCACTAAGGATTGGACTATGGATTTTAGTTGTTCATTTCCCGCTACACCTGTTGAAATATAACGCGGAAACGACAGGATCTTACAAATTAAATCAATGCGAAAATATCAGAAAAATAAACGAGGAACGATAAAGGACACCAGAGATTTACGTGGTTCGGTCCGAATATCGGTACCTACATCCACGGGGAGAGCCAGCAACAAATAATCTACTATAATTGGAGAATCAGAGTTACAAATCGCTCAAACGCTCGAGTGTTTCCCACACCTAGATTTAAGCCCAAACCCAAAGTGTTTACGAATAAACAATTTTATTGGACAAATAAACTCACTACACAAATCACCACGCGTTGAAACCCAAAGCAAAACACACGCACACTCAAGTACGTCTCTGTACGTTCTGCCTCCTCCGTGCGGCTTGAATACGAGCGTCTCTGTATGTCTTGCTTTGTGCAGCTTTTGGTCTTCGCTAAAAGAAAGAAACCCTCAATTTCTTTTCTTTTTATATGTGGCAAAAAACCCTAAAGCTGCTTCCTCTTTTATCTGACTTCCGTGGCCCCACACGTTTCTTTTTCACGTCCAAGAAGGAAAGTCCTTTACTGATAAGCATTCAACAAATTAACCTGGGCCCACCAAAATAAATATAATAAAATAAAGTGTGCCCATGTTTTGTCTTTTAGTAGCCTTCTTTATTCGCGTCTTCGTGAGCCCCTCTCATCCAAAATCAACCAAATAGGAAAGTGAATTTGTTACGCAGGCTTAAACTCGAGACATAAATTTAACAATTCTCCACCTTGGCTCGATGTTTGTAGCCAAGTTATAGTGCTCATCTTCCATGCTGCTCTCCCAACGCCCCGATGGGCGCTCACTCTTTACAGACGCCAATTGTGCTCAAGCAAAGCTTGAGCTTCGCCAAAGGAACAGGCTTGGTTATCATGTCCGCTGGATTCTCTGCTGTCGCAATCTTTTTAACAACAACCATACCCTTCACTAAGACATCTCGGATGAAGTGGTACCTGATGTCAATATGCTTCGTTCGCTCATGATAAACCGGATTATATGCCAGATGTATCGCACCTTGGTTATCACAGTGTATATCAACACTATTCTGATCTAACCCAAAGTCCGAGAGTAAACCTTTTAGCCATATCGCTTCTTTCGCTATAAAGGTCAGTGCCATGTACTCTGCCTCAATCGAAGACAAGGCAACGTGATCCTGTAAGGATGCCTTCCAACTAATTGCACCACCTGCTAGCGTAAATACGTACCCTACTAAAGACCTGCGTTCGTCCAAGTCACATGCGTGATCCGAATCCACATAACCAGTGGTCTCACTGCCATTATTGTCCCTTCGGTATACAATTCCAACGTCTGTTGTCCCCTTTAAATATCTGAGAATCCACTTCACAGCTTACCAATGAGTTTTACCAGGTCGCTTCATGTAACGACTAACTACACTCACTGCTTGTGAAATATTAGGCCTAGTGCATATCATAGCATATATAATACTACCCACTGCACTAGTATAAGGAACACGAGACATATGCTCCTCCTCCTCTTCAGTCCACGGTGATAACTTATTTGAAAGTTTAAAGTGCATCGCCAAAGGTGTACTTACAGATTTCGCTGACTGTATATTAAATCGTGCAACAATCTTCTCAATATATTTCTTTTGAAAAAGACGTAAAATTCCTGCAGTTTTGTCACGCAAAATCTCCATACCCAATATTTTCTTTACAGCACCCAAATCTTTCATCTCAAATTCAACACTCAATTGTCTCTTCAGCACAATAATATCATATATGCTCTTGGCTACTATCAACATATCATCAACATATAGTAACATATATATCAAAGACCCATCGTCCAATCTTATATAGTAAACACAGCTATCTATATGACTTTTAGAATAGTTCTGACTAGCCATGAAAGAATCGAAACGCTTATACCACTGCCTAGGAGACTGTTTCAGCCCATATAAAGATTTCTTTAATAAACAAACATGATCTTCCTTACCCGGAATAGCAAATCCCTCTGGCTGCCTCATGTAAATCCGCTCCTCCAACTCACCGTGAAGAAACGCTATTTTCACATCTAGCTACTCCAGCTCGAGATCCTGTGTAGCAACTAAGGCAAGTAAAACACGAATAGAAATATGTCTTACCACAGGAAAGAACACCTCATTGTAGTCAATGCCCTCTCGTTGTGTATACCCCTTCGCCACAAGTCTTGCCTTATATCTCGCTACCTCGACACCGGAATGCCCTTCTTCCGTTTAAAGACCCACTTGCTACCAACAATCTTCTGGCTCTTAGGTACTTTGACCAACTCCCATGTCTGATTCCGATGAAGTGATTCCATCTCTTCACTCATAGCCCCTAACCACTGCGACGACTCAAAAATAGCCATCGCTTCAGAGTAAGACGAAGGCTCATCTGTCTTCACCTCGTCACCTACAGTCAATGCATAAGCAATATCTGTATAACCATAACGTACCGTAGGTTTAATTTTCCTTTTCTGTCTACCCGTGGCTATAGTGTGCTATGGCTCTGCTGATTGTTCATTATCACCGACTTCAGGAACTGCGGCCTCATCTGCAATCTCAACTTCTATTACCTTCGAGGTCTCCGGAGTCTCCACCTAAATCTCCACCTCATTGCTGACACCATGATCTGTCTGCTCTGCTGGTTGTGTCTCAAGACCCCTCCTTTGAAGCATTGCAGTCTCGTCGAAGATCACGTCTCTGCTGATTAGAAAACCGGGTGATCTGGGATCAGTGCACCACAGTCGATAGCCTTTCACCCCATGTGCATAACCCAGAAATATGCACTTCTTCGCCCTCGGCTCAAGCTTACCATCACTCGCATGAGCATACGCAGGACATCCGAATATTCGTAATCTAGAATAATCAACAAGTTTCCCTGACCATACTTCCTCAGGAGTCTTCCACTCTATAGCAGATGATGGAGATCGATTAACTAGGTAACATGTCATATTCACTGCTTCGGCCCAAAATTCCTTGCCTAAACCTGCATGCGAAAGCATGCTCCGAGCTTGCTCTAGTAAAGTTCTGTTCTTCCGTTCTGCAACGCCATTTTGCTGTGGTGTCCCGCTATTATGCGGTATCTCACAATCCCTTCCTTCTCGCAGAACTCGGTAAAATCTTTACCACGGAACTCCATGCCGTTATCGGTTCTCAGGCACTTGATCTGTTTATCTGACTACTTCTCAATCAATGCCTTAAATTTCTTGAACCGATCAAACACATCAGATTTGTGCTTTAGAAAGTAAACCCATACCTTTCTAGAGTAGTCATCGATAAATGTCAACATATATCGGGCACCTCCTTTCGAAGGAACCGGAGACGGGCCCCAGACGTCTGAATGAATATACTCAACTGGTCGCTTGGTCAAATGAACAGCTGTTGTAAACTTAATCCGACTCTGCTTCCCAAAGATGCAGTGCTCACATAAGTCCAGCTTCCCTGTCTTCTAACCCTTCAACAACCCCCTATCACTCAGCATCATCATACCTGCCTCACTCATGTGCCCCAAACGCATATGCCATAACTGAGTCAAGTCAAAATCTGACTCACCTGATGAAACTGTAGCAGCTCCGGTCACAGTCTCTCCCAGTAGATGATAGAGAGAACTCACTTTCTTCCCCTTCATCACTGTCATGGCACCTCGAGAGACTTTTAGCACTCCACCTTCAGCGGTGTACTTACATCCGATATCGTCAAGTGTCCCCAAAAAAATAAGGTTCTTCTTGAGCTCTGGTACATGCCTCACGTCTGTTAATGTGCGTACCACCCCATCGTGCATCTGAATCTGAATTGTTCCTATCCCCACAACATTGCAGGTTGCATTATTCCCCATCAGAACTCTACCACCATCTGCAGTCTGGTAAGTAGTAAACCAGTTCCTATGAGGCGTCATGTGATAAGAACACCCCGAATCTAGCACCCATTCGTCTCCTAACGAACCAGTACTCACACACAAGACGGCCTCTGCATCACTAGTGCTCTCCTCAGCAACGTTTGCCACACTGCTTGTGGCATTCCGCTTGTCACATCTATTTCTTCGCTTCGAACAATCTCTCCTTATGTGCCCCTCCTCGTGACACTCAAAGCACTTCACACGTCCTTTAGACTTTTTATTGCGTGACTTTGACCTGCTTTTACCTCTGCTGCTACTGGACCCTCAATGTTGTTCTCTACCTCGAATCACTAGTCCTCGCGCTACATCCTGCGCTAGACTATCATCTCGCAACTTCCTTTGCCACTCTTTAGAGAATAATGCTGACTTTACCTCTTCCGAGGTAATCGTAGTACGCCCTTGGAGTAGTGAATCAGTAAAGTGCTCCCATGATTCCGGTAAAGAAGCCAATAACATCATGCCCTGTTCCTCATCATCAAGTATCTTGCCGACATTCTTCAAATCCATCATGAGTTTATTAAATTCATCTAGGTGAGATCTGATCGACGTACCTTCAGTATATCGAAATTGAAACATCCTCTTCAATATGTACAAGCGATTGTTCAAACCCTTTGTTACATAGAGTGCCTGTAATTTTGCCCACAATGATGCGGCATCTTTCTCTTCAACCACCTCTATTAACACTTCATCCGATAAATTCAGCATGATTATACTCTTCGCTCTCTTCATTAGCTCTGCTTTATCAGCTGCTTTCATTATAATGGGCAACTCATCTTCGCCATCTAATGCCTTAGCCAAACCTTGGGTTGTCAATAGCGCACACATCTTGACGCTCCATAACCCAAAGTTATTTCTCCCGTTAAACTTCTCAATCTCTACTTTCGCTCCAGACATAATTGCAATAGCAGAATTTTCAAATAATAATCAGACAAGCAAAAGCCCCAAATCATAATCCAGAAAATCTAACCCTCAAGCTTTGATACCAATTGTTGAAATATAACGCGGAAACAACAGAATCTTACAAATTAAGTCAATGCGAAAATACCAGAAAAATAAACGAGAAACGATAAAGGACACCAGAGATTTACGTGGTTTGGTCCGAATATCGGTACCTACATCCACGGGGAGAGCCAGCAACAAATAATCCACTATAATCGGAGAATCAGAGTTACAAATCGCTCAAACGCTCGAGTGTTTCCCACACCTAAATTTAAGCCCAAACCCAAAGTGTTTACGAATAAATAATTTAATTGGACAAATAAACTCACTGCACAAATCACCACGCATTGAAACCCAAAGCAAAACACACGCACACTCAAGAACGTCTCTGTACGTTCTGCCTCCTTCGTGCGGCTTGAATACGAACGTCTCTGTATGTCTTGCTTTGTGCAGCTTTTGGTCTTCGCTAAAAGAAAGAAACCCTCAATTTCTTTTCTTTTTATATGTGGCAAAAAACCCTAAAGCTGCTTCCTCTTTTATCTGACTTCCGTGGCCCCACACGTTTCTTTTGCACGTCCAAGAAGGAAAGTCCTTTACTGATAAGCATTCAACAAATTGACCTGGGCCCACCAAATAAATATAATAAAATAAAGTGTGCCCATGTTTTGTCTTTTAGTGGCCTTCTTTATTCGCGTCTCCGTAAGCCCCTCTCATTCGAAATCAGCCAAATAGGAAAGTGAATTTGTTACGCAGGCTTAAACTCGAGACATAAATTTAACAACACCAAATACGGACTGGGTTACTACTTAACAATGCGCTAATGATGATACAATGCAATTAGAAAACAATGTTGAGTGCAATGTTGTTGCAAGCCTCCGAGACAGAATTCCTGAGAGGGTTTGACAGCTTGCCAAGCGGGCTTAAATGGTCCTTCTCGCAAGTAGTAGCGGGGGTCTCTCCGTCTCTGCAAAATGCAACTTTGCTGGTGCTACTCTTACACGACTGTCATGAGAAATCAGAATGTTGCCATAACTCAAGATTTTAAGTATTTACGTTCGTTCAGCTGGTGGTGCCGTTTCTATCTCCAATCTTTGCACATTGATTGGAAGTAGAAAGTACTTGACTCTCTTTGCCCGCCTTCCATGGCAGCATCTTTGCGACTTCCACCGCTTTCCATCTTTTCTTTTTGCCAGAACCATTAGATTAAACAAAGTAGTCAGCTGAGCAGGATAGCATAGGCGCATGGCATCCACACGAAAGCATAGTATCTTCTTATGGGAACTCAACAACTTTGCTTAATTAATCGATGATAATCCTCGACAGAAGATAACCATGTGATCCCTGGGGAACATAGACTGTCGCAGATGTGCATTGCCTGAATAATTTTGATGATTCATCATATAATTTAATGAATCAACTAGCTAAGTTTGTTGACTTACAACTTCGCTTTAAGAACATATTGATTGTAATAATGTAGTTGCCTTGCTCCTCTCACTCTCTCTGCAATTTGGTTTATATAATTCCCGGTGTGCAACAAATCTTCGGTGTTGATGATGCGTAAGTATATCATGCACGAGACCAGTTGACTTTTACAACTTTTTTTCAAGACGGAACTCAAATGCACCGCAGATTTCTATCTTTAATACCTCCACATCTTACAATTTCGGTCTACATGCGCTGGTATTAGCTTCAATATGAACGATGATGATTGGTGATTGATTTGAATCATGCATGCACATGAATTTCACAATTCACTAGAAGTATACAAAAAGCAGTGTCATACTTGTATACAAAAAGCAGTGTCATACATGTATACAAAAAGCAGTGTCACAGGTGCAACATAGACAAATCCTATTGCAGCTATTACCTACATACGCTAGCACATAACAATGATTATTCAGTTAAGCCTCGTCAACTAAAACACAGTCGAGCCCTACACCCAATATGACCATGCCTTCCCTTGCAACCCTGGGAAAGGTAACACCCAACCATGTGTTTTGTGCTATGTAGGCATATGTTTCTGCGTAAATAGCTTCTCTCAGGGAGTGCGCCCTACACGCCATCTTATCCAGCTCTCTAATATTCCTCACGTCTCTATATCTTTCTCTTATTAACTGTTACTGTCTCCATCCATCCATGGCAACACCACCATCAACTCAACCACAAGACCCCCAACAATTGCCTCCTCCTCCCCTCAAAGTCGACCTTGAGGGACAAACCAAACAAGCCCTCGAGCAAGAGATTGAGGCCGTAGACTTCTCGAAACGAGCTCAATGGCTCTGCGCCGCCATGCTGGGTGCAAATGACGGGCTACTCTTGACAGCGTCACTCATGATGGGTGTCGGTGCTGTCCACAAGGATGTCAAGACCATGGCGATAACTGGGGTGGCGGGGCTAATCGCCGGGGCCTGTAGCATGGCCATTGGGGAGCTTGTATCCGTGTACTCGCAGTACGACATCGAGGTGGCTCAGATGAAGAGAGAGGACAAAAACGGATCCTTAGGCATTGAAGAGATGGATGCGAGGAAAGAGAAGCTGCCAAACCCATGGAAGGTGGTAGGGGTGTCAGCACTGGCCTTCGCAGTGGGGGCTCTGGTGCCACTCCTAGCAGCTATGTTCATAAAGGGATACAAGGTGAGATTGGCGGTGGTGATAGTGGCGGTGAGCATGGCGTTGGTTGGGTTCAGCGGGCTGAGCACGGTGCTGGGAAAGCACCAATGGTGAAGTCGGCTTCTAGGTGCTACTTGGGAGGGTGATTGGCCATGGGCATCACCTTTGGTTTGACCAAGCTGATTGCCTCTGCTGGTCTATGATAACTTGAGTGTTTTATATAGTGTTTCCTTGATGGTATTAATGACAAGTAATAACGTTTAAATAATTGTATCTTAGATTTTTGTAATTAATTAAGTGCTCTCGCTTGCTTTGCTAGCTAGAAACATGAACGGATACTTCACTTTTTTTTTGTTTGTTTTTTCTTTGGGAGTAATAACATTTACTTTTTCTCTTCCTCGCTGCCCTTCCCCCTCATTTCTCTCTCATCTTTAGTATTTCCTTTGATTCTTGAGATCTTTTTCTCATGGTGTATTTTGCATGGATGGTAATACTAATCATTTAATCTTATCGGAATACAATTGGGTCGAAAACAAGAGGCGAAAGTCGATGGTGTATACTATTATTTAATCAAAGATTCATGTTTATCAGGTTTCAAATTTTATTGGTCTATTGCAATTGACTCGGAATATCTTTAGCATGCAGTAAGTGCAATTAAAATTATAGACATGGCGCTGTACACAATATCAGGCAAATTTATTAGGAATAATACTTATAAATAATCGTCATCACTTGTAAACATTAGATTTTCATTAGATTTAATAGTATCAACCGCGTAAGACACGATTTTTTTCATGTCATCCCGTTTATGATACCAACTCATTTATGCTAAACGGGAATCTATTTAATTACATGTAGTACTCGTGCAATATTTGTGCAAGTGCAGTATTCGTGTAATATTTGAGCAAATGATTGGGGCCGAGAATTCCTGGCCCTAGCTTCTAAGTAATGTAGCAAATTACAAGTGAGACTTTATGTAGGTGAGCTATATTTAAATCTAATAAAAATCCGTTATATCAATTAATTTATCGAGTTTATGAGAATTATCAATATAATTAGCATTATTCCTTCAATTATGTAAACGAGCTATATTCAAACTCTTGTCACATCATTAATAGGCCAATTTGATAAACTCTTGTCACCTTGGGCGACTTAGCTACATCTTTTTCCTCGGCCGGTGGTCAGCCACGGTGAAGCTCGAGCTCACCAGCCTCGGGTGAGCTTGAGCTCACTGATCTTAAGCGACACTTAAGCCTTGCCGATTTGGCGAGCCTCGAGCTCGTTGGCCTAAGGCAAGGTTCAAGCCTCGAGCTCGCCGGCTTCAAGTGAGCTCGTTCCTCACTTGTGGCCAACCACCAACTGAAAATGAAGGAAAAGGAAAAAGAAAAGACAAAAAGAAAAATAATTAATAATTTGATTTTTTTAAAATAAAATTTATTAAAAGGAGTGCACGAAGGGATATCAAATCAGATTTTCTATACCACACGACGGAAAATATTTTCTATTTGATTTTTAGTTTTCAGTTAAACATCGGAAAATATTGTCATGACTTCATAGAAAACATTTTTTAGAAATGTCACATTTTCCACTTGTCTAAAAAAATTATAAAAATTATCCACTAAATCTGTATTGCATGGAAATATTTTAGCGATATAAATTTTTAAAAAATCAAAAGAAAACAAGTTTTCTAGATTGGGTTAAATATGAAAATATTTTTGCAATATGAGTTTGGTATGAATTGGGTATAAGTCAAGTAGAGTATAAGTAAGGAAATTTACATTGCAAATAAATTAGTCATAAACGGATTAATGAGTCAATTTTGATCAAACTATTTATGACTCATCTTAAACCCGACCAGCCATTTGATAGGTATGGTTGCATTTTCGCAACTTCGATCAAGATTGGTTTTTTTTTTTTAGCCGAATAGAGTGTGTAAACTAGCCCACCCAACACAAAAGCTATGAAGGTGCTATAAGAAAAATGAAATGTATTTTTGGGTAAAACTCGAAATAGTATGTGAAATTTTGAGAATTATAAGGACAAAAATCCACGTCATTTCAGATGAGCTATCCAAGATTTCAAGCATCTATTCAATTAAACAAAAATTTAAGAAACTAAAACAAAACTCGTTCCAATAAGAGCTAACCCAAGTGTGGCGATGCTGGAAGACGATCATGTCAAACGAAACCAAACTCCAAAAGAAGCCGATACAACTTCTTGCAAGACTAGTGAGTTTGGCAACCATCTTTGAAGGGTTGAGGATGACAATGAACAGACCCACCCTTGAATCGACTTTGAACCAGCTGGTTTGAGCCAATTTGAGGGTTTAGCCGGGTTGAATGGAGATCGATGCTCAGCCCAATCAAGATCAAATGGTAGATTTTTGGTTTACAGTCAGGTGTTATTGGCAATCTTAAATGTGCACTCCCTCACATAGGCCCCGTTTGGTTCAGCATTCCAAATGAGCATTTAGCCTCTAAAGTCCCTTGGCCAAATGCAAATGGCGTTTGGTAATTTTTTTTACTCACTTTGGGGAGATGCAATTGCATTTCCAATGCTCCCAAGGGATCTTTGGCCAATGCTCCTCCGGAGATGCTTTGCGAAGTTGTATTTTCGAAATGCAACTTGTAATCGTTCATGAACAAGAGATCGAGGCCTCCGAGCTCACGCCCATTACCCGGAGACCACCGCTCGCCAACCCGGCGACCACCGGCGGGCCCGAACTCAAGTTAATTTTAAAAAATACTTACCAAGCACCACTTGTATTTCGAAAAACCCCTTTAGTCCAAAGGTATTTGCATTCTCCCAAATGCATTTCCCCAAAGTTGAACCAAACGGGGCCATAATCACATTGACCTGGTTCAGTCATGATTTTACTCATGAAGTGCTCCCCTCAATTTGAGCCCAAAATCACTGGGATAAAACTAAACACTCTTACCGTCTACTAAGCACACCTATTGGTAGTATTTCTTTTCTTATTCTTATTATATATCTACTTCTTACCAAGTCGAAAATTTACACCTCGTAGAAATTACAAATTTCAGAAAGAAAAATAAGAAAAGAGTTTTCATACAACCATAGGAAACAATTCAAGACTAAAGAATTTAATTTGAAAAGTAATACCAGCACAAAGAAAATGAGTACACAATGAGGAAAAAAAAGGTGGGTTGGGTGAAAAGAAATCCACATGCACTCTTGAGACTCCTCCACTCTCCCCATGGTGCGAGATGAGGAACTCCCCCTTACAATGCATTGTAATAGAATAGATGATGGAAACTTCATCGAGCATTTAGCCAAAAAAACAAGGCAACTATATAAAAAAAATAAGAGATATCATCAAGCATATGGTATGATGACTCGTATCACCATCTTACCGCTTTTCATACCGCCCTCTAACATCAATGGCAAGCTTATACTTGTTGAATCTCTCATGGACAGTTCTCTACAAAATTTCACAGAACTATTTTATGGAAGACGAAAGGTGTTGATTGCCAATCATGCAACGGCCAAAATGATAAAGCACAAGCCAGGAGGCGGGATTTTCAAAGGATCCAGTCAGGGTTCGTCGCAATCACCTTCTAGCCTTCTACTGGGTTAGCTGCCGCCCAATATTATCCCCAGAACAATTCAGATCTCTATTCTTGCCACACAAGATATTCACTTTCATCCTTATATAATTGACATCAAAATTGCCTCGCCTTGAATGAAAAAGTCACCTAATCAGTTGAAAAGAAACACCTCACGAAGCATCCTTTATGAGATCAAAAACAGGCTTGCTGGCATGTAAATAGCCAGCCCTCTTCAGCTTGTTGCTTGGGTTTTTATTTCCTTATGTTACAGTATATAGATATAAATTTAAAGTGAAAACAGAAATGGGAACAAAGCTATCTAAGAAAAAAACTCTTAAAATGAAAACATTGTGCTCTTACATTCCTTGAAATCATCTTCTCATATATCCTCAGGGCCGTTTATGAGCTGAATAATGATGCAAAAGAATTAGAGAGCAGGAACTGAGCTGAGTGAAAGGACCACATCCATGACAAATCTAAGAATCCCATAGCCATACCTTGTCCTCAAGTACTACTCCATCAGGAATTTCAATCCTCGTCCCAGGTCTTGCAACGATGCTGACATTCCCCTTTTGGCATAAAATAAAAATGTCAGAACAAGTAATAATTCCAAGAGAGAACCCCCAAGTATCATTCTTATGTTGCAAAATTACTGTGAACCCTTCGAAGTACATAAGTGAAAATCCATTTCTACTTAAATGAGATCAACAACACGAAATGGTTATGACAATCATCATCTGTACTAAATGATTACTTCACATAACATTTTAGACAAGATATGTCCATCCAGACATGTCTAAGTTCACAGTATATTCGCTGTACTGATTGACTACAAATTACATCTAAAAGTACTTTAACACATGAGACAGCATAAATTCTACGGAGAGCAGAGTCTGCAAGATAGCCTAGATCAAAATTAGCACCGCATCTTTAACTAAACATAGATTTACTTGCAACTCATACTCTATAGATGGACTCAACAGAGTAAGCGAATCTTCACAATTTAACCGCTGGTCTGATGGGTTTTACTGTAGGTCCCATAAATTTGTAGTAGATTCTCAATAATCAGACAAAGTACATAAAAACAAATCCCAAGCACAGTCTGTACCTTGAGCATAATGCCATTTCCAAACCACACATCACCAGTGACTTTTAAGCTATCCAACTCAACTACACTGGGAATAGACTCGAAGCGGCTCACAAAACTGCCCAACTGAAAAAGGCAGATATAATGAAACATGACATTAATATCCGTAACAGGCGGAATAAGAATACACAAAAGTAACCTTCACCTTATCAAATTCAGGTCCCAACTCGACAGAAGGATCTTTGGGATTAGTTCTGGCAGCATTTCTAATTAGAACTCCATTGGATGTGGTATATAGATCCGACTGCATATGAACATTAGAGTAACATAGCCTACATATCAAGTACAAAATGCAGATTGGAGAGTGTTCTGTAGTTTGTAATACCTGGAGAAGAAATAGATCTGAAGTTGCATTCAGTGGAAAATAACGGGATGAAGGGACGGAAATACCAATTGCATGCTCAAAAAACTGGATCAAAGGAAAAAAAATAATTTTCCATATGAAAAATGCACCGATCAAATGTAACAAACGTTGCACAAGAAACTCATATGAAGAAAGGCTTTTACTCGTATTATTGAACTAGTTGCTGTTTCTCGCATTAGAGATGAACCAGCATCTACTTCCTACAGCATCAAGAGCAAAAAGTTAACCTTTTTCTTTTCAAAAGTATGTATAGAAATCTTAAATTCAAAGAACGTCAAAAGAAAATTGCCATAATATCAACTAAACTTACCCATTTCAGTGCATCAGTGTCCACAAGTCTTTTGATAGCATTCAGATTGATCCACCTATAAAAAGAAGTAGAGAACTGAGCTTTCAGGCTTCTTTCCAAGCTTTAGTAAGCCACAGGAAAATGAAGTAAAATTTCACTCACATGTTTTTTGTATCAAGCAATTTGAACTTCTCCGAAAACTTAGAAAAGATGGAAGAAAAAGCTCAAAGTTAGACAAGTAATACAATGAAACGCTGTAAATATGAAGGCAATTTTATAACAAGCAACCTTCCTTAATCACAGTTTGGGATGCTTACTCTTTCAGAAGGCTTCTGAGCAATTTCTCCAAGCTAAGTGCACAACAAAAAGGACAAACTCATTAGTGTTCATGTTGGTGAAGGACAAGAGCTACATGTCAGCTTTTGAAGAACTCCCCGCCACGATGCAAGCAAAGCATACCATCATCCTCACACATTGTTCAAACAAGAACTAAAACTAGCTATAATAAAAATGTCCACATGTTCATAGCATCTCATTTGAAGCAGAACCCAAAATTTACTATTAGCAGTAAGTGTGTGGGAATATTTTTAAAACCACGAAAGATTGCTAAATTCATGGCACAGCATGCTAAGTCTTCGAACAAAATTATAAAGTGATTCGTGAGTCATGCAAACATTACTGACCACTGAAAGGCAAGGTTTAGGAATTTTGTTCTTTTTGTTCTCTGTTTTGTGTGTGCGCACGCACAGAGAGAGAGAGAGAGAGAGAGAGAGAGAGAGAGATGGAATCTAAAGCTTGGATATTATCATATGAATCCTGATGCAAACTCATTAACAGACGCTTGAATTTCAATTTCTTTTCTTTCTCATCCCAGCCACAAACTAGTAGTTTTGACTATTTACTGTTTACTCGTAATCCAAATGGGAAGAAACAATTTCCTATTCATTATTAATCAACTGTATCACTATTCATTAAGCTAACATAACAGCACTTGCAATGAAGCAAATCCTACCAATGACGCACATAAATAAGAGAAAGTACAGCCAGTGGCATAGAGATTACAAAGCACGAAGCTGTTAATCCTTGGTATATTCACCCCCTCAGACCTGATTAAGAAATAATTAACCAACTTTCTTTAACTGTTTGATCCCAAAGAACTCTATTTTTTTTTTCCGAATTGCGTCTCTAAACTTTTCAAGTTTTTCTAATTTGGGCACCTCTAATTCATTTCTGATCACTTCGTCCTCTTACAATTATCCATACAAAAATCAATTCTTAAAATTCATTTCCATTGATTGTCCTCAAAATACTTTTACAATTTTTTGGATAAAGAAATTTCTAGTCTTTCAGCCTGATAAAAACTCCTGATGTTTTTCCTCTTGGCACCATTAATGTTTGCGTTGCCAAATCATTTATCCATAGCAAAGAGAAGAGATTCACACTCCAGCTACTACCATTCAACTCAATCACATCACCTGAAGGACAATGCACTGGTAAAATTATTTTAACTTCATCAGTAAAATAAAGCTTTTCCAAAAAGTTAAACAAGGCTTTCAATTAAGATTATTATTCAACATAGTTTTTAAAAAATGAACCACAGGAGCAGTTAAGCTGTCACATACTACCCACCTGGAACTTCCTCTCTTCAAAATTTACAAAGTCCCCATTAACATCGATGGATGCAGTGGGCCTTACCTAAACAACAAATTCCAGAGTCATTGCTGAAGAAAAATAAAGAACACAGAAAGCAAACCTTGGCTACCTACCTCCATACAACATTCAACTTTGTTCTGAATTAGGTGGTTTAGTATCTCTGTAAACACACATTAAGGGAATCGAGTGATAGCACAACGTCCACGAGCAGTCAATAACTGAACAAGCCCCCCCACCACACACTTCTCTTCCCAAAAAAAAAAAAAAAAAGAACCACAAGGATCAAAGTCAAAGTAAATGTCCACTATCACCATGAGTACAAGGATACTTGGGTCAATGATTGTCCCGACGTTATCTGAGTTCACCACAAGGATATACTCCTTACCCTGAAAAACAACTTATTTTAAAACCTCTAATAGCTCACTTATGATTCTAATATTATTGACAGTATAAACCAAAAAAGAAATAGCAACCATATAAAAAAAAAAAAGGACAACCTGTGACATTAACACATCAAGGGTTCCACTTCTCATCAAAGATACGATATCTGCACCCTGGTTAGCATATGCCCTATCACCAAAAGATATCAGTTGGCTTCTACCAGGAGACAAAAAGTTGAAACACATCAGCAGGATAAACCAAAATGACCAAGTAACAAAGAAAATGAAGAGTAGCTCGATGAACATGAAAAATTGGTTGATCTAACAACAATTTAATGTGAGTATTGGCAAACTTTTGTGAAATTACCCGAATTGATTACTTCATGACCAAGTTTCGCATCTGGACAGGTATGTTAATAGTAGCATATATGAATCAATGGGCAATGGATACAGCAATTCAGTAAGATTTACTAAAACAGATAAATTCGACACCTGGATGTGCTTTCATACCAAAAGAGGATACACAAATGAATTTAGTCCAAAGTGGTCCAAGTACTCAAAGGATTGATGTGACTTGACAGACATAATCAATTGCCAATTCTTACAACTTGGAGAAGCAAAAGGTGTAGTGTAACCTAATAGTCTGCTGTAGAACTGTAGGATTCACAATCCAAACTATTTCAATCAGTACACAAAATGATTCGACTTGAAGGTGCAAACTGAGAGTGAACACAACTTATGCGATGTGGTCACAATTCATTTACAATTTGACTCACTAATTTGACAATTTAGTCGCAGTTCCAGTTATTTTTATTGCCAAAGAAAGCATGAGGTTGCAAGCACATAGGCACAGAATTGATGTTTCGTTGCACCAGTCAAACCTATTAATTAATTGGAAAACAGCACTTCTGGCAATGACAATCAAAATTTAACCTGTGCAACAAAATAGAAGCAAGTTCATTCAAAATAAAGAACAATATACAGTTCATTGTTGCTGCTCTGCTCTCCAGATGATTTCAGATGGGAGTTTTGGTTCTGTGTCAAAAAGAAAAAGGATTAACAAAATCCCCCACAAAAGCTAGTATATCAGAAATTATTCTTTGTGTACTCAGGCATAACAATGACTAGAGAACACGAACCAGCTCAAAAGCATGAAAATCAATGTTTGACTGGGAATATTTAGCCCAAACCTGGATCAGGAAGCAAGACCATGGAAAGTTTCATGAGTCCCAAATATCAAGAACTAATATCAGCAGATGAAAAAGTTGTCACCTCAAGGGTAGCACCATGTGTTTTTGATGAATTCATTAGAAGCAGAGGCACATTGCATCCGTACTTTAAGTTGAGATGCTACAACATGCAAAAACAGAAGAATCAAACCTTTCAAAGCCAAGTGCAGTCAGTTTCAATTTCAACTACATACCACCAACAAAACAGCAATATACCTCAATCTGAGTAGCTGTCAAGCCCAGAATTGTCACTCCATTGCTGATTTCGATGGTAGATCTGCACTAGTAAAGATGGAACTTGATAACATCATACATCAAACATTGACAATGTACGCGAATCATTATCATCATGTTTTATTTTCCTTAAACCTACAGACCATCATGATCTACAGATTATGCAACACAGCTTTTTGTTAAAGGGATAAGCAATCTTGACCAAGATTAAAGATTTTGCATGATCAGCAATACCTCAAGCAACTTTCTAGAGCATAGGAAATATCACATATGCAATATGCGCTGCATAGATTTGCATTCCCATCTCCCTCGAATCACCAACTGTTCCCCAATCTTCACACCCCCAACCCCAAAAAAGGAAGGTAAAGGCTCTCAACCTGATACCCTTCCCTTCACAAACTGGGAGGAAATATCCATTTTGCGCCAATCTCCAATTAAATTCATGCAGTACATGTGACTACTCTAACATAGAACCTTGGGGAGGCTGAGAATTCCTATTTTACAGCATACCAAAAAAATTCTAAAACAAAGAGTACCGTCCAATAAACAAAAGCCAACTTTCATAAAAAATACCAAAAAAAAAAAACTGTTGTGAACATAAATCATCTACCTTAAGTAAGATACAATTGCAATAATAAATGATACAATACATAATTCAGGCAGAGATCCAAAAATAAAACTGAGTTTTGAGAAATTTCCAGGTAAATAATGATGCTTACTTGGGACCATCAAATCCCATTTTTGTTCCCAAAGCTCCATTTAACTTCAGGACAACAAGTTTGTCCAGAAGCTTCTTAGTTTCAGCAACACCTGTATGAATCCAAGAAACAAAAACCTTCTTATGAAAATGGTCGTGTTTTGTTTCCCTTCTCTTTGGGATGAAAATGGGAAATTTTATCAGATTAGACGGGAATATCATCTGCAGTTACAGGAGGTGTACAGAAATAATAAAGGAACAAAAAAAATCATAGCAAACTAAACTACAGAAAATCAGAAAAAGGAAAAATGGAACTTTGGACTAATATCATCGACAGTACAAGGAAATATAGACCATTATGTCCATTTGTACAGGCGCAAAGAGCAGTACATGATGTCTTCAACCAGTAAAAAGAAATAAAACCCATCATATCAGTTTCTAGATTGTAACTATGAAATCAGAGTTAACTGAATCACCATAAATGTACACACGGAAGCTGCGGCACAGGATAGGAGAATACCTTCAGGAAGAGGAGCTAATCTTTCATAGGGAATTATAGGCACTTGAATCTTTGCTAACTTGGTCGCACTATCACTCTCACTCTTGCTCTCCTCAATGCGTTGCACCTGCTCCCTTCAATCCAGAACTCAATCATGTAAAAGAAAAAAAAACTCAGTCACTCACGAACTTCAGGAACTTCTAAACATCCATAAACAAAAATTGAAGCCGCGAAATGCTCATGACACAGCCATTTAGCACACCGGGAACTGCATGAATACAAGAAAATGCTAGGACTTCGAAACGATTTTACTTTCCAACATTCAAAAGAAAGAAAGAATGATTTCCCATATGCGCAGCTAGCAGCAATCCTCATAAATGCAGTCCCAGAAATACTTACCAAATGCACTGATCATTTCGAGAAATTCAAACCAAACAAGAACGAATCATGCGGTTCATCAAGAAGTAAAATTGCATACCGAGCTTCAGTCTTTGGGGCAGAGGCAGGGGCAGAGGCAATACCGAGCCAGTCCTTCGCGGCAGCAAGCTTCTTCTGCTCCAGCAGGAAGGTCTTGGTGATCATATTGCAGAAGAGGTACACAAACTGCACCGAGTCGTTCGCCGGGATCGGGTACGTGATATTCTTGTAACACTCCCACGGCATGCTTGAGTCCACCAGCGCCACCACAGGGATCTGCAGCTTCGCGGCCTCCTGGATCACCGACGACTTCCGCTCGGTGTCCATGACCACGAGGCAGTCGGGCGGCTGCGACGGCCCGAAGCAGATCTTCTTGTTCCGGGACCGGAACTTCTTGGGGCTGCAGCTGTTGGTGAGGAACCCGCCGGTCCGCCACAGGGCGTTGCCGCTGGGGAGTAGCACCCGATCCGACGCGTCATCTGCTCGACGATCTCGTCGAAGAGCGGGTTGGTGTTGACGAACATGAAGCGGCCCCGGCGGCGGGCGAGGGAGGCGAGGAAGCCGCAGGCGCTGCGGAGGCAGACGAGGGTCTTGTCGGAGTCGATGATGGCCATGCCGTTGCGGCTGCCGTAGGCGAAGGGCTTGAAGTGGTGGGTGGCGACGCGGCGGCCGAGGTGGGCGTTCGTGCTCAGGAGCTTCTGGATGACGATGGAGTGGAGCGTCATCTTTGCTCGGGGGAGGAGGGACTGGTCTCGGAGCGCCGGCGGGGGAGCGGTTTAGGGTTTCCGGGATCGGGGAGCGGAATGGAGCGAGTGCCGCGTGGAGTTCAAGGCGGCGCCGCCATGGATGAGGCTCGCGCGACCGGGAGGGGGAGGGCAAATGGCGAGAGGAGTGGTGAGGTGTGGTGGTGGTGCTGCTGCTGGGACTGAGGTTTAGGGTTTACAGGGCGGCGCGGCCGAGGGAGGGAGGGACGGAGACGAAGGCCGATGGGTCGGGATAAGTTCCGACGGGCTGTCACGTATCTCTGTATGACAGACCAATAACTTCTTCCACGGGAAAATGAGACAATGACGTTGTCCTTTTAACTCAATATCCAATCCCTGAACTTTTAATTTATTCAATATAATTTATAAACTGTAATTTAATTTAATTTATAAACTATACTAAAATATGGAACTTGAATTACTAGAATAGCAATATTGAACATATTCAAAAAATTCAAGGACTAAATTGAATATATATCAAAAAAATAATATACAAATAGTTTCTGAATTTTCGTTCATTGTGAAATATGGTCCATGAACTATATGAAAATATTCAATGTAGTCCATAAAATTTAGCCCAATGTATAATGTGATTCATGAATTTTTAATTTATTTAATGTCATTCCTAGACTTTAAATACATATTTAATTAAAAGTTCAGGGACCACATTATATATTAAGCTAAAGTTCAGGGATTACATTGAACAAATCAAAAGTTCATGGATTATTTGTGTCATCCCTCTATCAAAAAGAACTACATTAAATAAATTAAAATTTCAGGGCCCATATTGTACATTGGACTAAAAGTTCATAGACCACCAAATTAAAAATTCAATGACTATATCATATATTAAACCAAAGTTCAAAAACTATTTGTGTAATTATCCCTTCTTTGAATATCCTCTTGACTACGTAATAGTGGCATATTTTCATATTGCATGGATATCCATTCTAAGGAATGAGGGTTTAGCAGGATGCTAAAAGTCGATCTCGATAGGATAAGAGCTATGAGAGGCATCGCAAGAGCATTGAATACTTGCATTTGTTAAGTTCTTGTTTTGAACATAGCCCCTTGTGCATTATTTGAATTGAGGTAAATTGTTCAAAAAGGCTTACACCTATTGCACTTTTGCCAATTCATTCATAAACCCTTTAATTTTATCAATTGAGTCAAAAACCTTTTGGCAACTTACCAATTGAGTCCATCATGCCAATTTTGATCGAAATTCGTCGACGAAACGCCTAATCGTCTCCATATGGCACAAATTCCACAACCGCATTTGATAATATTTTATTACTTTAATGATTTATTTATTTGTTTTTTTTCTTTTCTTTACTTTCTTTTGTTTGTAGGGTGCTGGTCAGCGAGTTGGCCAAAGCGCAGCGGCGCAAGCCCTCGACCAGACCAAGCGAGGGCCACAATGCCCTTGCTCGGGCCCAATAAGGGCTGCTAGGTGAGGGCCGCGAGCCTTTGCCTTCACCTAATGGCCAACGAGGGCATTATAGCCCTCCCCTGGAGCTGGTGACAGGTCACTGACCATCTGTGACATCCTGAGTTTTGCTTATCCGATAATAATAATTAGGCTATAAAGCTCAATATTATTGAGTATGGAATTTGAATGGAATCGTTTATGCATGGGGTACGAGCAACGTGAAATGAGCTTATGAATTAATATTGGAACAAACATGGTTGGAGGCGGGTGACACCAATTACTAAATGGTAATGCTAGGTCACATATTGATGTTTGGACAATCTTTCAATCTTCCGTTTAGTGGTCATAAGAATTAAACTTGTCATTCGGTATTGTCGCCAATGATTTCATGACTTTAGTAAATCGAGAGATACATTGTACAAGTTAATTCTAGATATATGACATTAATGAAATGTTCAATGTGATTTGTGGAACTAAACATCTAGTCCTCACCATGACCAAAAATTTTAGAGCCATGTTTGGTATTTCAATTTTTCTAATTTCGAAAATTTGAATGCAATTTTGCATGGAAATAGACATATGTCCGCTAAACTTGACACCTCAACTCTTACGTGCAAGAAGCAATTGTCTAGATAGGCAAGACAAGTGTTCAAGGCTTTGACACCAAATGACAAGAGGAGAAAAATACTAGAAATGTCAAAAGTTGTGTACGATGCTCACTTTAGTGTTAAAATTTTTTTTCGGATCACTTAAGTGCAACTTTCTTTAAAAAAACAATCACTTAAGTGCAACTCCGATATAGGTCCTTGAAAATCTGGCGTTGCTATATTTTATTAATTTCCTAGTCCTACGTGGCTTGCCGGCTTGCCTAGTCGGCATACAACCTCTAAACAATGCCGTTTTATTGTTTTACCCCTAATATAAACCCTAAATTAGACAATCAAGCTTTTTTCCAAATTCCCCAAAGAAAAACCCTAATTCTCAAGAGCCACCAATTAGCCGAGGTCCTCTCATTGCACTCAAGGGCATGGAGGAGAATCCAAGTCTAGAGGATGTTGGCGGGCACGGATCAAGCGAGGGTAGACGCAACCTTTGGGTTGGTCAAGTGAGGCATTTGGTCGAACAAGTTGTGGGCTTCATCGGGTGGGAGGAAAGGTTGAGAGTTGGGGTCGATTTGGCAGAACGAAGGCAAGGAGTGGGCAGTTCCTCTGGTTTGGATCCATGGATTTGTGGGTTTGGGTTTGATTACGGATTTCAAGCAGAGGAGAACAGATTTTATAAGGGAAATATTGTCCACTTTGAACGTAGACTAGAGAGCTGGACAGAACCACCGTCGATTGACAACGTTCGTTGCTTCCAAGTCTTGCCGGCCGTGCCTCTCTTCTCCCCTGTTTTTGTAATCCGAGTGTTTAAAGTTTCTCGCACTCGCTCAATCCTTCTTTGCCGACACCGATCACCAACGCTTGATGTTTTGTTTCAAACCACGACATCTTTCCAACCTAAGATACTCGAGAACAAGGGGTACCCTTCAAACCACAAAACCTGCTTCAAAATTGTCAACCATGGCTTGAATGGGAGACAAAAAGAGACTAGAGAAAACGAGAAAGAGAGATGAAATTGCTTTAAAACGACGTCGTTTCATGATTAAAGGCCAACTCATTGTCCAAGTGGACCTTTTTTTTAATGAAAAAGCCACCTAAGCATTAACATTTAATTAAAAAAAGCCACGTCATATTTTTTTATCGGAATTTTTGTCGAAGGCACTTAAGTGATCTTTTTTTCTCCAATTTAGTACTTAAGTGAGTAATTTAAAAACTTTTAAACATTAAAGCAAGCGTTGTACACAATTTTTGCACATATAGTATTATTCTCCCAAATGACAAGCGTCATTAAGGTTATCACAATTGGCGATTAACATGCAATATTGAGCCCAAAAGCTTTTAAGAAGACTTTAGCACCGATTTTCTCTCCCTCTCCCTCTCAGGCGAACCTCATATCTCACCTTGCAATCCATTTTTCTCTCAATCTTCTTCACCCAAAAGCTCTCAAGAATCAAGCACTCAAGTAGATTGAGGTTCGGTTATTCCAATCAAGCTAACAAGTGAAATTGCTAAGTTCAATGCTATAATGATCTTCTTGCTTCTCGGTGAGTGAGTGTAGTCTATGCCTGGTAGCCTCCTAGTTTCTCACTTTGTTGATTTTATGTTAAAAATTGTCCTTGCATGTGTAATTAAGTCAATTTTGTTGTCTCTTGACTCATTGGAGCTAGATATAGGCGAGGGATGGTCTTATGGCTCTCGAGTTGTCCAAGAAATCGTGGAAACTGTGTTGTGTTTGTGAACTCTTAGTGCTCGGCTTGTTGGTTGAGTCTATAAATGTTGTTGCCGTAAGACGATGCTAGATTTCTAGCCCCCGTGTCCACGATTGCGTGATGAATTGGAGTGAACCACGTGGCGTCCATTTAGTATGATGTGAAAGGCGTGCTGAAACTTGGTAATTGCAAGCCGACGTATGCGATATCATGCGGTGACACTAATGTTCTAGCTTACAGTTTGGCAATTACATGCTGAATTGGGATTGTCCGTGTGATGTAATGCAAGATAAAATGCATGAATTGTGTGAAAAGAAATAATGTTAAGAGATAACCATCGAACAACGATTTGATGATGCCCCAAGGAAGTCGGGATGCCCTCGGACAGCGAATCGAGATGCCTCGGAGTTAGATACCCATGGACAGTGAACCATGGAGGTCTGGACAGCAAACCAGAAGTAACTTGTGCGGACCGAACCATTGTAAATCCACGAGTCGGGCGAGGAAAAGATCGTATGAAAGTTTAAGAAACAAGACGTGTAAGTTCATGTGCACTTGCGTGGTTTTGTGTTCATGATGCATTTTTTGGTTCTTGCATTGATGGTCTTGTATTGTCCAATTCGGTCCACATGTGCTGAGTTTCGTTTATTGTGAGTCCTTAGTTGTTCTTATATTTGTCTAAATAGTATCAGTATTAAGTACCATATTTGCGTTGTTTTGGACAAACTTCATGACCGTGTGGTGGGCAAATCTTGTTGTGTAGAACTTAGTTATTTCGCTTACTGGGCTTCTGCTCGTTTCTTTGTTTTTCAGATACTAAGCATGGACGTTCCACCAATTGCACATTACGGAGCGCCCATTTACTTCGAGGACATGATCGGCCTTGAGTCTACTATGACATTCATGCGTAACAAAGATACAATTTGGGTAGATATAGAGCATTTGGAGTGGATTCCCATTCGGTTTGTGGCATGGTACATTAACCGTAACGGCGAACTACTCGAACCCCTTTAATTTGAGGATGATAGCGACGACCACGAGTAGATAGGCGGGTCACCGTGGGCTATGGAGTTTTTTTTTGTACAGACAGATCTTCTTTTGGTGAGACGAGGCAACTAGGTAGAGTTGTATAAGCACTTTTTTGACCCCTCCCAGGCGCTTGTTAAAAACTCTTTCGGTATATGGATGAAATATGTGAATAGAAGGAATGTAATGAACCTTATATTTTTATAAATATGAAATGAAAGTGATATGTTACGATACTCGCGCCTTGTCTTGGCAAATCGAGCATGTACGGTTATGAATTGGCTTTCATTTGCATGATGAAAAGGAAAGATTAAAACAGCACGTATTAGTAATTAACGTTCTAAGGCGTCACACCATCACTCCAAAAACCAAAAAAAAAAAGGTAAAGCAAAGGAAAAAAAAAAAAAAATCATAAAAAATTCATAAAAACATTTTAAAAATGTCTACATCAGCGTCGTCCGTGCCACGTAGGATAGCTAACGTCCACATCAGCAATTTTTGGCTAAAATTTATCAAATAGACTCAATTGGTAAATTATCAAAAGGTTGATAATTCTTTTGGTAAAATTGTAAGGTTTATAATTGAATTGACAAAAATGTAATAAGTTTAGAAATTTTTGTACAATTTTCCTCCTCAAATTGTACTGTATTTCAAATGAATTTTCTTCTTTTTTTAAAAAAAATGCGAAATTCTTAGTAAGAGAAATCATGATTTCGTTCGTTATATGATACAAGATAATATATAATCAACAGAATTATTGCAATATCGAGAGAATATAAAAAAATATTAATATAGAAATACTTAATAACCAAAGTTAAAAATAATAATAATGTTTTCAATAATTGCTAATTTGCGACATTAAAGCTGTTTTTTTTATAGTAATAAAAAGTCAGGTAACGAATGAGGCAAGCACAAAACCCTGTGGGAAGCAAAATGAATAGATAGAGGAAGAAAAGCACTCCTTGCAAGAAAATCGTCAATCCCTCGCAAATTAAAAATTTACATAAATAACAAAATCTTCACTAAGGATTGCTTCTCACATGACTCATTCTTATTTTCATGTTGCATACTTCATCCTTTTTCTCTAAAATTGAATTATTCCAAATTAAACTTTGGAAAAGAGTGGGTCTTGGGCGGGTTCGGGTTCAAATTCAGATCAATGCAGGTCCAAATCATAAACCGAAATTGATCGATTCTTTCTTGAAACTATTGAAAACGGGTTGACACTATTTGACTCGGTTCTTTTGATGAGTCATAGTTTTAGGATCTCAATATTTCACGCAAAACAAACGTACCTAACTCAAAAAAAAGAAAATTTACCTAGTAAGTGCTAATCCATGATAGCTTCTAAATAGCCACAGAATTTGCTTGCTTGACACATTATAATAACAGAAAAAAAGAACTTGAAAATTTTCACAATTCCTATAATTCGGTAGATTGCCAATATCAAAGAAAAGAATATCCTAGAACCATAATAAAGTAGATCTCGTTAAAAAGAATATCATCAAAAGGATGAAAAAAATTATGAAATCAAAGCTCTGGTTAATACGACATCATCAAACTTTACTTATAACAAAAAAATGACATCTTCAGAAATATTCGTCAGTCATATCTTTTTTAAATATGTTACACATATCTTGACTAACAAAGTTGAATATTTTTTTAATTTTGATTTTTTCAAAATCCAACTGTAATTCAAGCAAAAAAGAAGTGATTGTTCACATGTCAAGTTAGGTTGGGTGAAACCCTCTCGACACGACCCAACTCATAAATTATTTGAGCAATGCTACGGATATTAAAATTTGAATGTTCACTTAGCTTACAAAATGATTTGATAATTGCTTGCAATTATTAGCTTACCTGCACCACTTGTGACTCAAAGGTCTTAGTTTGACGAGCCCATCATCGTAACCTCACAAAATGCTAACAGTTAAGAAATCTCCCCTAGAATGCATGCTGCAGCTAGGTAATGCACCACGAATTGGTAGAGAAAATCTAAAAATTACCAAAACATTCGACATTTTAATTTTTTTTTAATTTTTTCTTTTTCCTTCTTTCTCGGGGCAGTGGGAGAAGGAAAAAGAAAAAAAAGGAAGGAGAAAAGAAAAATGATTAAAAATTCTAATTTTAAAAATAATTATAAATACAAATTTCTTTTTAAATATTTTATTAAAGGATCCAGCCTGAGCACCGAGAACCTACACACTACCTTTGTGGACCAAAGCTCGAGTGTCAGGGATCCGAGCACGACCTTTATGGGTTTGGGCTTGGGTGTCAGGGAATCGAGCACAGGCACTAAGGTTTCGGGCTCGACCTTAATGGACCTAGGCATGGGCACTAGGGGCCTGAGCTCAGCTTCAATGGACCTGGGACGGACTACTAGAGACTTGGTCTTGACTGCCCCAACTCGGGAACCAATGTTAGGGTTTTCGTGCCCAGACATAGAGTTTTAGGTCTAAACACTGACACTTAATCATATTTTGGAAAAATGTTTTCCGACTTTTTAAAAGAGGAAATCATTTTCATGAATTTAAGCATAAGGTTTTTGTTGAATAGGAAAATATTTTCCATTGAATCATTTTTCTAAGCGAACCATACGCTAGAAAATGAGGAAAAATTTTTCTAGAAAATATTTTTCGCTAAAAAAACGAAGCAAAAAACTCTTAAATACATAGCATAGGAATCAAGCCATTGAACCCCGAATGAACCGCTGACTTCAAGGCTTTGAATAATGTGGTATTGCAATATTGTAGACATATTTTCAAAGTTAAAAACTCATCTTTTAACGACTAAGACCTCGTTTGGTCGCCAGCACAAGGATAGGGTTAGGATAAGAAAAGAAATATGAGAGTTGTCATATCCTATCTTTTGTTTGATAAGAGTTTGGATATTACTTGAACTGTAATTAAATGAAAACTTAATAATTGAATAAATAAGTTAAACAAAAAGAATAACCCTATTCTACTAAGGCTGCTGTGGTGGTTGCCATTTCCAACGGCGATCTGCGCGGCGTAGGTCACCCGACCATGGCCACCATCGTATAAGTGGTCGTCTCCGTCGGAGTGGTTGGCTCTGGGAACTGGTTAGTACATGGGTATCGTGAGCGACAGACACAAGAGTGACAGCAACATTGAGCAATGATCCTCCATACTATTCTAGAATGTTAACACCAGAAGTACATAGCTAAATCAATATACTTTACCCTCATGTGGTAAACAACACCATCGACACTTCATCATGCTTACAAATTTATCATTTCTTAATGCACTAGCTAAGAACTCATCTTCGAGCCTCATCTAATATATGATCTTTTTGTTCTTTTTTTAAAGAGCTCACTTACACTCCAGTCATCAATCCGATCTGCAACATATACAACTTTGCAGTGGTAGTTATGGAAACATAATGAGTGAGCATCCAAGCGAGATCCTCTTAATGCTGTCAAGACTCTTTGGAGAAGATATTATGCTACATCAAATATTAGAACCGCACTTGCCAATAACAAGAGAGAATTCTGTCCCAAAGGGGTTGTCGTGGTAGCTTCTCCGGCGCTTGCTTGCTTGCTTAAATAGTTATCTAAAGTTGCGACCCATAATGAAACGAGTTTTGGGAGCTTTTCTTGCTCCAAAACTAGCGTGGGCCAGGCCCTTCCATTCAAATTCACTTGCGCAGCTCCAGGAAAACAATCAAGGAGCATGGTGGGAAGGTGGATCAACAGAAACTTCATCTAGGCTCCAAAATGAGCGAGGACCATGAAGTAGTTCTTGTCCCAATACTGGCAAATAAATTCCAACAAGTGAAGAGTCGATTCATCAAATGATGCTGCAAATTGGTGAACGTGGTCTGAGGCACAGCTTATTGCAATTATTAAGGAGCGCAAAGTAGTCATAGGACAGTCATTTCTCTTTAGGCTGCGTTTGTTCGTCCAGATAAAAGTTAGGAGATGATATATTTTATCATATCCTGTGTTTGGTAGCCACCTAGGACAGGATAAAGAGGGATACAAAGGGGATGTAAAGGGGATAAAATAATCCTAAGAGGAAGGTGGGATAAAGCCGGATAGGATTTCTCAAGAGAGCAACGCATGAGGGGGCCGGTTTTTCCCACAATCACCGCCCTTCCTCTACGTCTTGCCACCTCATTGGTGTGCCCAATGCCTCTCCAGTGGTAGGCTGCCTCTCCGCCATGCCCAACGCCTCTCCGGCGGCAAGTGACCTCTCTGGCGCCGGCAACCACAGAAGATGAAGAAAATTAGGAGTATATTTTCCACTTGATCAAAGAAAAACCAGCAGAGATTGTAGCACGAGCCTCAAAAAATTTTGCTGCTAACCTAAAAAACAAAAACAAATTCCACACACATAACCAGATGAATTTTAAATCACATAATTCTCCTCACATGTTCAAAATATGATCTCATGCTTCAAGAAGTGCCATCTTCACAAGGTCATTGACTCATGTAGCTGGGCAAGATCTTCAATCGCAAAGTCATGAAGTTCGGCCGCAAATTCCACACCTATTGGACTACCACCACCAACAACAAAATGCGGAACACTCTTCCTTTCTTCTTCACTAAGGCTTGGGTAAGCTTGCTCTCTCAAGGTAATCGATCAATGTCCGATGGATCGTCTGAGCATCTTCTACTTCCTGCATAAAAGAAAATTGTATTGGCTTTGGTTGATACCGGGAACGATATGGAGTGGAATTGATGGAAGAGAAGCATATTTATGTTTTTACTCAACCTACTATCCAATTGAGAAACACATCGATGTGATAACAAAGTGGGTCAAATCAACATCTTATCTTGGCGATATATAATACCTTCCAGAAATGAGTATTCTCCTCGACACCAAGTGTGTTGAATGTATTAGCACGGGCTCCAACAACTATTATGAGATAGTCGTACTCTATTGCAAATTCTTCTTATCCAACTTTTAATCCTTAGACCACCAAACAGTAGATTGGATAAGATAAAATCCTTGGATTTCTTATCCTATCCAGTCATATCCTGACTAAAAATCCGGATGACCAAACACGGTCTTAGTCTTTTCAGTAAGATTAGAATGCACAATGGCTGATTATTGTTGTTGTCGCTGTGAATTGTAAGGACATTCACTGCATGTTTGCAGGATCGATTCTCTTTATGTGAAGACGGAAAATTGCACAATTGACGTTTCCTTCACATCGGAAGATCAGACATCGCAGAAATAACAAAAGACTCCGACTTCTCTCGAGTGCGAAGACGACCCATGTACAAGAAAATGATACGCTGAAGACCTTGACTTTGGAATTGGCTACTCGACCAAGACCTTTGACTTCTTGAACCTGTCGAACTTTTATCAATGAGCCGGTTTGAATTGTAATTGAATAACCATTTACTTGACCTCGAAATTTACAAGGAGGGTCCACTGGCGACTTCGTAATGATGAGGAAAAATTATCCAAAAAGTTCTAAACTTATTGCACTTTTGTTAATTCAATCCTAAACCTTTTAATTTTGCCAATAGAATCTTAAACATTTTCACATTTTGCCAATTGAGTTCATCCGACCAATCTTAGTTGCAAATTGCTGGCATGGACACTGGCCGTCTTCCATGGCACAACAAGCATGGACAATTTTAATAATATTTTAATATTTTTATAAAAATTTTAATTATATTTTCTTCTCCTTTTCTTTTTTTGTCTACAGCCCTCACCAAACTTGATGAAAAAAGAAAATAAAATAAGAAAAATAAAAAGAAATTTATAAAGAATTCAAATTTTTTTAAAAAGAATTATAAAAAATTATCCACGTCAGCGCATGCCATCTTACGTGGCACTACCGGTGTCCACATCAGCGATATCTGGTTAAAATTAGCCGAATTAACTCAATTGGCAAAACTTGAAAAGGTTTATAACTCAATTGACAAAACTAAAAGGTCTATAACTAAATTGTAAAAAGTGCAATAATTTAAATAAAAATTGGACAATTTTCGCCAATGATAATGTTGCAAAAATTAGGCTTCTCTAGTTAATGGCGTTGTATGCTTTTATGTTGTGAAAAGAAATGAATATCGTATTGTAACTCAATTTCTGAGAACTGATTTACATCTATATAAATATGCTATTGGCCTGAACAATATAGCATATTGCATGATGAAGTTGATTTCTGGGTAATGTAATTAGTCTGCAATTCAAACACAGCCCAAACTACCGTCGATTTGTTTTTTTAAAGAAACTCACAATCCATCCCAAATCCAAGTTGGTTCTGTAAATGAAAGCCCCACATCTGTCTCACAATCAGCAACTTGAAACTCCATTACTATCTTCTAGGGTTTTGATAGATTGGGAATCCAATATAACCCAATTTGCTGCCGATTCCTATGAAAGAGATTGCAATGAAATCTCTCTATCATCGACTCTCTTTTTTTAATTTATTTTTCATACAAAATTAGTTGGTATAAAAGAACATACTTTCATCCACAACTTAAGAGGCTGTGCAATTTGAAAATTCAGGGGGCCAAAAACATTTGCTACTTTCGAAATTTCGGACGATGTTGTATAATTTTTCCTATTCAAAAATAAAAAAGAAACACAATTTGATCTTTGAAATCACATGCATTGCACACGTTAAGAGTAAACATGGATGGGTTTAGATCCTCTACCCCATTTGTACTCCCATCGGATGCCTAATCTCAACTATAGGTTAATGCAATAGAAGGTTAGCTTTGATCTATCGATCATTACATCAATAGAGGGAGAGTATTTGATGTTATTTTTTACAAAAGAATTTAGCTTGCGCTTTTTCGCCCTACATTTTACTGTGTACTTCCCTTGCCACCTTAAAATGACAACATTATCCCTTGCGAGTCACAACTCTGACTTTACGATTATTTCTTACGTTGTTTTTGATTTTTTTTTATTTGATTTCAATTTTACCAAAAGGCAAAACTACGCTTATCTTGTATGATTAGTGCTTCTCAAATTATAACAAATGGTTTAACTCACATGCCAGGAAGAATAAGTTCAAACGAAGACAAACATTAAGGAAATATTAAAATATAATGAGTGTAGATGAAGCGGCTAAGGTGAAAAACAGTTGTTTGAGAGGGGGCATTGGTAGTTTTATCTTTGAGTAAAATTGAAGCCAAACAAAAATAATAAAAAATTAAGAAATAGTCTTAAAGCAAGAGTGAAATCCGCATGGGACAATGTGATCATTTTAAGGTGGTAGTGGGTGTCTGCAATATAAAATGGGGGGAAAAAGCGCAAACCAAGAATTTACTCTAAGGCCCCGTTTGGTTCAGTATTTAGAATGCTCATTTAGGCTCTAAAGTCCCCTGGTCAAATGCAAATGGTGTTTGGTAACTTTTTTTACTCACTTCGGGGAGATGCAATTGCATTTAAAATACTCCCCAAGGGACCTTTGGCCAATATAAGGGTAAAGGTGCTCTGAAAAGTTGCATTTTGGGAATGCAACTTCCATTGTTCATCGTCACTGTTCATCTTCCCCAGAGGCAGGTCCAGCAAACGCTGCTTGAGGGCTAGCTCGACCCTAGCGACCACCACCTGAGGGTCGTGCGACCTCGGTGCAGTGGTCGCTTGAGGGTCACGCGACCTCGTCGACCATCACTTGGGGTGGCCAAACCTCGGGCATTGCCAGGGTCGCGTGACCTAGTCAACGATTGCTTGGGTCGTGCGACCCGGCGACGCCCAAGGTCCGGCGACCCCAGGCGGTGGTTGCCAGCGACTAGATCAAGCCGTCGTCAGTTGGCTGGCGGTGATGGCTGGTGGTTAAGGTCCATTGAAGCTTTTTTTTTTTATAAAAAAAATATTAGCAAAAGTCTTTTAGCCCAAGTTGATTTTAAAAAATACTTACCAAACACTATTTACATTTTGAAAAACCCCTTTAGCTCAAAGGTATTTGCATTATCCTAAATACATTCCCCCAAAGTTGAACCAAACAGACCCTAAATAGACTTCAACTGGCACTTTGCATGGGCTACTTGAAAATTTTAATGATGTGCTACACGTTTAAGTATAAAGACAACATATTAGTGGACTATAAGAATTACAATATAAACTTAATAGTAAGAATTTGGAGCAATCAAACAAACAAATTAACAAAAAAAATGACATTATTTATGATATTTTACAGTAAAGATGGAGATACTTGTGAAACATAGAGGCGTGCAACATAAATGGAGAAATAATGAAGATAGATTACAGAGGGAGATGAGTAATAAATAGGTAGTGTTCTAGTGGGAGAGAAGAGAATAGTTGCCAATTAACCGAAATTGCAAAAAATAGCACCAAAACCCTGAGACTACTCCATTTGCAATAACTTTCATTATTCACATATAGATGTAGATGATGGTATTAAGAATTTCAAGAATTTGATGGTATTAGTCATAACGTGCCCTTCTTTAGGTCATGCTAGTTTCACAGTGTCCAATTGAAGAAAATCTCAAACATGCAAGTATTTATTGCGTAAACTAATAAAGCTACTCAAGTCGTAAAAAGGGATTTTCAGAGAAAATACAGTACGTGCGAAGTTCCCCATTTACACATATCTTATAATATCAACAAAACACATGACATCCATGCAAGCGACCATCCTGTGTACATGCAAAATGCATATAATAATGAAAAAAATCTCATGATAATGTCTCGAATTTGCCCTCGTTCCTTGTCGGAAAATCGCCGAACGCTTCTTCCTTAGCTGGCAATGATCAAACTAATCCCAGCGATGCGAGTAGGACCAAAAGTTGCAGCTTGATTATTATCAATTGGGTGGGAGCCCACGACATTCAACTGTGTCATCTTCGTACAGTCATTGATGTTTTGACATAGTTGGGGTCGCTCAAACAAAGCAAGAACCCTAGTGGGAATCGCCCCGTTTGTCTTACCTTGCCTAGGCTATAACAGCATTCCTAAGCTCCCCCACCCACCACACTTCCAAGGTTTTTCCCATCAAACACTTGTCTCTCTTGGCAAGTGCAATGCCGCGGTCGTCCTTATCCTCGTCCTCATCACCATTGCCACGTCCTATCTCATGGACCAAGAAGCTCATGGGCAACCTCCCCTCCTTTGGCCGCCGCCGGAGCGAGCTCTCGACATGCTCCGACCTGACGGAGGAGAACCTCCATGAGCATAACCAGAGGCAGGCCATCATCAACGCCCGGAACTCCAAATGCAGTCCTTACTACAAGGGCCTAACCGACCAATCCCTCGCGATAGGGCGGCGGAGGCTCTGGGTCTCGAGCCCAGGGCGGGAGAGCAGCGCAACGACCATGCGCACCTCCTCGACCTCGCTCTCGTCCTTCGTGGTGAAGATGAATAAGTGGCGCTCCCGCTTCAATAAGAACAACAAGAGGATGAAGAAGGAGGAGCAGCCCACCTCTTATCACTGCCCGGTCGCAGGGAGGACCAAGAAGTCTACGACGCTGCTGAAGGAGATGGGCGCGAAGAGCGTGAGCAACCTCGACTTGAAGGGCCTCGGCGGCAGTCAAGGAGCCGTCACGGTGGTTGATAACAACGAGAAGCCATTGAGGGAGAGAGTATCAGAACCGGAGTCCAAACAGACATTGCCGAGGTTGTCGAATGTCAAGTCCAAGCCAAAAGCTCAAGTTGGTGACCGTGTTCTGGCGGTGAGAAAACCCTATCAAGGGATGGTGGAGAGTGATGACAAGGTGTTCCACGCAGCTGATCGAAGTCCTAACTTGCAAGACATCAATGGGGCTAGGAGCAATAAGAACAAAGAGGCCAGCGCTGATAACATGGTGATGGAGAAGGAGTTTGTGTGGGCGACCAAGTACAGGCCAAAGGCCTTGAAAGACTTCATCTGCAATAGGGACAAGGCGCTGTCTCTTCAGGGACCGGTAAGATGTCATCTATATAATCAAAATTACGCGAGATATATCAAAACTAATATACAAAATTGATTTAAAAATAAACTCGATATACTCCTACATGGTGTTGTGCAGGTTGGTAAATTAATTTTTATTAATCGATCAGATTTATCTTACGTTAATTAATTTTTTTGGAAAGATAGCAGCTTCAATAAAAAATTGAAGATAGCCATAAGTGAATTTGGATTTAGGAAATCAACTATCATCCATTAAACTTATAGCAGGGCGAGTCATAAGGGAATATGTTAGGTGAGATTAGCGCGGTGAGCGTGATATGACAAGTCAATTATATTCTAATAATGCGATTATAACAAAAAATGCTTCGTATTTTAAATTATTCCAAGTCTAATTGAATCAATTGATGGTGTGCAATATAGTGATATTTCTCAAAGTCATGGAGAGACATCACAATGCACCGAGTCCAAATGTGTTAACTAACCAATGGAAAAATACCATCAAATAGAAATATCGTCTCTAACTCAAATATTTCTTACATTTTTTGGACATGATTTTCTCTTTGATGAGTAATTAAATTTTTCAAGCGAGAAAATAGTAGGAGGAGAAAATAACTATTAATAAAATTTGATTGATTTTTTTTTTGGCAGAAAAAAGATGGAGATTGTGGCCATTTCATATTTGAAGGCCCACCCGGAGTGGGGAAGAGAACCATGATTTGGGCATTGCTTCGAGAAGTCTATGGTGCTGAGAAAGTACAGGTGCGTAATTTAATTTTAATTACAGAATACTAAACTTGACCAATCTCCATTATATTTATCAATATTTGCAATCTCGTAATTTTCGTACTTCGCCTTTTTTTATTTATTTGTGTTCTCAATTAGCCTTTCGATCCATGTCGAGAAGTGGACAAACGTGACAATTTTGATAAATTGAATTTTCTCTTTGAGATTAAGTGGAATCAATAAATCGATGTATTTAGTTCACGAGACATGTTGATGCACTTATCAAAGCTTGCTTTATGTCTCTTCATTTGCAGGCTAGGGAGGTGCTCAAGGTTTTTGACTTGAAGGTGAGCGAGTTAGAATTATGTCAGTGCTCTTTCGATGCCGTCTCTTGTTGTTCTTTCTCATCGATTCTACGATATTAAAAAAAAAAGCACACGTCGTTACATCAATAAGAGAAAAAAGGTTTTTAAAATGAGTAAGAGATAAAATAACTCAAGAAAGTTCGATTCATTTTGAGAAATATGAGTTTAAATGGTTGCAAATCCGGAAAAGAAAAGGAACTCACTTGAATACCCAAAAGTTATCTTGGTTTTTATAATTTTGAAGTTTGGAGATTCATTAATTACTTGATAATTATTTTGATTAGGTTAAGCTATGATATTTCATCGATAATTATATACTTTACAGTTTATTTTACATATAGACATGGCCTCTATTAATATACCTTACCATGTATTTAATGAAAACGGGGCTTACTATCTTTTTAGGTATATTTTCTAATCTTCTCTTCCCTAAATACACCTACCAAAGTTAACTGACTCATACTTTTAAGTGAGAATAAATACAAAACTAAATATTCTAGTCAAGAAGTCATAGGTAACTCTCTTATTTCTAAGGAGATTTTTCTGATTGTTTCATCTAAAATTGCTCCTTTAAAGTGGATTGTTAGTTAAATGCGATTGAGAATAGATGTATAACTTGAAGATTTTTGGCAAAAATTTGCCTTTTATGCCTCACTGTCTTTTTGAATATCTCTATATTATGATTTCTCAAGAAATTCGGTATATTTGCTATTATAACAAGACGTGGAATAACTTGTTCTAAAGAAAAGGTAATTCTATAATGACTCGCATAGATATATATATAACTAATTTTATAAGTAAAACATTACTTGAACTAAAATAGTAATAAAAGTTGGTCATGCCACATGCATAATTACACATGAGCGATACCTCGACCTGATCATAGGCTTGGTGGTCCATCCAAGTCTGTTGATCAAAGCATACTCTAATAGTGCTTGAGCAAGCATATATCATCTTGGGCCCGCCCGTCGATGAAGTCTTGAGTATCCAGCCCAAGTTTTCCTCAAAATATTCTTAACTTGCTATTTTCATACATTGAATTTGAAGACAAGATCAGAGAGATAAAGATATTTATTAATTATTAAATTAAGTAAATATTTTCCAAAAGGAAAAATCAAATGTGCATAATACTAACGCCAGATGAAGTAGTTCTCTTTATTTTCTCAACTATCCTTTCCTTTCAATGTTATGCAGTTTCAGAAAATTGCAAACTTAGCATAATCAAATAAAACCCACACCATTTGCCATTTTATTTGTGTAAATAAGTGCATAAAACCAATAAGCAACTCGGGCTTCGCCATGATGAGAGTTTTAAAGTACAGAAAATTGTGCTCTGACTTAATGTAATTTGACGTAAAATACAATAATTACAAAATGAAATATTTAATTTTTCTTTTATAGATGACGAAACTAAAGTCAAATAAACCATAAATCTGATTTCAAAACTAACTCAGCTCAGCAAAATAAAATAGCGTGTAAACCATTTACTCCACTATATATAAAAACCAAACTTAAAAGTTTTTTCTTTCAAACTCAAACTTTTCTCGAATATATAATATGATTTTCCATGCCTATTTTAGGATTAAAGTCAATCGCTGATTGTATTATAATGGGTGCAAGAGTAAATTAGTTGTAATCCCATAGCGTTAATTATTCATTGTTCTATATTTAAGTTAAAAATACTATATCTTACATCATAGTGTGTTTTCTTTACATATCTAAAATTATTATTTTTTATTTTTTTAATATTCACAGGCATGCTTTTCTTGCTAGTACAAGAAAAAGTGCGATACCATCGTCCTCTATATTTTAATAAATCTACAGACGAGTTGAGGTAGATTCGTTTTGTTAAGGAGCTTGACTGAAATTATTTTGAAGACCAATAAGGAATTATGAGGAAAGAAGAAAGTTAAAAGATGAAAAAGAGAGAAGCTTATTAAAATAGTAATCAAAATAATCACATGTAATCTGATTTACATGGATAATAATTTTTACTACACGATATATTATTATAATTTCGTCCAAATAAGAAATTCTCACAAAATGCAAAAAGAAAAAAAAATGAATTTGCAAAATATGAAGATTTCAAAAGAGAAATGTCATAAAGTGTGAGGGGAAAAAAAGCTAATTTTTTTTAATGCAACAGAGAGAAATTGGAGTAAAATTTCACAAATTTTCCAACTAAGGGCAATACTTCGTAAATAATGTGTTACCAAATGAGAACACTCTTTCATAATCTTTTAAGAACAAATAGCAACATGGTAAAAAATCAAAACCCTCTTCAATTGTTCGCATAATAGTTTTATGGCCATCCATTCATGAATCGACATTTGAAAAGTTCTTCCTAACAATCATTATTTGCGTTGTTAGAAAAATTAGTTCATATAAAATGTTTTCATTACCAACGCCAATTTATGCTCAAACATTTTAGTTGGCGATGAAAGTACTTTTTCATTATGTCATTTTTGTGACCCTGCTTATTTGTACATATTCCTGTTATTCAACAACTGTATACAAGGCTCAGTGACATTCTTGTGCTGCGTTACAGGGAGAATCCCAAGGCTCTATTGGAGTGATTTTTTGGGAATCACCTCAGCACGTAGAAGTAAGTGTCTCCGAACTCAAAGGGTATGAGAAACATGTCATTGTGGAACTTATTAAGGAAAACCATAATAGATTTTCCAAGAAAGCTCCCCAAAATAATGATATCTGTCGAGGTATGGTACATTGGTTTTTTCCTGCATTTCAACCCCTTTTCGCCGCCGAATATCTCGTAAGAAGCGAGAACATTTTCCCATTGACACGTTCGATCGACCGTTGTTCCACAGCAATGATCTTGCACGAAGCAGACCGGCTATCGACAGATGCACTGCTGTATTTAAGGTGGCTCCTGGAAAGGTACAAGCACACCAAGATCTTCTTTTGCTGCTCCGACGCCTCAAAGCTCCAACCGATAAGAATGCTCTGCACCGTTGTCCAGTTGTCTCCTCCCTCAAAGGACGAGGTGAGCAGGAAGCCTTAAAGCATCGAATTTTGTGGTTATCAGTACGGCAATCCGACTAGGACTCATGTTTTTCTCCATGTGTTTTAGGTTGTTGAAGTGTTGGAGTTCATGGCTAAACAGGAGGGCATAAACCTGCCGCCCCGACTGGCGGAGAGATTTGCGGACAACTCCAAGAACAATCTCCGTCAAGCGATCCGGTCATTCGAGGCAACCTATCAAAAGAGGTAAAAACAAAAGCGCGAAAACATTTGCAAAATCTCTTAGGACGTAGTAGACCATCTTTACGATAAGTGTCCGGTGGAGCATCTATTCTTCGCCCTTTATGTTAACCAAAGCGACTTGCAGGTATCCGTTGATGGACGATCAACCGATAATGACGGGATGGGAAGATGTCATCGCAATGATTGCGAAGAAAATAACAGAAGAGCAGAGCCCCAGACAGTAAGTTTCTTCTATGGATTTTGTTGGACTGAAATTCAACTAGTTAGGATTGGAAAATCATCTAAAACTAATTTCTCACTATTTTTCTTCTGTCAAATTTTGCCATATACAGTTGTAATGACATTTTAGTGCTTTGACAAGAGATAGACTGCGCGCTTCATCCTTGAAAGAACTCCACAATAATGTTGGCAACTAATTATTAACCAAATCGAACCTTGTATCCAAATTATGCTAATTAGACGCATCAGATTCGATAGTCACCTTAGAAACTGTGTTCTCCTTTTGTAATTCACTCGCAGGCTTTTCATGATCCGCGGGAGACTTCAAACTCTTATTGAGCATGACGTGTCGGCCGACTTTATCTTTGAGGTAGTAAACTCCGGGCTTTATCTAATTAAACAATGAAGTTCAATGTACTGATTACGCATTGGTTATTATGTGCAGAATCTGTTAAAAGAGCTGATGAAGCTTTTGAGCGAGTCGCTGCAAAATCAAGTCACACGCTTGTACCAGAACTACAATGTACGGAAACAAACCTCCTTCGACATGCATAGAATTTCAACTCGCTGAAATGTAGATTGCCTCGTTAGGGCCGCCATCTCTAATTTCTTTTCTTGGGGGCTCGCAGAGGCGTGATGAGGCACGATACAAGAGCGACACACGGAGGCATTTCGCCGGTGATCCGGACAAGGAAAACGGAACGAGGTTCAACGACCCGATGGGAAGAAATAGCCAGGACGTTGCCGGGATTGAAGGTAATTTGAACAGTCATTTCATGTTCTTTACCATGATTTAGTTAAGTTCATAGTCAACCGCAAGTTGTACACTAAAAGACATCCTGCCATTGACCAAAAAAAAAACCGCAGTTTCATATTTCTTTTGCCCTCATTTATCTTGATGATCCCCATACTACATCATAGCAATTCTGATTCATGACGACTCACGCGGTATTTGTATTTCTTCGCCCTTCTCTTCTTCTAGAGTTCATCGCGCAAGTAATGAGCTGCTACAAATTATCAATGATGGGCATGAACGGGTGGTAACTCGAACCAAATTTGAATTTCCTGTAACTAGTTTTGTTTGGAATTGCAGTCATTTGGAGAGATTCATCTATGGATGGATTTTGTTGTTGTGTTATGTATTGTTTTGTATTGAGATCCTGGACCCAATAATATGCTTAAAGGTTACAATGAGTTCGTTGTACTGTGCAGGGCGTTATGTATTTGTTTGCAGGATGTTTTCTTCTGTACTGTTGATTCGAGAAAAACATTACAGAATAAGTAGGAAAGTCTTCATCATGTTTGTCGGGTTGGGTTGTCTTCTGACCTAGATCATTCGGGTTCGGATCATAAACTACGTTGTTTTACACGGGTTCAGAGTCGCTCGGCCGTATCACCCCAAATGTAATTACCCATTTTTTACGTTGATTTTGCTAAATTTCATCTGACACTTATAGCCAATAAATAGAAATTTGCAAGTTATGGTTCATGGGAAAATGTCCAAAAAGTTTTAAACCTATTGCACTTTTTCAAATTCAATCATAGACCTTTCAATCGTGTCAATTGAATCATAAACATTTTCGCGTTTTGTCAATTGAGTACATCCGATTAATTTTGCTTAGAAATCGTCGACGTGGATGCCAGCTGTCTTACGTTGTATAGCTAACGTTAACATGAACAATTTTCAAAAATATTTTAATATTTTTTAAAAATTTTATTTTATTGTTTTCCTTTTCTTTTCTTTTTCTTTTTCCTTTTTTTGTTTTTCTTTTCTTTCTCTTTCCTTTTCTTTTCTTTTTTTTCCTTTTTTTATTTTTCTTTTCTTTCTCTTTCCTTTTTTTCTTCCTGAAAAGAAAAAAAAAAAAAGGAAAAACAAAAGAAAACTAAAATAAAATTGTAAAATATTAAAATTATCTACGGGAGTGCCGACCATGCCACGTTGAATGATCGGCGTCTATGTTAGTGATTTCTAGTCAAAATTGGCCATCAAATTGAATTGGTAAAACATGAAAAGATTTAAGACTCATTTGGCATAATTGAAAGGTTTAGACCAAAGAAATAAATATATTTATGACTTTTTGGACAATTTTCCCTATGGTTCATAAGTGAGAATTGTTTTCCATTGCACAACAAATTAGAAATTTTTAAAAACTATTAACAATTACAATGATGAGAGAAGTTAGCAATCTCAAGCGGTAGAAAGTTTAAAAAGGCATTTAATCAATAACCGAGGCTTATGGACAAATGGAATCTTATTTCTACTAATATGCAAATAATAGAGAATGATAATGATTGGGAGTACAATTTATGCCCGCTATTCATGTTAGTGTCATGACAACATAAATGTGTACTACAAGATAGGTGAACTTGAACACGACATGATAAATTAATTGTATGCACCTACTTGAGATGAACACGACTTGAAAGTTAACTGGTTAACACAACACGATTCATGCAATACAATTAAACAAATGGTCCACGAGTCGACATAGCAGCATGACCCTCCATAACACAAAATCAACTCACCGACATAAAACCAACCTGCAAACACGAACATGAATCAAAATTCCCTAAATTTGTCATAAAATCTATTTGTAAATTGCAATAATCCATTAACAAAAATATCATTAATTCAAATTAAGCAATAGGTTCATAATTGATGAAATATTATTAATTTAAGATCGTAATAGGGAAAAACATGAAAATAATAATCTTTTAGCTAATCGTGTCTAAACGGGTCACACACAAATGGTGACAACACTAACCCATCAATTATAACTAGTTATATAAGTCAATGTCGTGTTTGGCTGATTGAACACGAACAAAACATGATTATTAATTGCGGCTCACTGGTTAACACTATAGCATTTTGAATCTTGCAAACCGGGGTTCGCCAATATAAAGCACGCTTGATTCTTGGGTCCTAGGTTCGACTTGGCTACCATGCCAAATATGTGAATTGAAAAATAGAGAGGAGTTGCCATAAATCGATTTTTTTCCGAAGCAGTTTAAAGGAAAATAAACTAACTAATCGGCATATGCAAGGTAACTAGTCTAACTACACTAACTAGAGACTAAGATCCAGAGATTGGGTTACGTAAGGGACGAATTAGCATACTACAACACCTTCTAATTCACATTTACCGTGCATTTTCCTTGAAAGAGTTTGAAAATTTAATTTTGGCCGATATACAGTCAAGCAGAAAGAACGTTTTGCTTTGCATGTTAGGTAACCCAATTGTATGTAAATGTGTATTTTGAAAACATTCATGGTGTGTGACATGGAAAGAGACATTGAATATGCCATGATTAGATGAATTAAAAGTCGAAATCAAATTTGCAAATACATTTTTTTAAAAAAAATTTGTTGGTGGAGTTACAATTTAAATTGAATTTTTATTAAAGATGCTTTTCATGCAATTTCAGTCAATTTCAACAAATTTAGCGTCCTAATAGCTCAAGTCAGATCTAAGATTCGAGACAATCATTAGGACAGCCTAGAATAATTACTAGAAGTACTTTTTTTTTTTGGTCAGGAATTACTAGAAGTACTTCGACAGCACAATGAATGACGTATTTTAAGACTAGGGATTATGGCGGCCTAAGAACATGTGATTTACAACTATTCGAACATGCAGCATAATGACCTATTTTTTTTTCTACGGTTCTAAATGAATATTACGATGTTTCAATATGCACTTCGAAATTGAATTCAAAAGTGTCGGAACTTTATCTCTGAAGCGCAGGAACCTCGAAAATGAGAGATTATTTGGAGAGTGCTGCAAAGACAAGGGCTTCAATGTTTTCGTTCCCCTTTCCCCTTCTAACCAAAATGAGCTAAAATGTCAGGTTTATATAGGCATTTTGGGCCGCCTCATATTGAGTCGCACGCCCCTCATCTCAAGGCTTGATTTTTTGAAGTTCGTATCTCCTTCATCCGACATCTAATTCGCACGACTTTTACATCGGTGAACTGCTTGTGTCGAGAGCTTCCCAACAAGCCCAACAATGCTAGGTGAAATCGCATAACCACAGACTTGATATTTCGACCCATATTGGGGCCTAAGATCAGGTCTATGAATTGCGTGTTATTTCAGTGGCTTGTTATTTTGAAAAATCATCAATGTATTATAGCTTCCACGTCCAGAAATTTTCTTTGGGCTTTGGGACCTTTCTTCGGGTATTAGAAGGTTAACAAAGTTTGACGGGCGATTACTCCATTATTTGACATTAGTTGGACCCGATTTTTATTGCGTTGGGATGCTTGCAATTCCTCGCTTCGGTATTTGCAAAATAAACCACGAAATCGCAAACTTGTTCACAAAGTGAAAAACTGGAGACCGGTTCCAGATGGTCAAAATTGAGTGTCAAATTCAAGTGGCAATACGGATGTCAAAAGCCCACTGGTAAACCGGTCAACCCCAAATCAAATTAAGCTTACAAACTTTTTTTGTCGTGCTGGAGTCGTGTTACTGTTTCATGTGAGAAATTGTCATCTATAATAATATTAACCATAAAAGGCCCACATAATAAAAACTTTAGCATTCAATACAAAATCTATCGGTGACTACTTAAATATAGAAAGCGGTTGCATAGAGGAAAGATATTCTAAATCGGCCATCTAAACTTGCTAAGGTTAGTATAAAATTGCCTAGATAACCTCATTCTTTTCGTTAGTCTAACCAAGTAGACTCACACTACCGGTGTATCTTCCCACAGACCTATAATTAATCATTTTCATTTATTGAAGGCTTGAGACAGATCAGCAAAACATCTCTATAATTTTTCATTTTCATTGCTTGCTCAACGGGCTGTTCTGGCTTAACTATTTCATTTGTCTCACTTGAAGAATCCAACATTTTGTGTAGACGAAACGAATTATTGCCATGATTCCTTGCACTTCTCGCTCGTGATTTTCACCCAAAAAGGCAAGAGGATTTAGGCCGCAACTTATCGAGTTCTGAGCTACAATTTTTTACCTCCCTCTCATGTTGATATCTTCAATGGTTTGGTACTAAAAGAAACCAAATCTTGACTTCTAATAATTTTCTTTGTAGCTGGAGTCCATAACCTGTACTCAAACTCTTCATATCGATAACCTAAGAAGATACATTACTTAAACTTATCATCAAGTTTGGACATTTTATCTCTTGGAACATGCACAAATACCCTCTAAGAGAAACTGCAGGAGGAAGGTTTATCAAGTCGACTACTATTCTCATCGCTTCACCCTAGAATGATTTAGGCAACCTCTCACAAGAGAGCATACGTCAAATCTGATCATTAATTATCCAGTTCATCGTCTCGACTACTCCATTCCGTTGTGGTGTTTTCGGAATAGTCTTCTCAAGTTTGATATCCTGATCTTTGTGATAATGTTCGAATGGACCTCTATATTCACCGCCGTTGTCAACTCAAACCATCTCAACTTCTTTCCGGTTTCTTGTTCAACATTGACATAAAAATATTTGAAAGCTTCAAGCACCTAATCATTAGATTAAGAAACAAACCACAATTTTCTAGAGCAGTCATTAATAGATGTCACATAATATAATGGACCGCCAAGTGTTCTAGCTTCTATGAAACAAACATCAATGTGAATTAAATCAAGTGTATCTTATTTCGTGTATGGAGAGGAAATATGAAATGGAAATCTATGTTACTTACCTGTTGGATAATGAGTACATTTATTCGGTTTTCTCTCTTTCACTGGTAGAAGATTCAGTCTAGCAAGAATTTCAAGCCCCTTCTTGTTGATATGACCAAGTCTCACATGCCACAGGTTAATTGAGGAGTCATCCATTATATTTACCTCCTTCCTAATAAACTTGGCTTATATGGTGTAGAGAGTGCTGGTCATTTTGCTCTAAGCCACCACCACTAAACTATTAGTCTTCCATCACGAAAGGAATTGCAATAACCATCATAATCTAAGATGCCTATGGAGATCAAACGAAAAATAATGTTTGGAATATGTCTCTTTTCTTTCATAAGCAAATTACCTCAACATCGGTTTCCAAATGAACATCTTCCATGCCAAGAATCTTACAGACACCACCGTTGCCTATCTGGACACATTCAAAATCACCATTGTGATAGGATGTGAAGGAGTTATGCAGTGAAGTGACATGAAATGAGGCTACGAAATCAACAATCCAACTAGAGTCTTTGCATATAAGGGTCACATGAGTATCATCACTGATGAATACAACATCGCCATATGATGCAAGTGCCGTTGTATCTTACTTCTCTTCTATTTGTCTATCTCCAATTCTATCTTGGAATTTATCATTTTTTGCAAACCTGCATTTTTTGACATAATGTCCCATCTTGCCAGAATTGTAGTATTTCACATTCCTCCTTGGCCTTGATTTTGACCTTCCTCTTAACTTGCTTCTTTTATCATGCTTTCGGAATTTTCTTGATCGATTTCTCCCCATTTTCCATAACAAGGTCCTTCGAGTAAGAAGCATTTATTCATGTCTTTTCTCCTTGTTTCTTCATGGGTCAATACCACAAAAAAACCGTAAACTATTCTCATTGTGACAAAAATATTTAGAACTTTTTTTGTGGTATTTGTGTCACCAAAAACCCTAAACTTGCCTATTGTGACATAAATACCCCAAACTTTTTTGTGCCATAACTTATGCCAGCATGATAGATATACCCTGAACGGAACTGAAATAGATAGTCTATATGTTACACATGTATAAGTTTGAGTTTTTTCGTGACACAAAAAAAGTTGGGGCTATTTGTGTCATAATGAACAAGTTTAGAGTTTTTGGTGACATAAAAAAAGTTTGAAGTTTTTATGTTATGATGAGCATAGTTTAAGGTTTTTGGGGAGCAGAGTTATTTGATGCCATGACCATTGTATTCCAATTGTCAAGAAGAGTATTAAGCAATAAACAAGCCTGCAACTTATCACTAAGGTTAATTTCCAGATTTGTTAATTGATTTACAACATCTTAAAATTCACTCAAATATTATGACATGTTGCTCCCTTCCTTGTATCTTGGATTTACAAGTCTCTTAACTAAATTGCTTTATCTGTGGGATTTTCCACTCATAGAAGATTCATAATTTCTTTCACGATGTTTCAACATTTGTTTCTTGGCAACATGATGAAAAACGTTAGCATTAATCCATTGTCCATTAAAACCAACCATTTTCTTATTAACCCTCTCCCATTCTTTATCTTCCTTGTCTCCTTTAGACTCATCTTTCTTGATGGAATCATAAAAATCTTTAGAGTATAATATGTTTTCCATCCAAGGCCTCCACATAGACTAATTGCAAGCACTTAACGTAAACATGGTGGTGCCGGTTTCCTTCGTCAACCTGGCTCTAATACCACTTTGTTGGGGAGAAAGGAAATAATTCACTAAAAACTTAAATCTATTCAAGATCAATATCTTTCACAAAACTTAACCAACTAAAATTTAAAATAGCCTCAACAACAACCACCCACATTGTTCTGGCAATATCAACCACCAAAACAATAAATAGTGTTGAAAACTAAAGACGAAGCAAAAAAACAACACCCACAAACTTTATGTGAAAAACCTAGTGCCGGAAAAACTACAAAGTTCAAAACTTCCACTAATCATCAAGAAAAGTAGGATACACAATAATTCATCTCTAGTCACATAGCTAGAAGCTCAACATTAACAATATAACAATATTTTTTTTTTGGTAAACAATATAACAATATTTTATCACCACAAAAGTGAATTAACAAAGGAGCAAGAAAACTCTTACCATTGTCTGAGAAATTGAGAGAAAAATCAAATAAGGATTTCATCTATTAGAATTGTTCACCTTGTAGATCTTGGTCTCATGAGCAACATATTAAATTTTTAGCCGATTTCACCAAGATTTCACCGTCAAATTTAAACTGCCTCTTCTCCTCTAAACCGTCATCTCTCTCCCTCTTTTCTTTTCCTTTTTATTTTTATGCATACACTCCTTTTTGGGAAAATTTCAAAAAGGGGTACGAAGTGGAGTCATTTTCTCAAATAAAGAAATGAAATAGATCTTATCTCAAATGGGGAAATTACCAAAAAAGTCGTAAACCTTTTGCACTTGTGCCAATTCAGTTCTAAACCTTTTTTTTTTGCCAATTCAGTCCTTTTGGTCGGCCGGAGCTGATGTGGATGCCGGCCGGCGCAGTCTGGTAACGTGGCAATATTTTAATTTTTTTAAAATTTTTTTTCCTTTCTCTTTTTTTTTCTTTTCCTTCTTCCCCCTGGTCAATTCGGCCAGGGGGAAGCTCACCACGCGAGGTCCACTGTTGCCTAGCTCGCCCAACAGCGGCGAGGGCAAAGCTCGCCCAGCCATGGCGAGCTCTGCCCTTGCCGACCCTCGCCATCGCACAACCGTGGCAAGGCTGGGCGAGGTTGCCTCGCCTTGCCCGGCGACGGCGAGCCTCTCCAGTGGACCTCGCCGACGAGCTTCCACCTGGTTGAACTGGCCAGGGGGAAGAAGGAAAAGAAAAAAAAAAAAGAGAAAGGAAAAAAATTCGAAAAAAATATTAAAATATTGCCACGTCACCGACCAGCGCCAATCGACGTCCACGTCAGCTCCGGCCGGCCAAAAGGACCGAATTGGTCGAATTGCAAAAGGTTTAGGACTGAATTGGCAAAAAAAAAGTTTAGGACTGAATTAGCATAAGTGCAAAAGGTTTAGGACTTTTTTGGTAATTTTTCCTATCTCAAATAAAGGCATGAAGTGGCTAAATCGTCTTAAATAAGGACCTTTGCCGGCCGATGACTATTTCGTTGTTAGAGAAGGGATATTTTAGTCAAAAAAAGTATGAGTATATGTTTTTGATCTTTTTACTTTCATTTTATTTTCCGTTTCTTTTTGTTTTCGTTTTTTGTTTTTTCTTTTTCCTTTTATCTTCTTCCCTCCCTAGCCGTTAGTCGGTGGAGGTCGTCGGCCTCAAGCAAAGGCCACCCTCGCCAAAGTCGACGAGGGCTATCCAGCCGCATCGGGCGAGGGTCACCCTTGTCGATGTTGGGTGAGAGCAACCCTTGCCTAGGCTAGGTAGCCAAGGGCAACCCTTGCCAAATCCAGTGAGGGCAAGGGCCCTCGCCCAACGCCAGTGAGGGTGACCCTCCTTTGCCCAGGCGAGGGCGGCCTCCACCTGAGACTAGCGACCTCCACCAACTTCGATGATGCCCGGCGTAGGGAAGAGAGGAAAAAAAAGGAAAAAATAAAAAAATTCAAAAAAATAAAAAACGAAAATACCATTTGGCCAGTGAGGTCAAGTTTTTATTTAAGACTAAGAGCACATTTGGTTCAGATTTGGGGAAATGCATTTGGAAAAATGCAAATACCTTTGGGTGAAAGCTCATTGGGGAAAGGCAAATGGTGTTTGGTAAAAATATTTTGTAAAGTTACTTTGGCCAAAGTATAGTGTTTGGTAATTTTTTTTTTACAAATGGACTTTGAGAATTATTTTATTTTAAAAAAAAACAAAACTTACTCAAATGGACTTTGAGAATTATTTTATTTATTAAAAAAACAAAACTTACTCGCCGCCCGAGCTCAGCGACCCTCGGCGAGCGGATCCTGGCTGGGCACGGGTCGCCCGGCACTGGGGTCGCTGCCCGGAGAGGCAACTGGTCGGCTGGTCATACAAGGCCGGCGATGGTCACTGGGGGTGGGTGGCCGTCGCGCTGGGTGCGACCCGGCGACCGGGCGACGACCGCTGAGGGGTCGCCGGCCCGGGCGGCGCGGCGGTGGGTGGATGTGGCGTTTCGGGGACGGGGTGACCTCGCGGTCCCCAGCCTCGGCGGGCCGTGGACCCCTTCATGGGGGCGACCCTCGACCGACGCCCTCTCGTCACCGTGGCCTTTGCCCGAGAAGATGAAGCAGATTCCAAATTTAAAAAAAAAAAAAAATTGGCGTTAGGAATGATGATGAAGCTCAAGGCACCTCTAGGGTGCCTTGAGCTTCAAACCTTGAGAAGGCCAACATTTGGCCAAGAGCATCCAAAATATTTTGCCAAACACAAAATATTTCCCCAAAGCCCCTTCAAAAAGCCGAACCAAACACCTCCTAATACTGCAACTTCATGCTCTTATTTGAGATCAGAATTACTTCATGCCCTTATTTGAGAAAATGAGGGCACTTCATGTCCTTATTTGAGACAAAGTCTATTTCAGTACATTATTTAAGACAAAGTCTATTTCATGCTCTTATATGAAAAAATAAATACACTTTATGCTCACATTGAAATTTTCCCATCCTTTTTCTCTCTTCACTATCAAGAACGTTCGATCCTCTTTTTCTTTCCTCTTTTGACTTTTATTCCGTGTTTGAATATGGTGTGCTCGGCCCCAAGAGCCAGACCCTGCCCATCATAACTTGGCAATGTATCAGCTCAACTCGACGCGATTACACCCCAACACGGAGGAGACAAGGCGGTGGCAATTTTGACGTGAAAACGAAACTATAGTGAGCTGTTAGCAAGGATGAGGCCATGGCCACTCTGGAGTATGATACGGACAAGAAGACAATGAGGCCGTGGCCCAGCGGCGATGGGGACGGCGGTATGACGGCCGCAGCTGACATGGCAGCGCGAAGGTCATGGTGGCATCGGCGGTGCCGATTGGGCAGCAGCTGCTGCGGAGGGGGCTGAGGGACTGAGGGCAGCGAATAGAGAGAGAGAGAGAGAGAAGGGGGCAGAGGGGGGTAAGGGAATGTGGGTGCGTAATGGTAATGTATGTTTTTCAAGGTTTTAATGGAAGACAACTGGAAGCAAAGTTTAGAACAGAGCGATTTCTTCGTTTTCTCCCCCTGACATGAAAAGGAGTACACTGTGGCCGCGGTGCCCAATGGTCAACAAAGTGGCACCATCATTCATGGACAAAAGTGACTCTACTGCCATTCTCTTTTCCGGGTTTCCCTCCCTCATTCATTCACCCTTTGCAGACAGACAAGAAACACACAGAGTCTCTCTCCCTCTTTCTATCCCCAAATGCAGTCTTCAGTGCTTACCAGTGTTCCCACCACCACCGTCTTCAACCTCCTAACCCTAACCCTCTCCCTCCTCCCCCTCCCTTCCCTCCCCCTCTCCCTCTGCCGCACCTCCTGCGGCTCCATCCCCGTCTCCTACCCCTTCGCCGTCGACGACGGCTGCGGCTCCCCGAGCTTCCGCCGCATGCTCTCCTGCAACGCCTCCGACCTCTTCTTCGTCACCCCCTCCGGCGGCTACAAGGTCCAGTCCATCGACTACGCCAAGCGCAAGGTGGTCATCTTCGACCCCGCCATGTCCACCTGCTCCATCCTCCAGCCCCACCACGACTTCGCCCTGACGGACGTGCAGGCCGCCCTCATCCCCCCCTCCGACGACACCATCTTCGCCGTCCTCAACTGCTCCATCGACTCCCCCGTCGCCAACCACTTCAAGTACCTCTGCTCCCCCGACGTCGGCGGCCACTCCTGCGACGAGATGTACGGCGCGTGCGCCTCGTTCCGGATCTTCCGGCCTGTGGCCCCGCAGGGGGCCAACCAGTCGTCGCTCTCGCTGTCGCCGCCGTCGCCGTCGACGTCGCCGCCTTGCTGCTTCACGAGGTATGCGACGGTGAGGTTCATGAGCATGAACATGCTGGACTGCACGCACTACACCACGGTGATCGGCTCGGGGGGGGGTTGGAGAAGGCCGGGCCGCTGGACTGGACCTACGGGATCGAGCTGACGTACGCCGTGCCGGAGAGCACTGCGTGCGACCGGTGCAAGCGGTCGGGCGGCGCGTGCGGGTTCGACACCGAGTCGGAGGCGATGCTCTGCCTTTGCTCCCCCACCCACAACGCTACTGTGGAGTGTGGTAAGTGGCATAAAGAAAGATTTGGCTTTTTCATAAATCTCTTTTATTTTATATATATAACTATAATCGTACTTTTAATTTTGATAAAAAAAATCTCCCTTTAATAAATTTAATTTATTCTCGTGTTCATTGTGGGTTTAAATATAAGTTTGCATAGGCGAACGAGAGAATATAAAAGATTTTTTGAAGGGTCATGTCCTACTCTTAGGGATACTAAATTTGAAATATTCGATTTTAAAGTAGTGATCATGTTTAAGATGAGAATAATCAGCTTATTAAAAACTGTAAAGATTTTTTACTTATTAATTGAATAGAGATTTAAAGCAACATGAGCTTGATATCAATAGACAGATGCCAATTTTCACTTATAGATAGTAAAAGATAATAAATAATTAGTCAATTTAATTAAGAGTTAATACCACAAAAACTTTAAACTGGTACGCCCGTGCAACATTTGCCCAAACTAATTTGTGTGTCACAAAAATCTTCCAAAGTGGTATGTCCATGTCACATTTACCTAAAACTAATTTTTTTTTTGTCACAAAAAATCCCAAATGGGTATACTTGTGTCATAATTTGCCCAAACTGAAGCATCCATGTCACATTTTCCCAAAAAATTATATATTTATAAATGTCACATAAGCATATCAATTTTGGGTAAATGTGGCACAGATATACCGATTTGAAATTTTTTATAAAATAAAAATTAATTTGGGGTAAAAGTGACAGATGTGACACATGCGTACCAGTTCGGGAGGTTTTTGTGATGCAAAGTTTGAGATAAATATGGCACAAACTTACTAGTTTAAGATTTTTTGTGGTATTAGCCCTATAGTGAATCTCTCGATCGTCTGTCTCAGTTGATCTCATCTTTTTATGACTCATTTAAATTGTATGGGCCTAAAACTAATCGATACGAATTAAATGGATTGATTCGATCCAAACCCATCTCGGGCCATCCATTACCCACCAATCGAGGAGGGACATAGGATGGCATAACATTATTCTAACCATCATGAATTATGATACAGCATTTGAAGTTGCAACACTACCATGATTGAGCTATTCAAAATTTGAATTCGGCTTCTAAGTTGATTGCTTCAACCTGCATTTGGCTTGCATTTTTTAATTTTGTTTTCCACTAGTCTCGATGATGATAGAAAAAGCCATGTGTTGTGTTCAGCTGCAGGCACTGGGATTGGCTCCGGCGAAAAGCTTGCTCCGACGATGTCATTCCATGCGACCCTATTTATCATTTTAACCTCCATTATCTCCACAAATTTGGTGTGACGATTTGTTCTTCTTTTTATTATTTTATATTTTTATATTTTATATTTTATATATTTTATTTTATTTTATTTTTACTTTTTTTCTTTGTTTTGTATTGTTTCTAGAGTTCGCGTGCATTGGCCAGTGAATTCCACATTGAAATCGCTCTACAACTTTTTTCTTAGAAAAAGAACGACAGCTTGTGAAATCCCTCAAATCGTTTTATGTACTTATGTGTCTGTTGCTCTTGCCTTTCTGCCTGTTTTCGCTATGGCAAACCTAACTGGATTCGATTCGTTGGTGATGCCAATGTAGTTGGTGAGGCATCGCCTCGGAGCATCTTGTGTTTTTGACCACCCTGCATCTAGGGTTCATGATTGACTTTAATGACATATTTTGTATGTCGAGATGCATCTATTTGCCCATTTCCGTTAGCCGGCGCCAACTATTAATGAACAAAATTCAACTTGTGCACGTATAGTCAAACAAATGAACTACTTTAGCTATCATTTTATCGCGGGCCTGTTTTCCTAGCATTCCCTTGCCCGTGCAACTTTAAGAATTTCTTCCTCGGTAGCCTTACTCACCATATTCACAAAGATATTAGAGAGAAACTTGTAGAGGAGACTTTGGATCTCTATTACTTATAAAATGATACAACTGAGGAGAATAGACCCATACATATAAGTATTCATTTTATTACTATCGTAGATGTTCTTTTAATCTAAAGGTGAAGATTATATCTTTCCATTTACCAACTACCCGTATTAATTACAATAACACTCTTGTCGGATCATCCTTGGTCTATTATTGTGAGTTGAAAACCTTTTGACCACGACACTTTCATTATGCTTGGTAGAAAGGGTTAAAATTGAAGGCAAGTTATTTGACCCATTGGTCTAACGGTCACTTACCTTTTCGGATTCAATTTAAATCTCTCCAAAGCAATTTCTTTCCATTTGTTCTCCCTTTTTATCACTAAAACAAGTACACTTTACAAACAGATCCCTTCTTTTGTTTTTCCTTTTCTTTTCTTTCCCGTAACGAAAAGAGTCATCTTTTCGTTATTCTCCGGTTCATCCCATCCGAACATAAAATTTCTTCACCCTCTTCCCCTACTTAGATGCAGAATGAATCTAATGGAGAAAACTACGCTTAATTCCCTTAAAATACAAACTTTAGCTCGAATCTCAATTTCGTCATAAATTTCTTTTGTCTAATAGAAACCAACAACTTTCGACTAATATCCAAATTTGACCCCATCAAGTTTTCATCCAATGATGCCGTTATAGATTTGACATGTTATTCCACATGTACTCAGCAACTCAAGGATACCGACGTGGAAGGATCACACACAGTTTGAAGACTTCTGTCTTCGGGTTATACCAAACAAATTGAAGATTTCTTTTTTTCTCACTTTTCGTACATTGCTCGGATACAACGAATTGCTTGTTCATGCCTTGATTGTCCTGGATAAATCATTTTTTCGATCCATTTCAATTTTTGTCGCCAAATTCCAAAATTGAAATCCTCAAGTTTTCCGCCTCTTAAGTCCTTGTTTCGAAACTATTCAAATTTCGACTGCAGCCTCGATGGCCATAGACATGGCCACCGAATACATGTGGAATGACACATTGAATTTTTAATGACAATACTGGATAGAAACTTGACAAGAGCCAAATATGAGTACTAACTGAACATTAGTGAGTTTTTACAAGACAAAAAAGGCTTGTGTTAGAATTGAGAGCATGAGACAAAAGAATGTTTGAATCAGAATACAGAACCAAGTCAAAAGTATGTGTTTTTTGAGGAAATTAAGTCAAGTAAAGCAGTAGTGGAAAACCTGAGATATTCATTATCCAGAAGATACAATGAAGATGACCAGCTGACCTGGTGGTCTGTTTTCAATTTCCCCTGTCCACTTGCTTCCCCCTAAAGGTCGTGTTGCACGAACATTGGCCATCGCATTATCCAAATGTTCGATGGAAAAGGGACTGACTGTAATTTCGAATGCTCGAACACTCCAATCGCCCTAAAGTTGAATGTGCGCACATGAGATTCATGTACTTGTGTTTGCAAAACAAGCGCTAGGGCCGACGAATCCAGGGTCAATATGAGCATCGATGATGCTACACTATACCTGGGAATTTCATTCAATTGATTCTTCATGCGTCCAAGTTTTAAGGAAGTGATTCAGACATCTTTAACAAGGACAGGCATGTTGTTTCCTAGGGGACCCAGCCTGTTCCAGGCCTAGCTGCACAAGATTTGCAATAAAACAAAATTTCCAACCCGACAAAACTTGCATATTTTACGCACATCATTGAACCGCTAGTCTCTGTAGATGATCCAAGAAGACTTCAAAGCTAACGTCGTCCGTAAATATAACATCTCCTCCCGGCACAGGGGCGTCAGAATTGTAAGTTGCAGAAGGATTCAATTTGGCCAGAAGAAAACGAGCCTGCATGGAAATAAAATGAAGACAAAGTTTGCATAATATATTCCACGCAGAACAATCAACAGCCCTGGCCAGATAATGACCTATATGAGCTCAAACAGATAGGTGAAGAGAAAAATAGCCCCAAAGGTGGAAAAAGCACTACATGCATTGCAAACAACATCATATTAAAGGACTCCATAAACCCACTTGGTCAGGTTCATTAACGTAGTGTATTTTCCTACGTTTAGAGCAGTAAGGGATATATCACCAATTCCTTCCTAGAATAGAAAATATGATTCAATGTAGAAAGACGATTTCCCGTTCGTCAATCTTAAAAATCAATTCAGGAAACCAAACAATGCACGGCAGTCACTTAGCCACCCTCGCTAATTGCAAACATTTGAGGACCCACACTATCTGCAGATCAGCAATCGTCAATTTATCACTATCTGCAGACTACTAGCACCAGCAGGCATCATCATCAACCTAGACCAACCGCTCCCTACCCCGTGACAAATCAACCACAGATCCACCGTCCTTAAACACCACAGATGCTGCCTTCCATCCCCCCATTGATCAGGCAGCCATGCTTACTTTCCTACCACTCCGAGCCACTTCCCTGGTGAACAGTGAACAATGGCGTGATAGTGTACAGAACCGTAATGGAACATCTAGGGCTAAAAAATACCCTCCAAGCATGATCTTCTAAGGGGAAACAAGGCAGAATCAGGTGTAAAAAGGTTTAGCTAAATTAAATAATGGCAGACCCTTTATTTAAAAGCAGTATAGAATTCTAAAGACCTGAGAGCCATGCTGATCGCAGACAACCAGACGAGGTACTGGAAACCTTTCCTTGATTATTGTGTCTACATCATCACGAGGTGCTTGTAGCAATTGAGCAAATGCCTACAATGGTAACGGGCAATTCCAGTGATCAGATAGTCACAAATTAGTCAGATTCTTCCATTTTAACACGCAATTGAGTTACACACTTCTTGCAATTACATCAAATTAAAATATTTCATGTAGACTTCACTGGCCAAACCAGAACATCATCGAAAGAAGAAAACAGGAAGAAAACAGAAGAATGTACTCAGAAAACACTGTATTTAAGTTCAACACATGAAGAAGCTGGACCACGACATGAACTCGCCAGCCAAGACTAAGAGGCATGGAGAATCACAACGTTGTTAAAAACTCTGGGAGACATAATTACTTAAATCCTTATGATAATACACATTGTGAAAATGCTAGTTTCGCAATAGCACATTTAATTGCTTCATTACTTAAATCTCAGTTTTTCACATTTCAACCCAAATACAAGGCTTGAAGATAATTTTTCTTAGTCTTAACTTTTCCTTTACATCTACCTTCTACCACTGAATTCAGTTTAAAGTGGACCATTCGAAACCATGAACTTTTCCACACTTCATGGTCACGTGAGGTCCAAGCATTGAAGATATCTTTCAGAACACACAAGAACATCACCAAATTGTTGGATCAGCAAGTTCATATGAGGCCTACAATATCATGAAATTAACCAAAAAAAACCCCTATAAAAGGGTTGGTGGAATCTTAAATGTCAAAAAGATCCGACTTTGAATAGGTGAAGAGCTAAGTCAATGTCCAACTTGATCAGAGAAAAAAGAAGCACATTAGTCTACTTGAGAATTGAAATTACATCCTGAATGAACTTACTTGATGCTCAGGCTGGTTGTGGTAACCAGCTTTTCGCCATTGAGCAATTGTGGCACCATGAAAAATAACGACAGTGAAATATGAGTCCAGAAGAAGTATCCTGTCAGCTGCTATGGCAGCCACATCAAGAAGAGCTGGTTCCGGGCCAGAGTGGAATGAGTACGAAATAAGGGAAGGTTGTATCATTACAACCGAGTTGACAACATTTTCCCGGTTCAAGATCATTCTAAAGTATGCAGTTTCATCAGGACTATTATTGAAGACCTGAAAGCATTATTAACACTTCAATCAAGTATATTTCGCCAGCAAGTAATGAAACCCAGCTAAATGCAGACCAACGACTAATGCTAAATCGGACCTGTACAAATTGGGAACGACGCAAATGAAAAATAAATTGAGGGAAGATAGAGAGTCGTGGAGAGAGGCTGAAGGTAGAAGGGCTATCCTTCTGGTAGTCTCCAAGGCGTGAACACAGTTGTATCAGTGCTCTATCCAACCACCTTATAGGATCAAAGTCAGCCTTCACAATAATGGCATAAATTGGGAAGTGTTAGGTTTTTCTTATGATAAAACTCGTTAAGTTCGAGATGGAACAAACTGTATCAAGAAAGCTAAAAGACTTCTCAGCAGAGTATATAAAACAGGAGACATATGACAAATCAAGTGAAAATCACATCACACAACCCCTCTCTCAACAAGGCAAATGCACTAAAAGTAGTGAAAGTAATGATCTTCTTAGATAATGATATTTCTTTATGCCACACAGACAGAGATAGGTAGCTGTGGATATCCAATAACACAAGAGCATAGCAAACTATGAATATCCAAATCGTGGAAATTTCGTGTGTGATTACCTCACTTTCCATTTTGAAGGAAACTTGGCGTGCCATAACTACAGCTGCTGCTTCTTGGTCAAACCCAGCAATCAAATCCTACAAAATTTCATATGAAAATGCCATACTCAATGAGGAAAAGAAACAAAAACCAAATGAAAACTCAAATAGCATACATATGAATGATCCTCCCAACTACAAACCATTTCAGCAGAAGATTAGTTTATTCTACTGAGGGGTCTAATTTTTGGAGCTTGCGTGATGCAGGAGAATAGTTTGAAAAAAAAATGGACTTTGTAATTGTTAAGATACAAGAAAGTGTACACTTACTTCTTGACACTTTCACTATTTTTTAACAAAAGCGTATATCTCACACAGCTAAATTAAATAATCCAATCATCTACATTACAGAATTTAGTTTGAGGTAATAATTGACAAATGAAGCTACAATGGACAAACTAAACAAATGAAAAAGCATCAGTATGAAACTATAATATAGTTTATTTGGTGTTTTTATCTATATTTACATAACTAAATACAAACATTCATTATTCAATAAAACCACTGACATAGAAGATGACCAAATAAGAGGATAGACACATTTTCTACATAATAGGGGAGAAAACCAATAGAAGAATAAAACAGAACTTGCCTGAACGCTGCCTGGTCCAGCAACCCATCTTCTAGACAGTGTCGTGACTCGAAGTCTCATTTGACCATTATTATGTTGATAGCTGCAGTCAAGTATTTACACTAAGTGAAATAAGAATAAGTAATTAGTTCTCGCAGAGCGAAAGATTAGAGTTCATACTAAGTTAAAAACTGGAAGTAAAATTGATTGCTTGTTGCTTGCATGGTAGCATCTGGGCTTTCTTTCTTTACAATTTCAAATATCAAGCACAATGATGTAGCTTTATCGAGGCCACACAACTTCCACGCAGTAGTATTTCCCTGCCCAATAACAGTGTCCGAGCACAGAGGACCTTTCTGCACAAAAGTTAGAAAGAGTAAGTGTTCCACTATTACAAAAGAAATTAGAAAGCTGGAATATCTGTCATACCTTCTCAAGAGAAGCACAAGGACCAATAATGCCTTGAACTTTAATATCCTTAGAGCAATTTATTTCAAAAATACCACTGCAGATAATCAGCCACAGGCAAACAGACTCAGCATCGATTTTTTAACTAGCTGAATGCATAGTAGGAATAATAAGTGATGATTTGGGATAACCATATTAAAAGGGAGAAAGTAGCAAACAGCAATTCAAATCACAAGGGCCCTGAAAGATATTCCCTTCCTTTAGTCTCACAACTAAAGAAGGAGAAAAGCAACCAACCCCAAAGTAACCCTTGCATTCAACTAGGGATCTATCCTTGCTTGAAAAAGAAAAGAAACCACAGATACCAACCAAAGAGGATCACAGAAATAGAAAGATCATTCCATCCAAGAAACAACCAAGTCTTTCAAGATTATATTTTCTTGTTCCTCAAAAAGATTCTTAAACAAGCTATGGCAATCCAACAGAGAAGAAACTTAAGTCAGTTCATCCTATTCTGCCAGGCAGTGGAAAGAAACACCAAGTGAGCGGAAACCATATCTCAATATTTGCCCAGTTAAAAAACAAGAGTGAAATACTCACAATAAACGATAACAAAAAGCAAGAATGAATTACTTGAAAGGAGATTGAATCCTGTTATTGAAAGGAATTAACCGAAAAACGAGAAAAAAACCTCCATGACAAGCTCCTGATCTACATCCATAATTGAAGACACTGCATATGTACATAAAGTGATGATGGTGTATCCATGGAAGATAGAGCGTCTGTGGTGAAAGAATGGTTCAAAGAATATTGTCTTAAAAGACCAGTGCCATGTGAATTTGCTTTCTTCGCGGGAAATTGCTTGAGGGATTTTTCTTCATTATAACAGGTGACCATCAGCTTCAGCTGAAAGGTGGGATCAATTTGAAAAATATCTTGACTTGTGTCACCCACTTCACCCTTACTCTGGAGCAAGAAGCTCCAGACAGTTTCAAGTGCCAATTTGCAACTCTCTCTTAGCAGTGGATTTTACTTTGGTAGGGCAATCTTAGGTCAAATAGCATATGCTGAAAGAACAGAGGACCTAAAAAGCTGCCTACCTATATACATGAAAGAGGTATGAGGTTCATCAGCTGTAATTACCACCTCCACTAATTTGAGCGAGTTTAAGGGAAACAAAAACCATTCAAAATATTTTAGGGTCCAGTTTTGCCAAAAGTCCAGAATCCAGGTCCAAAAATCACTTAAACTAATTTAGGCCACTATGAGGGATACAAAAACCATTGAGAACGTGAAGATCACACTTAATTAGGTAGCTACACCTGCAGTCCAGGGAACACAGTCAACTTTATCCAGGAATTGTCAACTTTCTCCCCTAAGGCAGGAATTAGCACATTCCCCGCGAAATGCTCCCATTTCATTGTTTATAATTTTTCCCTTGGTTATTAAGAGAAAAGGTACAAGATTAAGAAACCCAGTCGCATAGAAGTTAGACATAAAAAAAATGTCCCATAACACTGTGCTTCCAACAAGCAGCAATCAACAATTCCATGCAACACGTAACATAGTAATTACTGTTCATACAGGACTTTGGCAAAGGATTGTTTGAATTTACATCCAATTCACAGATGCAAAATAAAATTTTGACCCAGATTAGATTCAGGAAGCTAAAAAAAAAAAATGAAACGTGGCTTTACATTGACCAATGATATAGGTTGGTAAAATCTACATAGTCAATAATTTCTTTTATTTCTGCTACTGCAATTCCTCCATGCCACGCGTCTGAGGTGCATAATCCCCAATCATAGTAAAGCATTGTATTGAATGCTTAGATTTTTTCATGCATCCCAGACTCGTGTAGATGCTTCATTAACAATTCTTCCGAGGCTAAAATTTATACCTCCTAGTCTTCAACACCTTTTACAACCTACTTATGTGAAGATCCCCCTATTCAACAGTTTTACATTCACTTCTACATTGGTCTCATCAAGCAAAAGAACACGATTAAAGAAAAGTATGCAAAAATGAACAATGTTCCCAAGTTTTTTTTTTTTGGTTAAAACAATGTTCCCAAGTTCATCCACCATAGAAAGGAAACATGACAATTTTAATCTTCTTAAAGAAATTACCACACCATCCTAGCCAAAGCAAACTCATATGATAATTTGATACCAGCACAATAGACACTCATATCAAACTTCAATGAGAGACAAAATTGCTAAGTGTGCAGAAATTAGCATAAATTTTACTTTGCAAGTGAACAATCAATGGCAGATTATCATCAAAGATAAGCCACAAAGTGACACAGATGAGATCGATGAGCAATACTTTGATGATAGGCCAAGATCATATTCACCCGACTGGAAAACACGTTTAAGGGAGTCCTTAAATACTGAATGACCAAAACTTTCTGCAAGAACAACAAGCCCCCCAGTTCTTTCTACCGCTACTTTAAGCTCTGCAACTCCAACCTGGAGAAAAGATGTCAGAACAAAAATAACATTTCAAATGATGACTCGCTGGAAAGAAACTAAAAGAAAAAGCCAGCAGCTAGATCAACAAATTCAAGATATGACTGGAAGAGGGAAAGGCAGACTGCACAGTCAAACTCTGGTTTGGACAAAAGACATGTCGCCCAATCATCATTTGCATAAAGAACAGATCAGAGACACGTTTCCCAACTATAAATTTATAGGTGCTGGAAAAACTTCAGAAGGAAATGTCAAAACCTGTGATGATTAATTAGTCTCGTCACATTTAGACAATTAACTTGAAAGTGAACATCTCAAATATCTTGTAGTGCAAGGCCGTTGAATATAACTGTAAGATTAAAAAGGTAGGAGGTGATGCAGAATGAGGACAAAAGACAACAAAATCAATTAGCACCTGATCAAGAGCACAAGCAAACAGATCAAGAACATGCCCCTGGTTTACAAGCTGCTTTGAAAGTCCTTCATAGAATTTCACAGCTTTATGATAATGGGGAACAGAATCCTTATCCAGATCTTTGTGAGATCGAATTGGCTCTGACAAACTTTTTGAAACGATCTGTAGAGCAAACAAAAAGAAGAAGTGAGCAAAGCAACTATTGCATATAACTAATACACCAAATCAACTGCACGTTTACACTATCTTCTTCTTTATATCTTCCACAACAGAGGCAAGTGCATTTACAGAGCTGACTTTCACAAGCATTATGCAAAGACAAGAAGAAGAAGAAGAAGAATTAACCAAGAGCATTAATAGTAGAAACAAAGAGTAAATGATGACTCCTCTGTCACTTCCAATCTTCCAGAGTGTCTGTTTCTCTCTATCCAAATTAACCAAATGAAGCCAAAGCAATTACACGAACAAGCTTCTTCCAATCTTATAATCTGCATGCCTTTTTATCCGAATAACTCTATCTTCACTACTATCCAGCTTAGATCCAGAATTAAATAATATCTCACTCCAGTGCTTGCTTGTCCATCAACATGAAGCAACAAATGGCCACCACTATCTTAGTTCCCACTCAATTTGGATGGAGTGATTGGGAGCGAATAGCAAGGATCGGCTAATGACCTCAGGAGAGAAAGGAAAGGAAAGGAAAGGAAAAGATCTGATTTCACTGCTGTTTATATGTTTATGAAAAGAGAAGGGAAACAAAGAGAATTTACTCATTTCATGTTTGGCTGAAGAAGAAAAATGAGTGGAAAGGAATCTAATTAAATCTTTATGACTATATGTCCTTGAACTTCTTCATAGGTAAAACGAAATAACTTTACTAAATTTACTAATGTTATGGTTACTCATAAAAAAAGATACAGTAGCATTAAAAGTTCACTTTATTCAACTGAAAAAAGACAAATCACTACACACATTCATATTAACAACACAAAACAAACTAAACAACATAAACTACTACGACCATATCCATATCCAATATTTTCAAATTTTATCACCTTAACTATAAAGAAAATTCTAACAAGAATTCTCCATGGTATTAAATACAAGGGTCAATACCACGAAAAACTCTAAACTGGTACATATGTGAAAAATTAACCCCTAACAAATTTTTGACCACCAAAAACCCCAAACTTGTACATTTGTGACAAATTTACCCTCCGTTAGTTTCCGTTAAATTGGATTAACATCACGAAAAATCACAAACTAGTACATCCGTGACAAATGGAGGATAAAATCCCAAATTAGTACATCCGTCAACTGCCACGTGTCATTTAACTCAATAATTTGACCATAAAATTTAACAAAAATGAACGGAGGGTAAATTTGTCACAAGTGCACCAGTTTGGAGTTTTTGATGGTCAAAAAATTAGTTTGGGATAAATTTATCACAGATTTACCAGTTTGGAGTTTTTAGTGGTCAAAAAATTAGTTTGGGGTAAATTTGTCACATATATTTTTATCTAAAACTTGTATTAGAGAAAAATTTTGATTTGTTTATGACGAAGTGCAGCATTAACGCTAGTAATGTTGAAGTGGAGGACCAACAAAAACCATGCACTTTGAATGATCAAAGTACTGATTACCTTCACGTGATCTTCTCTAAAAAAAGCATACATTGAAAACAAGTTTAAAAAAGCATGTCATGTTAACAACCCAAAAATTAATAAAAAAATACTTAAAATAAAACAAATGAAAAGGAGAAGTGTATCGTGACTTATCTAGAAATTGCTTGCAAAATTTGGACAAATGTGGGAACGCATTGTCCATGAAAAATAATATAGGATTATGACATGGCAAGTTAAAAGAAGATATACATTGAGAAAAATGAAAATCAACAAGAAAAAGTGTTTTTACTCGTTAAAAGGGAATAGATGCTCACATGACAATTGTTTTATTTTACAGACATGTTAGAGGGCATACATGGAAGAGAGAGAATAAATACTTATGCATCTCCCACAATCCCTCCAAATCCCCTATTTACCATTGTCCATAGCCTACTCATTTTGTTCTTTGTGTACACTGCTCCAAAAAGCTACGTCTGACATTGTGTATACTTTATAATCCTTGCCCTTCAGTTATTTTCTCCCTAATATATCTTGTATCCTTCTTCCAAAACATGCCTATTCCTCGCTCGTTCTTTAACAGCAGGATAGATCAGGAAGACTAAGATAAAGTATCTCATCAGAATCCTTCCATCAGGATGAGAGAGCATATCAAGCCACTACAGTGTGATGTAAATTACACAAGATACTCTCAGCTCAGTAACTTGATATCTTAAAAGTGAGCCGCCATTTTCACACACGATCCAAGGTCATGCTCATAACATACAAGTACTTTGAAATTACAGTTTCAAATTAATCATTTGAACCAACTTTAATCAACAGAAGCTGACTTTTTTTCTCTTGGTTCCTTTTACAGCTAAACATCTTAATAAATGCATTGAAGCACCTATTCTTATAGGATGAATAGAGATAAACCGACATGCAAAGCCTAGGCCATTTTTCTTCATTGGATGTGATAACATATGATTTTCATCAGCTAACAATAATGTTTTATGTAGAGCTTCCCTGACATCACAATGATTAAAAGAAGGTAGGTCACCTTTTTGGCAGGAATAGTCTCGACTCACCAAACTAACTATAACGTGCTTTCTCGATGGTAATCAAGAGTCAACACAACATTGAAACAAAAAGCCAATCCTGGTTGAAAAAAAGAGCTACTAGCCAAAGCACTTACAGCACCATGTCCTTCAGTTGATGGTCCACCGATGAATGCCATAATTCTGGCCCCAGAACCAGGCACACAAGCTCCCAACAGACCTGCAGCCACACTCAAAGCTGTGCTAGTGCACCTTGTTGCCCGTTGATCTGAAGCCACCGGCCAAGGATCTTTCTGTAACTCGTCTAATACCTACCATCGATCCAATAAAACGAAACATAGCAATTCAACACCATGATCATCAACTAAACACCAGAACCACACCAATGTTGAGTATGCCAATTCGCAGCTCTCATTACCGAATTGAGCGCAAACTCGCACTCAGACGCAGGCACCAAGAACCTGGCAATGCTCTCAGCGTCCAGGCCGTCCCTAACGCCTGCGATCACGCCTGTGGCTGGCTTCGGTTTCTTCAAGAAGAAGCTCATCTGCTCGAGCAGCTGCTCCTTGTTCACCTCCTTCGACCCCTTAAACACGTAGGTCTTCGGGATCTGGCCGAACCCCAATTCGTGGACGTGGACGAGAGTCCCAAAGGTGATCAGCCCGACGAGCGAGTTCTCCGGGAGGAGCTCGATAGCCCGCAGCAGGGCGGACTTCAAGAACCCCAGCTCCTCCTCGATGAGGCACGTGTCGACGACGAACATGAACACGGGGGGAACCGAGGAGGGCCGGTCCTCGGGGGAGGCGTACTCGATCGTGGTGTACTGGGGGAAGAGCTCGGCGGGGAGGTTGTCGTCGGAGATGGAGGCGTAGTGGGGAGGGAAGTGGTTGCGGTGGAAGCAGAAGGGGCAGATCCAGATCTTGGCGGCGAAGTCGACGACGGAGAAGGGGTTGAGGACGGACCGGCAGTTGCGGCAGCGGAGAGGGGAGTAGGGGAGGGAGGGCATGGAGGGGAAGGGCTTGAGCGGGGTGTAGACGACGGAGACGGGGACGACGCAGCCGGCGGCCTCCTGCCTCGTGCCGGGCACGACGTTCCACGGCATGCGGACGCCGTCCTGGGCCTCCAAGTCCAGGAACTCCGTCATGGGCGGCGACGGCGACGGCGGCGGCGGCGGTCGGAGAGTGATGAAGGTAGCAGGAGAGGAGTGTCAGCAGAGATATGCCGATCTTGTTCTCTGGCTCGTGGGAACCGGTCTGTCTGGACCCCTCTCTCTCTCTCTCTCTCTCTCTCTCTCTCTCTCTCTAATAACTGATTTGATCAAAAACTGCATTCTGGTCATTTCTCCATTTGGGTTAATGAGATAAATAATCCTAAGTTTAATCCGATATACAATATGATTTATCAACTTTTAATTTGGTTAATATAATTCATGAACTTTAAGATAATTCAGATGAAATTAAAATGTGAGTTAATATCACGAAAAATTCCAAATTGATATATATTGATAAATTTACTCCAAACTAATTTGTTGACCACCAAACTTCCCAAATTGATACATGACAAATTTAACCAAACTAATTTTTTGACCGCTAAAATTCCTTAAACCGGTACATTTATGATAAATTCATCCTAAAAAAAATCACAAATGAGTACACCTAGGACAAATAGAGGTAAAATCCCAAAACGGTATACTTGTCAAATGCCGTGTGCCATTTAACTAAGCAATTTAATAGTAAAATTTAATGTAATACATGTGTACCAGTTTGAGATTTTGGATGGTTAAAAAATTAGTTTTTTGTAAATTTGCCACAGGTGCATCAATTTAGGGTTTTTTATGGTAATAACCCATGAAATTTTATGCCATGAACATATTTCCATATAGAATTTTAGGGGTTAACAAAAGGATAATTTTATTTATTATTTTTTTCCTTTTTTGGTAGAAAATAGACATGCATAAGAAAATTGGGAGCTTATATTGTCAGATGAGAGAGAGAGAGAGCTTTGGCAATGGCGAAGAGATAGAGGAGAGAATGAGCTCCATCGTTTGCCCTATCCATCGCAATTTTAAGTCTCAGGTAGGTGCTTGCGAGTCCATAAAGGTGAGGTAAAAAGTAAGAAAAAGTACTAGATAGAAAAAAAAAAAAAAAAAAAGAAGGTTAACACCATTGGAAGTTAATACAAGAGGCCTGGATCACCCATTAACTATTCACAATCCATTCATTTTAACACATAACAAATTAAACGAGCCTGATTTGTTTAAAAAATTTGTAGATGATCCTTAATTTATAATGAAAAAAATATTCGACTTTATAGGAAATAGTAGGTTATTAACTATAGAAGTTACACAATCTGTCAATATTTTATTCATTATATGATGTTATTTTTAGTCTTCATAAATAATCCGTGTCTCGAATATTTAATTGAAAGAAAATAGCTGTCTTGGATTTAAGAAGAATTCGTTGTTGTAATAAAAAATAAAAATTCCAGGTGAAATATACACTCCATTTATCCTTGTTGTTCATTAAAATATTACAAAATATAAAGGAATCTAAGTACGAAACCCATAAAAGATTATATTCGGATGCAAAGAAATTTATGCCATGAAATTGTTTGCTTGGATAATTTCAAGGGTTAAAAAAAGGATAAGTTTATTTATTATTTTTTCCTCTTTTGGTTGAAAATACACATGCATAAGATAATATGGAGATTATATTATCAGATACGAGAGAGGGAGAGAGAGCTTCGACGACAGACGAAATGAGAGAGGATAGAAAGAGCTTCATCTTTTGCCCTGACCTTCGCCATTTTCAATCTCAGGTAGGTACTTGCAAATCCCCAAATGTTAGGTAAAAAGTAAATAAAGTACTAGATTGAAAAGAGGTTAACACCATTGAAAATTCATCTAAGAGGCCGATATCACACATTGACTATTCACAGTCCATTTATTTTAACACATAATAAATTAAACGAGTCTAATTTTTCTTATAAAAATTTTTGGATAATTAGTTTACAATGTAAAAAAATATTCGACTCTATAGGAGATAATCTAGCAAGTAATCGGTCAATTTTTTATTCCTTATATGATGATCTATGGCAAATAGTTGATTATTAATTATATCTTTTACACAATCTGTCAATATTTTATTCCTTATATGATGTTATTTTTCGTCTTCATAAATAACCCGTGTCTCGAATATTTAATTGAAAAATAGCCGTCTTTGATTTGAGAAAGATTTGTTGTCGTAATAAAAAAAAAAACAAAAAGTCCATGTGAAATATGCACACCATTAATCCCTATCTTTTATTAAAATAATTACTAAATATAAAGGAATATAAAAGATTATATTCGGATTCAAAGAAATTTTGTACCACGAACATATTGGCTTGGATAATTTTAGGAGTTAAAAAAGGATAATTTTATTTATTATTTTTCCTTTTTTGGTCGAAAATACATATGCATAAGAGAATTGTGAGGTTATATTATTAGAAGTGAGAGACGAAGAGAGAGCTTTGACGGTGTCAAAGAGACAGGGGGGAGAAGAAGCTTCAAGTGCGTTTGATTCAACACTCCCAAGGAGCTTTTGGAGAATATAAATACCTTTAACTTAAAACTCTTGGGAAAATGCAAATTGCGTTTGGTAAGAAATCCTTTATAAAGCTACTTTGACCCAAGTAATATTTGGCAAATCTTATTTTGCAAAAAGGGTTTTGAGATTTTTTTATTAAAAAGAAAAGCTTACCCTTCACTGAAGCCAGCGATGAGCTACAGCCACTAGCGCCCAATTTGGCTCACCGATAGCCGTAATCCATCGTGCAACCCAGCGGTCAGCCGCTTGGGTTAGGTGACCTCGCCGACACCTTGCTAGCCTCTCGCCGGCGCTTCGTTGTCCCGATTTGGGCTCGGGCCGCTCTGGTTGGCCGGCCGACCTAAGCTTAAAGAAGATGAACACTCATGAGGGGCAAATTTGGAATATTGAAGAATTAGTGAAGGTAATTTGGGAAAAATATTGATTTTAGCATTAGGCAAATGCAAAAAGCGCCAAGCTGGTCCGGACCAAACCTTGGGCTTTCAGCATTCCCAATGTTGGCTTGTGGCCGAAAGCTCATTAGAAATGCTTGCCAAACGTCTCAGTATTTCCCCAAAGCCTCTTAGGAATACTAAACCAAATGCACCCTTTATCCTTTGCCCTAACCATCACCATTTTCAATCTTGCAAATCCCAAAAGGTAAGGTAAAAAGTAAGAATAAATTACTATATTGAGAAAAAGGTTAACACCATTGAAAATTCATTTAAGAGGGCCATATCACCCATTGACGATTCGCAATTTTCATTCATTTTGAAACATAATAAATTAAACGAGCCTAATTTCTTTCAAAAATTTATAGATAATCCTTAGTTTACAATGTAAAAAAAATATTTGACTGTATAACAAATAGTTGGTCAATTTTTTATCCCTTATATAATGTTATCTGTAGTAGATAGTCAGTTATTAACTATATCTTATACATAATCTATCAATTTTTTGTTTGTTATATAATGTTGATTTTTGTCTTCACAAATAACTAGAGATGAGTGGTTTCAAATTCCTTACAAGTTCCACTCGAAACCTTCCTCATTTTTTGGAACTTGGGACCTACCCATCGAAACGTGGAACTTGGAACCTACACTATTATAGCTTCTAAGGTCTACCCAGATTCCACCTGTATTATTTGTTGAACAATTATAGTGAATCTTTAGCTTTAATAGCCACTACTTGATGCTATGATCCACTAATCACAACTTATATTCAAACATATAATGAATATGAAATATTAATAAGTCATAAAATGAAAGCTCAAACTAATAGTTACAGATTATATACTCACCATCTAACACCATGGAACATTGTAGGATTACGCAAAGAGATCGACAAAAAAAAACACAAAAAACTTATTAAGGTTTAAGGTTTAGGGTTCTAGGTCCCACATACCAAGAACATGGAACCTACCCATTAAAACAGGTTCTCAATTTTTGGAATCTAGAATTTACTATGCATACCTTGGAACCTGGAACTTATAGGTCCTATTGGTCAGATTCTCAAGTTCCAAATTCTATCTTGGGATCATGCTCATCCTTACAAATAACCCGTGTCTCGAATATTTAATTGAAAAAAAATACACGTCTTGACTTTAAAAAGAATTTGTCGTCGTAATAAGAAACAAAAAGTCCAAATGAAATATAGAGACCATTAATACTTGTTTTTTTAATTAAAATATTACTAACTATAAAGGAATTTAAGTACGAATCTTATAAAAGATTTTATTCGGATGCAAAGAAATTTTGTGCCACGAAAATATTTCCTTGGATAATTTTATTTGTTATTGTTTTCTCTTTTGGTTGAAATACACATGCATAAGAAAATTCAAAGCTTATATTATCAGATGAAAGAGAGAGAGCGTGCCTTAGTTAGGCGTTGATGAGCACATTAAACTATTTATGTGGTTGAGAACCCTTGTAGCCAAGACACTACGACACAATTATCAAGGGCGTGCTTTACCACAGAGCTAATAGCCCGTCATGTTGGCCTTCCGCCGAGACTTGCTATGTCAAAAGTGAGAGAAACCTCATCCCCTTTCCCTTTTTCGCCCCATGTCGCCATGTGGTAGGGGCATGGGAGGTGTAGAGACAAAGGAGAGAAAGAGCTTCATCTTTTGGCCCTATCTATTCCATTTTCAATCTCAAGTAGGTACCTGTGAATTCCTAAAAGTAAGGTAAAAAGTAAGAATAAAGTACCAGATTGAAAAAAGGTTAACAGTAACGCTAGTGAAAATTCATCCAAGAGGGCCTAGATCGCCCATTGACTATTCACAATCCATTCATTTTAACACATAATAAATAAAACGAGCCTGATTTCTTTAAAAAATTTCCAAATAATCTTTAGTTTACAATTTGAAAAAAATATTTGATTCTATAGTAGATAATCGGTGAATTTTTTATTCATTATATGATGTCATCTATAGCATATAGTCGGTTATTAACTAAATTTTACACACAATCTGTCAATTTTTTGTTCCTTATATGATGTTATTTTTTGTCTTCATAAAAACTCATGTCTCGAATATTTAATTTAAAAAATTGGATTCTAAAAAGAATTATTTGTTGTGATAAAAAACAAAAGGTCTAGGTGAAATATACACACCATTCATCCTTATTGTTTATTAAAATATTACTAAGTATAAAGGAACTTAATTATGAATCCTATAAAAGATTATATTCGGATGTAAAATTTCGTGCCATGAAAATATTTACTCGGATAATTTCAGTAGTTATCGAAAAGGATAATTTAATTTATTATTTTTTTTTTCCATTTTTGGTTGAAAATACAAATGCATATAAAAAAAATGGGAGCTTATATCATCGTATACGAGAGAGGGAGAGAGTGCTTCGACGACTACGAATGAGAAAGAGGAGAGAAGGAGCTTCATTGTTTGCTCTAACCGTCGAGTCTCGGTAGTTGCTTGCGAATTCCCAAAGGTAAGGTAAAAAGTAAGAATAAAGTAGTACACTGAAAAAGGTTAACACCATTGAAAATTCATTTAAGAGGCCCAAATCGCCTATTAACTGATCATAATCCATTCATTTTAACATATAATAAATTCAATGGAAAATGACATAAATGGTTTTTGATCTTTGACTTAAGGTGTAACATAGTCTCTAAATTTTTAATTTGTTCAATGTGGTCCTTAATTTTAACCCAATGTGTAATATGGTCCATGAACTTTAAATTGTTCAATGTGATCCTTCAATTATATGAAAATATTCAATTTTGTCCCTGAGCTTAAATTAATGAAAGGACAACATTTAATATTTTCATATAGTTCAAATATTAAATTGAACATATACCAAAAATCTATAGACCATATTGGACCATACTGCACATTAGAGTAAAGTTGATGGATCATACTGAACAAATTAAAAGTTTAGGGATCGCATTACATATTTGGCCAAAATTCCGGACCATTCGTATCATTATCCTTAAATTTAGTGAGTCCGATTTCTTTCAAAAATTTCTTGATAAACCTTAATATATTTGACTCTATAGCAGATGGTTGGTTATTAATTATATCTCGTACACAATCTATCATTATTTATTCCTTATATGATGTTATTTATAGTAGATAATCGGTTATTAACTATATCTTATGCACAACCCGTCAATTTTTATTCCTTATACGACATTATATTTCACCTACATATGTAACCCATGTCTCAAATATCTAATTGAAAAAAATAGCCGTCTCGAACTTTAAAAAAATTCTCTGTCGCAATAAAAGAAAACAAAAAGTCCAAGAGAAATACACACACCACTAATCCTTGTCATTTATTAAAGGGATATGTACACTAAAAGTTCTAAAACTTATCACCAAAGTGCAATTGAGCCCTAAAACTTGTAAAAAACGCAATCAAGTCCTAAAACTTGTCAACTTGGTTTAATTGAGTCCTAAAATTAACATCGCCAATTTTTCTAACAGAAAATGCTGACGTGGCATATTTAAATCAATTTCTCTATCCTACATGGCATTTATTATTATTATTTTATTTAAATATTATTTAAATTGGATTAAAAAAGTAAAGAAAGCTAAAATTTTATTTAAAAAAAATAATGGAAAAAAAAAAGGGAGGCCTCGCTGGTAGGGTCTTGCTAGGGGTGTAAAAAAAAAACCCGAGCCAACCTGGCTCGACCTGATCCGGCTCGGCTCGATCCGAAATTTTAGGGTATTTTGGGGTCAGGTTTTATTTTTTTTAGATATGGATTTTAGATGTGGGTATTTATTAAGATCGGGTCGGGCCAGGCCGGGTTGGGCTTTTTTGACCTGGCACCAAATATAACCCTTCGCCCCATCTCTCTCCCCTTTGCTTCTTCTCTCTCTGGCGGCCGTGAACTTCTCTCTCCCCCCTTTTCGCTCTCTCTGCTCCTCCTCGCCCTCGAGTTTGAGTTCGTGGCAATGGCGGTCGTGAAGTTTGCGAACATGGCCATGGTGGCCTTCATCCTTGCCCTCCACGGCACTTGACGTGACAGCCCAGGTCGAGGCCCCAGCGCCGTAGCCTTCTTCTCTTTGCCTCCTTCCTTGGGACTCTCCATCCGATTCGGCCTCGGCCGCGGTAGGAGATCGGGAGGGCGACTTGATCTTCCCTCGCCTCCCACGCCTTTGTCGAGATAGCGAAGTTTGTCGATCCGGACAACCCGGTTTCGACATATCCTATCGATCTCGCCCTCGCCTCCTCGACCCGAATCTCGTCTGCTTGAACAAGTCCAGCGACCGTGTGTGGAGCGAGGCCGAGGCGAAGGATGAGGAGTCGTTGGGCTAGTGCGACGACAAGGACGCGTCGTAGTCATAGTCGTAGTGCTTCGCCACGTTCCGATGCTCGAGCCACCTCTTCGTTGACCCCCAATCAGTCTCGGACTCCATTGGTTTCGCTTTAGAGAAGAATCGAGGCATGTGGCAAATGCATAAGGCTTAGGGTTTTGGGACTCTAAACCCTACCCGGATTGACTTGGACCAACCTGACCCGACCCTATTCTTAGAGTATATCTTTGAGCGGGGTCACAGGTTGGGTCGGGTTGGGTATCATGAAAGCCCGACCCGACCCGATCCATTGACACCCCTAGGTCCTGCCATCGCCACCCATTGTCGAAGGTGATAGTGTTAATTTTAGGACTCAACTGAATCAAGTTGATAAGTTTTAGGACTTGATTGTATTTTTTTTGTAAGTTTTAGGATTCAACTGCACTTTGCTGATAAATTTTAGGACTTTTAGTATATATATCCCTTTAATAAATCATTACTAATTATAAAGGAACCTATGTACGAATCCTATACAAAGATTATATTCGCATGCAAGAAATTTCGTGCCACGAAAATATTTGCTCGGATAATTTCACGAATTAAAAAAAGAAGAACAATAATAATTTCATCCATTATTTTTTCTTTTTCCCCTTTTTTGAAGTTGAAAATACACATGCACAAGAAAATTCGGGAGCTTATATTATCAGATGCGAGCGGGGGAGAGAGATAGAGAGAGAGAGAGAGAGAGAGAGAGCTTCGACGACGACGAAGAAGAAGAAGAAGAAGAGAGACAGAGGAGAACAGAAGAAGGGAGCGTCCATCCCCCCTTTTGCCCTAACCGTCGCCATTTTCAGAGGTTCTTCCCGAATCCCTCCTTCCGCCGCTTTCCTCCTCCGTTGAAGAAGATCCTCCGTCGCGCTTCCCCTTCCTCTCCCCGAATTCCTCCCCGATCCTAATTTGGCCCCTCCGTTTCACAGGGACCCGTTCGCGCTTTCACCGGCGCTGCGGCGCCGCTGATGCGAAGTGCCCGCGAGGGTGGCGCGGAGCCGCCGCTTTGATACCAAGCGCCGCCGTCGCCGCCGCGGTTGTTGGGGATCCCTCGAATCGGGGGGGTGATTGGATGATTGAGGATGCAGCCGTGGGTTTCGGATTAACTTTAAGGAAGGCATTGTTGCGTTGGTGTGTGGTGCTATGGTTCAGCAGTCGTCGCGACTCAATCGGCTGCTCACTCTTCTCGACAGTATCCTTTTCGTCTCTTGCTTGTTTGGATCTGGTGTTTGCTCGGTTGGTGGCCGTCGATTGGGTGAATTTTGCCCTTTTTTTCCCTTAACGAAATTGTGTTTCTAGCTGGTTCGACTCAGTCCGCGAGGTTCGCCGCGGCTCGCCAGATTGGAGATATCGCCAAGTCGCATCCCCGGGACTTAGCCTCTCTCTTAAAGAAGGTATTTTTATTTTCTCTGCAATGCCATTGGGACAGCTCCTCTATTCTAATCGTGGCGGAAGATATGTCTCGCTGCTGTTAGCTAGCATTCTGCATTAGAAATTTCATATGGGCATGATGACAAGTTTTGGGAATAGCTCTTTTACATCGTGCTGTTCGATATTGCTCTTTAAGGTAGTGCCGAAGCTAATGTGCAGAGTAGGGATGTGCATGAATATCGCTGTATTTTGAAAGTAAAATGATGGGACTTCTGCGACATAAATTTCATTGAAAACAAGAGAGAAGGAAGATGTCCAGGTAGGGGCTCTCCTTTTGGTGCAGAAACCCAATGTTTGTTTGGTATTATTAGCTTTTGATGCTGCAGTGTCTGAGGCTGCCCCGTGCTAGGGTTTTGGCCGTAAATGGTGCTTGACAGATGCTATTTTTTTTTTTTTGACCAAATGATATTTACGTGTGCTATAATGATAACGATTTCAGGAAGTGCTAGGCTAGGTGAAGGTTTGGCGAGTAGTTAAATAAGATCCTTAAAGTGTGATATGTCCCATAAAATAGTAATAATATTTTCATTTCTTACAGCTGTGATATTAGTTTTTCAAGAAGTGCTAATGTTTTTTGCAACTTATGATTCTCATTCGCTTATGTGAGTTTAATTATTTGATTAGGTTGCTCAATACCTTCGTAGTAAGAATTGGGATACGAGGGTTGCTGCAGCTCATGCTATAGGCGCCATTGCTCAGAATGTTAAGCACATATCTGTGAATGAGAGAAAATAATCTGAAAAATGAGCCCCCTTTAATTTTTGGTGGGAAAATCCTTATATACCTCCCCCAAGTTTGAATTCTAGTCATTTGATTGATCCAATGGCCTAAAATCTTCCCATAGTGATTAAGAATATTCCTTAGAGTCTAAGGATAAGTGACATGGTACTATGGATGGCCATGATGCAATTTTAAATGAATGGCCATGACTTATTTGCTTAACCCTAAGTAATTTTGCTTAACCTTTAAGTAATGGTATTTTGGCAATTTCACTTAGGGGCATTTTTGTAATTTCTAGCATATGAGAGAGAGAGAGAGAGAGAGAGAGAGAGAGAGAGAGAGGTGGCCTTTGCTCGTTGGAACTGTGGCCGAGAATCAGTCGGCCCGATCAACCGGTTCAATTCCGATCAAACCGAGTTGAACCGGTGTGACCGAGGTTTGACTGGGCAGAACCGGTTCTTGGCTCAATTTGGTTCCAATTTTAAGCAATTTCATTCTTATTATGATTGATTGACTCAATTGAATTGAATTTGATTAAATTGGATTGAACCAATTTGAAATACAAGTACGAATTCACCAATCTTGTTTGGCTTAATTGCTCTTCAATTTGAGTTAAATTGCATTGCCAAACTAGACTGATGAATTTGATTGAAGTCTAATTAGTCAAATTGAACTTCAATTCATCAAATTGTATGTTAGTCTAGAGTGGGTCAAGTTGAATTGTATTAATTAGACCAATTAGTCTTGGATTTCTCAATCATTGGATCACTAAATTGGTCAAATTGACTCAAATTAATGTGAATCTTCCAAAATTGATTTCGAATTTAAGTTTCATATAAAAATTTAGGTTTATCCATCTTAATTATGCAAATCATGAAGAATTGATCGGAATATCTAATTAGGGCTAAAATTGGGGGGTTTTCAACTTTGGCTTGGAATTTTAAAATTGATTTGAAAATTGAATGCAGTATGACCTCTAGATAAAATGTCGTGAAGGAAACTATTCTAAAAAATGAATATAAATGAATTAATTTCATTTTTGGTCGATTTGAACCAAATTCAGTAAATTGGGAAAAAGTTGATTCTAAACCGATTTTTGTAAAATTGATGGTGCCAAAGTGAAAAGCTAAAAAGAAATTGATTTAGGTCGTTTTGAATTTTTTTCAATTTTTTTGGACAAAGTGTTGATCAAAAGTCAACATTTTACCCTTACCCAAAAAAATTAATCCTTACCCAAAGGAAAAGTCAACATTTTAGTACTTATATATTAAAATGCCATTTAATGGGTCAAACTTTGAATGTTTTGAAAATTGATAGTGCATAAGTGAAATTGACACTATTTTGGAGTTTTTCATGCAAAAAACTAAAATTTGACTTTGAGTTGATTTTTGGTCAAAGTTTGACGAAAAATTAAACTCAAAAGTCAAATTTTGACTTTTTAAAATTGAAATGCAAAAAGCTAGAAAGTGAATGCTTAATGCTAATTCATATGCTAAATGACTCTTTTTGATTGAGGATTGATTTCCGTCATGATCCGAAACTCTAATCTCAAGCTTTTACCTTTCAAGATGCGTCGGCTAAAAATTAAGTGTCAACAGCTAGCTCTCTTTGAGAGAGAGTTCAAAGAGGTTCATCTCCAAGATCAAATGGTACTTGCAATAATTGGTCGACTCCACTAGAGATAAAAAGAAAATAACAAAATGAATGACATTTGATTAGAAGACGTACTTTTGAAACTTACCTCGAGCCTTGGTATTGATCTCACCATTGATGTTCTCATCTCTCTTTCTCTCGGCCATGTAGTGTAAATGGTAAGGAAAGAAAGGATGGAGATGAAAGGAAGGAAAAGAAAGGAGGAGTAGTCTTTCCATTATAAGAAAGGGGTTTCGACTAGAAGGAATAGTCTTACCATTGTACGAAATGGGTTTCGACTAAAAGGAGTGTTCTTACAATGTAACAACAGATTTCGACTAAAAGGGAATGAATTGGTCACAGTTACTAACATTCATCATGTCGATTCGAAAAGGGAATGGTCATGAGTGCGAGAGCACATCATGCCGATTTGAAGAGGTCACATGTGCGAAAGCTCACTATGCCTAATTTTGAAAAGGGGATGGTAATAAGTGCAAGAGTACACCGTGCCGATTTGAAAATGTCACGGGTGTGAAAGCTCATCATGCCTAATTTGAAAGGGGATGATCATGATTGTGAGAGCACATCATGTCGATTTGAAAAGGTCATTGGTGCGAAAACTCACCATGTCGACTTGAGAAAGGAAGAGGATAATGAAGATCCACTCCACTTGGGGAATTTTGATTTGAGAATGATTGCAAGCTGCAATTACTTGGATATTAAAGATCCGAAGCTACTAACCTACATCCACTTGGAAAAACTGTTGAAAAGGAATCATTCACGATTGCGTAACCAATCAACTAAGAAATTTAATCAAATGAAAACTTTGGACGTCATTCAAATAATTGTCAATCAATCTCGTGGTAAATGCCATCGATTTGTCAAAATTCCTTTAAAGGAAAACTTGAACAAAATGATTTTGATATCTTCAAAAAGGGTTGGTTAAAAATGCCAAGTTGAAGCACCTTAATCGAAAAGGTCTTCGTATCATGGCTCTCACGAAGGCTTTTATTCCCATCCATTAATGTGGGATTCCAACTCCGATCACTAGGGATACCTCATATAACTTATGCCAAAGGCTTTTGGAAATATTCGCGGTAAATACAATATGATCAATCAAAAGGTCTTTTGGAGGACTATAATGTAGGTTTGGTCATGGGTTTACAAGAAGGATTGTCACTTTGAGGCCAAGAAAGAAGTGTTATCAATATCTTTATTGGGTTTATAAGTCAAAAACCTTGAAGATAAGATATGACAGAATTGCTTCCACTCCTTCAAGTGGTAGCTTCTTTGTGAAATCTTCATGTTCACTTGAACCATTCCAATCGGGGGAGATTTTGAGAGGATTGTAATGTCGGTTCGGATGAGACTCAAAAGGCTTAAAATTTTGTAGAAAGGATTTTAAAAAGATGGTGATTATCTTGGCATTATTACCAAATCATCGAATCTTGATGCGATCTGACTCTTGAAATTTGTCTCAAGAATCCATTTTTTCTTGCAACACAAAAGCTTTGCTCTTTTCTAAGCATATTTTGCAATTGAAATTTTGTTTTCATCATAAGCATGTTACTTTTGATGCATTTTCTTTTTTCATGGTCATCTACTTTGTTTTTACCAAGCACACTGCCTTTTCATGTCCCATAGTATTTATCTTTTGAGCTCTTAGGACTCTTGAGACACTCTTCACATATTCATCAATTTTTCAAATTTTCTTGGTAAATCATATGCATTGCCCCAGTATGGAGAAATAATCACCACTTAGGCTTTAAAATGAACATACTTAAAGATTCACTTGGTTAAGCAAAGGATATAAGCGCTTAGGTAGAGGAAATAATGCTTTTCTTTACTTTGGGATGCTTCGAGCTTCCATAAAAATCCACTTGTAGTTACCATAAAAAGGTTGACGCTAGTGAAAGCAATAAAATCTTTTTTTAATCTTTTTACTCCAAAAATGATCAATCATAACCTCCTAATTTGTCTCAATATGGAGTGGTTCTTGACAAGAGTACTTTATCCTAAGTGTTTAGGATAAAGAAATGAAATACCTTTTATCACTTCAATCCATGTATTCAATGCGAATAAATCCTATGTCCTAAGGCAAAGGTTTAGTTTTTTCGCTCAACTCTCAAAAATGAATAGGGATGTGTTTGGATTAAGCTTGCCTTTTGTCATCTTAAGTGCTTTGACTTGACATGATTAGCATTCACTTTTGCTTTGCCAAAAAATCATTTGTTTAGATTATCTCCCGTGAGGATTTTTGAGGATTTTTATGCATGATGTGTTTTCCGATGTATGAATAAATAATTTGAAGAATGCCATTCAAATTCTTCAAAATCATATTTTCAAGCTTGTTTCAAACTTGGAATTGTTTTTCCAACTTTTGAAAAACTTTGGAAGGTGTTTTTGAAAAACGTTGACAAAGAACATTTTTTCCAAGGTTTTGTTCACTTACTCCACAATGAGTAGTTGACAGCAAGGAGATTATGTCGATGTATAATTCTTGACACAGCGTCGCCTTTGAGTTTGGTCTCAGCAAGAGTGTTGTTTTCTAACAAAAGGAAGGAAACGATGTCAGAGAATTATATTGGAAAGAAATAAATTGGAATTATACAATTTGCTCTTCTGCTTGATTCCATATCAAAAAACACCTCCAATTTCCTTGTGAATGTTTTGATACCTACAAAATGAACAAATGTATTTATGCAATGTATGCATGATATGCATGATGCAAGTGACCTAAAAGTGACTTAGTCTTGCTCGAAAAATAGCTTCACAACCTTTCGTTCATGGAAAATATTTCTTGACTGCATATGCATTTATAAGATTTGGCAATTCTTGATCATCCATTTCGGTAAGAAGTAAGGCTCCACAGGATAATACCTCCTTTACAGCATATGGGCCCTCATAATTCGGGGTGTACTTTCCGCGAGGATCCAATGTGTTGGACATAACCTTCTTTAGCACAAGATCATTAACCTCAAAGTGCCTCGGTCGAACTTTGCGATAGAAGAACTATGCCACTCGCTTTTAATAACTTTGCCCATGACATAAAGATTTTAACCTCTTTTCGTTAATCATGTTAAATTGTTCATATCTTTGTTAAACCCATTCGGTTTCGGAAAGCTTCAAATGTGAGAATATCCTTAGTGAAGGAATCTCCACTTCCACGGGTAGAACAACCTCTATTCCATATACAAGTGAGAACGGAGTTGCCCCAGTTGAAGGAGGGATTGAAGTTCGATCTGTCATTAGTGCATATGGCAATCGTTTGTGCCAATTACGATAATTCTCAGCAGTCTTCGATATAATTTTCTTTATGTTTTTGTTTGCCGCTTCCACAGCTCCATTCATTTATGGGCGGCATGATGAAGAATTCAAGTGATGAACGTGAAATTCATTAAGCAATTTGTCCACTATCTTGTTTAAATTGGATCCATTGTCAGTGATGATTTCTTCTGTAACTCCATATCGAGCAATTATATCATGACGGAAGAATTTTGCCACATTCTTTGTGGTGACATTGGCGTATGAATTTGCTTCGATCCATTTGGAGAAATAGTCAATGGCCACCAAAATAGAGCGATGCCCATTTGAAGCTTTAGGATTGATGGGTCTAATAAAATCAATCCTCCACACAGAAGAGGGCCATGTTTCGGACATTTGATGTAACTCTCTTGGAGGAGCATTGATCTTGTCCCCATAAACTTGGCATTGATAACATTATTGCACGTGTTGAATGCAATCCGTCTCCATTATCAATCAATAATATCCGAGTCTCATGATTTTCTTTGCTAAGAGGTGACCATTCATGTGTGGGCCACCCTCTCCTTCATGTATTTCCTTCATTAATTGATTGGTTCCTTTGGCATTCACTCACAAAAAATTTTGATGCTAATTTCGTCAAATACTTTCTATTAGCTGTTTGACTCCCTTTTGGGAAATGTGCCTTTTTAGAGATAGGTCATGATATCATAATACCATAGCTCGCCATCAGATTTTTCTTCAATTGTCATGCAATAAGCCGGGCATTCAAGGATTTCAATTTTGAGGGGATCAATGTCTAATCCATCCATAACTTGTAACATTGATGACAAGGTTGCCAAAGTATCGGTAAATTGATTTTCAGACCTTGGTAGCTACTCGAAAGATATCTCTTCAAATTCTTCAATTAATTCTCCAAGAAATTTGTGATATGGTATCAATTTTGACACGCGTGTTTGCCATTCACCTTCAATTTAAAGAATGATGAGTGCGGAATCACCTTAGACTTGTAATCTCTTAACCTCCATATCAATGGCAAGTTGTAAGTCAAGGATACAAGCTTCATATTGCGAGATGTTGGTACATGGAAAAAATAGCTTTGCGGCCACGGGATAATGTTGACCCATTGGGGAGATAAATACTGCCCCAGTGCCCGAACCGAATAAGTTAATGGCACCATCACAATACATAATCCATTTGTCATGTGAAATCAAGAGAATACGTTCTTCTGCAAGATCCATTCCATTAGGGCCTTCTAATTGCTTTGAACTTTCGGCTAGCATATCAACTATGGCTCGACCTTTAACAGAGGTTTGTGCCATAGTTTACACATCAAACTCGGATATGAGAATTTCCCACTTGGCTAATTTTCCAATGAAAGCAAGCTTCTCTAAGAGGTACTTGATTGAGTCATTCTTAGTCACTAACAAGACTTGATAATGAAGTGTATATTGACGTAACCGATGTAATACTCATACATCGGTCAAATGATAATATATCGCACACTCCCTTCCATCTCTTGATCTCTTTTGGGCTAGCATGGCTCCCAATAATTCATCATGGATGGTCAAGTAGAGAATCAACAGTACTTTGGGAGTTGGCAATAAAAGATGGACATGGACTTGGTCAAATGGAGCAGGATGAGAATTTAAAACTAACTCCAACATTCGGTCAAATGGGTGATGATACGAAGAAGAGCTATGCATGATGTGTGTGATCTTTCAAAAAGAAATACCCTAACAACCACATTTATGTTTGCTAGACACCTCTATCCTATAATTATTCCCTTAATTGTCGTTACCTCGATGGCGTCCTCCCGTTGTTCCCCTGCATTTCAATTTCGCTAACGGTAAACCTCTGCTAGATCTGTTCACCAAAAAAGCAGTCCGTCTCCTCTAGAGAACAGCCCTCAGTCTCCGACATTGTGATGAAGAAGACTACCCATGCTATGATGGAGACCATTGCGAATGAGAAGTCGGCCCCGCCGAGGGACATCGGCTTGTCCAGCACTTAGAATATAGATGATATCAGTGCACTCGCCCCTTAGTTCGCAGCAAAGGTGATTGCGCATCCCTATGCTTGCAGCTTAAGTGGAAATGCCTCAGAGTTGAAAATCGAAGTGAAAGGCCCCATCGCTATGGAGAAGGAGGCCACGTAAAGGAATAATGAGGTGATGCACATTTTTTACCACCCACATTTGCTTCATGTCATTTGGGTCATCGATATGCTTTGTGTCGATTTGGTCAATCTTCACAAGACATGTTTTGAGGATGACAAGAGACACAAACATCCCACCTAGGCTGCTCAACGGCAATAGCCGTCGTCTGAGCTTGTCAAGAAGCAAAGTGGCCATGAGGATGCATATCGTCTTTGCAACCGACTAGGATGGTCAATAAGATCTTCTTGTCAGAGGACATGATGCTAGCCTTCTTTAAGAAACGAGCAATGTAAAGGAGGATAATGTCAATTCCAGAGGCCTTTTGGAATAATTGGATCATAATGGCGCAGAGGAGTGTGTAGCGGAGAGATGGGCTCGGGTGGTGGAGGAGATCCTGCCACACGCCCTCCCTAATGCTTGGCACAATGACAATGTCATCATTCCACTTTGGAGGGATGCCAGTAGTCGCCTTGATATTTTTAAAATTGGAGTTTAGTTTCCTCCTTGGCGGCGGAGATCTTGGCTAGGATGCACTTCGCTTTGAGTAGCTTTCCTCGCATGATGAGCCATCAAGGGGATTTCGGCATGGCGAATACCATGATATGGCGAACAGGACCAAGGAGATTGCTCCCTCGCATAGCATGAGACACCAACCATTGAAATTGATCATGGAGAACATATAATTGCAGGCGTAGCCGAGAGTGATGCCTACATTAATGAATACCTAAACCATCGAAACATATAATGAAAAAGACAAAAAATGATAACATATAAAAAAGTGAAAAAGACGCTCAAAATTAGAAAAAACAAAGAAGAAAATGAGTGAGTACCTCCGGGAAAGAGGTGAAGCACCCACAGTAAGAGGCGGGGAAGACCTCAGCCATGTAGATGGGGGTCATTGTAAGGGCATAGCTGACTCCGACGTGAGCGATGATGCGGCCTAACAAGATGATGAAGTTATTGGAAGCAAAGCCCATGAATAAGGCCCAATGAAGAAGATGAATCCCACCAAGAAGACGGTTAACTGGCGACTGACCCTATAGGCGGTCCACCCTGCAAACACTGACCCAAGAAGTGTAAATATGTAGAGGTTCAGTTGGTCAACATGCTTGTCGGCTAGCTCCTGGTTCTTCTTTATGGTAAGTTAACGTCTCGCTCTGCACTCCTATTTTTGCCAAAAAAAAAAAACACAAGAAAATATTATTTATCGTCATAACATTATCACGTAAATTATAACCATATACAAGAAATTGAAAAAATAAAAAATATTAAGTTCCCTATTTTCTCCATTTTATTTGAATTTATTTTTCTAATACATGTGATTATAAAATAAGAATTATAAGAATTAATAAATGCGATGAAGTTTATCAGAAATTAACTTGATTGGCTCAAACAGGAAAAAGAAAACATGGATGATGTTATCCAATATTAAGTAATATTTTTTTTCTTTTTTTGTTTCCTATTTATTAAAATATGACTTTTGGTGATAAATCTATAAGTTGTATCGATAATAAAGCTAAACAAAAAAAAATGACTAAGATATAACTAACTTTTTTTTGTTTTCTACAAACACCAATTCACTGTATGGAAAATTAATTCACAGGTACATACTTCAAAGCTTTAAGGGCGACCACAGGGTAAGTCTTCTCGTGAGAGAGAGGGGGGGGGGGGAGGACTTACCAAAGCCCAGAAGAAATGAGGTGAGGGAGGCCACCAGGGTGCATCTTAAGGTGTACTTCAGCTGTGCCTATGTAGGAGGATTGGAGTTCTCAATCAACTCCGATTGAATGATCCTGTTCACATTAGAATCTCTAGCTATGGGTGTTGATACCTGCAAAGTCAGTTGGCACCTTATGTAAGTCAATCAGTGCCATATAGAATATCTCATATAATGTTTTAAAAAATTTAGGTATTCTTGCATAATTGACAATTCTTATCATACTCTCAACCCATAGTTGATAATTCTTATACAATCACCATTGCTCATCCAAAGCTCTATTCCTCTAGGCTACCACCATTCTATTTACAAAGCTGGATGAACATATCTTAAAAGTAGAAAAATGTTTTCCAAAAATGATATTTCTTTAATTTAAATGTGAACTTGTCATGCATGCATAATGCATATCTTGGTATTTTCATTGATTTGTCTAATTTGAGACAGCATATCAATGCAGTCAAGAAAGTCATATATAATCTATCATAAACCCTAGATACTTAATCAAACATAATTTGGATCGTCTCCAATTATGTAATCCCAAAAATAATTGTTCCACTATCCTAATCATGAATGCAACATTCAATTCACTCACATAATGCAATTTGATTAAAAAAAATCGGTCTACTGTCATATAAAACATTAATGAGGAACTAGTAGAAATTATAAACAAAATACCGGTCGAATCTCTCTCAACAAGCGGCTTGCATCCTCGAGTCCTGGAGAAGCCATATGCGCTCGTCTGCAAATATGAACCGACATAATGTGATGCCATCTAACTTGAGCTTTAATTATGGGGTTGTTAGATTTATGAATATGCATGTTAAAAAAAAATTATTTGTATACACTATACATATATATTAGCTTATTGCTTGTGCATTGCTTTGGTGGTGGAACTATCAAAACCATAGTGTGATATACATAAAAACATAACACATTAGATTCCTTTGGTATTAAATATAAATTTTGCAAGGAAGAAAGTGAGAGTTTAAATGATGTCAGGCTTCATCTAAAGTCCAAATCATAAATTTACCCTAATCCTAATAGGAACTCATGAAGATCTCGAGCCTTCTTCAATCCTTCCATGGTTCGGTTCTTCCATCATCTCATGTCATTCATTCGCGCATCACGATCAAAGAAAAGCATTAGAATGTTCACATAAAAGAAATGACCAACAAGGAACTTAGACAAATCGAGGAGATCCTTTGAAAAGATTGATGCATATAATCGATCAAGCCGATCAACCTCCTAACCACAACCATTAATAACATATTACTTTTTTGAGTTTCCTTTTTTTGACATTTTCTATATTTCAATATTTCTTTTTCCCCAAGGAAAAGCTATCTAAAAATCAAATTGTCCTAAAAATCAAGAAATAGAATTTCCCAAACAGTGTGAACCTAAACGAATTGGAATTCCCTTACCAAAAAAAAAAAACTAATTGGAATTCAATTAAAATTATTTCTAAGACTCTACTACCTAACTAATACTTGAAGTTCCTTATCATTTAGCTTTCGTTTTTATATTTTTATTTCTTTTATTTCCTCTATTTCTTTTACAGTCCCTTTCCTAGTCCATCATATCCAGAACACGGATTCCTGCTTTGCTAAGTTTCCCTTTGCCTCTTTCATTTATTCGTTTTTTCCAACATTCTGCAATTACTCCTACAGAGACATGATCAACTCTTTGCTATGTTCATCATTCACTTAGTTTTGTTCATTGTTGTTTTAGCTTCAAAAAATTAACACCATCAAACATCTCATTAACTCATTAATTCCAGTCACCTAACACAATTTTTTGAATGAGAATTATTCTAATCCTGAGCAAACAAGTTCAAGCGAGGGTTCATTAACTTCTAAGTCCATGGCTAGGTCAGGAAGTAATTTGATATCAATCCAAGCATCATCAATCAAAAGAGAAAAAGCCATGGCCAACGAGCAAGAAATTCAGTCAAGTGAATCATGTGATAAAACTAAATGGTAGAGGTTCGGATGCTTTGTTCACCAATGAAACTTTTACTGATGCGAATCTACATGTGGCAGAGAGTAATGAGAACAGACATGAACCAAAGCCATCAAGTGTACATACAGATAGGCAAGGATCAAGTTAGAACAATATGCATAGATAGGTCTCAGCCAATAAGAAATTTTTCAACAACAATCACGCAAACATGCCTAAAGTCTTCTCGATTATAGCCAAACACAAAAGTACTCCAACACGAGAGGAAGCATAATGAAAAATGGCTCTGAAGTTTCTTTTATCACAACTTACATATCTACTGACCTGGTTCATGAATTTCATCAAATAGGTGGTGGACATATGGGACAAAGAACTCAGATGAAGATGTAAATCCATAATTCATATTTTAATCATCACAAATGCAGTGAAACTTATTCAAATCACTAACGGGAACTCAATGGCAGACAATCTTCAATGAATCGGCAGCTAAAAATTTCTTGGTCTCTGTTCATCATGCAAAAGGACCAAAATAGAAAACTGTGTTCTTAGCTTAGCGAAACTGACTTTTTAGCTTCAACTAGCGAGTGTCGGAGAGTACAGGTGTTAGAAGTGTCAGTGATGAAGATCCGGTGAAGGTGGATGGATCAGCAATCCAATTCTTCAAGCACTTAGATATGGAAATAGAGTTAAACAGAGGAGTTTCCACACAGCTTGAGAATGGCAAGTGGTGACGGTTGACAATGGCTATGGCTGCCTGAAATTGATGAAGAAAGCCACTGTAATTGTTGGTTAAATGATTTAGACTGAATCCAAAAATGAAAACTAGAGAACAACAAATAAATTAGCTTCAATGTGGTTGCAGTAATCGAATGATGAAAAGCTTGAAGTGAAGAATCCAAGTTCGATCGACTTTCAGTCACGGCTTGAAATGAGCATGGGAGATGTTGCTTCACAATGAGCAACAAAAACCGTATCTCTCTCCATCGCCGGCATCGATAATTAGACCTATCAAAATGGGTCATAGACCCATTTCTTAATCCATATATTAGTAAATGGATTATAAATGGGTATATATAATATGGGTATTAAATGGGGCGTAAATGGGTTATAAATGGATTTATAATTTATTTCAACTCAACTCATCTCTCTTGTCTCACTCACTTTTGCCCTAACTATTTCATTTTCAATCTCAAATAAGTACTTGTGGATCCCTAAAAGTATCGTAAAAAGTAAGAAGAAAGTACTAGATTGAAAAAAGGTTAACGTCATTGAAAATTCATCCATGAGGCCCATATCACCCATTGACTATTCACATTCCATTCATTTTAACACATAATAAATTAAATGAGCCTTATTACTTTCAAATATTTCTAGGTAGTCCTTAGTTTACAATGGAAAAAATATATATTTGACTCGATAGTAGATGATCATTGAATTTTTTATTCATTATACGATGTCATCTATAGCATATAGTCAATAATTAACTAAATTTTATGCACAATCTATCAATTTTGATTCATGTTATTTTTCATCTTCATAAAAGCTCGTGTCTTGAATATTTAATTGAAAAAAATAGCCGTCTTGGATTTAGGAAGAACTTGTTGTTGTAATAAAAAAAAACGAAAGGTTTAAGTGAAATATACACACCATTAATCCTTATTTTTTATTAAAATATTACTAAAAATAAAGGAACTTAATTATGAATCCTATAAAAGCTTATATTCAGATTTAAATAAATTTTGTGCCACGAAAATTATTGCTTGGATAATTTCAGTATTTATCAAAAAGGATAATTTTATTTATTTTTTTTCTATTTTTGGTCGAAAATACAAATGCATATAAAAAAAGTTGGGAGCTTATATCATCATATGATAATATATCACACACTCCCTTCTATCTCTTGATCTCTTTTGGGCTAGTATGGCTCCCAATAATTCATCATGGATGGTCAAGTAGAGAATCAACGGTACTCGGGAGTTGGCAATAAAAGATGGACATGGACTTGGTCAAATGGAGCAGGATGAGAATTTAAAACTAACTCCAACATTTGGTCAAATGGGTGACGATACAAAGAGAGCTATGCATGATGTGTGTGTGATCTTTCAAAAGAAATACCCTAACAACCACATTTATGTTTGCTAGACACCTCTATCCTATAATTATTCCCTTAATTGTCGTTAACTCGATCGCGTCCTCCCGTTGTTCCCCTGCATTTCAATTTCGCTAACGGTAAACCTCCGTTGGATCTGTTCACCAAAAAAGCAGTCCGTCTCCTCCAGAGAACAGCCCTCGATCTTCGGCATTGTGATGAAGAAGACTACCCATGCTATGATGGAGACCACTGCGAATGAGAAGGCAGCCCCGCCGAGGGACATCGGCTTGTTCGGCACTTAGAATATAGATGATATCAAGACACTCGCCCCTTGGTTCATGACAAAGGTGATTGCGCATCCCTATGCTTGTAGCTTAAGTGGAAATACCTCGAGTTGAAAACCAAGTAAAAGGCCCCATCGCCATGGAGAAGGAGGCCACGTAAAGGAATAATGAGGTGATGCACATTTTACCACCCACATTTGCTTCATGTCATTTGGGTCGTCGATATGCTTTGTGTCGATTTGGTCGATCTTCACAAGACATGTTCGAGAATGACAAGAGACACAAACATCCCACCTATGCAGGTCAACGGCAACAGCCGTCGCCGAGCTTGTGAAGAAGCAAAGTGGCCACGAGGATGCATATCGTCTTTGCAACCGACTAGGATGATCAATAAGATTTTCTTGTCGAGGACATGATGCCAGCCTTCTTTAAGAAACGAGCAATGTAAAGGAGGATAATGTCAATTCCAGAGGCCTTTTGAAATAATTGGATCATAATGGCGCAGAGGAGTGTGTAGCGGAGAGATGGGCTCGGGTGGTGGAGGAGATCCTGCCACACGCCCTCCCTGATGCTTGGCACAATGACAATGTCATCATTCCACTTTGGAGGGATGCCAGCAGCCGCCTTGATATTTTTAAAATTGGAGTTCAGCTTCCTCCTTGGAGGTGGAGATCTTTGTGAGGATGCGCTTCGCTTTGAGCAGCTTTCCTCGCATGATGAGCTATCGGGAGGATTCCAGCATGGCGAGGACCATGATGGCGAGCACGACCAAGGAGATTGCTCCCTCACATAGCATGAGACGCCAACCGTTGAAATTGATCTCGAAGAAGATATAATTGTAGGTGTAGCCTAGAGTGATGCCGGCATTAATGAACACCTAAACCACCAAAACATATAATGAAAAAGACAAAAAATGATAACATATAAAAAAGTGGAAAAGATGCTCAAAATTAGAAAAAAAAAAAAGGCAAATAAGTGAGTACCTCGGGGAAGGAGGTGAAGCACCCACGGTGAGAGGTGGAGGAGACCTTAGCCACGTAGGTGGGGGTGATTGTAAGGGCATAGCCGATGCTGACATGAGCAATGATAGGGCCCAACAAGATGATGAAGTTATTGGTAGCGAAGCCCATGAATCAAGGCCCAAGGAAATTATAACCATATACAAGAAATTGAAAACAAAATGCTAAGTTCCCTATTTTCTCCATTTTATTTGAATTTATTTTCCTATTACATGTGATTATAAAATAAGAATTATGAGAATTAATAAATGCGACGGAGTTTATTAGAAATTAACTTGATTGGCTCAAAAAGGAAAAAAGAAAACATGGATGATGTTATCCAATATTAAGTAATATTTTTTTCGTTTTTTTCCTATTCATTAAAATATGACTTTTGGTGATAGATCTATCGGTTGTTTCGATAATAAAGCTAGAAAAAAAAAAAATAATGACTAAGATATAACTTACTTTTTTTGTTTTCTACAAAGACTAATTCACTATATGGAAAATTAATTCACAGGTAGATACTTCAAAGCTTCATGGACGACCACAGGGTAAGTCCTCTCATGAGAGAGAGAGAGAGAAAGGGGGGGGGGGGGGGGGGGGGACTTACCAAAGCCCAGCATAAATGAGGTGACCGAGGCCACTAGGGTGCATCTTAAGGCATACTTCAGTTGTGCCTATGTAGGAGGATTGGAGTTCTCAATCAACTCCGATTGAATGGTCCTGTTCACATTAGAATCTCTAGCTGTGGGTGTTGATACCTATAAAGTCAGTTGGCACCTTATGAAAGTCAATCGGTGGCATATAGAATATCTCATATAACGTTTTAAAAAATTTAGGTATTGTTGCATAATTGACAATTCTTATCATACTCTCAACCCATGGTTGACAATTCTTATACAATCACTATTGCTCATCCGAAGCTATATTCCTCAAGGCTATTGCCATTCTATTTACGAAGCTTGACGAACATATCTTAAAAGTAGAAAAATGTTTTCCAAAAACGATATTTCTTTAATTTAAATGTGAACTTATCATGCATGCATAATGCATATCTTGGTATCTTCATTGATTCGTCCAATTTTAGACATCATATCCATGCAGTCAAGAAAGTCATATATAATCTATCATAAACCCTAGATACTTAATCAAACATAATTTGGATCGTCTCCAATTATGTAATCCCAAAAATAATTGTTCCATTCTCCTAGTCATGAAGAAGAATGACCCTTAGTTTCCGGCATTGTGACGAAGAGGACCACCCACGCTATGATGGAGACCACATCAAATGAGAAGGCAGCCCCGTCGAGGGGCATCGGCTTGTCCAACACTAAGAATATGGATGATATCAGTGCACTCACCCCTTGGTTCACAGCAAAGGCAATTGCGCATCCTTGTGCTCGCAGCTTAAGTGGGAATACCTCATAGTTGAAAATCGAAGTGACAGCCCCATCCCTACAAAGAAAGAGGCCATGTAAAGGAACAATGAGGTGATGCACATTTTTGCCACCCACATTTGCTTCATGTCATTTGGTTCGTCGATATGCTTTGTGTCAATTTGGTCGATCTTCACAAGACTTGTTCTAAGGATGACAAGAGACACAATCATCCCACTTATGCTGATCAATAGCAATCGTCGTCGCCCGAGCTTGCCAATGAGCAAAGTGGCCACGAGTATGCATATGGTCTTTGCAACTTCAACTAGGATAGTCAATAAGAGCTCTTCGTCAAAGGACATGAAGCCAACCTTCTCTATGAAACGAGTAATGTAAAGGAGGATAATGCCAATTCCAAAGGTCTTTTGGAATAATTGGATCATAATGGCGCAGAAGAGCGTGTAGCGGATAGGTGGGCTCGAATGGCGGAAGAGATCCTACCACATGCCCTCCCCAGTGCTCGACACAATGACAATGTCATCATTCCACTTTGGAGGGATGCCAGCAAGCACCTTGATATTAAAACTGGAGTTTAGGTTCCTCCTTGGAGGCGGAGATCTTGGTGCGGATGTGCTTTGCTTCGAGCAGCTTTCCTCGCATGATGAGCCATCGGGGGGATTTTAGCATGGCAAGGACCATGATAGTGAGCTAGACCAAGGAAATTGCTCCCTCGCATAGCATGGTTTCAAATCCATGAGAGGCTTTTTTGCGAAATCGATGCCAATAGAAGCTGCCGGTTATTACTACAATTGATCCATCCTAGTAAAATACCTTTTTCAATTTTGAAACATCCTTCTTTTCTTCAAAAGAAACCTCACCTTCTGACCCTGAGATACCAAATTTCCCCAAAACTGCTAATTTCATGGTCGATCGTCCTGAGGCGGATATGGAATCAAACTCATTTGAGCCAGAAATAGTAAACATTCATAATTAGAACTCTCGCTCTAGAGCTTCGACCTCCAAACACTATTTTACTTTTAATGATATTCCATATCCTGAATGTTTAGAAAGATAATAGGAGTTCCATGCTTGGCTCAGCACTAAAGCTCTTTGTTGAAAGTTGGCATGATATACAGACTAAGTTCATTAGCATATTTACTAGTAGCCTCAAAGATTGGTGGAAAACCGTTTCTGTTCAAAATCAGATGACGTTTTTTCTCCAAATAGATTTTCATTATGTGATCCACGTCATCCACCAGTTCTTATTAAGACAAACCAGAAGACCTTCTTGAACTAAAAATGAGAGTTTTTAAATAGAAAATAGTGCTCTTTACGTTGAAAACACCTTAATAAGCATTTCATGGAAATGCTTAAATTGTTTTATGCTCTTGGAGCCGATCCATACCTGAAGTAGGTATTTCTATTTTCTATTCCAAAAGAAATTGGTCAAGTTGTCGAAAGATCCCTTCAGAATAAGCAGCGAAGAATTGATGATGTCCCGATAGAAGAATTGCAGCAGGAGATACATTTGGCTCTTGATGACCTCTTTTCTTGTCGAAAGGCATTCAAAAGTAATCTTAAGAGCAATAAAGAGCTTGATGGAGCTTGTTGAAGGCCAAAGTTAATAATCAAATGCCCAAAGAAAGAATCCTGTGATGATCCTTCTTGCAGAGAAAAAGATACTCTTAGAGTATATTCCCTTCTATCGGGAAGAAAAAGATATAGTGAGAATTTGAGAGTACGAAGCGTGTGGGCACCGGCATGTAAAAATAAGGAACGCATCCTCGCTGCCTGCTGTCTGTTTGCATTGGTTGGAAAAATAGTATTTTTCAAGCCCATTGGAAATGAATTTTTTGTTTGGGGAAAGTTATATTTAAAATATTTCTGATCATTTCTCTTAACAAATAAATTAATTATTCAAGAATTATGTCTAGTTTGGTATTTAGCTATAATTAACAGATTAGTGAGATAGATTTCAAGATAAATGTGGGGTATATGTTAAAACTAATCATCTAAATGATCAATATCTTCTCCGGATTCTGGGCGCTGAACGCCTCCATTGCCACTAAACTCTCCAACCTCCCCTCGCCCGCCTGCCACTCTTGGGGGGACGGAGGATGGAGAAGAGAGGGTTCGCGCGACGAAGAAGGAAGCAAGGGAGGATTTGGTCCCTGTTGCAAGTAACAGCTTTCGCCACATGGCTGTTTCTCCTTCTCGCTCTCTGTGTATGTATCTGGACTCAGTGAGAGAGATGCGGAGGGCCTTCAATGACCAAAAAAAATGATGGCGTCACCCTTAGTCAAATCAATCAAAAATAAGAGGGCTTCTGCCTCGGACAATTATAGACAAAAGAAAACCCCACTTCTTTCTCTCCATTAGAGGATAGAAAGGTTGGTGTTTTCGTTTTCTCACTTTTCTCTTTCACGATTTTTCCCTTTGGTGTTTTCAGTTCTATTTGTTGGTTTTAGTTGTCATAATATACATATTGATCAAGTTGAATATGGTTTAGCAGTTTTGATTTTTCGGATACCAAAAGAATGAAAAGAGATCACTAGAACGCCCCGGAGAATCATGCACTCCAATTAGCTGCCTTAAAGTTACAACAGATTGAAAGGGTTATGAAACTCATTGAAGAACACAAGGTATTCTATTTATATTTGTTCAAAATATGTATCTTTTCATGTTAGTCTTTTTTGACAATCATGATCTTTCAGAGACAAAAAGGAGAATTCTACCGCCGAGCAATTAAAATCGAAAAGCAGCTTTATGAAAAACACATCTTGAAATTGCAAATTGAACAACTGAGGGAATTATCAAATGTCGCGAAGCACCTATATTAGGGAAGGGAGAATGATAGCGAACGCATATGAATGCGCTGGAGGGGGAAGGTGTGAAAGGTTCGCTTTTCATGTTTAAATTATGATGATGCATGTTTTATACGAATAAGCAGTAGGTCTATCTCTATATCACTTGGCAGGTTTAGAATGTAAGTAAGTTATGATTAATCCCATTTATCAAAAGTTATAGATAACAGGCAGTTTTCAATTTTTGTGTGTTTTTTGCGGGGATTAGATAACGAAAATTATGAATCCTTATTTTTGCGGGGATTAGATAACGGCAATTTTTGTGTGCTTATAGATAACGAAAGGTTTAAGTGAAATATACACACCATTAATCCTTATTTTTTATTAAAATATTACTAAATATAAAGGAACTTAATTATGAATCCTATAAAAGCTTATATTCAGATTTAAATAAATTTTGTGCCACGAAAATTATTGCTTGGATAATTTCAGTATTTATCAAAAGGATAATTTTATTTATTTTTTTTTTTTATTTTTGGTCGAAAATACAAATGCATATAAAAAAGTTGGGAGCTTATATCATCATATGATAATATATCACACACTCCCTTCCATCTCTTGATCTCTTTTGGGCTAGCATGGCTCCTAATAATTCATCATGGATGGTCAAGTAGAGAATCAACGGTACTCCGGGAGTTGGCAATAAAAGATGGACATGGACTTGGTCAAATGGAGCAGGATGAGAATTTAAAACTAACTCCAACATTTGGTCAAATGGGTGACGATACAAAGAGAGCTATGCATGATGTGTGTGTGATTTTCAAAAAGAAATACCCTAACAACCACATTTATGTTTGCTAGACACCTCTATCCTATAATTATTCCCTTAATTGTCGTTAACTCGATCGCGTCCTCCCGTTGTTCCCTTGCATTTCAATTTCGCTAACGGTAAACCTCCGTTGGATCTGTTCACCAAAAAAGCAGCCCGTTTCCTCTAGAGAACAGCCCTCGATCTTCGGCATTATGATGAAGAAGACTACCCATGCTATGATGGAGACCACTGCGAATGAGAAGGCAGCCCCGCCGAGGGACATCGGCTTGTCCGGCACTTAGAATATAGATGATATCAGTGCACTCGCCCCTTGGTTCGCAGCAAAGGTGATTGCGCATCCCTATGCTTGCAGCTTAAGTGGAAATACCTCAGAGTTGAAAACCGGAAGTAAAAGGCCCCATCGCTATGGAGAAGGAGGCCACGTAAAGGAATAATGAGGTGATGCACATTTTTACCACCCACATTTGCTTCATGTCATTTGGGTCGTCGATATGCTTTGTGTCGATTTGGTCGATCTTCACAAGACATGTTCTGAGGATGACAAGAGACACAAACATCCCACCTATGTTGCTCAACGGCAACAGCCGTCTTTCGAGCTTGTGAAGAAGCAAAGTGGCGCGAGGATGCATATCGCCTTTGCAACTTCGACTAGGATGATCAATAAGATCTTCTTGTCGAGGACATGATGCCAGCCTTCTTTAAGAAACGAGCAATGTAAAGGAGGATAATGTCAATTCCATAGGCCTTTTGAAATAATTAGATCATAATGGCGCAGAGGAGTGTGTAGCGGAGAGATGGGCTCGGGTGGTGGAGGAGATCCTGCCACACGCCCTCCCTGATGCTTGGCACAATGACAATGTCATCATTCCACTTTGGAGGGATGCCAGCAGCCGCCTTGATATTTTTAAAATTGGAGTTCAGCTTCCTCCTTGGAGGTGGAGATCTTTGTGAGGATGCGCTTCGCTTTGAGCAGCTTTCCTCGCATGATGAGCTATCGGGAGGATTCCAGCATGGCGAGGACCATGATGGCGAGCACGACCAAGGAGATTGCTCCCTCACATAGCATGAGACGCCAACCGTTGAAATTGATCTCGGAGAAGATATAATTGTAGGTGTAGCCTAGAGTGATGCCGGCATTAATGAACACCTAAACCACCGAAACATATAATGAAAAAGACAAAAAATGATAACATATCAAAAAGTGGAAAAGATGCTCAAAATTAGAAAAAAAAAAAAAAGAGGCAAATAAGTGAGTACCTCGGGGAAGGAGGTGAAGCACCCACGGTGAGAGGTGGAGGAGACCTTAGCCACGTAGGTGGGGGTGATTGTAAGGGCATAGCCGATGCTGACATGAGCAATGATAGGGCCCAACAAGATGATGAAGTTATTGGTAGCGAAGCCCATGAATCAAGGCCCAAGGAAATTATAACCATATACAAGAAATTGAAAACAAAATGCTAAGTTCCCTATTTTCTCCATTTTATTTGAATTTATTTTCCTACTACATGTGATTATAAAATAAGAATTATGAGAATTAATAAATGCGACGGAGTTTATTAGAAATTAACTTGATTGGCTCAAAAAGGAAAAAAGAAAACATGGATGATGTTATCCAATATTAAGTAATATTTTTTTCGTTTTTTTCCTATTCATTAAAATATGACTTTTGGTGATAGATCTATCAGTTGTATCGATAATAAAGCTAGACAAAAAAAAATAATGACTAAGATATAACTTACTTTTTTTGTTTTCTACAAAGACTAATTCACTATATGGAAAATTAATTCACAGGTAGATACTTCAAAGCTTCATGGGCGACCATTGGGGTAAGTCCTCTCATGAGAGAGAGAGAGAGAGAGAGAGAGGGGGGGGGGGGGGGGGGACTTACCAAAGCCCAGCATAAATGAGGTGACCGAGGCCACTAGGGTGCATCTTAAGGCATACTTCAGTTGTGCCTATGTAGGAGGATTGGAGTTCTCAATCAACTCCGATTGAATGGTCCTGTTCACATTAGAATCTCTAGCTGTGGGTGTTGATACCTATAAAGTCAGTTGGCACCTTATGAAAGTCAATCGGTGGCATATAGAATATCTCATATAACGTTTTAAAAAATTTAGGTATTGTTGCATAATTGACAATTCTTATCATACTCTCAACCCATGGTTGACAATTCTTATTGAAGACCAGAGTTAAGAATCAAATGTCCAAAGAAATGATCCTGTGATGACCCTTCTTGCGGAGATTGGCATAAAAAGAAAAAGCACTTCAAATGATTCTCCCTTAATCTAGGAAGAAGACATAAATGGTGTTTCTTGATAAAAAGACGATCCAAACACGACAAGTTTGGAAGACGTAAGAAATCCGACAGATATTACATTTGTAACAAAAAAGGCCACTTTGCAAAGAATTGTTTGAAGACCTATAGAAGAAACTCTCATTAAATCCAGGAGCTTGAAAAAGAAACTGTAATTTATCTTTAAGATGATGATGTTGAATTTGTCTTCTCTTTAGAAGATGAACCAACAATGCAAACCATATCGCTATATAGATGTGATCCCAAGTCAGTGATACTGAAGACTCATATGAAGAAATAGAAAATGGAGTTTACTCATTTTCTTCCAAAAATCCAAAACCTCCTTCAATCCAAGATCTTTGTATCTACATTCCTTCCATCCTTCCACATTTTCCCATCAAAATCTATCTTTCTAAATATGCTAACCTATTTCTCTTATAGTCCTTATAGATACTGGAGCCAGCGCTTCGAAGCTTGACACCAAAATTCTTCTAGAAGAATACTGAAATTCATACACCTAGTATTTTAATTCTGCTTTTGGAGATATTTTTTCCGTAAGAGTTTGAAGCAAATCCATTACCTTTCAGTTCTTCCCACAATGTTCTCTCATCACTAAAATCCTTGGTTCTAGCTCACCGGATAAAGATATCATCATTGGATGAGACATCCTAACCAGGTTTCAAACTTAGAATTTTGTCTAATGGACTCCAGTTCAATAGACAATTCAAAAAGTTTGTGGACATCCAACAATTTTTTGCCATCCAAATGAATATACTAGATCCTATCATGCAAACGCTTCTTAGTGCATGTATAGAATCTCATTCAGAATTTGTCCTTAAATGTCTCAACCCTTTGTGGAAAAAATCTTGACTTTTTATCCATCCGCCTTTTAAGAAAAATGAAGATATTAATCCCACCAAAGCAACTCATTCAGGGATGAATCCTGATCATTTGATTTTGGCACAATAGGAATGTTCAAACTTACTCCATTAAGGATTAATCAAGTCATCCGACTCTTAATGGTGCTATGAAGCATTCTACGTGAATAAGCGTTACGAGCAAAAAGCAGGAGGAAAGATGAGGCTAGTCATCAATTACCAACCACTCAATCAGATCCTTCAAGACAATAAGTTCCATTATCCTATCAGAATTCATTATTCACCAGTTTAACTCAAGCTAAGGTCTATTCTAAGTTTGACCTTAAATCTAGATTTTGGCAATTGGAAATTCATCTATATGATAGGCACAAAATTGGATTTTGCATCCCCAATCAACAATTTCAATGGACAGTGCTCCCCTTTGGTCTTAAAATTGCTCCTTCATTATTCCAAAAAACTATGTGCAGAATCTTCTCGCTTATTTTGGCTAATGCCCAAATTTACATTGATGATATTCTCCTCGACACTCATGATGAGGATTCTCATTGTAAACTATTTGGCCAATTTGCTGAATTGATCTAGAAATATTATATTATGCTATCTCAGAAAAAGATGATTACTGCCCAACGAGAAATTGAATTTCTCGGAATGCATCTTAAGAACGGGTTATATTATCCTAGTCCCCATATTACCTCAAAATTGCAAAAATTTCCTGATGATAATCTTTCTCTTAAATAGGTTCAACGGTTTCTTGGGATAGTCAATTATCTCAGAGACTTCGTTCTCAAAATCACCAAATTGGTGAGTCCACTGCAGTAGAGGCTAAAAAAAGATGTTCCTCTATGGGGACTTCAATAGAATAAATCAATTAGATGCCTTAAAGAAGTTTTACAACATCTTCCTTCTCTACAAATCCCTTCTACTAGGAAGAGAATTTTACAGATAAATGCTAGTGATGAATATTGGGCTGCTGTTCTTTTCGAAGAAATTAATGGAAAGCGTAAAATCTGTGGACATAATAATGGAAGATTTACGCAAAGCGAGATGCATTATCATTCTATTTTCAAGGAAATCTTGGTAGTAAGGAATGGCATCAAGAAGTTTGAATTTCATCTTCTTGGACATCATTTTCTAGTTGAACTAGATATGTCATATTTCTCCCAAATGCTGAAGTTCAAATAAAGCAAATTCATCATCCTCTACTCCTCATATGGGTAGAATGATTTTCAAAGTACTCCTTTGAAACCAAGCATATAGCAGGAAAGAAAAATTTGCTTGCTAATTTCTTATCACGGCCAAAAGAATTTGCTACTCCAATTACATTCATAAACATGTATGTGTTTTGAAATCCATTGGGTGGATTTAAACCCATCAAGCTGAAACCTCCTTGGCCTAGCAGACAATACCTACCAGAAGTTCCTGCATACATCCAAGACAACACCCTTTTTGAAAATCTGCCATCACTAATGTGGAAATATCAACTACTGATTTTCAACAGGTACAGAGGATCAAGTCTCCAACCCAATGAATATTATCCTGAACATCCTTTCATCCATCTTATCTCCCTCAATCTTGAAGACGAGTTTGCAGAAGAATTCAAACGATTTTAATGGTATTTGTTCAATCTTTATACCATAGCCATTAAATTTTCGACAACCAAGATCATTTTCATTCTTGGCAGAATTCTCTAGGGAGAAGACAAATTCAAGCATTTAGGTGATATACTTAATTGGTTCAAACAATTGAGAGCATGGAAATGTATGTTTTAGGAACAACTTAAAGCTTGTCGATCCAATCCGGAATTGCATACAACAATCTTGTTTCATAGGCCATGGTTTTTTATTCATCTAAATAAAGACGTGAGCAAAACTCTAGCTGATGTAAGAGTAACTACATGCAAGCCTCGACCGATTCTAGAGAAGTTCTTCAAAACTCTTCCATGCAAAATCTCGGCACTTTTTCAAGAATATAGAGAGCTCAAGAGACTTCTATACCAATACAATCAAGTGATACCACTAGAGGCATGTACAAAAGTTCTACCAACATATTTTGGGACCATCCAGCGATCACGGGTATTAGATAGCAATTGATATAGCGTTGGGATAATATTATGGCATAGATATACAAGCTAATATTGATATTACTACCTCATCCTCATCCCAAGCCCCTTAGTCACAATATCCATGGGAGGACTATTATCGCAAGACCCATATGATTACAGTGAGCTACAACTTACACTCAGTTTAGGCCTTAACAAAAACAGTCAGTCATTACAATTAGGGAACTTTCCCCAGCTAGGTATTCCATCATATTCTGCTGATGTTGCCTCGAGTTCTGCGAACGTTCCATCCAATTATGAGTCTCCACAAAAAAAAAAAAAGACAAAAATCAGAACTTCATGAAGATGTGGCCCTAAAAATTGCGGAAGTTGAACGGATCCTTAGAGATTACATAAGACAAATGGACAACGACGATTCGAATAGATCCGATGATGACAATATTGAAGAACCCATTCACAAGTACGATTTTTGAAGGTGTAGGAAAGTGTGTTGGAAATAAATAGTCCGTTGTGGGGAAAGTGCTGTACTAAATGTATTGTAGCAATGCACTATAATAAAGTACTATAGCAAGGTACTATAGCAGACACTATTCATCACTATAGCAGCTACTATTCATCATTGTAGCAGCATTGTAGCAAGTTGAAAAATCATCGATCGGTGTCTTAATGAGCCTATCAATAGTCTGTTCGAATCTTGTTCGTTAGTAATGAGTCTATCACTCATCTAAGTCAGCAGTCGTTTGTATTTATAATAAGTCTGTTGATTATTATTGGTGATTTCTAGAACTTTATCAATAATTGATTGTTTGTGTAGTCGTGTATGCCTATATAAGGTAATGTTTGTAATATTCGAAGGTAGGATCTGCTCCCTAGAAAAGCCTTGAGAAATAAAACTTATGTCCATTATGAGTCCCTAAATCTTCACTTCTACCTTCCTACTTGGTATGATTTTTTAAACAAACGTATGTGCGCTGATTAATCCTGGTATTATGCTCTACACTTGTCATAATTTAGAACCCGTGCATCAAAATTCTACTACTATAAAATAGTTCTAAGGTGCTAATCAAAATTCGAAGGAGGGCTTGGTGGCAAAAAGATAGTCCTTTTTATAAAGGCCTGGAGAGTCATTTGTGTGAGGGATAGCATACCTGCCACAAGCTTTGTCTTCTTTTTCCCTAATTGGTATCTTGTGTTTTTAATAGGATTACGCATGAAGTAAAAGAGTCTATCAATGTTAGGTTCAATGATAATTTGATGGCTGTCCGACACCAACCATTGAAATTGATCTTGGAGAAGATATAATTGCAGGCGTAGCCGAGAGCAATGCCAGCGTTAATGAACACCTAAACCACCGAAACATATAATGAAAAACACAAAAAAATCATAACATATAAAAAGTGGAAAGCATGTTCCAAATTAGAAAAATGGAAAATGAGTGAGTAACTTGGGGAAGGAGGTGAAGCACCCACGGTAAGAGGCGGGGAGACCTCAACCATGTAAATGATTGTAAGGGCATAGTTGACGCCAAATGTGAGCGATGATGCCCAACAAGATGATGAAGTTATTGGGCGAAGCCCATGAATAAGGGCCCAAGGAAGAAGTTGAATCCCACCAAGAAGATGGTTAATGGGCGATCGATCCTATTGGCGGTCCACCCTGCAAACATCGACCCAAGAAGTGTAAATCTGTGGAGGATCAAAGTCAGTCAATCAATCAACATGCTTGTCGGCTAGCTCCTAGTCCTTTATGGTAGTTATCAACTCGCTTTGCACTCCTATTTTTGCCAAAAAAAACAAGAAAATCTTATTTATCGTCATAACATTATCATGTAAAATTATAACCATATACAAGAAATTGAAAAAATAAAAAAAATATTAAGTTCCCTATTTTCTCCATTTTATTTGAATTTATTTTCCTAATGCATGTGATTATAAAATAAGAATTATGAGAATTAATAAATGTGACGGAGTTTATCCCAAATTAACTTGATTGGCTCGAAAAGGAAAAAAAAAACATGGATGTTGTTATCCAATATTAAGTAATTTTTTTCTTTTTTTATTTCCTATTCATTAAAATATGACTTTTGGTAATAGATCTATCATTTGTATCAATAATAAAGCTAGAAAAAAAAAAATAATGACTAAGATATAACTAAGTTTTTTTTGTTTTCAACAAAGACCGATTCACTATATAGAAAATTAATTCACAGATATATATAATTCAAAGCTTCATGGAGGACCATTGGGTAAGTCTTTTCATGTGAGAGAGAGAGGGGGGGAGGACTTACCAAAGCCCAGCATAAATGAGGTGAGGGAGGCCACCAAGGTGCATCTTAAGCCGTACTTCAGCTGTGCCCATGTAGGAGGATTAGGTCCAGTTGAATGGTCCTGTCCATATTAGAATCTCTAGCTATGGGTGTTGATACCTGCAAAGTCAGTTGGCACCTTATGTAAGTCAATCAGTGACATATAGAATATCTCATATAACATTTTAAAAAATTTAGGTATTCTAGCATAATTGACAATTCTTATCATACTCTCAACCCATAGTTGACAATTCATATACAATCACCATTGCTCATCCGAAGCTATATTGCTCAAGGCTATCGCCATTCTATTTACAAAGCTGGATGAACATATCTTAAAAGTAGAAAAATGTTTTTCAAAAACGATATTATTTTAATTTAAATGTGAACTTGTCATGCATGCATAATGCATATCTTTGTTTCTTCATTGATTCGTCTAATTTCATACAACATATCAATGTAGTCAAGAAAGACATATATAATCTATCATAAACCCTGGATACTTAATCAAACATAATTTGGATCGTCTCCAATTATGTGATCCCAAAAATAATCGTTCCATTCTTCTATTCATGAACGCAACATTCAATTCACTCCCATTATGCAATTTGATTAAAAAATCGGTCTACCATCAAATAAAACTTTTTCGAGGAACTAGCAGAAATTATAAACAAAATATCGATCGAATCTCTCCCATCAAGTGGCTTGCATCCTCGCGTCATGGAGAAGCCATATGCACCTGTTTGCAAATATGAATTGACACAATGTGATGCTATCTAACTTGAGCTTTAATTCTGTGGTTGTTAGATTTATGAATACATATTCCTATTAAAAAAAATGTATTTGTATACACAATACATATATATTAGCTTACTCCCTGCGCATTGCTCTAGTGCTCAAACTATCAAAACCATAGTGTGATATACATAAAAACATGACACATTAGATTCGTTTGGCATTAAATGTAAATTTTGCAAGGAAGAAAGTGAGAGTTTAAATTATAATAAACCAAACAAAGCGATTTAAATTGACTAGTTTTTGCTCTCAAAAGACGAAATTTCAAGAGATATCCTAACTTTATTTATTGATTTATGCCTCACGCCCTTTATTTTTCCCTAACCAAATTTCAGCAAGTCTCTGACCCAAAAAACAAAAAGTCAGCAAGCCATGCTGTCTCGTAACCTGACCCAAGAATAAATGTAAAATGAAAAGGTCACTTATAACAAGTAAGAAGTAAACTCGTCTATCACATGCACAAGGACCACTGGTTTTTATGTGATTATAAATCTACAATCCTAATGTAGTAAGTGCAATAACTCAATTAATAGTTTTAGAATAATAGTTTTCAAGCCATGTTGCCAGTTGTGAAGGATCATATAATTGATGGGATTTCCATCCGAGGCCCTTGATTGACTTAAAAGAAAGTTCAATTTCTTTGACAAAGTTACATCTATCTCAGGAGAACTCTTCGAACTACCCAAAGAAGAGCATAGAACGGGCATCTTAATCAATCAATATTTACCAATGTTGTACATGGTAAATGCCAATGGACGAACCTTGCACAAGGAATGTAGTTTGATATATACAAGATGATTATTAATAAATTTCATGAAGCATCAAGATTTACCAATACAGTCCAATGTTATATAATTTTGATGTGTACAAAACTTAATTAATAAATCATGCATAAAAATTATATATTATAAAACACATGTAATGTATGAGACAATACTAAGGAACCGACCTATAGGCTGACCCCGTAATATGTCTTGATTGATGCAAGAAAAGAAAACAAGGGCAGTCAAAGTTCTACTAGAGCATGGCAATAATCAGAGCATACTCAATCCTAAAGTACAATGTGGAATTCGACATATAAAGACTCATTAAAAAGATAATGGTTTACACCCAACTTGATATCAAATGGCATGGTAGGAGAAATAGAATATCCCAAAAAAGGTCACATATTAAGAATATTCATGAAAAATCAAGCACACATGTAAAGTTGCACGCAACTACATGAAGTCTAATTGTTTAATACTCGAGTAGGAACTCCATGCAAGCAATCACTTCCTCACACCACGAAATTGTATCCAACAGAATATGGCAAGCTGGACCAAATCATACCCAGAAGCCACATACAAGTAAATCTCAATCAATTCTTCAATGCAATTGCGATTAGGAATGAGAATTTATCACCAACGACCATAATTCTCTTATTGAAACTTAACATATATTAAGAACCGAGAAACCTGCAGATTATACCAAGAAGACACGCAAATGAATCCGCTTTCTCGACGTGTTTTGGAGCTCAAAGAGGATGGTGGTCACTCGGCTTTGCCACAACGACTGATGAGGGGGAAGATGGTCTGGGTGGTGAAGGAGCTTGAGGGCTTCTCTAAGAGCTCTAATCTTATAGCAAAATAGGGATAAAGAGAAAAAAACAAAAAAGATACGATAGAAATTTTAGCAATAGGACAAGGACAAATAATGAATCTGTTGTCAACGGTTCTGCATCCCTGAGCATTTGAATGGAAAATCATCTATTATTTTTGGGTCTTTTAGTTTTCTAGTAAAGGCAGCTATCTTGATACAGCAGTTTAACTCTTTCTTTGAGCCCGATCCTACATAAATCCATGACACACTAAAAGGGTCTATGGACTAGAAAAATATTAGTATGATAAAAGAGAATTGGATTCAAAAAATTGTACATGTCGTCGCATTTCACTATGTAACGAAGAAATTGGGTACAAAGATCGAGTATTCCATCAAATTTTCCTAGTTTGGCTACCCAAGTTACAATTTTCTAGAGGATTGCTTTTGTTAATAGCTATAACTTTACAGTTGACCATTAGACCGTGAACATAGTCCACTTCGACCTCTCTCATTAGCCTTTGCTAACCCCAAACTCTCTCTCTCTCCTAATAAACAAATCCTTTTTGAATTTTTCAACCAAATCAAAATTTTATCCAAATATTAATTATAAAAACTCTAGGTAACTGACTCCAGATTCAGATACATGAAGGGGAATGGTCACCTTTTCATTCACGGGAGATTTTTTTTTTTCTTTTGAAAAGCGATTCGAAAACCAAGCTTCAATGGTGTCATCCAGCGGCGTCCACGCGGTCAAGCTCCACTCCCGGGTGATGTTCAATATCTCCAAACTCACAATGGACTTTATGGAGTCCGCATTCCTAAAAAAAAAGAAGTTTATTGCCTAGTAAGTGAGTCTGAGATTACGGTGGAATCTATGGAAGGCATATAAATATTTCATATTGATACGTAGAAACCTTTTGACTTTTGGAGAGAAGCACCCAATCGGCTTCCCAAAAAATGGCACACGAACGGTAAATAGATCACAGCCAGCAAGGAGTAAATTGTGGGGTACCGAATCACTGCTATGTTATTATAACCAAAATAGGGACCATAGAGGTTGCTATTGGTGTGAATTTCATTCTCACAGATTGCTATTAGCGGCTACTTTAAACTACGGTTATTATAAGCACGTAAACAAGTGTTGTTCAATACTTTAATATCCCCTCTCATGTCCAAACATGTCCAATTTGAAAGTTTGAAGTTATTAAGTAAATGTAGACCATAAGACCATTAAAAACCCCAAAAGAAGCAAAGTTGGGTATTTCTTATTTCTGATTTTTTTTTACCCCATAATAATTTATAATTATTTCTTTTTTATTTTTTATGTCCCAAAATAAATTGTTAAACTCACAGTTAACAGTGTATTAAGGATACGTAATCATTTCTCTTAACTTTATATATAGCTTGTTATAGTCTAACTCTAGTTTTCCGCTTTGATGACTCATGCATTGCTAACAAGTGAATTTATTTTTTGTTTTAGTTTCTTTCTTTTCTTTTTTGTCTTTGGTACTTTGGGATGGGATGCACAACCAATAGTTAGCGCAACACTAATTGTCACGCCCGGACCCCACCGAGCCCGCGACATCCCCTTGACGATCGATAATTTAAATGCGACGTCCCGGATCGTCGTCGACCCAACCCAAAATATCAGAGATTAAACACACGCGAAAGCACATAGAAATAACCCAGACAATTAAATACATGACTAAGGAATAGACATCGAGATTTAATAAATAACCAACATTAACAAGTATTCAATAATACAAATAGGTCACTCGGCTTCCAAAATTAAACCACAGTTATCAAAATGGGGGCAGTGGTGAACAAGCCTATCTCCTCTACAAAAAGGTACTCAAAATACAGGGTGATTGGTCTATCCTTCGTTCCCTGTGATCCTCTGTGACCTCTCCGAGTCGATCACGGTCGCGGATCTGAAAGTGGTTATGTAATAACCGTGAGACAGAGTCTCAATAAGCAACAACCTAAACCTAACCTAGGCTAATGCGTACCCAGACCAGCCTAACATGCGAACTACCAGTCATAACAGTCAATTGCACACGAAAGGCTTACCTCGCCTCGAACTGCGTGCCAACCCTGAATATTAGTCCAAACATAATAATGCACGTACAAATCACTGCCACATCACAATCACTAGCACGCACACTTCCACTCGAAACCAGTCAATCCAAACAAACACCCAATCCATCCCACCAATCATCCACACGCACCACCAGTCAATTCAGTCACACCCAGCCAGCCATTTCAATCACACTCAAATCACATCGTGTCGAACATCTTTCTCACAACTCGCGCCCACTGCGCCTCAAATTCAATCTCACGGGCTCACAAGCCTCACATTTCAATCAATCTCAATGGCGCCCGTCATGCGTCCCAAGCCATATTATTCAATCAATTAATTCCGGTGGCGCCCGTCCATGCGTCCCAAACCCACGGTAATCATACAATTCAACGACCGGCGTAAATCGTCCGGTCCAATCACACCTTTAACGGGCCACCGTCCGCGCGTCTCAAGCCCGCAATCAATTGGCACCCTGGCCATTCATGCCTTTACGGACCCGTCAACACGTTCCAAGTCCGTAGCCCTCCGATCGATCCGGGCTTACTCTCTCTCACGGACAAGCACCGCCACTCGATTCAATTAAATTCACGCCAAATAACTCACATTCACCACTCGGTCAATTCACGCCGCCACTCCATTTCACAGACCCGACATTCAAGTCGGTCACATACAATTATTCACTCAAACAGTCCACTCAAATCGGTCTAATTTAATTAAATTAGAAAACCACATAATCTAACTAAAGCATGAAATAATTAAACTAAATATGAGAAGAGAGAAGAGGGAGAAGGAGGAGAGAGGAGAGAGAGAGAGAGAGAGGGTGGCCGGGGGGAGGGAATGGGCATGCAGAGAGGGGCGGAAGGGACGTGAGGCAGAGGGGTTGCGTGCGCGCATTCCCGGGGAGAAGAGAGAGAGAGAGAGAGAGAGAGAGAGAGAGAGAGAGAGGGAGAGAGAGAAAAGTAGGAGAGAGAAGGGGTAACGACGCTGGGGGGAGGGGATCAGCAGAGAGAGAGGGAGGAGAGAGAAAAAGGGGTTTAAAATTTAAACCCAATCGCGATCCAACGGACCCGTCCAAACTAAAAATCGGCCTATCGGTCCCGATTTAATATCAGAAAAAGGCCTAACGGTCCCCAATAAATCCCAACAATATACTAGGGCACACGATCAAAATAAAATACCCCAAATCACACTACGAGGGAGGTCTACCAGTCCAAATTTGTACCCGGTCCAAAAATCCACTTTCTCACTTTTCCCGATAATCTTGACACTGGCTGCAATAAAATCGACACCGTCCAATTTATTTCGACCCGAAACTCCCGAAAATCAACTGCCAAGTTCGGGGTATAAATAACGACCAAATTCGATCGAGTGCGATTCTAGCAAAATTTCTAATTTTAAAAATAAGAACCGAGAGTGATCGGGTTCAGGCGAAATTTTATTATAAAGCGATTTGACGAAATACTCGTTTTATAATTCCCAAAAATGGGCCAAAATCCGGACTTGTTACAATTCTTCCCCCTTACAAAAATTTAGGTCCTCGAAATTTACAATATAACAACTATTCAAACAGGATGGGGATATTGGTGTCGCATCAACTCTTCACTTTCCCAGTCGCGCCCGGTTCCATGATGTTCCCAAATCACCTTCACCATCGGAATTTTCTTGTTCCGCAATACTCTTTCTATTACATCCTCGATCCGTCTTGGCTTTTCCACGTACGACACCCTGTCGTCCACGTCTACTTGCTCAAAATTCAGCACGTGGGTCGGGTCCGGTTAATACTTTCTCAACATAGACACGTGGAACCGTTATGCACATGAGATAAATTTGGCGGCAGCGAGGCGATAAGCCAAGATGCCTACTCTCTCTAAGACCTCGAATGGGCCCCGTGCCTCGGGCTCAATTTTCCTTTCTTACCAAACGCGACAATCCTCTCATCGGCGACACCTTGAGGAATCGTGGTCCCCACTTGGAATTCCAACGGCCCTCGTCTCCGGTCCGCATAACTCTTTTGGCGGCTCGGCGGTCTTCAACCTTTCCCGGATAATCTTTCTTTGTTTCTACCATTCTTTGAACCAACTCTGGACCCGTTATACTTCTTTCTCCTACCTCATCCCAACACAACGGTGTTCTGCAAGCCACGCCATATAATGCTTCAAATGGCGCCATTCGATACTCGCTGAAAACATTATTGTAGGCAAATTCCACTAAATGCAACTGTTCTTCCCACTTGCCACGAAAATCTAGCACACATGCCCTTAGCATATCCTCTAAAGTCCGAATAGTCCTTTCGGATCGCCATCCGTCTCCCCGGGTGATAGGCCGCACTAAATTGTAACTTAGTTCCCATGGCTGATTGCGGACTTTTCAGAAGTTCATGATGGCGGGATCACGGTCGAAGTGATCGATACCGGTACTCCATGCATTTAATGCTCGGCGCACATATAACTCTGCCAGCCTTTCTAGCTCAAGTCCTTCGCCGCACCGCCGAGAAAGTGCTACCGACTTGGTCAATCTGTCCACTATTACCCAAATAGAGTCGTGTCCCCTCCGCTCCTTGGCAGTCCCGTCACAAAGTCCATTGTGATGTGCTCCCATTTCCATTCTGGAATTTCCAACGGCTGTAGCATTCCACCGGGTTTACAATGCTGTACCTTCACTTGCTGACACGTCAAACACTTGGCCACATGCTTGGCCACGTCCACTTTCATTCCATTCCACCAATAGTCCGATTTAAGACCGATACATCTTAGTGCTGCCCGGGTGGATACTGTAATTGCTCCTATGAGCCTCCGACAAAATTTCTTCCTTAAGTTCCAAATCATCGGGCACGCACAAACGTCCTCTAAACTTAAGAATTCCCTCCTCGGACACCTGAAAGTCCGGCTTCCTCTTAGTGTCATCCATACTCACTATTTTCTGAATCTCGAGGTCCGTAGACCGCAGCGCCTTAATCTTGGCTTGCACTTCCGGCTCAATCCTTAATGTTGCCATCGATTTGGAGAGATGTCCTACCTCGAACTTAAATTTGAGTCTCGAGCTCCTTCCAATAGAATCCACTCCTTAACCAACAATTGCGCGATGCTCGATTTTTCTGCTCAAGGCATCCGCTACCGGTTGGCTTTCGGGGGTGATACAATATGTCACAGTCATAGTCCTTAAGGAGTTCCATCCATCGACGCGCTGTCTCATATTTAATTCCTTTTGGGAGAACAAGTACCTTAGACTTTGATGGTCCGTAAAAATCTGAAACTTCTCCCCACACAAATAGTGTCTCCGGATCTTGGCGAAAATAATCGCAGCCAACTCCAAGTCATCGTGGGGTAATTCTGCTCATGAGGCCTCGATTGCGCGGCGTATGCCACCACTTTCCCGTGTTGCATTAACGCGCATCCCAATCCCCTTAGCGGCGTCACTATAAATCTCATATCCTCCGGTCCAGACGGAATCGTCAACTTCTTGGCGCCGATTGTTAACCTCTGTTTCAACCCACGGAAACTCCTTTCACACTTATCCGTCCATTCAAACCTCGTCTCCTTCTTTGCTTAACTTGGCGTCATACGGCATCGCTAATCTGAAAACCCTTCCACGAAAGCGTCGTAGTACCACTGCTAAACCCAAAGAAGCTCCGAACCTCGATCCTTTGTTGTCGGCCTTGGCCAATTCACGGCGGCTTCAATTTTCGCGAGGTCCTTTGCAATTCCCTCTCCGGATACCACATGTCCCAAGAATGCCACTCGATGAAGCCGGGTCGCACTTCATCGAATTTGGCGTGGAGTGCATGCTCCCTTAGGGTCCGTAGAACCTTTTCCAAATGTACCTCGTGCTCGGTGGAACTCTTCGAATATACCAGAATGTCATCTATGAACACGATTACAAATTGATCCAAAAATTCCTTGAATACCCGATTCATCAAATCCATAAAGGCTGCAGGGGCATTCGTCAGTCCAAACGGCATCACCGTAAACTCATAGTGCCCATACCTCGTCCTGAACGCCGACTTCGCCACGTCCTCCTTCCTGATCCTCAATTGATGATAGCGGTCCTCGGATCGATCTTAGAAAACACCGACGCCCCCTTGCCCGGGTCAAGCAGTCGTCAATCCTTGGCAACGGGTACTTATTCTTGATGGTCACCTGGTTCAGCTGTCTGTAGTCAATGCACAATCTCAATGATCCATCCTTTTTCCTTACGAATAAAACTGGCGCTCCCCATGGAGACGCACTAGGACGAATGAAGCCTTTATCCAGCAACTCTTGCATTTGAACTTTCAATTCTTTCAATTCCGACATCGACATCCTATAGGGTGCTTTCGAAATCGGTTCCGTCCCTGGGGCTAACTCAATTCACGAACTCCACTTCTCTATCAGGTGGCAGTCCCGGCAATTCCTGAGGAAAGACATCGGGAAAATTGCACACCACAGCTAGATCCTCTAGCCTCGGCTCTCCAGTCGTTGAATCGACCACATTTGCGGAAATCCTTGGCACCCTTCGTCTAATACCCCGATACCTCGGCGGCGAAATCAAGGATCGAGGTTCCTCCTCGGTTTCCCACAAACTCAAATCTAGGGTGTCCACTGGATTAAATTGGATCACCACGCTACTACTGATCCATAATGACTTTACATTTTAACCAACCCGATCCATACCGATAATCACATCAAAGTCATGCATACATAATACCGCCAAATCTATCCTTCCTTCCCTATCGCCAATCACTATCTTACAATGGGACATCCTAACGAAATCAGCACTTTATCATTCGGCGTAGTAGTAACACAGCATAACCTCAAGCAATTTTGGCTCAATCCCGGATAACTCAGCAGCGCTTTCGAGAAATAAGCGAATCGGCGCCCCGGGTCAAACAAGGCATATGCAGCATGATCACGAGAGAGAAACCGTACACATGACCACGCGTAGCGTCTGCGCCTCCCTTCTCGCCATTGCGTACACCGTCCTTGGGCCGGCCCTGATGCAGTTTCTTGATTTGGATAGCTCTAAGGCGATTTCCATTCGGGGAGGTGGTGGCGATGAGTGCGAGCTGCTTGACTTATGCATTGTTGGGGCGATCCTTCATCCGATAAGCCCTCCGCCACACACAAAACATGCCGTTCCTACTCGGACAAGGTCCATTCCGTGTCTTCCTCCATAGCCTACATGGGGCGTTACGATAAGTTGGGCTTCAATAGCCCTCAGCTGGCGGGATGAGCGGCTGGCATTCCCCATCATGGGCCTCTTCCCAAATTGACGGTTGTCCCTAGCCGGGGCATACCGCGATCCAGGGGCGGCAGCCCGATCCATCTGATCTCGCTCGATAGCTTGGGCCCTTTCATATATATCATTGTAGCTCCTCAAATTCAAAGATATCATCATTGCGAAGGTCGGTTTCAGCCATCCGGAACCTCCTAGCCTTGTCCTTTGGGTCCTCCACCATCACGAGGGGCAAATTTGGGCGATCTCGCCAAACTCGGCCTCATTTTGGTCCACTTGACGGTGACCACATCATGACCTCATAAATTCAGCCAGACACGCTCTCGAGGCACTTTCAAGAAATACTTGCCATTAAAGGTCTCAGTAAAGACCGTCCAGTTCGGGCAGTACCAGCGGGGAACACTTGACCCCTGGTGGCCCTCCACCAATCACTCGCATTATTCTGAAGCTGGTAGACTGCTAGGGTCACCTTCTCTTCCTCAGTACACCCCAGCACCTCGAAAGCCTTTTCTAGCTCCTCAACCCACCTTGGTGCAGCCTCGGGGTCGCCTTTCCCATCAAATTTCGAGGGTTTCAGCCTCAGGAACTGTTCTACTAACTTGGACATCGGCCTGAACATGTTTATTCGCATCATACTCGGATTTCCACCACTCACATTATTTCCACAGTCCCCATTATTCGATGATCTAAGCTAGCATTTACCGGCCCGGGGGGTGTGGCACTCCTTTCTTGATGCATCTGCGGTAAAATCCCGCTTCCTCAAGCACCCTCCACATTTCGTCCAATCTCGGGTCCCCCGCGACTCCAGCTTGCGGGGCTACACGACCTCGACCTCGACCTCGACCTCGACCTCGACCACTCATCTTACTGATTCTCACAAATGCCCACCTGCTAAGTTCCACACAGGAATTAGAAACCTAGGCCAACTACACCAGTCTAAGCCCTAGGCAATGAATCACAACACAATTCATTCAGCAGGCAGTCAATCACAAATAGCACCCATTCACAGCTAACAAGTCCGGGCACTTACCTCAAGTCCCGACGCACCTGCACCTCACATATATTGCACAAAAACCCTTAGCAATCACAATCACACTATAACGGGGCACGCATAGCACACGAGTCTCCTGGCTGTCTACCCCAAAGTCATCGCTCCTTATCCTCCAGGGCTTGACCGATTTGGTTCGAGCTGACCTTGCTCTGATACCAATTCAACAGGGGTGATGTCACGCCCCGGACCCCACCGAGCCCGCGACATCCCCGCGACGATCGATAATTTAAATGCGACGTCCCAGATGCGTCGTCGACCCAACCCAAAATATCAGAGATTAAACACACGCGGAAGCACATAGAAATAACCCAGACAATTAAATACATGACTAAGGAATAGACATCGAGATTTAATAAATAACCAACATTAACAAGTATTCAATAATACAAATAGGTCACCCGGCTTCCAAAATCAAACCACGATTTTTCAAAAGAGGACGGTGGTTGACAAGCCTATCTTCTCTACAAAAAGGTACTCAAAATACGGGGTGATTGGTCTATCCTTCGTCCCTGTGATCCTCTGGCGACCTCTCAAAGTCGATCGCGGTCGCGGATCTGAAAGTGGTTATGTAATAACCGTGAGAGGCAGTCTCAATAAGCAACAACCTAAACCTAACCTAGGCTAATGCGTACCCCAGACCAGCCTAACATCACGAACTACCAGTCCTGCTTGATCAATTGCACACGAAAGGCTTACCTCGCCTCGAGCTGCGTGCCAACCACGAATATTAGTCAAACATAATAATGCACGTACAAATCTTTGCCACATCACAATCACTAGCACGCACACTTCCCTCGAAACCCAGTCAATCCAAACAAACACCCAATCCATCCCACCAATCATCCCACGCACCACGGTCAATTCGGTCACACCCGGCCAGCCATTTCAATCACCTCAAATCACATGCGTGTCGAACATCTTTCTCACAACTCGCGCCCGCTGCGCCTCAAATTCAATCTCACGGGCTCACAAGCCTCACATTTCAATCAATCTCAATGGCGCCGTCCATGGCGTCCCAAGCCATATTATTCAATCAATTAATTCGATTGGCGCCCGTCCGCCGCGTCCCAAGCCACGGTAATCATACAATTCAACGACCGGCGTAAATCGTCCGGTCCAATCACACCTTTAACGGGCCACCCGTCCGCGTCTCAAGCCCGCAATCAATTGGCACCCTGGCCATTCATGCCTTTACGGACCGCCGTCAACACGTTCCAAGTCCGTAGCCCTCCGATCGATCCGGGCTTACTCTCTCTCACGAGACAAGCACCGCCACTCGATTCAATTAAATTCCGCCAAATAACTCACATTCACCACTCGGTCCAATTCACGCCCGCCACTCCATTTCACGGACCCGACATTCAAGTCGGTCACATACAATTATTCACTCAAACAGTCCACTCAAATCGGTCTAATTTAATTAAATTAGAAAACCACATAATCTAACTAAAGCATGAAATAATT